>OX421907.1:9111200-9807762 GCA_949128165.1 Lathronympha strigana
CTATAAAGTTGCCTACCGAGGTTGTAGAGTTCGATAAATTATTAACAATTAATTAAATAACACGAAATGATTACCTATTATATTACATTGATACGGTGCCTACTGTCTCTTAGGTACGGAAATGATAAATTAATTATATAAAAAAGTACACATTATTTATTATAAATAACATTTTAACGTCACATTCCTTTAAACGTAGAATATAAAAAGTGATTCTACTTACGGAAAGGGATGTACACCACTTTAAAGAATACCTACTCTTTCATGATGACTATGTTATGTAATATACGTGATTATCTTAATTGGTACATACCTACTACAACAATAACGTCATTATTAATGGCCACTACTAATTAGTGTACCTAAACTACATTATTGTAAACGCAGCTTGCCGGAAATTATAACAAGGTATAACCATAATCAAGGTACCCAATCTACAATTATATGTACTAAACCAGCTATACCTAATATGTAAATGTATAGGTACCTTTCTACGCTTGGTATGTCGCATAGGAAATGTAGGTAAATGAGGATAATAGCGAGTCAAATCGCTGTTAGAGGCGCTAATGGAACATGGGTCTGGCGGGAAACTTTCAAACACACCTGTACTCAACGCTTGATAATGGAATCCTGAGATGTCCGACACATGTCGCGCGTGGTGACTAAAAATACGTTATTGTTATCCGTAATCTATTATAATAATAATATGTCTTACGATAGTTTAATTTCGATATTTTTTATTTTTTTTGTCTTCTAATTCAAACAATTTATTTTAAAAATACTACAAATGAATGTCAGGACACAACTTAACTAATATACTAATTACAAATGAATACTAACTAAGCCTAAAAATAAAACTAAAAATAACACACAAGCTAACAACTATCATAAACTAATTATACCCCACAATTTCGATATTTCAATTTCCACTTTAACAATTCTTACATAATGACACAAGACCCAAGCATGAGTAGCGATGACGAATTTTGAGCGACAATGTTTCATTTCATTTTATTTATTGAACATACATAAGCATAACAGTTTTCACCAAAACGCTTACATGCAAGTCTCATTACACTTAAAATATATAATTAGTGTAGTTCCAATGAAATACATTCCTAGGGCACTACCATAATTATATTCCTGGGCCCTGTTTCACCACGCTGATGATAAGTGTGACTATTTATAATATTACTGAATTATTGGTGTTCCAGATATCCACAGGCTACGGAAACCGCTTACTATCGGACGGGCTGTGCGTACTTCTTTGCTAGAACATTGATATATATTTTTAAATAGAAAATAAAAAAAATAGTCGTCTATCGTCGATAAATACCTACTTAGATGTATTTTGGAGAAGAGACTTATGACAATCATGAGACTAGAATTTCCGATCGTCAGAATTTCGTGACATTTGTCGTATTTTCTGTGACAATTATCAAGAGTTCTTAAAAAAAAAAAACATGTTGGTGGCAAATAAGCATGCATACGTCCCACCTAATAGTAAGCGGCGCCCGTAGCTCATGGACGCCTGCGAAATCAGCAACAATATTGCTGACAGTTGTCACACTTGTCACCGTGGTGACATATATAATATTAGGGGCCTGCTAGTCAAATACGGCCTGATTATCACTGTGGCTGTCACGTTCTAACACGTTTGTAAGTGCGAAAGTGACGCATAGCGTGATACCCGATAAAATGGCTACCGTAGGTACTAGCCCTTCTGGTCGGCTTTTAATAGGTACAGTACCGTACATCTCCACGCATTTTGCCAGCTACCTTTTTTACACTAGCTAGATATCCGCATTTCCTATGCCTGATCCATACAAAGAGTACCTAGGTATTATAAGACAGCACGTCACACAAAACAGGAAGCTCTCGAATTGCTTCTAACTTTTTTATACCACATTGATAATGACAAAGCACACGCAAGATAAAAATGTAACCAACCGGAACTGTCAGATCTATCTCCCGTCAATTACGGAGCGATCGTTATTAAAATACGGGGTCGGGGCACCCCCTATAGCGGCATCTGTGCGTAATGACGACACGTGCCGTGTCGTGGGATAAAAAACTTACCAGGAATGTTAAAAAAAGAACAAAATTGGTTTTTGCTATAAAATGTTGTAATATACGTGACTGTTTCGAAAATGCGTTCAAAATAATCATCAATTAATTTATTGAATCTGGCGTTACTTTGCGGAATTCCATATTAATAACGACCATAAAGTTACATTGCTAATTATGATTGATTCATCAAACGTGCTAGTTAATTATTGCTAACCCGTTATACCTGCTTGCGTATTTTTTGGTTTATGTTCCCACCCTCCCATGGCAAAAAATAAAAAAGCAAATAAATATAACAAACCACCACCAATAATATAAAACTCGACACGTGTTTCACCTCTCCACGAGGCATCCTCAGGAGATGTAGATGTTGCTGGTCTGAAGTCCGACAGGTGAAACAGCTTCACCTGAACCTGGGTGGGTGGGAACGTTAATTGCATGCAAAAAATACGCAAGTAGGTATAACGGATTGGCACTAATTGACTAGCACGTTTGGTGGAATAGCAAAGTAGGTAACATTATTGTCGTTATTATAATCAATTTTTCCAATGACCTTGGACGATCCGTCGTTTGTATGTATGCATATTTGTTCGACGATAACTCGAGTAGCGATGGTCCGAATCGGTCAAGCGGTCGCAAGTTCACGTTCGAGGCGAACCACTACTTTATAAATGACTACAATCTTGGAGCTAGCGGCTACTGACGTAAACATGTAGTTACACTCGTTTATGCAGTCTTGCAAACCAATATTGTCAGTAGCAATAGGAAAAACATGTGGTCTTTTTGTGAGTAAATTAGCAACCCATTCGCAAAACATTTCCTCTTTAAACTTCAGAGGTGTCATTTTGTACAGCTTTGTCATATGTAGGTAACCTATGATACTTTGGGGCCTCTGGATATCCAAGAGGCTGTATATTGGCAACAATATTTACACTTTAAACCATAGAAATCGTACTCAAATAAAATATGATAACTTGCAGGGTACTAATTGTGCCTTTTTTCAAGTGAATCGGTTGAACTTGCGTCTTAAACTGAGAGGATAAAAATGGCAGAGTCCCTATAAAGATCTCAACGGGGGTTGCAAAGCTCTGCGAGAGACGCCTGTCACACGCAACGCACCGTGCTGAAACGCTTCGATTGTTTTATTTATACGGTAAACATTTATATATTAAAATACGATAAAAATGGATTTAAACGTTTGATAAATAAAACGTTCCTTTTTATTTGCGCTACCAACTGATACGTTTGAAGTCGGTGCCAAGCCAACACTATACAATGCAGTATCGTTTGGCAATACACCGTAGATTCCGACAAATTGAGAACCTCCTCCTTTTTAGAAGTCAGACACCATACACATGTCAAATAGAGAAGTGTCCTCAGATAAAAAAATGTGTGATCACCGATCACGTGTCTCCCGGGTGGTGCTAAAGAGTAATCAACCTTGGCTGCTACACTGCTCTCACAGAGTCTCGTAGCCCAACTATAGATACAGAGATTTTGATACTTAAGGACCTTTATAGGCAATCATTTTATTTTTGGGTTTCTTAAAAGTTTCGGATAGGTATGTACTAAAAGCTTACCTACAACAGTTTATCTATGTGTATTATAGGTACCGATCAAACTTGTTTTTTAATGATGCTTAAATCCCTCAAAATATGTAAACCAGTGGAGGTCCACCCAGTTGGAGATATGTAATTATCTCCAAAATGTGTTATCAATCGCTTACATCAGTTTCAATAAATTTCTGCAAAAGACCAACAAATCAAACCAACTCGCCGCCAACTAAGTCCTGCAGTAAGCTCGTTGCAGTGCGGTGCAAAATAAGTATATAATTGCTGTATGACTATTTTTTCTAATAAAACTTTCATCCATAAGACTTGGCGGTAAAGGTATTTGTACTGGACTCTCATTATTCTTTGTTTTAGTTTATTAAAGTTTACTTCCAGCTTTGTGATCTGTTATACTTATGCAAATGTGTAAAATTTTGCACCTACTCGTACATAATATGCACATCGCACTATAGTTAGTGCGATGTCTTACAATATTTTAAAGTGGTTTACTTTTATTTACAAATTAAATTTGTATGAATTGTTTAACAAAAGTTTATTGCAAAGTGGCGAGTAGTAGTTACGAAACTCGCAATCTTGCTATTTGTAGAGTAATAAGTTAATAGTATTAAATAAAGCTACAGGGCGTACTACCTATATTTAACTAAGTAAATTTTACTAATATCGTTAATGTAATTTGTATGTCGGTTGACAGGAATTACCCCCGTCTGCATTAAGGATATTCCAGTTTATTGATGCTGTGTTATAGTTCTCATTTGCACCATTGAACCATTCACCATGTCCGCCACTGTACACAGTAGTATAAGCCCGGCTGTGTTGACATTGACTTAATCCCCGGTTATCGCGCAATATATTTCTTTGGGCGAGTTTAATATTTGGACTTACCCGGTGCTCAGCCCTGCCGCTTAATAACTCCAGCATTTCGGAGGATTTGCTGTTATTTGAAATGTGAATGCAAACTGTTCTTCGCCTGGACTATACATATGCATTTTTATGCAAATAGCATTCCTTCGCTCTCTGCAAACAAAGATCCATATAAATTTTCATATTTTATGTAAGTACGTAGTCTACTTTCATTACGAGCTATCTTCGCGTGTGTCTGAGTTATTTGAAGATTATGGCTGAAAAGGATACAATTTTCTTAAGCTACATTACACATTCATATCACAGACTACAGTAACCGATACAAATTTAAAGAGCGAGTCGGATGCGAGGGCGTTTCGAGAACATGATGAGATAAATTATGCCATGTTGCGGCGGGATGCCAATATCGTAGCCCTATTCGGGTAAATTGGACAACTAGAGTTAGAAACTTTCCGGCTTGGTACTAATTTCCCCCAACCTAATTATTGAAACGCAATAATATAATACATTCACACTAATATTATTAATGCAAAGGTTAATCTGTCTGCTACCTCTTCACACTAAAACCGCAGAAAGGATTGAGATTCAATTTGGAATGGGGATAGTTTGACACTTAGAAATGGACATACGATAGTAGGACGTGCATAAGCAAAACTGTCTCAATCCCAATAAGTAATAACCACCATTTTGAGATAATTGCGTTTAAAGATGTGTGTAAGGAAATGTTCAAAATTACAACTTGTTATTGAAAAGTATGTGCATTTCCTTCACATTCAGCAATAACCAATTAAGGGCCTTTAGTCTTTTACCAGATAAAGTAATAAACACCAGAAATATATTATAGCAATAACGTGTTATATTTACTATGTTTTAAACCAGTGCTTTTACCATAAAAAATAAGTTAAAATTATAAAACGATATAACATGTCTGAAAGTGAAAACATACACAAAACACACATTAATGTAGGTACCTAATGTGACGTAATTAAACCAGTTACCATTAACTTAGCATTTGTACTTCTCAAATTGGTTGAATTACTTGAATTTGATGTCTTTGAGTCTTATTTGAAGTAGTAATCAAATATTTCGCTCAATTTGACGTAATTCTGCAAACAGCAACCAACCTATACTAGATCGCCAATCAATTCATTGGAATATTTTCTTCATGCTTAATTGTTTTTGTATATATATATTTTTGTATGATTGGTATGCAGGAGTATGTCCAATTATGCTAGGTTAACTTTTATGGATTATGAGAATAAGGAGTATATTTCCCATCCCATTTTGAACTTTATATTTGTTTGATAGGTTTCGAAATCGACTGAAAGAATTTTGACATCCTCATGCCCTATTAAGGGTTAACAAGTGAACATCGCCAAAGCCGCGGTAGGTAACCTTAATCACCACTTTGTCCAAAGGTCGCTTGATCAGAATAGCGCACTCAGCATAAATCTTTCGAGGCTCCCTACAGCGCGACAGCAGGGCGCATATAGTCATGCTGCTATGTCTACGCTGTCTGCGTCACATAAATGCTATCGATACGTCTTTTATATCGATTTAATTCTTGGTTTGTTATCTCTTTCTGTGAATATATCTGAATGTGAAGAGGAAAAATGAATGATATGGTGAGCTGAATAAATTATACTGCCTGTGCTTTAGAACAAGCGGCCTGTAGGTATTTAAGTGTGTTAAATAAACAGTATATACAAATAAATAATCCAGCCTATATATGAGACTGCTGCTGGGCACATGCTTCCTCTCAGGTACCTACAATAAGGATTGGACTGGATGAAAGCGCGTTGGGGACAATATAATGAATATACAGTATATTTTACGAAATTACACTTACTTAAATGGTTTTTACAAGCTTGAGTTACTGAAGAATAGGTAACCCAAAATCAGCACAGAAATCCTGTCATGAGACTGCGTTTCACAGTTAAGGAGCTCCGTTTGTTGCTAATGGATCTCATCATCTGATCAGAAACAAAATCTATTGAGACACAGAACAAACTAAAATATTTTCTTTCGAACCTATAAACAATCATCATAATTGATCCTAATTAAATTAAATTAAATTGACGTCGTTACACGATAATGTTTTAATCTTCATGAATCTGTCATTTCAAAGACTGTCTTGTACTAGTCATTATAAGGTAGGTATTAATTAAAGTCGCTGTCAATGGAAGTTCCATAGACGGCGATTTAAGAATAAAACATGTACGTTGGAACGTTATCGCGTACCTATGTTCAAATATATAAATAAATAAATACCTACTTCTAAACAAATTCGCACATATCAACCTAGTCAACAAAACTAATATTAGCGCGAAATCATACCCTTATGACCCAGTCCCAAACTTAAAGGCAACTTAAAAAGACCAATATAAAAATGTCCATAACCCAGGAACAAATATTCGTTAAAAAACAGAAATAAAATTAAATGCTTTTACTAGGATTCAATTCCGGGAACTCCAGCTTTGTAGGTCATTAAACTCATTAACGGAATACTTGTATTTACTCATTTGGTAGTTTCCGAATAAGGACGTTAATTATGAGATTCATCAATTAGTCACGTAATTATTACAAACCTCCTAGCCTAGTAACGGCCCCCTAGCCTAGTCGGTAGTGACCCTGCCTACAAACCGGGAGGTTCTGGGTTCGAATCCTGGTCAGGATATTTATTTGTGTGATTTACGAATTTGTTCCAGAGTTATGGATCTTTTCTATCTATTTAAGTATTTATATTTATCTATCTACTATCTATCACACAATTCACACACAACACATGCCTTATTGAGCTTACCGTGGGACTAGGTCGATTTGTGTACAATGCCCATAATATTTATTTATTGATCTAAATGTCACTAAGACAAATGTCATTTTGTTTTCGTTACCACGGTGCTACCATAAATACAATTCGGTATTTTTAAAAATACAAATACTCCTTGCTTATTTGCAATTTTACTGTACGAGATTTTACTGTAGGCTGTAGTAGATTTTTTATAATTGATGTGTGTAAATTTTTCCGAGTCAAAGTATTGGGAATCATATAATGATGATGTCTTTGTATGGTTTATTAAGATGGTGTCTCTTGTCTAGATAATATTACGATTATTTACTTTGAATACTACTTTATGCAACAGTGATATAATAAGGGTTAGTGATATAGATATGGGCTGTTGCATACACTAGTTTTTCTAAAACTGCAAAAATAGCGAAAAAAGTGAAATTTTGAATGGTGACAAAATTTGGAAGATGTCGTATGCCCACTATAGAAAAAAAAAAACAATGTTAATCAGTTAAAAAAATCTACGAAAATCCATATGTGCATCGTATAACAGGATTCTCAATGAAAAGCAACGGCTATTTTTCCACAGCCATCACAGGACACACTGGATAAAACCAACACATTACATGTACATATGCGGATAAGTGAATTAGTGTGCAACATCTATGCCCCAGGGTACTATCGAACAGACAAGATCTGGGTGAATTCCCGGACAGTATGTAAACAAATGGTGAGTAAGCTCTATTAATTGATTTAAAAAAACGTAACTTAAATTGTGTAGGTACGGTTAGCTGCAGAAATAATGGACAAGAATATAAAGTTTGTGTCTCTTTACCGAACTGTACTAATTAAAATTATATTTACACCATTGACATAGTCACATAACTATATCCTTATTAGTTATTACAATATTTGACAATTTACACATCTTGTATTTTTACATGCAGTACCTGACGCTTTTCGTTGCTCTTAGCGCCACTTGCACCACCCGCTTAACAATAACATTAACTCTGCGATGAAATAAGCGCTTAACCCGGGGTTAAACGTGTACGGGTAAAGTGTAGCAGCACAAACGTACGCTATGCCATCTCTCATTAGCATAAATTGATTATGCAAAGGAGGCACGGTCCCAATCAAAGCACCTAGATGCCACTAGCATCGCATGTCATGAATTGTGCTAGTGTAATTAGTCATGAAGGTATTTAACTAAGTGGTTGGTGCCATTATTGGATATTTGAGAAGTGGTGGTGGGGAAAATAAAAGCTAAGACAGCGCATGGCATGGTAGATTTTCCTTAGAAGTCTTAGAACTACATTTAGCAAGTACTTTATTTAGGTACCCAGTAGGGCGCGCCAGAGCGCGTTATAAATAGAGGGATTTTTTTTTGCTTATTCAAAAGAGCTAATACGTATATTTACGTATACGTATATTTACGTATACGTATATTTTAATAATATGTGTATTTGTTAGCTGCAATAATGAATAGATAATATTTAAAACGGGTCACTCACGTAATTTAGTCGATTTTCGCTCGACATGTTTCGTTCTTTACGAAGAACGTCATCAGGAGCGCCCACTCGCGACAGAGGCAAGTCGTACACTCAGTGCAGAGTGTACGACTTGCCTCTGTCGCGAGTGGGCGCTCCTGATGACGTTCTTCGTAAAGAACGAAACAAGTCGAGCGAAAATCGACTAAATTACGTGAGTGACCCGTTTTAAATATTATTTAATATGTTCGAGTCTCACGAGAGTTTTATAGTTAAAATTGCAATAATGAATTTTCCAAATAATAATTAGGAAGAATTTTCAGGTTAAAGAAGACTCACACTAGAACGGGCCAAGACGTGACCGGGCCGAGTCGATCTGTCAGTTTCTATAGAAAACGTCACTTGACCTCCGGGGGCTCCGAGCTATCACGTGAATCTTTCCATACAAATTGACAGATCTACCCATGCCGCCCCTCCCCGTCCCTTTTTAGTGTGACTTTTTAGCATCCTTCAAGGACTTTCTACAAATCTACATACGACATAACCATTCAGCAGTTTAATAAATACATAGGTAACTGTCTGGTAAGCAAACCTATTGCAAATTCATAAATCAAGCAGTGTCACTGGCGTGATAAAATACCATTAGCGACAAACAAAGCCAGACGACGTCCGCATCCATTTTAGAAATATGCAAATCGCCAGCAAATCCCTTAGCCATAGATTAACAAACAGATACGACGAACGATTTTGAATGAAGCCGTTGATATATATTTAATTGTTTAAACTTTATTGCACAATGAAATTAACGCTTTAAGGCATTCTCTACAAAGTACCAACCATCGTGTTAAACTGATACCTATTGTTTGTTTGACGCAGGATAGTAGCAAACATATACGATTAAAATAACATGCCAAACCCATATAAGTACGTAAACCTATACGATTATTTGTTTTTTTTATTTATTTTATTTTATTTAATTTTTTGGTATTTCTCTAAACATGAACATCGCTGACTTTACTGAGAGTAAGTTAATCTAAATATATTACAAAATACAAATTCCTATATGTATTCTAAACACAATAATAAGTTTTTGCTTCAGACTATCCTAGAATCAGTTATGCAGCGCCATCTATCGTAAGCAAGTTAAATTAATTATAAAAAAGTGTGAATATAGTCAGAGCCTAACAAAGTGGTAAATTTCTACATGTGATATTTTATAGTTAAATAGTTGATTTGTTTAATATATATGCGATTTGATTCGAATGAGATGCTTTTTAGGAAAACTCCACGTGTTCCAAATATATCAGTTGAACATATTTAATGTCCAATACAGACATGTCAATATAATACAGTAAGTGTAACTTACATAACTACCTACCCTACCCTAAATCTAAAATAGGTCCTATGTAGTGTAGAGTAGTGACGAGTAGGTAGGTAGGTGCAGTTACACTTACTGTATTCACATTTCTATATTACACATTTAAAAAAAACCTCTTTTCAAGCAATATTACGATAAATAAAACGAGCACACACCATTAATTAAGTCCGTTCTCTGCGGCAATTAGTTTTACTTGCAATTAACCATACTTTGTATGGGGTCTTTCAGCCCCGTACCGCAGGTTATAACTCGTCTATAGATTGACAAATTTCCTAAGTTACTAGACATAATGAAAACCGCATGTCACAGAAACAGCCTGTTTATATATTTTACTGAAATATACTCTATACTCTATGCTCTCTTAGCCGGTTTTAATTAATATTTCTTCTGTAAGCGTATCGTATTCGCGGAATTAATTCGAAATATACTGAAATATGTAAATGTATCCAGGAGGTGCGTTCTATAAAACAGAGCTTTGAATATCATGCATGTCATTATTACAACCGCACTGTTAGAACTACGAATTTCTGGAATGACTCGAACGCCTGTATGTCGTTTCCATAAAGGTATAATTTCGCGCTAACGTTTAAAGAGTAACAAAGTAAGCAAAGAAGCAATCTTTATATGAATATTTCACGGGTGGGAAAAAGACACAACAATTGAAAAACGTGACTATTTTTGAGCTCACAATTATACCTACGCACAATAAGGCTATCGGTTTACATATATGAAAAGTCATGTTTTAGAGAAGTCCTATTTGTGTGTGGTATTGTGGATACGTCTTGAATTATAACGTTACAATAGAAAATAATTCACGTAATCATTTATTAATTGCACCCGATTGTATTTTGTATCTGTTTAGGGTTCCGTATCAAAATAGTACAGAGGAACCCTTATGGTGCGACTCAGTCTGTCTGTCTGTCTGTTTGTTTTGTCTGTTCATCGTTAAATATCTCGAGAACTACTTAAGCTACCGATTTTAAATTTGGAATAGTTATACACAAAGTTAACGCAGACACATTGAGAGAAGATGTTGGTATCATATATTTTATTTTCTTTTCTTTGCAACATGAAAATTAAAATGTTAGTTACTAATGTAGGTAGGGTATCATTTGAAAGGGCTAGATTTGTACATTCAAAACAATAACAAAAAAGGGGTGAGATTCTTGTCTACTGCCACCACATCACGATGCATCCCACAGACGGTATTAAGAAAATAATTTCTGAGATTGTACATATTTTTATAGTATTATATATTAATTGGGATTTCAAACTTTATTAATGACATTTGTCACCTGTGCATTTTCGGTAACCTTTTCAATGATGTGGCATTTGTTGTCATATTAGTTCTGTAGTCGTATCATTTTCATGTGTCAAATATTCGCCGAAAATAATATATGGCATTTTAAAAGCCACACATCTTCAGTACCATACCTTCATCATTTATGAATATCTTTGTGGTCGGCAGCAAATTTGGTATTTATATTTATTATTCTCAAACATTAAATGGTCGTTATTGGACTTCAAAGGATCACGTTGCCGGCGGAGTAACTTGAGAAAGAAAGTGTGCAAGTTGAACAAGCACATGTTTCTATTGGGTAAGAAACAAGACGCAGCATGCAGGTTCTGCCAGGAAACAGAGGAAACTGCGATGCACATCCTCTGCTCCTGCGGACCACTAATGCACAAAAGAAGTATCCACCTCGGTAGGCACGAACTGCAACCCTGTGAGATACACAACATTACAGCCCAAAGAATTTGGAACTTTCTGGACTCAACGGGAATCAGTAATGAATTATACTTCGTATCCAAATCGAAGATTACATATATTTACTAGCAGCAGTACACGGTTATGTGCTGTCCTTGTCACACATTTAGAGTTATAATATTATTCAAAAAAACTGTTCTCGCTCTCGCCCGCCGGGTAATTAGGAACGGCAGCGCTCCCAGCGGCGTGGTTGATCATTACATGTTTTTGTGTCTGTCCGAGTCACACGTATTTTCTCGCAAAAATAGTGTTTTAGTGTATATCTATTTCAGATTGAAGGATTAGGGTGAGTGATTTTACACATCTTCAGAACGATGAATTCAAATTACAGAATAAAACCGCGGCCTAGTTGCCGTTTAACGAATCTTCTTTCGGAAAGTGATTTTGTCCAAATGTTTGATTTTGCTTTCAATATATGTGTGGTAGATTACAATTTAAAACCGAATGTTAGTGTGGTGTATTAATCATATAATAACTAAAAGAATAGATCAAGGAATATTTACTTTGTTCGAAATAATGCTTTTACATCTACCTTCTTTTTTCTAAGTAATATAAGTAAAGTACATGTTAAAGGCACGGGTTGTTGTTCGTAGATTAACATACAAATTTAAACCTAATTAAGAGAACTTTAAGGTTCGTTATGTATTTAGGCGTTATAGTATTTACGCGTTATAATTCGTATCAGGTTTGTGTATCAGACCGTATACTAAAAATTGCGCCACACGCCATACTCGAGGGTTAGCCACTTACTTCTAACCCTGGTATTTAACGAAAACAAATGTAATCTCATCTACGCAATGATTTCATCTACCTTTCCAGAGTTCTGAGATAATTATAGTAATAAGTATTGAAGTATGCAATGCTAAAAAATTATGAAAGTCGACATGAATTTCACAAATTGTAGTAAATTCGGTTAACAAAATGGCATCTAAAAGTAATTTAAAGTAAAATAGCCATAGAGGTTCCCTCATTTATCTATAGTTTTGTTAATAAAAGCTAGCTTATGATCCGGATGTTGCCGTTTCGAATATCGTCGAGCCTTCGGGACAATATAGGTATTTTAGAGGTTCCCCATTTTATCCCTAAAAGGGAGGTATGACCTCTTCAATTCTTCATGTTTGTCTTGTATTATTCGTGAAAGACAGCCTCGATTTGTCAGCTAAGAAGTACACATACTTATAGCGCTTCTTGTACGTCGTCTACCTACTTCATTTATATGAACTGTCATAAAAATATACTCGCTTATAAAGAATCATGAGCTCGCTGAAATAAGTAACAATGACTACAATCAATAATTATCATCATAATGTTGCAGAGAAAAATTGTAAAATAAAAATAAGATAGGTTTCGTATAAACTACGTTCCTATTTACGAGTAAGCCTATTTCAGGTTCTATCAAGGAAATACTACTTTAATGAGTCGGAATATATAATCTTGATCATGTTTTAATGAAGTCAAAATACTATGACATTGCGATTTTGAGTCAGTTAAGGCTCTAAACTAAAGGGAAGTGTAACCGCAGCGGCAGTGCCGTATTACCCTGTTCCGCTAAATAGCGCGAATGCTTGCTGTAGCCGCTGCAGGGGTTTAATTTGCGACCTAGTGTCTATACGATTAAAGAAGGATAATTTATGTTCAGAGGTGTATTCTTTGAGTATAGGTAAGTTATTTAAGGTAAAGAATAACTTTTTTGTTTTGTTCAGACTCGAAAGAGGTTATTATTTTTTTCCCTCATATTTTAGATACCGTAAACCGTTCAATATACAACGATATAACCAGGTCAAAAATATGATATTTTGGTTTATGTAAAAATTTACAAAATACAATACCTACATAATATGCGGAAATTACAGGTATATTATGATTGGTGGTTCTTTAACAAATTGCACACCTAAAAGGTGTTCAATCGCTTTCCTGCATGCTCGGAGCGAATAACGAGAAAACTGGTTAAAGACACAAAATAGTTAAAGTTTTTTGTGGTTTTTTGCATAACAATAATACCTATACTTACTGATTTTCTTTATCAACTTTACGTATCCCCATCACGAAACAAGGATAGTTTGGTTCGGGAATTTGAACCAATATCTGACGGCGCAGTCTTGCGAATTGTTGCGGTTAGTAAAAACGAATTACAATGCAATGCAATGCATGAAATTATATAAATCATATGATTTTTACATATACATATTATAATAGAAGTATTGTAATTTGTACATGTAGGTAGTGAATGTTGTGGATCACATTTTTATGATACCTACATATAAAATTGTAGATGATATCTTTACGATAATAGGACTCAACACGACTTAATTAAAATTAAGTCGGATATTAATATGGTCGTACGTACCTACTATTAAAACCTCACCGTTTAGGAAGGTGGTAACCAAAACGGAATAATTTTACGAAGCTGAGTGAGTTTGCTAACAAAAACCTCATTGGAGAGTAAATGGTTTTAACCCAATTGAATTATCACGAAACTAATATTCCTGTTTATTGAAAGCATGAACCGATATATACTGAAGTAATACAAACAACGACTTAAATTTTGATTTATAGTTTCCTAAAATAATAAAAATAATCGGGAATTTGAACCAATATCTGACGGCGCAGTCTTGCGAATTGTTGCGGTTAGTAAAAACGAATTACAATGCAATGCAATGCATGAAATTATATAAATCATATGATTTTTACATATACATATTATAATAGAAGTATTGTAATTTGTACATGTAGGTAGTGAATGTTGTGGATCACATTTTTATGATACCTACATATAAAATTGTAGATGATATCTTTACGATAATAGGACTCAACACGACTTAATTAAAATTAAGTCGGATATTAATATGGTCGTACGTACCTACTATTAAAACCTCACCGTTTAGGAAGGTGGTAACCAAAACGGAATAATTTTACGAAGCTGAGTGAGTTTGCTAACAAAAACCTCATTGGAGAGTAAATGGTTTTAACCCAATTGAATTATCACGAAACTAATATTCCTGTTTATTGAAAGCATGAACCGATATATACTGAAGTAATACAAACAACGACTTAAATTTTGATTTATAGTTTCCTAGAGAAACTTCATATCATATATATATACACATATATATATACGAAACGAAAATATATTTTTTTTCGTAGGCTATATCGATGAAATAGGCTTAATCTTATTAAATACCCTACGCTGCTCCGCTTTAACAGCGCCGAGTTACGTGACATAAATCGCGTGTAAATTTGTATAATTTTGCTCCTTTTCAACAATTATGCCACAAAAATTGTGTCAAATAAGCTTGCTTTAACAGCGTTGAGCTTTAACACATTAATTATGTCAAGGATCGTCCGCTTTAGCAGCGTTGAGGTACTCCACATTAATTGTGTCGAGGATTCCAGAACTTTGCTCCGCTTTAATAGCGTTGAGGTACTCCACATTAATTGTGTCGAGGATTCTAGAACTTTGCTCCGCTTTAACAGCGTTGAGGTACTCCACATTAATTGTGTCGACGATTCTAGAACTTTGCTCCGCTTTAACAGCGTTGAGGTACTCCACATTAATTGTGTCGAGGATTCTAGAACTTTGCTCCGCTTTAACAGCGTTGAGGTGCTCCACATTAATTGTGTCGAGGATTCTAGAACTTTGCTCCGCTTTAACAGCGTTGAGGTACTCCACATTAATTGTGTCGAGGATTCTAGAACTTTGCTCCGCTTTAACAGCGTTGAGGTGCTCCACATTAATTGTGTCGAGGATTCTAGAACTTTGCTCCGCTTTAACAGCGTTGAGGTACTCCACATTAATTGTGTAGAGGATTCTAGAACTTTGCTCCGCTTTAACAGCGTTGAGGTACTCCACATTAATTGTGTCGAGGATTCTAGAACTTTGCTCCGCTTTAACAGCGTTGAGGTGCTCCACATTAATTGTGTCGAGGATTCTAGAACTTTGCTCCGCTTTAACAGCGTTGAGGTACTCCACATTAATTGTGTCGAGGATTCTAGAACTTTGCTCCGCTTTAACAGCGTTGAGGTACTCCACATTAATTGTGTCGAGGATTCTAGAACTTTGCTCCGCTTTAACAGCGTTGAGGTACTCCACATTAATTGTGTCGAGGATTCTAGAAGTTTGCTCCGCTTTAACAGCGTTGAGGTACTCCACATTAATTGTGTCGAGGATTCTAGAACTTTGCTCCGCTTTAACAGCGTTGAGGTACTCCACATTAATTGTGTCGAGGATTGTAGAACTTGCTCCGCTTTAACAGCGTTGAGTCTCTCCACATTCATTGTGTCGAGGATTGTAGAACTTTGTTCCGTTTTAACAGCGTTGAGTTTCTCCACATTAATTGTGTCGAGGATTGTAGATCTTTGCTCCGCTTCAACAGCGTTGAGTTACTCTACGTCAATTTTGTTGATGATTGTACAACATTGCTTCGCATTAACAGCGTTGAGTTTTTTCACATTAATAAAATCGTGTTGAGGATCGTACAACTTTGCTCCGCATTAACGGCGTCTCCTATTACATATTCTACAGGAATTGTGTAGAATGTAATAAAATTTTACTCCATCAGGTTGTTTTTACCATGATGAGACTTCTCTTCAATAGTAGCATTCCGATTATCAAGATATAAAACACTCCACGTGTCTGTTCTTTATTATAACAATTATTTACAAAAATAGTAATTCTCTTGCTGCTGTAGCGTACTGGTCAATATTTCGTTATCCTACAGTAGAATCGAAGACACCTGCCACTTTTTTATTACAAAAACTTACCGTATTACTCAAAAAGGAAAAACTTACCGTATTAACCATTACCAACCACTTGAATTATTGTTTGGTCTCAGTATAAATCTGTATGTATATTTTATAACAAGATTTCTTTAGTACTAATCTTGCAATGAAGAAACTACTGATAGCTTGTTTTACTAATTATACAACTTGTTTTTGTCTTCCTTTTTTACTTCGATATGAAATACAGGCATATCTATAGTATACAATCACTATGCAGGGATTCGTCAGTAGAGTTCAATTAAATGAACGAAGTATAATTTAAAGCAGGTATATTCAAGTAATGTTAAAATTATATCGACGATAATACACACTCCAGTGTTTTGTTTCACCTAAAAGGTTATTGAAAGTAATTTCATTCTTTATTAATGTCGTTCCTCACTTGGACACGCACAGCATGTCATGCATAAGTCCAATCTAATAAAAATATTCATATAATATTTACATAATAGTACCGTTTTATTTTATTAGGCACTCATGTATGAAGCTAATTATCAGGAACCCATAGGAGCGTACGGATTTGACTTCGATATTTTATTTTATTTTTCCTACTTATATGTAGTATTACAATTCTCTAAACATCTGCTAGTAAATATATGTAATCTTCGATTTGGATACGAAGTATAATTAATAATCAAACGAACTTACCTGTGAAGTTTGATTGGAATTATACGAGTGTCCAAATCGAAGATTACATACTCCCACCCTCCCAGACCCTAAAAATTAAAATAAAATCGTCTCTGGTCCTAACACAAAAATATCTATGTGCTCTAAAATAATGATCAACCACGCCGCTGGGAGCGCTGCCGTTCCTAATTACCCGGCGGGCGAGAGCGAGAACAGTTTTTTTGAATAATATTATAACTCTAAATGTGTGACAAGGACAGCACATAACCGTGTACTGCTGCTAGTAAATATATGTAATCTTCGATTTGGACACTCGTATAATTCCAATCAAACTTCACAGGTAAGTTCGTTTGATTATTAATTATAAAGGGCTGCCACAATAGATCACAACTGGTCGACGCGGCATCTTCACTAGCCCTAAACAACAATAATAATAAAATAAAAATTTGAGAAAACTGTAAAGGAATTTCATACAAAATTGAAGGCCAAATACAATACAATATTTTTTTTTAAATTTAGATGCCGCATAGATTTGTGACACAGCATCATGACTTAAACCCATTATGACATTCTGCCACTACGCCAAGTAAATAAAATAAAAAAACAATTTTTACTAACATAAAATTGACATCGCTATTAACGTAACAAATAACATATTATTTATAAGCCCGAATAATTTTGAATTGCAAATTTAGTAACATAAATACACATTTAAAATATTTAATTAAAACATTAGCGGTTAATTAAACCAATATTTAATTAAAACATTTAAAATATTTAATCAAATTGTCTAATCAAACCACGCCATGAGAAAAAAAGGGCGTAGGTATTTTTTAATGGTTTTGGAGGCAAAGTTAAATAATTTTATTTCGTTTTTCTATTGTATTAATTTTATTGTTCGTTTTTTTTTATGTTATTTTTGCTGTTGAGCTTCGACGAAGATATTAATTAATATTTATTGCGCTCCACCAGAATTTAGTGCGAAATGCTAAAGCAGAATTGAATTGGCTTAAATGGCGCAAATGTCAAACGCGATGTAGGTAGGTATAATTAACGCATCGTATGCTAACTCGACAGTTTAGACTAGTTTAGTCAATGAGTGAATTTTGTCTGTTTGGATAAACAGATATTAATATAAATTTGTAAAGAGATTATAATTTTCATTGTCACAGAATAACAACTTAACAAGTGATGTTTGTGTTTTTGTATATTTTACATTCCGCAATATATATACACACCATTTATGCACTTGTGTCTTCTCACTTCACGCTTGATGCTGCTGACGAATTAAAACCTGCGCAAGCAACTTGTAATGGTACCGCGTCGAGTAGATAGTGCAAGTTATGATTTTAGAGCATAACTGCTACGATCAGAACGTCTATTGGCTTTGTGGCGGGAAAATAAATCAAATTTTTTTTGAGCGTTTGTTTACCCCTAGGGCTTAAGAAACCCGGTTTTACGGTAGTAACTTACTAAATAAGTATTAAAGTCCAACTTAACTAAGTTTGCATAGATTTTGAAAGTACATACTTTCAAAGTCTTATGTAAGTTTGAAGTTTAATAACACTTATGAAAATATTATTTTCTTAGAAAGAAAGGAAACGTGGAAAAATTCATAATTTCGGGCGGGATTCGAACCCGAGGCTCTGGGAGTCTTTTTTCCACATAACGTTCGCAGACGTACAACGTTAAAAATAATAGTTTAGGATGTATGTATTAGTGGTGAATTCTCTATATAACTTGCGAATCCACTTGCCGATTCAAATTTATCCTTTAAGGATAACTCACACTAGAGCGGGACGGGACGGAGCGGGATGGGAAAATCTGTCAATTTCCACCAACAAAATCAACGTTTGCCCAAAGATTCTGCTTATTCCTTCATCCATTCATTTATAATAAAATATGCACAAAATTCCCTTTACAAGATTTCTCGTCAAAAGAAATAAAAACTAAAGTACAATCGTGGCTTAACGCTTTGTTATGAAGATATAGAGAACTTGCTGAGAATACTTAAGTAGAGCTCACCCATACACACATTACACATACACCATGAAACACACATTCACACTTCATACATATATACATACATACACACATAATGTTATATGTTATTTATTCATCCTTTTCCTTTGAGTAAAAATGTGTGGTTTCCCGCGAAACAGGCGTCGCCTAGTGCGGGGACTAATGTTTTATGATTTTTGTAAAATTTACATTGTGAATATAAATAAATGTCAATTTATATAGAAAGCGTCACGTGACATCCGAGGGCTCTGAGCTATCACGTGATTCTTTCTATAGAAATTGACAGATTTTCTCGTCCCGCTCCGTTCCGTCCCGTCCCTTGCTAGTGAGAGTCATCCTTAAGAAATATTTTCTTACAGTACATGTTGCGAAGCACCCGTCTAAGGTGCATACCAGGGATATGGTGGAGAAATTCGGGGCCACGGGTGTGGTCTCGGTAGCTCAGTTGGCAGAGCAATGGGCAAATGGAGGTCATGATTTGTTTCACTTTTCCTTTCATTCTCAGAAAACACTTACGCAGTCCGTACTATCAAAGTCGATGCAAACTTAGCTTGGTCTGATTAATAGAATGATGAACGATTAGAAGATTTATGTTAACGTGGTACATACACATAAAATTGATGATCATGCTCATTCAATAAAATTACCTTTAATAACATTGAACACAGTCGGTCAACAGTCAGTACGGTTTGATTGTCAATCAGCAATCATGTTTGCAGCATCGTAATTATTAATGTGATTGCCATTGGTCATATCGTGATGAGCAAATAAACGCATTTCATTTCGATTGAACTTGGAACTGTACGGCTGAATAAATATTTTAAAATATGTACCTATATTTTCAACCGAAATTTATAGTGATCGAGTTACAACCAAAATAATGTTACTTTGCTATAACGCCAAACTTGCTAGTCAATTAGTGCCGAACCGTTATACCTGCTTGTTGTAGTAGAATTAACATATCAATATCTCTTAGGTACGAGAAAGAGTATAAGGGTCAAACAGATTTAAGAGAAACATCACTTCGGTGTACAAAACATTGAAAGTTAACGTAAATATTTAAAAAAAAATTGCCGGGGTGCCACGTGAAAATTATCATTAAATTCTCTTAACTTTTGCGATGTCCACAGAAGAGATAATAGAACGTGTTAATCATACAATGAAATCTGTATGACCTATAAGTAGGCAACTCTGTTGTATAACTTGGGGCCAGTGCCATCATCTTTAACGCGATGAATTCGTTCTAAAGTGTTTAATTTTAATGAATAACAATCGCGGTAACAGAAGATAATACAATATTCAAACTTCACCAATGTCTGTTCCATAGGTAGATCTATTATTTATACCTATGGACACTAAGAATCTACTTATAGACGACCTAGTGTCAAACACAATAAATATTTAGAAAAACGTAATTAATAAGATGTAAAAATGAATCACCAAGTAATTGTCACTATCCCTTCATCTTCAAATATACATTTTTTTCTATTAATTGCAATATTCTTCATATAATTCTTAAGTATCGGACTTAAAGAAACCTCCAAAGTTAGAACTTTCGTTTGACACTTAAAATTCATAGGCAAAACGTAATTTTCGATATTAAAAATATTTTACCAGGTTTTTTTTGTCTGGAACCCTCTGTGCTCGAGTCCGACTCGCACTTGGCCGGGTTTTTTTCTTCTGTGTAAGAAGTGTCTAAAGGTATAACCATCCACAAGTATGCCGCACTTGCCCCTACGTCAAGTTCATAAATATATGTGCAGCTGAGTGCATGATATAATGTAAGCACCTACACCTTAATGTCAATCTTCATCAAATGTCCTAAGGATGTACAGATATTTTTGAAGCCTTGGAAATGCTCATATATTTATGAACTTGACTGTACCAGTCGCCATAATGGTTTCCTAGCTGCCCGTCGGAACACTGAATTTCCTCTGGCCTCCAAGCCCACACTATAATCGATTTTTACATTGAGCTCAGAAGTAAACAATTCGTCAATAAGCGTCTCCTGCACGTTCTGAGCCATGATGTAGGTGGTCCAATGCGGCATGACCTACATTGCTGAACGATTTAGGTCTGGCTCCGAGTTTTACCGTGTCACACACTGTGGACACTGTTAGAGACGAGAGAGCATTGGATTCTGTGTGGTTTTTAGGGTTCCGTAACAAAATGGTAAGAAAGGAACCCTTATGGTGTGCTTCAGTAAGTCTGTGTCTGTCACATCGTTAAATATCTCGTAAGCTACTTAACCTATCGACGTGAAATTTGGAATAGTAACAAAAAAAGACTAACCGGCACCGGTTTCGAACGGGTTATTATTATACATATAAACCTTCCTCTTCACTCTATCTATTAAAAAAACCACATGAAAATCTGTTGCATAGTTTTAAAGATTTAAGCATACATATACACAGACAGCGGGAAGTGACTTTGTTTTATACTATGTAGTGAAATATTTTTATTCTCTATGAAAAATGCCCTATATGACTAGGGCCAAAAATTAAAATGTTTATTAGTTACTGGGTCATGTGGGGTATCATTTGAAAGGGCTTGATTTACACATTTTAAAACATGTCATTAGTCTATACTAATAACATGTTTTAAAATGTGTAAGTAAATGAAGCAATTTATAAACGAAAATGTAAAATAAATTATATTCGCCCCTTATCTCCGAAGTTTACGAAGGAATAAATAGTATTTTAAATATTACGGAAAAAAAATATATATAGAGCATTCAAAAAATTAACTAAATTTGAAATTAAACCGTGTTAAATTGTTGTTTTTATTTCTATCATTATTATTGTAATTTTGACTATAAAACCCTCGTGAGACTCGAACATATTAAATAATATTTAAAACAGGTCACTCACGTAATTTAGTCGATTTTCGCTCGACATGTTTCGTTCTTTACGAAGAACGTCATCAGGAGCGACCACCCGCGACAGAGGCAAGTCGTACGGACGTTTGAAATAAACAGCGGTTTATTTCAAACGTGTGATAGAAAATATCTTCTAATATCAAGTGAAAACAAACTCGCATAAACTAACACTATGCCGGGAAAACGAGTGGTCAAATCTGTCGATACATGGGGCTGATCAAATTTCTACTTCGAGATGCAGTTGCAACTAAATGTTTGTACGGAACCCTCGGTGCCAGAGTCCGACTCGCAATTGTTAGAATTGACGGCGACTTCACGAGACAAGTTCTTACATGCATAATTTTTTTAATGAGTGACGCCATATAAATTAATTTAATGTTTGACAAACTGTAATTTAAGTAAGATTCGTAAGTGTGTGTTATTTTTTTTGATACTTGTTTAAAAAAAGTAGGTATCACGAGTTCTTAAGTGAATGCAATCCAATTTAACTGTTTTCTTTTTACTTTTTATAGATTGCTCTTATAATGGAAAAATTATGGTTCATTTGCTGCTGAAATAACGACTTATTCCGTGCAGCACATTTTTTGTGATTGTTCCATAATAACTTCTAGTTACTTACTTATATAAAAAACGACAAAACATGTGGCTGGTTTAAACCCACTCACTTCACATAAAACACCGTGTTACTGTAGGAAAGCAGAAGTAACCACGTAGGTCCAATGTGAAGTTGTTTGCCAAAAGTATTAACCGTTGGGCTAACTCAATTTTATGGGTGGAACGAGTTGTAGGAAGAAAAATAGGGGAGCCGTGCTCGACGACAGTTCGGCGAGATTGGCTTTTCACTTTACCGTGGAAATAAAAGGAAATTCGTAATCATTGGCGAATTTTCAAACAATTTTGTGAACAAATGTAATGTTGGGGACATTGTGAGTTGGCTGTGCTGGTAACTAAGATAAGCCATTAAGTCTTAAATACCTAAGCTAATAAGTTGATACTAACATTTAAACTTATACTGAGTGCGGTTCATACTATATTATTAAAATCAAAACATAATACTGCTTTCAAGCATCAAAATGTGCCGCTGTAAATTAGAAAAATTACCTTGAAAGCAAAAGGAACTACTATTTCAATATCTTATTTAGAAATGGTAGTTTTTTTTTCGCTTTTTATTTAACTCCAATTTGGTAACCGATATTTGAACCCATCAAATAGGGCGGCTAAATATATATATTCAGCGGTTAGTTTATATTATAAGACATAAAGTGCCTTCTTCGTCGAAGCGCGATATGTTTTAAATTGTATTAGTCATGAATCGATTTTTCAATTCAATCTACACAACGAAAACAAATGAGAGTCTTCAAAGCTCTCCAGTGAAGTTATCAGAAACCCTTGACGATATATTACGGCCAGTAACTTTGCCTTTATTCGGGCAAACACTTGGCGTATGTTTGGCTTCCTGTAAAGGATTCTGGGTCACATTTATATCTACCTATTTACCTATCGTGGGTTATTTTTAAATTAGTGTTGGAGTAAAATTGTAAAAATCTAAAAAAGTCAATATAGTCCATAATAAAAAAAACTTTTTTGTTGAAACGAATCAAATTACTTAACTTAATATTTTGATTTGTTATTGAAGTAGTAACACTACTATATATAAATTATAAATTGAGTTCAATCCTCTGCTTGGCCTCCGATGGTGTTGGTCTTTTTTTTAGTATATGACATCTATTTTCAATTTACAATAAAAAAGCCGTATCCTCATGTGAGTAGCGGTCGACCTAAAATATTACGTTAACTTTTCGTACCTCAGTCGAAAAATTGTGTAGGTTTTCAATTGAAAAGATTAAAATTATCTTAGTTTTTGGAACACTATTAAAAATAAATTTTATGTATATAGACCGGGGCTCGTGAGCATTGCGAAATATTTTAACAGCATATTCCTGAGGCCAAAGGAGACAAAAATGTCATATTAAGATACAAATTCGGAAGTGGCCAAAGTCGATCGGAGGGGTGCATTGGATTAGGGCTAGTTTCTAAGATAATTGCAATTTTTATTTAAACATAATTTTACCACCACTTGGTAAATAACGCGTTTTGGAATATGATAATGCTACTATGTGGTCCAGTCTAGACATGATTTTTGACAAATTTCAAAGTGACACTGTGATGTCTGCAAAACTCGGCTCGGCCAAAAAAACAATCTTTTTGTATTTTAAGTGGGCTTTTTCTAAACGAAGTTTGATTTTTTTTTCTTTTAGCCTCAGGGATACACCGTGTATATTGTAAATAATGGTCTGTCAATTAAAATACGAAAAAAAAAATATTTATCGAGGATAATGAGTTTAACACTGTGACTCTACAAGTGCCAAAGTGAAACTACAGTAAAAGTAAAAAGAATAGTAAAACAAACAAAAATAGATAGTTGGAGCAGATTTTCAATGCTTTGTCTCGGTTATATAATTGATTACTAATCATGCAGAAACGTATACAGATTCATTTCATATGAATACTTGAAACACGTAATATAACCTAAGCTTAACATATCTCTAACCAAAACGGGGAAGTATCAACCTTCTTAACTTCAAAGGGTGCTTCAAAGGAAACGGGTCTTTCAAGTTGGCTGATAAAACTGAGATGACCTACATCTCGAGGACCAATCATAGAAAAAACAAAGTCAAAATATGATACGGTTTTGTTTGAGAATTTGTTTACTTTTGTTACGTATAGGAAAATCCTTACATTTTTTCACAATTGGTTTCGTAACATTATTTATTCATATAAATATTTGTGGTTTAGAGGTAAGACGTGTGAAATGAAATTCGAATGTCGATGTCGTGGGTTTCAACCCCGGTTAGAGTGTTTCGATGATATAAAAACTAATCGCTTTTCAAGAAGGAAACTTCCTAAAAAATCCTGATCCGGATAAGGCCTAGTTTTTTCTGGGGTGGATAACATTCGTTTTCGTTAAAACTACTGCCTGACTGCTAAATCTTTGGGTTAGAATGCCACGCAAACTTGAGCTTCCTGAGCATAGAGAAAAGCCAAGAAAATGGGAAGAAGTGAATTTCGTAATATTGAGAGAAAGATCATAAATACATTTATTGCTAGATATTGAGTGACTTAATTTACTTATGCTCATAGCTGAGCCGTTCTCGTTTTTTATCGACGATAAAACGTAATTTTGCTCGATTTCAGGGATATTCGATTTTAATAAAATGATAACGACATAAATTATTTAAAAACAACATATGTCTATAAAGTAGACAATTTAATGATTCCTTTCATGTAGGTAATGTATTTTTTCCTTCAGTACTTGTCTAGAAAACACTGTGACAGAGTATCCCGGTACTCTGTCACAGTCACAGTGTTTTCTAGAAAAGTACTCAGCGAAGACATCTTTCCGTTCGCCACTCTGTCACTGTGTTTTGAGTTAAATAATGTATGTAAGTTTACAGTTATTAACCGAAGAAGTAACAAGTAAACTATACTGATAACGTAAACTATAATTTCGTGCATTTACCTCCTATACAAATGATAATAATTTAATTCTAAATAAGGCATTTCAGATCATTGTCGCTAGAAAAGGAGAACGGCCCAGCTGCACTATTCGAGTCGAAAGTGTCAAGGGGAAAAGTGGCTCTCTGTACCGATAAAAGCATCTGCCTTGCAGTAGGCGAGTATATTTTTTTCTAATCAGTACAAATAACTTAACAATATTTAATATCAATCATCATCATCAGTCGTTCCCTCAATGCTGAGGATCGTGACATCATGTCATTCTTTTGAAGACCAGATTCCTCCATAGGTTCCTATCTCTCGCCAAATGCATTGTCTTTGTTCATATTTTCACACTCCTATTACAGGATATAAACTTATTATTCTGTGATTTTAATTTCCAAGCCGGGCATATTACCGGCTATTTACGTCGACAACTAAACGAAAACAAAGAATTTTAAACGAAAATATCTCAATAAACATCCGTTTCAGGGAATTCTTGTCCGTTTGTACAATTTCGCAGTTCGTTAAGGAAGCCAGTTGCGCGTGCGCGACGCAATGCGCCGTGAACTGATGACGCGCTATTTTCAGTATTGGACGTAAGGGCCAAATGTCGTCAATGCACAATGTCAGTAAAGTTGTATAAAATAAATAGGATTCAATATACGAATTATATTGCATAGTAACGCAAAAACTACCGCAGACGCAGACGCTTTCATAAAAACTATCGTCGATGCTAAATTTGGGATTAGGTTGCCAAAGCGGACCCCAGGCCCTCTGTGCTTTGGCATAAGCTAAAAAACGCTAGGACAAAGAAGAAAATAGTTCCTTTTGCATTCATCAAGTGTTCTTGATAGCGCAAATCCTTTTTGATATTTATGATAAGATTTCTGAGCTATATTTTATTTGTATCGTTCTAAACTTGATTTAATCAAATAAGTATGATTTATTTATATGTTTATATGTTTATTTATTTCACAAAATTAGCACTAACAGATAAACCTTACATGCTAACTGTTTTGACATTTTTTAATAAGTAATTAGATTATTTTAGTTGCTATACACATCAATTCATTTAATATCCAATTATAGTTTAAATAATTATGTAGTAAAATAAGAGTATAAAAATAAAAGTTTAAAATAAGAGTTTGAAATAAGAGTTTCAAATTTATGGTTAGAAGTTATTTAAAACCCGATTGAGTCAAAGAAACTTTAGATTTCAATATTTTTTTAAAGTTGTTTTTTGACTCTCAGTCAAATTACCGAAGAACATTGATATCTAGGCACTATACATTATTGCTTGGATATTAAATTTTAACTTCATGTTGTTACCTTAAAAAATAAAGTACCTACATAATTGTGAAAATTTTTAAATCGGTTGTATTACATTTTGCAACTACAATGATATTGTTAATAAATTACCTCACTATGACATAGCATTCTTGTGTCGTTATAAAATATGTAATATTACAGTAATAAGAACATCACATCGTCGCGTCATTAATCATAATCGATTGTGCCATCATAGTCAGTTTTTTGTAAATCATCGATATTAACAATAACCATGCCTAAACCTATACAGGCTATAACAAAAATAGTGGTCATTTGTTTGAATGTTATTAAATGTCTTAAAAGCGATATTAGTGTATATCTTTTGATAGCAGCATCGTGAAAAGTTGCATTTTATACCAATGTTGTGTTGTAGTGATATTTGCCTAGGTTCTATTTATTACACTCGGTAGCAAAATTCGTTCGCCTTCCGTGTCTTGAGACTCTTACTACGCTCAATATTCTACTAACTGTATTTTGCTGGAATAATATTCAAAGAAAATTAAATATTATAATTATTTATATTTATCATTTACTATTTTTTCCCTTCTTTATTTCCTACTTTTTCTAAATCAGAATAGTAATATATTATTAAGTTCAACAACCTGTTGCGCGTTGTGCGTAAGGAAGCATGACGTTCTGTATTTGGAAATTTTCGTAAGTACAGATTAATTCACAAAAGCAGGTGCGAAAATTGTATGAAACTATCATTAATTTCATAGACTTCCGCGCCAGCTTTCGTGAATCGATCTGTAATATTTATTTTTAAATTACGTTATACATGCAAGAGGTGCTTGCTTATGTTTTTATTTCCTAGACCGATTATAATCGATAATGATCCCCATTTTTTAGCACCCTGTAGCCAACTCGGTTACAACTATAAGTATTAAGAGTGCTATCACAAAATCCGCCCGCTCGCATTTCAATATTATTACCGCCAGTTGCGCTCCGAACGCGCATCTGTGTGCGGACACACACTACAATCAGGTATACAAACTTATTATCGCCATGCTCTTCGAACGGCATAGCAGGTGCGGTTAGTGCGAACGGGAGCGAGCATTCATTGATTGTAAGCACCGTCGCGAGGCTAATGGCGTCGCGACGCTTGACGCGCGGACCAAACATTATTGATACTTGCGCCAGAACATCAACTATTACTTGGCGTACGTGGTGTTAGAAAATGTACGAGTAATTTGTATATTTGTTTTGTGTTTATCATAAGATTAAAAATAGTTTTATTCAAACGTCAAATGTCTCTAAATAGTATCCGAAGTTATTTTGGAATAGGATTTTGTTTTCTGCCTCCGGATCCAATTCATTGTTTTCATATTCATACATATATTGGTACATTTCTAAGCATACCTAACTACTAAAAAGTTTCTTTTTTCAAAATTTAAACTCAATCTGAATTCTATTTTGGGGTGGTGATATTATATTGAAGGTTACAAAGCCGATAAGATGAAAAAAGGGACGTGTAATTAAATAATTTTATTTAAACGTTTTGTAATTTTAACTGAAATCCGGAGGCATATTTTGGGCGTTTTTATTATTTGTTGTAAAAAAATCATTTTTTGAAAATATGAAAAGTTTTAATTGTTTTCTATTCAGAATCGCGAGCTCTTTCAATCGCAGTAGGAGAAAAAAAGTGTTCCAAGATTTGTTTTCCATTTCGCCACCATCATTTCATAGATTCAGTATGGCGGTAGCACATTAGAAAGTTTGAAAAATGTATGGAAAATTTAGGACACTTTTTTTCTCCTACTAGGATTGAAAGAGCTGCGATTCTGAGTAGAATAAATATAAAAATTTCTAATTTAGCAAAAAGTGATTTTTGTACAACAAAACATAAAAATGCCGTTTTTTGAGTTCCATTTTTTTGTCAAATATCTACTTGTGGCACATCATCTGATAGGTCCTTAGAAATAAGTTAAAGGTCTCTTGTACAAAAAATTGGTTGATCCAGTATCGGGAGGTCCAAAAAACCGGCCAAGATCGAGTCGGACTTGCCCACCGAGGGCTCCGCACAAACGTGGCATGGAACTCTCAGTGTACGGCAGTTTCAGATTTGGATTGCGTTGATGTAGAAGTTTGGTTTTTTTGCAGCTTCAAGGGACCGCAGACCTGTGTATATTATGGTATTAATTTTAACTTGCAACCTTTACTCGTTCCCGAGATAAAGGGTCTGGACAGACAGACGGGCGGACGGACGGACGGACGGACGGATAACAAAGTGATCCTATAAGGGTTCCGTTTTTTCCTTTTGAAGTACGGAACCCTAAAAATGTGAAAGCTTTAGGAAGTTAAGATATAAGACAACCTTACCACGAAACTTATTTTGAACGAATTTGTTCAAAATAAGTTTCGTGGTAAGGTTGCCTAGCCGTTTTTGCCAAAAACTATTAATTGCTAACATACAGTTAAGTCCCTTGATATTTTGAAGACACTTATGCCTTTTTGCTTGCACAATATTTATGTCGTATAACGCTACAAAACCCTCGATTATGCTTGGTCCGACACGCTTTTGGTCGGTTTTATTCCGGATTTTGCTCATATAGCAATATGATTATCCCTGACTAGGGCGGTGGCACCAGTAATGGACAAGGAACCAGTAACGTACAGTCACTTTTATTATGAGGAAATAAGTTTCATGCATTTATTTTGTGTCAACCAATTGACAATCATTTCTCCATACTGTCCGTCTTAATAAACACTCTGTATTACTGAAAGTATCTAGAAGGGTTGGTTGCGGTACAATCACATTCGATAAAATCATTTCAAATTTTTATTTCAAACAGGTCTATAATATAGTCAAAAATGTAAAATGCTTATCTCAGTAGTTGGTCGCGCTTTATTCACTTTTCCAAACGCTTCCAGCACGTACTCGTGCAACAAAACAAGCAAATTGTACAGTCCACAGAGAACAACACAGGTCCTACCTCTACGAGCGCGCGCGAGGTACTGAGGACTAGGCTAGCGCGGATTGGATTTTATACACCATTTGAATATTTAAAAAAAAATACGGAATTTAAACATAAAGTGATTTTTTCGATTTCAGCATGTTCTTAAAAGAATAAACTTTAATGTTGTATACAAATCATCCCAATATTTTGTCAAAATTACTGCGAAAATCCCTGCGTTTGCAGTGTATTTTTATCGAAAAATGTGCATATTCAAAGTCGAACTAGATAGGTATCTGTGTAAATTATTGGAAATATGAGGCCTATAAGTTAAATAAAACCATGTTGCAATATTATATCAACCTAGAAAAACATGTGTTTTCATGTATCATGTTAACAATAATCGAAGTCAAACTTCTGTCTCCGTGCGCTTTTCAGAAAACAACTGCCAATAATTGTATAGTAAAAGTTAAAACATTGAGTTTTACTCAAATTAGAAGCTTACAAGTTAAACACTAGGAAATAAGCTATCAAACATAGTTAACAACTTTAACAAACAGCTCACAGTTTCTTTGTATTTCAACGTCAAAAAACAGCTTTTGTTGCTTTTCCGTACAAACCGTATTGATGGCCTCTTAATCAATCGACACCAACCAATAAATCCTCAACTTTTGCTAGGTCATTCTTCGGTCTCTTTAGAAGATTTTCCGCCCAAATAAGCAATATTTTAGTTTGTCCAAACACTTGTGAGGCAATAACTCGCACGTGTCCCATCGTATCTCAATTCCATCGAGTTATTTGCCCATTCAACCTTGATACTGCTGCTTGATTATCAACGTTATCGGATTTACTATTGGGTCTATTGTTGGGTGCAAGATTGGGTGAAGATGTTCAAGTATCTCATTTTTGTGGAATTAATAAAAGCGCTAGGAATTGAGATGTCATGTTTGTTTGAATAGTATACTGATAAGAATATGCCAATACTTTGTGTATTTTATTTTGTTTTAATATCATTGGTAGTACCAATACCGCGTGTAGGCACCACAACAGGAGCAAACATTGTTATCGTGATAGTACTCTTAAAACCTTTTTAACTTTAGTTCAACAACTTTTAAAAATTATGTACTTTGTAGGTTTTCACTTTTTCATACAAACTAAATAGTATTTTTAATTTACGTCAACATAATGTGGCCTAATTGACGTCTCTTAGTCTTGTCATAAAACGAAAATGACATTATTCGCAGTACATGTCTTTAAACAAATTTTAAGGTGTAATAAAAATCAATTATTTACAATACAATCCTTATAACATACCGCTTGTTCAAGCTATTCTTATTGACATGATTATACAACTAAATAGTTCTATAAGTTAGAACCTATAATTGGCTTTGTAATTCTATACTATTTATATATACATATGTAGCGCTGTTGGTTTTCCATGTATTAAAATAAAATAAAAAATAAAAATTAATATGACGGAAAAAATTGTTTAAGTAAAAAAAACTTTTATGATTGTCATTACAATATTATTTCATAACGCTTAAAAATAAAAACACATGAATAATAGCAAAGTAAAAAGGGCAATGTCATTGTTTCATCTTGTAAAATATGATCAGCAACGCTTCGCAACGAATTTAGCATAACACATTTGATGTTAGCGGACGTCCTGAAAACGCTGACCGGAATAAAATAAACATTGGCTTCCCTGGATTGAGATGTTTCTCGCTTCATTTGCGGGCAATGGCGTGCGTGGTAAATGTACCGAGCCGTCTGCGTCCGGCCTTATGCGCTCGTGTGGAATAAATGTTACTAATAAACGTAGTGCAGGGAAATTCTTAGAAATAAAAATCATAGCACGATCATTCTCAGAATCCTTGTATTGAACGAAACATATTAGCTAGTTAGCAAATTGACATGAGTTCAGAAACACAAGATTTTGATATCTGTGAGTATATCAACTCGGTATACAGTTATTGGCTATGTAGGATGTGCGAGGAGGGAAAGGCAAGCGACAGGCCGCACGACGTAAAATAAAAAAGATAAGCGAGCCCTGTTATGAGACATTTTTTTAATATGATTGACAGATGTCAACTATGTGATAACTAAAGTGTTCCTCATTCCAGTAAAGTTAAGATAGCAACACAAAAAGCTCATATGAACGTCGATGTGATACCTATATTGTTTTTATTTTTGCATCTGAGAAATAAGTTAAAATTATATTCATATTCAACTACTTATTTTTTCAGTCGTACAAGTACCTTGTTTCCGTTAGTTACTCATGCTACGCTTAAGAAGAATAAGCCCGTTTAAAACTTAATTTTTGAGAGATCGCACTTTTTTCCTGGTTTAGCTAGGTTATGGCGAACGAAGTCTTGAACATTTCAATTAGATGTCATACGAGACTATTTACGGTTAATTCAATTTACAGTCCCATTGAGTTGAGATAAACCACTTCTTTGTTAACTACTTCCTAGACCATCAATACATTTTTCTAGAAAATAAACATCCGTTAGAACATAAACTTAGGTACATATTTATTGCAGTACCACAAAATTGGCATTAATCTGCATAACTCGCCCATACAACTGTCATTAACCAGTGTAAAGCGGCAAGCGCCTCAGGACAAGATATTGCCTATTCATAAGCCTCAAACCATTATATCTGACCCTTATGATACTGCTACTATCCACCAGCTTCAGTTCTGCGTGAAATTCCAATAAGGTTCAATTTAGCCTGGCTATTGTTTTTCGAAACGCAAACATAAGTTAGTACATAGGTGGTAAGTGCAAAACTCAATGCGTTTGGCGAAGCTGATGTTGCTTATTTTTCAGCCTTCTTGTTAGGATCATAAAGTCGCGATAGTAGTATCTGTTAGTATTTCGAGAATTTAATACAGGCAGTGAGAAGTCGGCTTTTGAGCTTGTCATTAAGAACTATTTGCGATGGGTGTTCATTTGAACATTTATAAGTTTTCATGAATAATATTAATAAACAGTAATATTTCTAGGGACCGTAAATTATTTTAGGAAAATACATCCGTATTGTTTTCATGGATAGAAGTGTAATTATAACTTTGAGAATAAGGGAAATAGCATTTATCGACTTGAATAATAATTATATTAAGTTAAATACACAATACGTCCCAGAAAATAATACGTTGTAACAAATCCTATAAATATCTTCGTTTATTAATATTTAAATTAAATATTCCTGCAATTTATTATTCTAATAAGGCCTATAGCAATATTTTCTCCACCTGCCATAATAATAATTCGTGTCTCCGAGTAATAAAAATAATTAGGTGAATTTTTCAGCCATTAATGACTTCGCTTTCAATTTCACACTCCAATAGTTAAGGGGATTCTTATATTGATCGAAGCAGCCCCTATCGAAAAGTGAACGAGATATATATCGAATGGTTTCTCGCAAGAAATTTCGATTAAATTATAGTTTAAACATCTTCCAATAATATTTAATCCTTTTGCTGAGGAAGGTATTGAAATAGGTTAATCAGATATTGATATTGGTTAGACCTGTTTTATTAGCCACTAGAACTGGATGGATGGAATTATATCAAAACCGTTCGAGGATTTGTTTATTTACTTTTAGATAAGTCAGTTCAACAAAAACAGGGCATATGTAAATATTGGTTTCTTCCTGTGTTTATCTGATCTGCTAACTTTGCTATACTTATAGTGATAAATGTGATTAAATTACTCTTATAGAAGGACGTAGATACTTTGTAATATATTGTATTGTTTTTCCCCTGTTTTCAGTGGTTCTAATAAATTCCCGAATATATATTATTTTGAAAATTTCACACAGAATTCCCTATAGACATTTTCTATCTTAAGTATATTGTATAATTTAAACCAAATTTCGAATGCACCAGAATACGGCCCCCAGAATAAATTAATTCTTCCTCCTGTCGTTCTTTAACCCTCTTTAGGCCCATCTCATTACGCCGAGTTTAAGGGGAATTCCAATACCGGACGATTTTCCACCGTCCGGCCTTTGTTGCTGAACTTAAGTAGGCACTTAATGTTGGAGTTTGTTTCGAATGAAACTCATCATTATTTATTTTTAATTTCAAAATTGTATATCATCATATTTAAAAAAAGCTAACATCTGATTATCGGCCCATCTGAGTTTTACTTGCCATCATGTAATTGAGAAAATTAATTTGTAATGAAAAAAGATGGATTTTTTTATACAGAGGCGAATTAACATCCTGAATCGAATCTGACGACGAGGAAACATGTTTTCTAAACTGTAGCAAATATTTTAATTAACATACGAAGAGTAATTCTCATTACATATTTGTAATTACTTTTACTTATTACTTCGTATTATTCGTATTATTTTGGAAAATTGAAATTTACAAGTTCTCTTTTACCTAACTCACTTCACGTTAAGCAAATCAAGTCATTTTCTAAAAGATGGCGTCTCGCCGCTTATTCTACCACACTGGCAATGTCGGCGACATATGTCGGCTGCATACTTTTCATAGAAACATTGTGACAATAGGAATGACGACTGGGTTGAAAAATTATCATTCTAATTAATCCGTCAGTTCGATTATCGAAAATGAATTAGACACGTATTTTTTCCCTTTTTCAATTTTACTAAAATTGACGAAGATAAAGAGCATCAAAGTTCCGGGGTGAGCGCTGGTGACGTCACTACTAGGTAAGAATTTACCTAATAGTGATGTTACGTGAAACTTGAACGCACTGTATTTTCGTCATTTTTGATTTGACGAATAGAAAAGTTCATAGAAACGTTGTGACTATTGTCGCAATGTCAGCGTGGTAAATCAGGTTGCGGCTGATTGAATACACCCATCCAAAACCCAAGGCAATTTACAAGACTTAATTTTTCATATCAAAATTCTGTCCGTCTTTCGGAAAACGAACCAAATTTTTCAGATTGTTGTTTTTATCTCTCTTCTAACTGTGCTTTTGAACGTCTATGAAACGTTAAAGAACTCTATAAATAGAACATACATATTTTAACTCTTTAGACCGATAAAAAGCTGTAGCCGTAAGGAAAATATGTTATAGATGGTTCTGACGAATTAAAGACTTATTGCCTAGGTACCAATAGTATTTACGATAAATATTTCTTCTTCGTAAACCTGATAAGAAAATATCTTGACGTCCAACTGCTTTCAGTGAAAATCAGAATGGCGGGTGTATCTAATCAAATATAAGAAAGTAATATACCAAAATTCAGTACTGTCTGTTAAAATAATTAGTATCTCCGCGTAGTTAAAGTTATTACAAAAATCGGTTACATCCGCCAACCTTTCAGGTTTTGTAGGCGGTTTTGCTGGCGGGCAAATTTTGGTATATCACTTTCTTATATTTGTTTAGATACACCCGCCATTCTGACACTCACTGCTCACTCACTACCAATGCGTGATGAGTTTAGCTTTGAATGTGAACTGACTAAAACTACCACAAATAACTTAGTGAGATAAGTATGTAGTAGGTGGTACCTACGTAAATTTTAAAGGACTTCGAGAATTCGACTGAGGCTGTTATTCAATATGTTCGTTTCTTTGTATTTTTTATGTATGTTTACCGATCACTCCGAGCTTCGTCGTCCGATTAGAGTGATAATTTACTGTTTAAAAGGATTCACCGTCTATTTAATCCCATTGAAATTTGGAGCTGACCTGATGATCGGAACCATGAATTAACTGACCTTCTCAATTCGCAAAGGCACATGTATGACAATTTTAGTGTTACCTTGAGTAATTTTAATTAGAAAACTCCCGTGAGTATCAGACCCGCTATGAGAATTTTACCTTGAGTTACTTATATTTTTTTCCGAAAACCATCAATTTTATAAAGTAGACCTGATGATGAAAACTAGGGATGACATGGGGAATTTCACATACATGCGTCGTCCTATTTGGGCAATTCCTTTATCAAAAGGAGTAATCTCTATTGGAACTATTGTTGGTCTCATATAGTAGGGAATTTAGTTTTGATCTAATGATGGAAACCATGAGGTGTTGCATCATCAGCTCTGCCTTTGATCATGTGCCTTTGGAAACCGACGGAACTCCTAAGTTTTCAAAGGCACATGTATAGCGATTTTGGTGTTTCCTTAAGTGACTCGAGCACTTTCTGCCAGAAATCATCAATTCGGTGAAGTATATCTGATAATACACACCGATAATGCACGCGGAACTTCATATGCATAAGGTTTCCGAGTTCCGTCGTCTGATTTGACTAATTATTTTTTGTTACTCAATAATACTGCGTTACTCATACTAATACTTAAAAACTAAAAATAACAAGTGTTTAATCAAAAAGAAGGCCGACTTAAAAAGTGAAACATTAAATGTATTGCTTCTTGTTTGCGCTACCAACTGATACGTTTAAAGTCGGTGCCAAGCAAAATATATACATTACCAGTCAATAATACACCACGCGGTTATGTCATCATATTATAAATTTGAGAGTAAGACTGTAAAATTGTCACTTTTTTAAAGCAACATTAAGTATAGAAAACTTAAAAAAAACTGGGATCGTATGCACTCAATCGATTCTGCATTGAATAGCCTTATTGCTTGGCACCAATTTCAAACGTATACGTAACGGTATGTAACGCAAATAAAAAGGAATACATTTTATTTTTCACTTTTTAAGTTGGTTTTGTTTGTTTGTTAAAAACATTTTATTTATTTATTTTAATATTCATCTTCCTTCATCTTTTGTCGTTGACGTTTTGTCTCTATCTAGAAAATGTAAAAAGTTTCTGCAACATCACAAGGCCAGTAAATTTTGGGAACGATAGGTTTGATAGCGTTTTATCTATTTATTCTGATATTCCTGACAATCTTAGCCATTATCTGATGATAATTGCCTTTATTGCTTTCTATTGAATGCTACACTTGAGTAAAAAGGGAAAATTGATCCTTTCAGCAGCTACCTTGAAATTATTGTAAAATACATACTATGCTATCTATTCACCCCTCTCTTCCAATTCGCGGGGCTCTAATTGGCGACCACAAATTAGTTGTCAGCTCTGGCAGTGGCGGTTGGTGGTGTCGGTAAATTCATACTAATAATACAAGTTGCGCTTTGAAAAGCAGAATTAGTACGCCTCGTAGGATGAATGAGGGAATGGATAGTCATTCATAAATAAATACAATTTGTCCTAAACCGGATAAGTTGTGCGTTCAGAGTAGACTCTAAAAGCAGATACAACTACTAATTCCCTAACTTTAACGTACAGTGCATCCGTGCAAGTGACATACACTGACAAACTATTTATGTGGTGGCTAGTCAATATGGCTACGTTTTAAACACTTACGTCTAGTTCAAAGAAAGGTGCTAAGAGAAGGGCGTATAGAAGCTAATGGGTTTAGCTACTACAAAAAAATAAAAAAACGCGTTTTTACTACCTATAAAATGTAGAAAAAGCTATTTTCTTCATATGTACCACACCTATATCTTTCACCTTATGGAGATGCCAGTGCATAAATTATGTATTATAATTATATTAGATAAAACCACTAGCAATTTTCTACTACTAAGTACTACTAATTTTCCTGCGGCTCTTTTTAAGTGGGATGGGGAGAAAGATGTTCAATACTTATATCGAATTAAAAATAAGCAGACATGTCAAAAAATATTTAAGTAAATTATTTATATGGTTAGGTTAGGTTAGTATATAGAATAAGCTATTTTTTTCACTATTTTTAAATGTAACTAAAATATTAATCAAAAATTTACAAACGTAATAAAATGTCTTTTAAACAAATATTCACACTAAAGTAATAAGTAGATGAACAAAGTAATATAAGCCGATGAAACGATGGCTAGATTATTTAGCAGTTACATGAGTAGTCCTTCCATGCCGTCAAGTCTATTTTGTCGATTGCCTTACAGCTGACCATTTTATTGCTGAAACACGGAAATCATCAATGTACTCGTATAGGTAATTGAAATATATGAAGGTAGAAAGCAAAACATAAACAAATTATATATAATAATTATGTGAAAACAATTAAGTCTTAATAGTTGTTTTCCTACTTTTGTGCCCTGATTTATAATATTTTCTAAAATTATCATACACATTTTCGTCCTGGGACAAGCTAAATACATCAATGTTTTCTGCCAGATTGGGATCCAATTTTATTTGGAACTATGAGGAATGGTAAAATTGAGTCATAATTATGTTAAATTCATATTTTTTTCAACTGTATACTGACGTTCTTATACAATTTAAGCATGAGCAACTAAATCTAGTCCTCAGCCCCGAGAATGTTTGATGGAAATGTACTTTAGTTCTTTGATATGGTATGTGTATACTTACTTAGGACCCACACGTTCAAATCCTCGTCGTTGTATACGAGTCACTTTGTCTCCCACATCGCAAAGAACCTGAGAAATTGATGCCTTTCGTATTTCTAGTAGTTGATCTGGAAGTAATAAAAACATTGTAAGTTTTATCATAAAATAAATAACAAGTGAACGATTTGAGTGCAGTTTTTGAAAACTATGAAGCAGTTTATCTTCAAGATATTCAGCTCTAATTGAAACTAGTCACAGAATCGAAGCCAATTTTAAAGCCATGTGGAGGTACTCTTCGGTACGATAAAAAAAATTACTTACTTAACGTGAAGGCGTTTGGCCGGTTTGGCCGCTCATACCAATGCCTATCCGACACCATACTCCTTAAAAGCTGATTTACTACGATGCAATAGAAAGTCGGCGGGGCATAACCGCCTTCGATCGGTTTTTCCACCCAAGTACCTGCCAGCAGAGGAATGTCTCTCACATGGCGGTACAATTCTTTAAGCAGATCCAGTTTCTAAAAAAAGAATTTTTTTAAGCATAAAAACTTAAGTAAGAACCTGGTTTACACAGCCTAAACTATAAAGGAAGATCCGTAAATTTGGCACATACTATCATAATAGAGCTCCATTAAGGAAGTTTTTTTTTAATTTAACGTCTAAAGTGGAAAGAGGTTGTAAGTTATAACAGCAGTACTACTATGTGTACTATGGGGTACGAGGTTGCTTTCCGGTGTCGATATAGTCATGCCTGTTTCCCGGAGGTACAGACAGACACCACAGATTTCCACTTGCTACGATCCTGACACACATATTTTCCTTCCTTCACTTTCATAACATTCCTCATACGCGCTCGCCAGTCTAGGGTGCTCTTGGCCTGACCTTTCTTCAGCCTAGTAATGCTATTAGGTTCACTTACATCGGTATCGATCAAGTCTACCAGGTCATCAAATTTTTCAATACATTTTCCGGTACAATACTTTACATATTCTATGTAAGGTGGGAAATTGTTATATCTTCCTTTTTCCAAGTCACTAGAACCAACATCTGATGCACGCTGAAGACCCCCAAGTACCAATTCGCCCATCTAAAAAAATAATATTGAAAATTAAAAAAAATAGTCCTAATCACATTGTTTCTAGTATCCAATATAGTCTGCCTTTATAAATGATAAGAAAACCCTATTGTATTATACATAGCGAAAGGAAAAGAGTTATGACAGATATGGAGACTAATAAATTCTATGACTTTTTTGATTGACGAAGACGAAATATTAATAAAATTATATAATTACGAAGAAATGAAAAAAAAAAACAAAGAATGAATAGAAACGAAGAGCTTTCTCACATACTTCTGTGTTAGTTAAACGACAAAAACGCGAACGCATGAAATCGCTCATCTGTGTGGAGCGAAACACACAGCAGGATGCGATGCAGATAAATTATATGATTTCCCTACTCACGTCAGGGTCTATAGTGTACAAGTGTGTAAGCAAGTGTTATGATTTCCCTACTTACGTCAGGGTCCATAGCGTAATCAAGTCTGCCACTTGGTTGTCGGGTACATCCCAGCGTCATTCCTTCGATGTTACCGTCCAACGGCAGGCAACCCGTTCGCAGCGTCAGGTTCACTATAGGCATTTGCTTTAGGTAATTTCCGGCTTCGTCGTACATTCTATAATAAATAAATCAATCAATAAATAAATGAACACATAATACATTATTATTACCAATTATTCTTTGTTGCCCATCAAAAACAAACACCTCAAAAAACTTAATCTTAAATTAGTTAAGTTGATAGAAGACATTCATCGCTAAAGAGCAGTTTCTTCCTCTGGTAAGTAAAAAAAGGGCAACATATTAGTTAGTCGAGTGATGGAGAAACTGCAGTAAATATCTCTTGAAGGTTGAATAATACCTATTACCTATATGCTTATTATTGCTTTATTGTTTTTGTTTTTTTTTTGTAATACCTACCATGTAGGTTGTGGAAATGAATAAAGTGTTTATCTATCTATCTATGTATAAAAATACTTAAAAATTACTTTTGATAAAAGTTAATTTAAATATGAAACAGAAGTGTAAACATTTTAGTTTCAGTAGTGCTAAAGATTTCATTTTTACAAGTAGAAGGTAATAAAAATCTCAGTAACATACTTAACCCTTCCTTCCTGCATCAGGTGAGCCCAACGAAGTATATATGGGAACTCCAGAGATATCGTTGGAATCATGTCGGAATTGTACAAGTCTCTAAATCCACGGCTGTCCGACACAATCGAGTTGCTGTTTAGATTACTCCAACCTTAATGGATAACAAGCAAGTATATTTTTAATAAATTTTGTTATCGTACAATACACTACGTACGATAACAAAACGTACGTTGTACGTATCGTACAATACGTATGTGTCGTATGTTCTTATTTAACAACAAGGGTGTCAATGCATGCATCGCACTATTTGGACAGGGGCAGCATCGGCCCAGTATAAACCTTTCAATAATAATATGTCGAAATTTTTGCCGGGTTCATCCCCCAAAACCTCTTTAATGCTTATGAATATGTTTAAAATTCTCACCAAGTAATAGTGGTAGAAACTCATAGTAAAGTATCTGCACATATGTAGCAATATTGATATCCCGGGCCGTGTAAAATATTTTGTCATCGTTCCAACAAGGGTTTAAATCCGCCAACGTAGAAGCTATTCTGTTATGGTTACGCCAGAACCAGATTCCAATAAGGTTTATTCCTAAAAGTGAGTTCAGTCCATCTTCCGCTGAAATTTAAAAGTAAATAATATTTACAACATATCTTACCGTCAAAGCCCCAATTAAAGTGAAAAAGCTTTTCAGATACTTAAGACAGCTGTCCGACCGCCTACGAGATACCGACTAGCTGCAGTCGACTAACTCGCACAAGGAATATACGAGTGAACTGTACATTTCAATGCTAGTACTGCGTGAATGCAAACTTTTCACATAAAATGTTGTCTAATAAAATACAAGTCAGACAGTTGCATTAAGTTACTCTTAAAATAGTCAAAAATAAAAACCTTACTTTAAAGCGTTAATGCATGTTTTGCATGTAAATTATTTGATATTAACTTTGATGCCTGTGCAATGTCAGATTTAAGCGTTTTTAGTATGGTCGGGTTCTCGAGTGGAGACCGCGGCTCGGCAAACGCAGTGTGGGACGTCCTGCGACAAGGTGGACTGACGATCTTTCTAGGGTAGCAGGTCGCGGCTGGATGTTGGAGGCCCAGTGGCGTGTAAGAGGAGAGACCTACGTCCAGCAGTGGACTAGCTTAGGTTGATGATGATGATGAGTATGGTAAGACGAGTTTAAGCTTTTGCTCCTACAGAGTGCCGGATTATCCCGTATGTAAAGCATTCATTCGTTTCCATCACCACGGTCTAGCTTGTTAATGCCCCCCCCCCTTAGGGTACCTACTATCTCACTGCTTAAGGTATCGAATGTCCGGCACTGCTTCTGCAAAACCGACACGCGCGTGTCTAAGTGCGACTTTATATGCAAAATCTGCAGGCAGCGATATAGGCAAGACACGTAAGCGATATAGCCAAGCAATTTAATGACTCATTTGGTGTTTAAATAGTATTTTATACAATCGTGATATAATGAAGAGTTTTTCAGTCGAGTACCGTGTTTAAGCCACGAAGCTTGCTGAGTGGCCTAAGTAAGGTACGAGATTGAAAAACTTAATTATGTTAAGATTGTATACAACACTTTTTCTACGAGTCATCATCAGCATCATCTACGGAGGAACAATTTCATCATTCAATTTCATTGATTTAACACGGATGTAACACAAAAAGATGTAGGTAATTGCGCACGCCGCCAGGCCGGCGCGGGGGGCGCGGTCGGCGCAGGCGCGAGGGGCGCGGTCGGCACAGGCGCAGGCGGCATTGCAAATAAGTATAGAATTTGTATAAAGTTCTATTTTTGAAATTATTATAGTTGCCTACAGCCTATCTAAATGAATATTATAGTTGAGTTGGACTGTCTAATATCGAAAAGTATGAGCTTATAGTTTTGTCTATGTACTCGTAATTGACAGATTAAAGTAGGCGAGTAGAAAAACGTAATTTATGCTATTGTACTCACGAGAAGCATGACATCTAGTTTCATAAGGTGCTTGGTTTAATAAGCAAACAGTGGGTACAGTGCGGGCGCTTGGTGGAAAAACTCTTCCATTGTCGAGCTCGTATTTGAGTAGACCTTTGCTAAACAGTCTTCCTTTTTTTACTGCATTTTCTAAATTGTTCCCGTACAAGATTGACATGTCGAAAAGGGGCATCGCTGAACTGATCTGTCAGAAACAAAAAAAATATGTACGATTTTAAGCTAACATGGTCGTCATTTACATTATAATTATTATTTAAAACGAGATATTAACAGAAAACTGTCACAAAATTTACGGAAACCGAAGCTTTTCCAGTTTCCCACTTGAATGTCCAGGCGTTTCCAATATTTACCGCAGCTGTAGTAGTTCCTACATACAAGCTAAGCTTACAATCGCACATACGAGCGTTTAAAAACAACGAACCTAGAAAATCGGAGGAATCGGCGGCGGAAAACAAATCACTGGATTGAGTTGCATAACCCTCAGATACTCTCGACAGAAAAGCACTCACATACCTAGGATGGTTAAAAAAGCTATAGAAATCCTAAAATACAAGAACTTCAACCGAGAAGACGGGTTTCAATTGATTCGAAAATTCATAAATCCAAGTGACTGGTCCGGTAAGGAATGCTCCAGTCGATACTGTAAGTGTCGTGTGTCGTGAACGTAATCGAGTTCCTGGTGACAGAGTGGACGTTACGAGTAGTAGCGGCAGTGACACCGCGCAAATTAAACGAATCCGTAAGCGGGTAGATCGGTACGGCGTGTGGGTAGACCACAAATAAAAACTCGCACACGTTACACCATGAACATGGCGCTTGTAATGTAACAGTGCCGAAATATCGGGTGATCACAAAAACAAATATACTTGGTTAATATCTCGTTTTTAATAGTAGAATAAATATGACAGTATGTTTTGCTCAATTCTTTATATTAGTGTTAAATAAAAGATAACTTACTCGCACAGGTGCAGTTCCGTTCTTCATGCATCCAACAAATTGATAGGTTATGGGCTTGGTTAAATTAAGGCAGCGTATGTCAGAGAACCTGTGGACCGGGTCGTCATTTGGGACTTGAATTGGGGTGCAGAGCGGATCAGTCTTGCCTTTTGGTTGACAGCAGTAGGGTTTCCATAAAACATAGTTTACTGAAAAAAAAAGGTTTATATTATTATATAGGCTAGCCATATTTTACATAAAAACGCAAACTATATTATAGTGCTGCATTCTTGGAATGTTGTTTGAATTCCATAGGGAAGCATCCTGCATTTTGCAAGCAAATATAAGTTGTGATACGCGTAGTACGTAAATATGTATTTAAATGAAAGCTGATTACGAGAAAAACAAGTGCTGTGTAGGATTCGACACGTAGGGACATAGTATTAATAAACGTGATTAATCCGTTCTAAAGTATTTAATTTAAATGAATAACAATCGCGGTAACAGAAGACAATATAAAGTATTATAGTTGTAAAAAAAGCACGATATTCCAAAAGTCGAATTTATGCTGGCCTAGTTTACGTATAACACTCACGGGCGCACGCGTCGTTGCTCAGCAATGATGGTGCTTGATAATGGCATCCTAAGATGTCCGAAATATGTCGCGCATAGTGAAATACGTGAGTTTTATCCGTAATTTTATTATAATCCCAATAACATACCAAAAATGTAGAAACGAACAACATGATATGAAAATTAGGCTGGCCTAGTAGGTTCTACATATTTATTTTTATAGGTACCCATCGACATAAAAAAAAAGAATTAAAATATGGAAAGAGGCTCACCCGTGTCTTGTATACTGACTGTATCCGATGCCACAAATACAAAGAAGTGGGTCGAAAGTATGGTAAACCTGGGATCTGTTCGGATCCCGTTAGAGAGTAAAGTAGTGCGAATGTGCCGCGCTGGAGGCTCGGGTTGTCCATCTTGAGCCGGTTTTGGGTCAAATCCTGGATTTATAATAAAATTTGAAGCATATTTTGAAAAGTTTCAATATTGCATCACGAATTCTTAAGCCAAAAAAATTATCTTAGGTTATTTAAAAGCACACACACACATCTCACATATTCACATATCACCAGGAAAACTGGTTTAACTTTAAAAATTAAAATGATACAAGATTGTGCAAATTCATAAAGATACAACATTATGCTGCAAAAGAGCCACTTCTCGATTTTCGTTTCATAATTATAGGTAGCAAAAGAAAATTTTCTAGTATCTCTTACTTTAATTGCCATTGCTTAGCTATTTATTTTTTGATATCAATATTCTATTATATGCATAAAATATTATACCATTGCCGTACTCTGGTCGCAGTATCCTCACAAAAGGAGTATGCGCTGCTCCAAGCGTCGGATGTTGCAGATTGTTGCAGGAACCGTCTAATCGTCTGAATTCATTGGGGTCACAAGGAATTTCAATTCCAGAAGAACACCAACTGTTATACAAATTTTACATATAATAAATTATGAAAAATAACAAAAAAGAAATAAATTATCACTGCTTACTTTTTCAAAAACCAGTTCCTTAAACCTTAATATATCAAAAGTATTTGGTGAAATGAAGGAGCGTTTTTTGCATGACTACCTGAAAGGCTTCTTGTGGATCAGTATACTAAGTAATTCCATACAATCCATATCATTTAACATTATTTCAGACGTTTACAGGATTGGTTGCCATGGATTATGATGGATTTTAAATATTGGGTTATCAATGAGTTATTTATTTTTATATCTTTTATCCGTTGAAAATGTTTAGAAAAAATAATTATAAAATAACTTACAAACTCGTGTTATCCTTAATTTGCTGCAGTAGTTCTTGTTGTGTTAGCACTGTTTCATAAAACGTATGGAAATATACTTTATTAGCTTCCAAGCCGGCCAGCATCAGTAAAATCCAAGGGAATTTATACATTTTTACAGAAAAAATTATGCTACTGCTAACATATCAGGTACATGCCCAATCCTAAAAAAAAGTTAACATAAGTAATGAATACTTAGCAAATAATTGAAATATAAACCTAGACTCTGCTTGCGACTTCGTTTGGGTAAAATCACTAAATGTCTTTTTATCCGCTTAAGAGTTGAATTACCCACTAAAAACAAATTCTGAGTGGAAATCTGATTGCGTAGTTTCATTCACTTCATTCACACATGTATCCTCCTGACTACCCGCGTGCTATACGTAGTACATTACGCTCCAATGAAAATTTGACAGAGTTAAATTTAAATTGGCAAATTTTGAAATTCGGTCGTCAGGAGGCTAGTTTAAATTTATAAAATAATATATCATAACATAATATTTTTTATTTTTATTAAATAAAAAAAGCAAACAATCGGCAATTTATTATTGATAGTATGTATCAGCACGTAATGGCGATTGAAAACTTATTGTTCCTTATAAATACATAATTTAAAAAGTTACCCTTTTCTTTCCTCTTCGTGTACTTGAGACGAGGTTTAAAACTGGAATGATAAGGAATATACCTATATGTTTTTTTTTTCATATAAAGGAATATGTTTCAATGTCAAATATTATATTTACACACCACAAATGCACAGCAGATGCATAATATTTGAACAACATAAGTGCGTCATAAATTTTAAAAACAAAACATGCACACAAACAATTTATAATAAATGTGCATATTTTAATAGGCACGATAAATTATATTGAAACCAGTATCAGTAATTACCTACTGTCTAGGTTACTTTTTAATGCTTTTAGGCATATATGGTCAAGTAGCAGTAGATTCTACTTTAATTAAACTTAATTTGCAATTAGGTAAAATTATTGCAAAAAGTAAGTAAAGTAAAAGTTTTCACCAAATTCTTATTTTGTAAATAATCTGACAAACTAATAGGGATTCAAGATAAGTTATTACCAGAAAGGGTTATTATATCTTTACCTATAATAAATACCGTAAACAAAAGGAAAAGGTTCTGAAATCAGGATTATCAAGTTTTATTTTCCAAATAAATAAATCAATAATAATAAATAAATAAATATTACAGGATAATCTTACACAAATTGACTAAGTCCCGCAGTAAGCTCAAGAAGGCTTGTGTTACGGGTACTCAGACAACGATATATATAATATACAAACACATAGAAGACATCCACGTCTGACAAATAAATGCCCTTACCGGGATTCGAACCCAGGACCATCGGCATAGCAGGCAGGGTCACGACCAACTACGCCAACCGGTCCTCAAATAACGTAAATAATCCAAGTACCGAATGAAAATAATATGGAACACTCTCCAAGGCACTTTGGGCGGTAATTGAAAAGTTTTACCATTTAACGACTGCAAGGTTTTGGATAATCTTGTATAATTTACGTCGGAAACTTCTTCGTTTCGATAACATAGAAAATAATTATGGCAGTTAGTGCACTTTTATGACCACTTATTGTAAATATAGGTACCGTTTTTAGGGTTCCGTAGTCAACTAGGAACCCTTATAGTTTCGCTCTGTCTGTCTGTCTGTCCGTCCGTCCGTCCGTCCGTCCGCGGATAATCTCAGTGACTGTAAGTACTAGAAAGTAGTAATTTTGTACGAATATGTATATTGGTCATGCCAACAAAGTGGTAAAATAGTGGTTATAATTTCTTTTTTAGAGTACCTCCCATACACGTAAAGTGGGGGGTGATTTTTATTTTCGTTTCAACCCTAGAGTGTGGCATATCGTTAGATAGGTATTTGTAAAATAATGAGGCTTTACTGAGAATAGTTTTTGATAAAGTGAATATTTTCGGATATAATTGCTCTAGAAGTTTAAAAAAAAGTGTCCCGCCCCCCCCTTTAACTTTTGAACTATAAGTTATAAAAATATGAAAAAAATTACAAAAGTCGAAATTAATAAGAACTTTCTTGGAAAATTATTTTGAACTTGATTGGTTAAACAGTTTTTGAAAATTTTTACAAAATAATTTCTGAATTAAGTTTGTAATTTAACTGTATATGCAAACACTTTCTTTTACCTTGAGTACTTAATTTATCATTCCTCACGTATCTTCCTTCTAATAAGAAAAGAATGATTCAAATCGATCCACGCGATCAAAAGTTATCCCCGAAAACCCAACATACATCATAACCCGTCTAGTTTGTATAAATTAGTAACACAATTGCCGGAGAGATGGCACTGTGTTTCCGGAGTTGATGGGGTCGGGACGGGTGTGATCGAAAGTATCATCGAATTGTTAATTATTATAAGCATATTGAGCATGGTATTTATTAAAACACTTTTTAAGGTTGCCTATTGTGACGGACGGTAAACTGCGGAACCCTACACTGAGCATGGCCCGACATGCTCTTGGCCGGTTTTTTTTGTTAAAACGTCTGCTAACTATACGGCAGTACTTAAAAATAAAGGATATATGTACTTACGACTTTAAGACGTTTTAGGGTAGGTATCACTTTTTCCTTAATTTCTAGGCATTATGGTATACTTAGCAGACGTGTCTGCTTAATAAAAATTTGGTACGGAGTAAAGCTTTGTTAGCAGGCGATTTTTTAAACTGGCACCACGACTAACGTGCGACCAACATGAATATAAATGTTATTGTGTGCAGTTTGTGAAAACCAAAAAAATACACATATCGGTAAATCCTATAATTTATCGTAGTAAATATCGTTCACATTTTAGGAAGATCGTACTGTCTATAGGTACCTTTTAATATGTGCGATCGCTGTCAAAGTAAGCTATGTCTCCTATAAATTTATTATGCATGCCTCTGAAGTGGGGATTAAAGCTTGAAAGAAATTGTTGGCAAAGATTTTAGCAGAATGATGAAGTAATGATAGTTAGGTCTTTGGGAATATTTTAAGTAGAGCGGCGGAAAACTCAGATCCTGCAGTCTTTATGTTAGGTATTCTCATTTTAAATTTCTTTACTCTTTTAATAAATCCACAAATTAAAATCTTTTATTATACCATTTTGAATATGTAATATTTTTTTGCACTATAGAGTTGGAAAAAAATGCATATTATAAAGACGGTAAATCGATCTTGTTACGCTTCATTGGTAATTTCTTTTCCCGATGTTTCCCGCACTTGTTTGTCTTAAAAAAAAGTAATATGTCCGAAAACTGGTTCGAAAGTCAAATTTAAATATTTCCATGAACTTTTTTTTTTCAAATAAAATGTGGCAGTTCATCATTTGGATTATTAAAAAAATCAAAATGAATTTAAAGAGATTAATTTCAAAATTAAACGTAGGTAATACAAATTACATATTATAACTACTGTTAGGTACCATCACGAAGCGCGATTGTTGAGCCATTTAGGTTCCTAGTTAAATTGGTTATTTAAAGGAATTCCCAATCTAGCTAGAACCCTAAATGGCTGAACAATCGCGGTTCGTGACTTTACGGTTAATTTATATACGCAATGGGCTTGGTTATGGATAAAAAATAATCTTCTCCTTCTTCCTAGCGTTTTCCCGGCTTATGCCACGGCTCAGGGAACCTGGGGTCCGCTTTGGCACCTGATCTCAAGATTTGACGTAGGCGCTAGTTTAACGAAAGCGACTGCCAACTGACCTTCAAACCCAGAGGGTAAACTAGGCCTTACTGGGATTAGACAAATAATAAATTAGATTAGATAACAAATAATAAATGGTAAAAATATATAAAAAAAAAACTTTATAAATGTTCTTACTAAGCTGTTGCTATATGAGATTCGTATATTAGGATTTGTAGACAATTAGGTATTAAGTTATAAGTTACTAAAACTAGAATATCATTGGTATAGAGTTAAAACGAAAAAAAAAACACCCCCCACTTTACGTGTATGGTTGGTACCCTAAATAATGTTTTTGCCACTTTTTATTTTACCAGTTTGTCGGCATGACGGCAGCGTGTCCAGCCAAGTCCAGGCGACGCAGCTGCAGTGTGTATATTTACACGAACCATCGGGAGGCATTTTTGACCCCTTTTTTACTCAAAATCTACTGAATATCGACACACAGAATTTCACCCATCCATTTCGACCCCCATGACTAACAAGTCCCCCAAATTTCATAAATATAGCTTAATTTGGTTATTGAGATATAAGCATCCAAAAATCGCAAAGTTGAAACAATAAAATAAGACGGTCATATTTGGTGACGGTATAAGGTGGCATATTTTTTTATTTTGTTTAGGCAGGTAGAGTTCATCTACGCTAGAAAGATACGAAATCCTAATGAGCGAAAAGAATTTTGCAGTAAATTTCCCACTGCGTTACGAAAGTCCCATACGATTTCGTCACTCAGTAGAAAAAAATGTGGGACATACTGGGAAATTGGGTCTATCTTGAAGAGAACAAGGAATTCTTCCTATCTACCAAATTTCATTCAAATCTGACGTGAAAAAAAAAACGGAAACAAAATAAAAATCCACCCATTTATAATGTTCGTACCGCGACATTTTAGTATCTTAAATAGCTTATAAATAGGAGAAAAATATTGTTTTTTTTTATTATAAAAAATAAACGGGCGGTATGTCAAAACGCTCGCCGCGAGTATGAAATTGAAGTTTTCGACTTTATCACTGTTTTTATTACACATCGATATAGGTATGTAAGAGCGATAAAGATGGGGATAATGTTTATGGTTGCAGAAAATATAGAAAATTGTCCGACCATCAGGTTTTAGTTTAGTTGCACCATTTTGAGAAAAGCATTATACTTGATTTATTTAGGTAATTTATTTTGATAAGGTTTATTTCTTTGTTAACACTTGGACCGTAAATGACGTCCAAGATCTGATGATGGATCAGAAAGGTGGCCACTGGAACTCAATAATTAGGTGATGTAGTACCTTTGTCTTTAGACTCATTAGTTTTGTTTCTAAGGGGGCTTGAACCGTAGATGATGTCCAAGGTCTACCAGTGAAGCAGAAATCTGACCACCGGAACTGAGTAACTACTTGATGTAATTGTAATACCCTGTGTGGACTCGTTAGTTTGGTTTTGACGAGCACTTGGACCTTAGGTGGTGTCCGAAGAGCAATAATGGAGCACAAAGGTGCATTGTTTCTTCTAGTTTTTAATTAGAGGTTTTTTAAAATAGAAGTAGAACTATACAATTTTAATGATAAATATTGATTATTTATTGACAAAAAGTAGTGATATTCCACCAAAAACATAAATGTGAAAATGGAAGCCAACTTGCATTATGAGAATATCGTTATGTGTCGACTCCGCCGACAAAAGATAGAGAGGTAAAAACTAGCCAAGTCAAATCTTTAACTTCACATTCTTTAACTTCTACACAACCTGGCACCCATTTAGATATCAGATCTTTTGTTGGCGGAGTCGACAAATAACGATATTCTCATATGGAACTTGGCTCCCATTTTCACATTTATGTTTTTAGTGGGTATGTGTATTATAAATAAATAAATAATAATAAATATTGTGGGACAATTTTTTACACAAATCGACCTAGTCCCACGGTAAGCTCAATAAGGCTTGTGATGTGGGTACTAGACGACGATATATATAATAGATAGATACATATAAATACTTAAATACATAGAAAACATCCATAACTCAGGAACAAATATTCGTGATAAACACACAAATAAATGCCCTGACCAGGATTCGAACCCGGGACCTCCTGCTTCGTAGGCAGGGTCACTACCGACTAGGCTAGGAGGCCGTTAAAGGTGTATTCATATCAAATTACAGCTTTCTACTACCAATGGTCACTGAGCTAAGCCGCAGAAGGACAAACGGACGGACAGACATGGCGAAACTATAAGGGTTTAATAGGTGCAGGTAGCATGGAAAATCTATATATTTTTATACTCGTTATTTTTAGGGACTCGCTTACAAAATGAAACAAAGTCTGTTTCAAAGGCCGTTTTGTACATTTCAACGCAACCGAAAAGGGTTCCATAAAAAGTGCCAAGTAATTACACATTGTGTACGAGCGACAAACATGAGGGTGGATAAACAAAAGGCATGCTTACTTTAATATTTCACTGTCTGGAAGACTCTGATTAAAATTTCTTTGTAGTGGATGCTGTTGCGCATCTGTGGTAAATTATTTGATATATGTATTACTTATAAAAGCGTAACGTTTATATATTAGGGGAAGGAGGGCAATTTCATTTTCATGCATTGCATTGAGGACCCTAACTTGGCAATCAATAAGTAAATTGCTTTACTTTGGCGAATCTTCTCCATTGGTTTCTATTGGTTGCACGGTACGCGCATTCTGCCACAGGAGTCTCAGTGACAGTGACAGATTTTATAGTATCTATCGATCGAGCATCCAAGCCAAGCAGCGCATTTCAAACCCGAGGATTTCATTAAATTTGTGAAGTAATCGGGTAAGATTTTTGAAAATATGTATAGAATATCCTTCACTTTTATCACTTAGGCCAACCAAATATCATTTTATTGCGACCTAAATCTGGCTGGTAGTGATCCTGCCCACGAAGCTGGAGGCTCTGTATTGGACTCACGGTATGGGTACGGGTTTGTGTGGTGAGCACGAATATCTAATTTTGTTCCAGAGTCATGGCTGTATTCTAGATATATAATAATATATTTATACATGTAATACATTAATCGCATAATACATTAGAAACGTTGATCTGTGTAAGATTTATTTTAATATATTATTATATTTTTAGGATTATACCTATAACTGCGCAACTTAAAGAAGGGAATAGTGTCTTTGATCAACAGTCAAATATGAGGTAGGAACCTCCCCAATTGGCCTGATATCACATTGCTCAGATGCACATGTTGGAAGCACCAGTGACACACGGATAAAATTACAAAAAGGAGATAGTATTACGGCAGTCCTTGGGTCCAATGTGCAAGATATATTTGCTGTATTTGCTCATAAAGTTGTCGCTATAAATATACCTTCTTTTTTAAAAGGGAAATGTTAGCTGCCTGAGATGACTATTGTAAACAACCGAAGACTTTCGTCAAAGTGGATACACATTGAATATTGTATAAGCCTAACAAAAACTTACAGTACTTGAATTGCAAAATCCTGTAAATACTAATTATATTCCTCCGATGTCAAAAATATATTATGTATGTGTAATGATGCGCAACTTCCGAGAAAATATTGTTAAGAATACAGCATTTATTTCGTATTTCATTAGTTTTTAACTAATTTATAAATGATTATTGCTATTTAATAAAGTTTTCCCTATATACAAGGTTTTTTTCTGAGTTTGTGTCTGCTGACAATACAAAAAAATAGTAATTAGGTATAATCATTTATTAACAACTAAGTAAACAAAACAACCACAAAAAACTGCAATACCAATACTTAAATATAGCTATTAACAGACAGAAGTGCTGGAGTACAAAAACAAAGTATTCAGCTGTCCATCCCTTTTCCAGGCCTTCCCCGTACATTATACAACATTATTTAATCCCTCCACAAAGCGTGTAAAAACTTGCTCACTTTCATTATTCGTTAATGACGGCGTGTGATTAATCCCGTTTTTGCCGACCCGCAGAACGTAATGACGTGGAAGATGAATAATTATTTCACGCACGAGTATGCGGTATAAGCGATACTTTGTATGACTTTATTATAATAATTACGCCGCAGGCTGTTCTTGGAACTAAGCAAAGCAAAATTCCATATTAATAAGATAAGATAAAGATACGCTAAAACTCTTTACGCTAAAACCACTGAACGGATTACGAGGAAAGTTATGGGGATATGTTAAACATAAATATGTGAGTCCCAGGAAAGGACACACATAAGATAGTTGTGATTCTAATGATGTGCGGACGAAGTTTCGAAAATAAGCTATTATTTCATATTTAGATTCTTTAATTGTGAGCTTTTTCTTGTAAAAGGTACCATTATTTGCCGTCAGCCGATAAGGCAATAATAGCATAAAGATTCAAAATTATTTAGAAATGAACCTTATCAACAAGCGTTCAAGTGGTACCTTTTATAAAACACAAGCACAGTAGTTGTCATGCTATTTCTAATAGGATCGAAGTTCTTTCGAGTTGTATTTTCCGGATTTTTTTTTTCATGTTGCGATTAATACCAATTGCATATTATTTTACCGATATATATTTTTCTCAATAGCTTGTTTCTCCAAACGGTTTTTAACCATTCGTAAAATTAGCAAATTATATTTTTTCTCAATTGATCATTTATTTATCTAGAAGACTTTTTACAAAATTGTCCTTTTTTCTTAATTAGCAAGGTTTACAAACCACTCTCAGCATAAACAACGTATTTCAATAGTTAGCAGTAGTAGGCATCTAGAAATACCTGACTAACATTTTAACCTACAAATTATTAGGGATCGTATCATAAATGAGTATCGTAATGAGAAAATATGCGAATGGTTAGAAAATCTACCAGGAAAACATGATCTTGTATGTTATTTAAACTCTGTGTTCCGCTACGATTTCGAAATAGGCAGGTCGGTGGAAGCCGAGTTGTATGGACACCCCCCGGCACCAACTAAACTAACCGACTTGTTTTAATTAAATTACTTCATTATTTCATGAACTTAGTTATGCAGTTCAGTTGGTATGTCTTTTTCCATTTTTTTTAATTTTCTATAACTTAGTAGGCTATAAACTACATAAATGTAATTATTTTTGACGTCCGATAGTTCTACTACAAATTTTAGATTGAATATGATTGAGAATACATCTCTAAGTCATGTTATAGCTTTAGCCTGCGCGAAATTACAGGAGGTTGAAAATGGCTTTGTTTTGCTAGACTTGTGTGTGTGTGACCAGATACGAGTATCGGTTGAAATCCGTTACTTCTGGATTGAAGTCGCTCACTTTACCACTCCGGTGTCAATGCTTCATTTCATACCATCTTCTTAATTCCTAAGCATTTTGCCGGCCTAAGCCACGGCTCAGGGAACCTGGGGTTATCTTTGGAAACTAATCCCAAGATTTGGCGTAGGCGCTAGTTATACGAAACCGACTGCCATCTGACCTTTCAACTTTAGAGGGTATACTACTGTTGGTGCCAGTAATGGAAAAGGAACCAGTAATCTTCTTCAGCCTTTCTCCGTCCACTGCAGGACAAAGGCCTCCTCAACTGCACGCCATTCTCTACGGGCTTCTGCCTTTCTCATCCACATCTTCCCTGCTATTTTAGCAATGGCATATCTCCAACAGGCTGGTGGTCTACCTCTGTTTCTGAATCCCGTCTTCGGTCTCCATTCCAACACGGCTCGGCTCCATCGTCCATCATCTCTCCTAAACACGTGACCCATTCATCTTCAATTTTGAGTGGCTACTCTGAGAGCTATGTCCGCTACTCCAGTTCGTTTCCTAATCTCCGAATTGGGAATGTGGTCCAATAAGGAGATACCCATCATTTTCCTTTCCATAGCTCTCTGCGCCACTTGGAGACGGTGGAATACAGACTTAGTGAGCGTCCAGGTCTCGCAACCGTTAGGACAGGCATGATACACTGGTAAAATACTGGCCGTTTCAGAGACATCGGTATTTTGCTCAGAAGGACGTTATCCAACTTCCCAAATGCTGCCCAACCCAGCTGAAATCGGCGATTTATTTGGGATTGTTTGTTGAGATATAGCTTTTGTCCGAGGTAGACATAGTCCTGAACGTTCTTCGACATGTTTATTTTTAGTCCGACGACCCTTGATGCTGTGTCTAGGGCCTCTAGCAATCCTTGCAGCGTGTCTAAAGACTCGGCGAATATAATTACGTTCAGTAATCTACATCCACTCTAATTACAAGAAAAAAAGGTTCATGCATTTATCGTTCGTCAGTATGATCTTTGAACTAGGAACGAAGTGTTCATCACTGGGTGGGTAGCCAAAATGCCAATCGCTCACGCTCAGTCACTAACGAAACGCAACTGTCATTGTCACACTAATAAGGAAGAGTGATAGAGAGAAGTAGCTACGATATTGGCATCTTGGCTACGCACGCTGGTGTCTGTCAACTTAAAGCGTTCATCATTGGCGCCGTCACAAAAATGATTGATATCTTTTAAAGTTTTAACTTCTCGATAAGTTGAAGTCATTACTTTTTAATAGGTATTTTATCGGGTGCCATTAGTTTGTATGCTAGTTCAGAATATGCAGACCAGTTGGATCCGAGCAATGCGTGTGCGTGTCCTAATAACGATTAAAAATCCTTATGCTTGCACAAACAAGACTCAGCGGTGGTCTGACACATACATACGATACGTATTACGACTGTTTGTTTCATACTAGCATATGATTAAGTCTCGAACGCGTAAACTCCAAAAAATATCTCAAACGTTCAGCTTTACGCTTACGTAAATTCATTCATCAGCCAAGAAATGATTGGCTACCTTTCATTCTTTTTATCAAAATAGATAGACAGTTATGTTACCTTTTGAGTGAAATAAATAACCAGTTGCTTTCCCAAGCACTTAGTGAAATTGTCGCCTGCGTTATTACTCACTACTCACAGTCACAGTTCTGCACGCCACGGCCGATGTATGGTGTACTTCTTATGTTAAAAGGGCGTAAAATAGTAGTAAACTATTGTAGCTTACGACATTTTGTATCTAAGTTCAAGTTTGCTCCTTTACTTTGTCACCCCCGTCTCGTAGGAGTCGAAATACTGACACCTCTGCCTTTCTTGCAAACGAAGAAAAATGTAAAGTGTATTACACAATAACTTGTATAAAGTTGTCTTACTTACACTTAATAATTCTTCTCACTGTAATAAAAAAAATCTTAACAGTTTTTATCAGAATCACCAGCTGATTTGATCCTTATAATAAAATAAATGTACCAAATTTCCATTACGTCACGCTCTTAGTAAGTTCAATATAAAAACATGACGTAACGTGCCCTTTTTTTGAGCTCGTGATTTTGATAAGAAGGAACACAGGCCAATTCAGATCTGAACGAATCAGGTTTGGTTTTTTTTTGGAAAACGCTCATCGACGCTTACTCGATTTCCATTGCTTCTTTATTTGCTTACAAACTTTATACGTTTTACCATCTTTGACAAAGGATACATAAGCGCCATTTAAACGTGTACAAATTTTAAACAAGAATTATATATCAATCAGCATGCAGCCCAAACATTATTTTGAATTTCCCATGCACAACCTACATATACATTTTACTGAAACGTATCTTTCGTGTAGTCTCACGTTGGTAACTTACTCTAGAGATAACTTAGTTTATACAATTCCTGTTATTGCGAGCCAACTGGTGTTTGTGTAAGATAATTGACGGTTTCGTCATACCGAACAGTTTCGTGCTAAGTCAATATGGGATTTGTAGTAATTAACTTCTGAGAATCAAATAGTGAGTAATAATATTCATAATCGATTTGAAAATTTATACAAACCGGGGCTAACAGCTGTGGTTAGTGTTGTTAGAGGTACCTAAACACTATTTTAAAGACGATTTTTGATGGCGTGGCTTGCTGGTCACAAAATTTCACAAATTAAATCACAAATATTTCACCTTGACTGATTGTAAGTTGTAACATCCCTAAATCATTAAAGTAAAAGAAATAGAGTCAGTCTATGCTAAGTTTACTAGATTTCGATAGAATAGAATATGAAAGTGTTATTAGTGTTAAGTAAACGTCATCATTTCATAGAAGTTTGACGTTTAAAATAACACTTCAAAGTTTGACAGTTCATTTGCTCGGCAGAGATAACGTGGTTTGACTCTAAATACTTGAATAATATGGTACCCAATATGTCATGTGACGATCAAAGAAGAGAAAAAAACTTCAAACCAACTAATAGCATCTACAAATAAATAGAAATAAATATATAAAAGAAGACATAAGATACATAATACCTATAAAAACTTTAATAAAGAGACAAAATCCATAACGCAGCAACAAATATTCGTGATAAATACACAAACAAATGCTTACCAGATTTCGAACCCGGAACATCCTGCTTCATAGGCACGGTCACAGCCAATTGAAATAAAGTCGAAATACCTATAATCAATGGTATACTTACCTTATTTGTTTACCATTTATTTCACCTGAACTTCCAAACAAGTAGGTAGTCTTCAAAGTTGGTAGTACCATGTCCTCCCAACCCGTACTCAATATAATTAATGTTAAATCGATGCCATAGATGGCGCTATAAGTCTCGATTTACCATTACGAAATCTTTACCCTTAAAGATTACGTGATATTTATAGTGTAATAAATTAAAGATGTCGTATAATAAAAAAATATATCATAATAACTCAAATTCAATGCATTATTGTACATTATTGTAAATTTCACCTATATTGCAGCCGCTTAGTTCGCGAGCAGCAGCCCGTAGGAGTTAACGAGCTGTCTAAGTAATATTTTGTATTATCACTAGATGGTGCCACCGCTGGAATGCTTTGCGCAGAGGCGTGTATGGAAGGAAACTGACCCGTTTGCATTGCCTTTGAGTGTAAAACACAGCGGGGAAATCCTGCAGGTTTATGTCTGCGTTTCGTTTTTGTCCACCTTTAAAAAAAGAAGGTTCTCAGTTTGACCCGTACCCATAAATCTATTTAGGTATGTTTGTTCCCGATTATCTCGTGTTTGACTGAACCGATTTTTATGCGGATTTCTGAAAGGCATTTGTTATATTTAGGCTCAACTCCATACATTAAAATACGACCGCCTAAAACGTCAGCGATACCAGGCGGCGCAATAATTATTCTAAAATCATTCATTAAACAAATCTTTAGTCAATGCAAACACAAACTAAATGTTACCACATTTAAAAATATCAACAACAGTGCTATCTTACTTGACTTGTGAAAAAATTAATAACACAAACGTTACCCATTACGAAATCTAGATGGCGTTGCACGAGAAATAAGTCAATATTCGCCCAAACATAATAAACATAAATCAATACAGAAGAACATCCTACATAATGAATGAAGTATTGTGTAAATAACGCATTATTGCAAGATTTGATGTTTAAATACGCGTCAAAACTTTTCATTTTGTACTGCTGTGACCTTGCGCCCGAGACACAAGTGTCTACTTGTCCTATTTCACCACAGTATAACAATAAAACAGTAATATAACTTAGTAGAGTATTGTAACTTATATATGTTCTGGAATATCTAATTTGTAACACTAAGAGCGAGTATTAACGTATTATTTGCATTAAAATAAAATTCACAAAAAGTTTATGTTTAAGTCTTGACGCAATAAACTGCCTGCCTGCCTGCTGTGTGCCTGATCATTTTTACGTGTATCCGCGTACGTATGTGTTTATACCTATTGCTTTCTTGTAGAGTCAAACCAAGCTAAGTTTGCAATGATTTTGATAGCACATACTGCGCATGTGTTATTGTACGTATACGTCAAACTTCTATGAAATTATGACGTTTACTTAATACTTTTACAGTCTGTGCTATCAAAATCGATGCAAGCTCAGCTTAGTCGAACTCTATTGAGATGTGTACTAGATAATATAATATCTTTTACAGATATCGTAATAAACCGCTATTTTGACGTACCTAACTCTAAATATAAAATAAGAGATATCCTTATAATAAATAACATAACAAATAGGCTGTAAAAATGCTGATCAGCTTTTTAAGAGCTTACTTACTAGGTATCGTGTGTTCTGGTAAAAGAGGAAAAAAATATATAAGCGGGAAGAACATATTTTTTGGGATAAGTACCATTTTTTTTTACTACAACGGGGCTTAATCGCGTAAAACATTGAAAACTAACCTCCGACGTTTCCAGAGCGACATTATCCCCGTAGTCCCGGAGAAAGACGTTCTTCTCCGGGACTAATTTATTATCATTATTTTATTTTTTTACAAATAAACGGAAATGTAAAAAACATATAACATTCCCACGGCTTGTACCTATCTCCGAAGTTTATGTAGAAATATCTTTTTTTATATTCAAAAAACTTTTCCGAACTAAGTAAATTTGAAAATCAACCGCAATACTAACCACTGTTTGCCCCGATCGTTAACTCGCGACCCCAATATCCCGGCAACCCCTTGATCAATTTAGCTGATATCATATTCAAACTTAAAAAATATATATTTATCTCATCTAATGATCTGCCTAATTTCACAATGATCCAATCAATGGTACTCGAATTATCGTCGAACAAACATATACATACATACAAACGATGGACTATCCAAGTAGAATCGGGAAAACTCACGCGCTTCATTCTCTCGTCGAATAATATCGATTAGCGTGATAAAGATTTATCAATGAAAAACAAACTCAGCCTAACTCTATGCCGTGCATTCGAGTGACCCCAATCTTTCTATAGATAAATAAATAAATATTTAATAATATATAAATAATAAATATTTTTCTCCGTCATGTTTATGGATGAATGCGATAACTAGAGTTTGTACGGAACTCTCGGTGCACTCGGATGTGTTTTTTCCTAATCAGTAATATACCATAATGATAACGCCCTTAAAGGGATCACCAACATTTTTGCTACACTCAATTTGCAGTTCCCATGTTGCTGTCCACCTGAGATAACTTACTTAATATTTTACTCTATTGTGTTAGTCAGCCGTACCGTGTTCTAAACGTGCGCGGTGACGCGGTGAGTCGAACATTTGTCAATATTACGAGACCTCGGGAGCCACAAGTATCATGCGGTTTGAAAACTTTCTTACTTTGGAACGTCAGAATGTTTGACTCGCTTATGCTTGATGTGTGATTGGAATATTTTGAACGTCGGGCTCGGGCTTGCGGTGGGCCCCCGCGGGTGGGCACGGGCAGTATGGTATTGTTGCAAGCGCACGTCAGCCTAGTATAACTTGACCTACAGATCTGCAATATTTATGCATGATGGGGTACCGCGTTTATACGGAATTACTGCCCTCAAACACCCGATCTCGGCAAGGGAATGGAATGTGATAAGTACACGATTTTTGTCAAAAGAAGTGTTTTATTTTAAAGCAAATCTTTACATGTGAAAAAATCGGTCAAGTTCTTCAAGATTCTGATTTACTTTTAAGCATTGATCTAAGTAAAAGTAGAAGATATGGTACCTACCAGGCGCACGTTCGTGTGCCATCAAATACAGGTTTTGGGACCTAACTTGAATTAGCCGTGTGATGGCGACCAATGAGTCAACAACGTGATCATTTGGGACCAGCGGGCCTACCACGAACATCGAAAATTGGCATTGACGGAAAAACCTCTTTGTCACTCGAATATGCAAGTGTGACAGAGATAGAGATACAAATCCGCAATCGTTCGATTTTCGTGGTACAAGCCCAGAGGCCTAGTATAAAAGTTGTATGACACTTACTTCTCGATCGCGTTAGCGTATCGAGAGTTCAAATTATGTTTGCCGTTTATTTAAATCATCCCGCAACATTCATATTTTGACCCCTCGATACGCTAACGCGGTCGAGAAGTTAATGTCGTACTATTTTTATACCTACTAGGCCTTCAGTATCACGAAATAATGCCGCGTGCGCATGACTGATGATTAGTAGGAAACACCTTTTTTGTAAGGGACTAGGGAATGAGTTAGAGGGGCGGGGCGGGACGTTATCGGTTCGCAGCAAGGTCATTGTCGCTTTTGCAAGCCTTTTGTTTAGGTAAGTACTCTGATGCACCGCCGCGCGCTCGGTATCGATGATTTATGAAAATTTAGGGTAAAATTAAGGCACACTATTTTATTTATTTGGGTTCTGCATCAGCTATACAGCGTGTATTTTTGATATTACCGCATATGTAAAGGGTTATTAGTCCAAGCCCTAAAGAATCTATTTTCATATGTTTCAATTAAATATGACTACTTTAATTTTTTTATACAAAATAATTTAGCACGCAATGTATTGCTACTTTACTTTTGTTCAATACGTCGTACTTAGTTTAGCCACAGCGTATGGATGTATTCCATACAGTGAGGTAACTTCATACACGGCCAGCGGCTCGGCTCGGTGGTCGTGCTGAGGCTCAGGGTTGTCAAAAACTATGCGAAAGATATTACAGTCTGATTGGCAAACTAATTTCCATTTTACACCCCTTAAAATAGACCGCCAAATTTTCATAGAAATCCGGCGGCATTTCCTCCCCGCGCGCCCCCCATCGATGACCCAGAAATCGACGGAGTTAACCCACTGTATAGAATACATCCTTACGCTGTGGTTTAGCTGACTTGACGTAAGAACTGTCACAAACAAGCGATAACTTACGGATTGATCGTGCAATACATTGCTGCTCAATTATTATTTTTTAAATAATCTCGCTCTGTTAGTTAGGACCAAACTTATAATATTTTACTTGTTGTATGGGTTCTTAGCACTAAAACCTTGGCCTGGTTAAAGTTTGTGGTAATATACAGCATACACACTGTATAATAACCTTCTTAAATATTGCCGGTTGCAAAAGATACACACTGTATACACGACAATGTGACAGTATTAATTAGATCATAATTGGTATGGTAATAAGTTTGTTTACCATATTGCCTTTACGTATACGTAATAAGGCTGAAATTTTTAAAGGAATAGAACAAAAGTCTCGTGATTTTTTATTGTTCATTTACATGAACTTGTAGATCTGACTTTATAATATCCCATGATTTTGAACGTGTACCTACTTGATGTCATTTTCCTCGCGTTTGTGTGATGAAAAACGTTGTACTTCACTCAGCAGAAAAGTGATTGAGTTTTGATTTTGATATTGTTATTAAAATGTTAATAGCAGTGGTGAACAATTATTTCATTGCTTCCATTTATTGACAGTCATATTGAACTCTATTTCATAAAACGTAACTGAAATTTCTCACATTTAAAACTTAAAAAAAACTGGTATCTACTGTTTCAGTTAGGTTTATTAAAATCATTAACATAGAATAAAATAAAATAAGGATACTCAATCAGCCAAAAATATTAAGCAATAAAAGTGCTGCAGTTGCGGCACTATGCGGGCTATATGAAAACTAGTTTTATTTGAAACGAGACGATTTATTAAGTGCGAACAGCCTAATAAAGATTTAACAGTGTTGGTAGTTCTGTGTATAAATTTGACACTTAATGCTTGCGACAATAAGCTCCTTTTCGACTTGACTTTTTTGTTCTGCTTTGTGTGTCTATTAAGTCTATTTCTTTTAATAAGTTAATAATTGAAATGGACTTATATTGGATACACATCGAAACAAACATATTATGTATTTAACATTGTCTTCTGTTACCGCGATTGTTATTCATTGAAATTAAACACTTTAGAACGGATTAATCGCGTTTACGAGTATTAACACCATGACCCTACCGTTCTTAACAACAAAGTTGTTGATGGACGGGGAGAATTCGAATTCTCTCAGTCATCATCTTAACCCTGTAAAAACGATTGCTGTGAAGGGCTCGAAACGTAGGGTCATGGTGTTAATAAACGCGATTAATACGTTCTAAAGTGTTTAATTTCAATATTATTTAACATTATTTATATGTTTAATTATTTGTGGAGCATGTACATTTCAATAATAGCAAAGAAGATTTCAACTTATAATACCATATTTTATTTTATTCTGTTTCATTATGAAGTTAGTATAGTATATTGTTTAATTATTGACTTTGTTTGCTGACGCTATCTAGATTAGACTCAAGACGCGAATACCCATGATTCACCACCTGTTCAGTATAAGTGAGACCTATATGACCGTTGTAGATATTGGCAATAGGAGGTCACATAGTTAAATTGATCGTATCTTATCCTGCACCAGGTAAGCGAGGGATATAACTAGGTACCAGGAGTAAAACGATGGCACTTTTTGATTTGATATTGAGATCAGTCCATTTCGCTTTCTTTCATGTTCGTGCGTGAGGAATGGAATGGACTGAGATTATTATCAAATCGAAATCTACTTTTTTCAATCGCAATGACACGGCCTCTTATTTACAGACGTGATTGTAAGATATAAGGATATCTCGCTTGCACACATGTATGAATGTTTTTGTTTATTTCTGTCGCTCCGTGTGTAATGCGCGCTCGTTTACACAACCATGTAAATCGTATTATTTTATTTTATTTCTATTATGCACTGTGTACATACACATTACCGCAGTGTGCAAGAATTTGCAAGTGTATGTGGGGTTTGGCCTAACTTTCCGTGATGACAATTATGAGCATCAGTCATCTTCCGTTTATACTTAAATTAATGCTTCTAAGAGATGCGAAATATACCTAAACATTTTTTAGTTATGTAGGTAGGGAGGTACTTGGGTACAATCTTCCGTAGGTACCTATGTGACTTATCATGCCTTAAAAGCATTTTAAGCAGGCTGAATAGTGATTTCAGGCCATTCCAGAGGTGGCACTTTCGCACACCAGACGATTCACAATTTACCGTTGCTTTCAGGCGCCTCAAACACGTTTTCAGCTCGTTTCAGGCAACCCCTTACCAGATAGCACAGTTTACGTCGTAGGTGAGATCAAAACTTTATATGTGATTTTTAATGTTTTAGAAGCGTTTTCAGCAGGCTGAGAAGTGATTTCGGGCCGTTCCAGAGGTGCCTCTTTCACATGCCAGAAGATTTAAAATTGACCCCGGTTGCCGTTGTTTTCAGGCACCAGAGACAAGTCTTCAGTGCGTTTCAGACCAGCCTGTACCAGATGGCACAATAACCTGAAAACCTGTTATCGGGCATTTTCAGGACCCCTTATGGGCCCCTGAAGTATAATTCAGTATACCTATGGCGTAATTTCTCTAAGGAGTGAAAGAGACAGCACTATTAGAAAGAGAAAGCTATACGGAAGTTACGGAATGTTCGAGAAGTATGTGAAAGAGAAGACTCGAAAAGGAAAACAACCGCAAAGATGTTCTGAATCATTCGCGGACATACCTAACTACCAGCCGCGTCTGGAATCATTGCGAGTACTTACGGTTCAGCCAGACGTGAGATAATCGCGGCCACACACATAATCAAACGGAGAAACTCCTTTTTTGAAGTCGGTTAAAGTACTGAAACCGTCTCCTAAATGTAACAAATCCTTGTCCGAAAACCGCATTAAAATCGGTTTAGCCAAACATGAAATAATCGGAAACAAACAAACAAACATACATACATACATTCATACTGGTCAAACTTAGAACCTCCTTTTGTTGAAGTCAGTTATATTTTTTTATTATGTTTAAACACTTAATACTTTTCTTAGTGTAGTGTCTCCTCTACCCAAAGGTTGTCTGGAAGAGATCGCTCTTTAGCGATAAGACCGCCTGTTGTTTGCCTCTTTTTCATGTGTAATCTATACCAGTTTGTGTTATTTTTGTTGTTTTGAGGTGCAATAAAGAGTTATTGTTGTTGTTGTTGTTGTTGTTGTTAATAAACATAAACCTCCTTGGTCAATTCATTCATGTAGGTACATTTAACTTATTATTAATTTACCTATAAACATATTTATTATTATTTGAAATAACATTTATTTGCGCGATCACTAAAGCATTAGTTGTTTCAGTAAGATAAAATACGATACGAATACGACACAAGCAACCTAGTGCAGGGCCTCTCAAGGTCGCCTGCGCTGCAGACGTAGTGCGATGTGCTATAGTACCTACCTTACAACTTTGAGCGCTGAGGGCGGTGCAACGCCATCTAGTGACACATTGCAACGTATAATAGGCATTGGGTGGATTGAGTGTGTCCTAGCTACAATAGATGTCGCTGAAAACCGACATTGTAGCATCAATTTTATGGCGCCATCTATTAGCATATTTTGACTTTACTTTATGCTACTCCGGAATAATACTTAGGACGGCTCGCGTTTTTACTATGGGATTGGGTATCTGTAGTATATTTGATCTGTGGTAGTACTGAGGAGTTGCTCGGCACCAGAAAGGATTGGCCCAGTTTGGAAGTCTCACCTGGCATAATATTTGTACAGGAGAACGTACCTATTTGTCTCAAACTTTGCTTCCTTGGAAAAACTTTTTAGGTCAGTGTAGTGGATATGGGTATTCTTGCCATAGTTAAAAAGTTCTGAAAACAAGTACGAGGAAACTACGCGCAAAATCAGCGAAGCAATTAGTATGTATGAGAGTTGTTGGAAAAACAAACGCCACTAAAACATTTACGTTGTAAGTCATTAGGCTGCATAAATAGTAAAATTTGGTAACCTCCGCCCAAATCATATTTCAGTGTACAATTTTTAACTGAGTAGGTAGTAGGTAAACAGGCTAAGTGGAAAAAAACGTATTTTATTGCCGAAGGCACGTTTTTTGAAGATTAGAAGAATTATTTCTTAAGCTTATATAAGTACCTACTGTACCTTACTGTACTATCTAAGTACCAATATTTATATGTTAACTGCGTCCTAGCCTAGTTGGTAGCTTGGTAGTGACCCTGCCTACGAAGCAGGAGGTACTGGGTTCGAATCCTGGTCATGGCATTTATTTGTGTGTTTATCACGGATTTGTTCTTGAGTTATGGATGTTTTCTATGTATTTAAGTATTTATATGTATCTATCTTTTATAATATGTATTACCTTATCTTGACCTTACCGAGGGACTAGGTCGATCTGTGATAATTGTTTTATAATATTTATTTATTTTATTTATTTGTTTATATGTACAGTCGTCATCAGCATAAAAGGGCAGTAAAAGTGCGCATAAAGATTTGAGCACGCTTCTATTGTCAATCGCGTTAGAGTGATGTTCAGATATTGTTGAGTACCTCGGCTGCTCCTATACATATAGGTATGTATATCTGATGGCTATTGGATGTATCACCAACCCTGTAGATTCTATAAAAACATGCAAAAAATTATATTTCTACTTCCTTTTACTAGATTTATTGTATTACATGTGACAACTAGATTTTTTTAAGATCTTTAGAAGATTTTTCACTTTACAATATGCTAGTATTAACTGCAATATGACAAGAAAGAAGTAATAAGCCATACATGTATAGCCGCACTAAGATAGCAAGAACAAATTCTCTAAAAGCAAAAATATAATTCGATAAAGAGAAAAACACTCCCGGAAAATCAGTTTCAGTTACAACTATCGTGGAAGGAACTAATTCAATCGCCGTCTCTTGGGGCAAAAGTTGCAGAGTTTTATTTCATTTCGTTGTTTCGGCAATTGATACAATTTGTTGCTTAGTGGATTCACACTGTTCGCAGGTGAAAGAAGATATGTAACAGTAGTTACCTAATAAAAAAATACATTTATAAAGTACTACCTATCGTTCGCGCGGGAGGGCATTAGCATTAGGTGAAGGTACTTGGTATTATGAATTATGAAAGAGTAAAAAGTACCTGCTGTTGCCCATGACTTCCTCAATGCAGGGGTTTAACCCTTTAGATCAAAATTCAACCTCTACAAATTTTGATAAATACTGATAACGAATAAATATCGTTACAAGTCAGTATGATAAAACGTGGCGAGTGCTTTACTCCAATTTGAAATTCAGTTGTTTATGACATCAAGTCATAGATATAGGATAAAGGAACTGAATACTTATCAGCCGAAAAAAATTACGCCGTAAAAGTGCAGCAGCTGCGACTCTTTTTCATATAGGTAGTCTTGTTTAGAACGGGACGTTTCGTTAAGTGAAAAACAGCCTATAAACTTTTAAAGTGTATGAATTTGACACTTTTAATGCTTACTTCAGTAAGCTCTTTTTCATACGAAACATTTAACGTTATCAATGTCAGAATGACATTAGCGAACTTGCGCTAAAGTCATTCTGACCCAGATTTTTTGACGTTTTTGTTCTGCTTTGTGTGTGTTTTTTTTATAAGTCAATGCATCAAGTAAATTATTCATATGCTTATTATCATAAATATAAAAGATACCCTTTTGGTCATAAATAACTATATTTTCAGTAGATAGTATATCCAATCTAAAGTGACTTCCTTTTATTAACTATTTTCTGAAGTAGTGCCGGGGGCAGTCAACGGGGGACCGGTGAGTAAATAAATTAACCACTTTCAGATATCCGGATCTTACCCGGTTCTTTTCATCTACTCGTAAGGCAGGTCGTTAATTTGTTTCACAAGATTTAGGGAAATCAATTTTATCACAAGGTTGAGAATTGGCAACATATAGTTACAAACGTCACCTGTACGACAAGCATTTATTTTTAAACTTGCTAAAGGGATTTTGAGGTTTCGTTTACTTTTTAATTCTTAATAGGACGATGTAAAAGTTTATTTAGAAACCTGTTGAACAAAGTTCAAAATATGATGAGAAATAAGCCCAATTTCGAGTTTTCAAATAAGGTTATTGGTTGCATATTATTTAAATAGCGTAGGTACCTACTATTCGTCATCGTAACCTCTCCGATAGCTTTCCTGGCGTACATATCGTAAAATTAAATTCAGATAGAAGAAACAAAATATTTAGACGCTATTTATTTATTTTTAGTAGTTGCGTTTGTTTTGTATATGTATGTGCATCTAATATACGAGTACCTATTAAATATATAAAGCCGTTCGGGCAATCCATCGAATCTGCGGGTACGAGTATGTCCGCCGGGCGTCGGCCGGACAAATCTAAAATACATTTATTGGTACGCCGGTGTATATGCCCAAAGGTACAGTACGACAGAAAAATATAGAAATTAAAAAGTGGCAACATCGTAGATCGTAGTGTCGTCCCGTTTTGTTACATATATTGATTTTCTGTCGCACTGTAGGTATATGGCCGGCTTAAATTAGACGCCACTTTAAAACAAAGCACAGTGTGGAAATGGAACAATGCAATCTGCAATTATATGTAAGTTTTTTTTTCAAGTGTGGCAAAACATTATTAAGAGAGGTTGTTGTGGAGTCAACTCCTAGGAGGGTGAAAAGAGGATGGAAAATTTTAACTTTTTCCAAACGAAACGAAAGCTAGTATTTATCTTAGCCGTCGAATTGTTCGACATTTAATACACTTTTAACGTTTTAAAACAAGCAATGCCATAAAAACTACGGTTTTTAAATGAACGTCAAAAACTAAAGATTTTCCGAGTTTTTTTGCAATTTTTTTTCTTTTTTTGTTGTATAATGTATAGCGTTCGGCGCTGAGATCACAAACTTGTATAATTCAGTGGGCTAACATAAACAAGCCTGCAAAAATAATAACTACCGAATTAGACGCACGCGGCGAATGTTTAAAGTTACTGGATTAAAAGACTATTGTGTTTTAGCAATCGGAAATGACATCTTTCCTCTCTGTAACTTGAGGCGAGAAGTTTTCCTTTTACAAACGCTGCAAGCAACAAAATAAGTTACATTAAGCAACTGCAATTTCCCCTGTTACCCAGGTGATGGTTACAAAGAGGGGGTGAAACTATTCCCCTTGAGAGACGGGATTCAATCAAGCATTCATTCAATTAGTTTTGTGATTGACATTCGGAGAATTTCGGGGTGACTATTGATTGCCGACGAAGCTGGAAAATAAGGCTTCGTTACAAGTTAGTTTTTCCTTTATTTAGTTGTCCTTTCTGTATATAGAAGTATGGTGGAAAGAAAGCAAGGTGAGACCCTTAGTGTATCTCACTAACGATGACGTCACTGACAGATAGCTTCCATTATCACATGCCAACATTATATTTTTCTTTCTTAGTTCAACAAAAAGTGCAGTCTCCAATGACATAGATGGTCATACCTTGTTTTGTTCTATCATAGACGGAGCATTTTATTTCATTGGCTTTATGTGTTCTATTATATATAAATAATGAATAATAATTAGATTGTATTCAATATTATTATAATAGAACAGACATAAATAGCCTATTATTGTTGCTGCCTTGTTGTTGTTTTGCCATTAACATGACGTACATGTAGTGTACGCAATATTTAATGTGTTTAAATATAAACAGCTCCAACAACAAATGTAACGAATATGATTCATTGTTAATATGTCTGAGATTTAACTTTTCACTATCCATAGGTAATATAGTTAATTTTAAATACATACTAGGTAAATGGGAATTTTCACAGTATCTTTTATTGGTAGATATAAATAAACGCAGGAGTTTATTGCATATTACTTTCAATAATAATAAAATTAATTATTTGTAGGGCAAGCGTTTGAATACCTTTGTATAAATAGGTAGGTAGCTAGTGGCTAGTAGTACCTATAAAGTCTCTAAATGCGCTTAAAGATTGTACAAACCTTGTTATACTTACCTACTTGAATATCTGTCCTGCACACAAATCCTGTCGTTGTTTTCCCATCGTAATGTAATCGTTCATTTCATTCCCTTGCAGGTTAATACAAGTTTAACCTCCAGCGGCCCATTCCCATTCACCCCGCGTGCGCTCCGTGGCGGGAATCACTAATCAACTGACTTCATCTGTTTTCAGACCATGACTTGTTTTTTTCAGTTGGATAGAATAATCAGATTGTTTGACAATTAGGTGTTTGGTAACATCAAGTTCTCATTTGTATGATCATTTCGTATCTATCTAGCGTAGAATAAGGAACTCTAACTACCCACCAAATTTAATTCGAATCGGACGCGAAAAAAAAGACAACAATATAAAAATCAGCCCGTATATATTTTGTTAGTTATATTTGTAAATAAATTCTTCAATAGAACCTTGTTTATACTGTTTATGTGTCCCAAAAGCTTCCATCAGCAATGCCATATCTTACGAGGTTATGGGCTTAACACGGTCCCGGATTACTGCGTCGTTAAATATGCATTTGGTTGAATAAAGTCCCTTCTGTTGGACACTCGGGTACGGATCGATAATAATCTGCTGTTTAGTGTTTACTGAGGTGTTATAAATTTTAACATTGGATTGGGTTGATGCAGAAATTGTAAAAAACCTGTTACCCGTGTGAGAGGTCCTTGAATAAATGAGACAAATCCTTTTAGATAGTAACTTGTATTCTTCGTGTTCTTATCAATTACATCCACGTTTATTCTATTTTTAAACCACTAAGTACAAACTTGCTGGCACACGAGTTGCATTCCGATCGTCTAATGGCCGCTCCCGCACATCCTACCTTCATATTTCAATAATCATCACAGCTACCCTTTAATTTTTACAATTAGATTAAGTACATTTATTATTAATGCTAACAGTCGGCCATTCTGCAGTCGGAATGTCCTCGTTCCGATTTCACTCGGCCATTCTAAATGTGGTATGGGCCCCATACCTTAATTAATTGAATCAAAGTATTATCCTCATGTTGACATGATTAACCGTATATAAGTATTTAAAAAAATGCGATTACTTATTAATCATACAATTACTAACTCATTCATCTGCTCGAAGTAACAGTATAACAGTTTCTCTTGCGTTTATTTAATTATAGATTATCTAATATTAGGTACCAGTTTCAGTAACATTTAAACATACATTATATCACTATCACATCTGAATTATTTCGAACACTTGTACTCCGACCTTTCAATTGCATTTGGCAATCAAAAGGTCAATCTTCACTGCAATTGGCTATTAGATAGCCCAAACTATATTTTAGGCCACCCGAGAGCCAGTCTTCATTAATCATCTCCGCTATGTAATGACGTCCTGGATAATTTCCGATTACCCGGTAACGTCCATGGTTCCTTGTGAGCCCTGGGTGATTTCCGATTACCCAGTGATCTCCACAATCCCTTGTCTGAGTCCTGGATAATTTCCGATTACCCATCGATGACCTCTAAGTGTTGCTGGTGCATCCTGAGCAATTCCCGATTGCCCAGCGACGCCCACGGTCTCTTGAGTGTCCCGAGAAATGACCGATTACTCGGGGACGGTCATCGTTTCTTGTATCTATGCTGCAACTGTTAGGATAGGAAAGGGTAACCGTTACAGTAAATAGGATTATTACATCAGTCAATTACTGTGCCTTATCAGCTCTTAATAACTTGATAGTAAAGAAAAACATAAATTAGATGAAATATTTAATAACTTGCACGTATTATGTTACTATATTATGTGACACTAGACCCATAAACCCAGACGTTAAGGTTAGAATTTTCAGAATACAGTAAAGCTCATTAACTAACTATAACTTATTCTTCATTTGAATCTGTATCAGTATTGTCACTAAGCTCGCTAGCTATTGGCGACGTGCAAATTGAGACCCATGGCTTCAATTGATCGGCTGCGTAAATATTCTTATACCGTTTTTGAGAGTGACCCGGAATACTTGATATTTCGTATCTATCGTTTTCTAGCACAGATGTTACTTTAAAGGGTCCTCGAAATTTAGGTGCCAACTTTTTGCTCTTCCCTTTTTCAGGGTTATGATTAGGGATCATTATTAAGTCACCTTCTTTAAATTCTTTTGTTATCGCCCTACTTTTGTCATAGTTCTCTTTCATTTTAGCTTGTCCCTTTTCTATTCTCTCTTGTACTGTCTTTCTTATATCTTGCCTTTCTGTATCTGATATCTGTTCTTCCGTCTCTAACGCTCCTTTCAAGATACCTTCACTCTGGCTTGTAGATCTTTGCCCAAACATAATTTCAGCAGGCGATTTGCCTGTACTTTTATTGATAGTGTTATTCAAACTCCATTGTAATTTATTAACGTGTGTATCCCAGTCCTTCTCGTCCAACCCGTGGTTCATGGTCGAGAGAGAGTTTAATATTGTCCTATTGTACCTCTCGATTTGTCCGTTTGCACGAGGTATCGCAACGGCATTTAGGATATGCTTAGCCCCAATAGACTCAACAAACGTTTTAAACTCTTTCGAGGTGAAGCTGGAGCCTTGGTCTGATATAATTATTTTTGGTCTACAAAATGATGAAAATATGTCATCGAGCACTTTAATGGTGGTTTTTGATTTTGTGTTCTTTACAGCCTTGACAAAAATATACTTAGTAAATCCATCGATAACACCAAGTATGTAGCAATTCCCCCGTTTACTTTTGATAAAGGGGCCTAAATGGTCCATATGAACTGTGTGGAATATGGCATTAACTTTAGGAATTGGATGCAAGTACCCTGATTTCTTGCCGGCCAATTCTTTGTTGTAGGCACAGTTAATGCATGCGCTAACATATTTCTTGACAAAGCGGTTCATTTTAGGGAACCAATAATCTGCCTGTATTTTTTCTAGAGTTTTGTCGAAAGCAAAATGGCCCGCTTCGTCATGATTTAGTTGGCAAATTTTCCACCGAGCAGAGCTTGGTACAACCCATTTTAACTTAGAAGCCACACGCCGATATACCTTAGCATCACGGAGGACGTAATTAGTCGTAATGTCCTTGATATCGTCCTCACTGGTTTCCAAGATACTCTTTATAAGTTTATATGTTTAATACGTGGATCTGTCATCTGCACCGTGTGTAGCCAATCATTTGTTGTAATATTAAGAATGTTTACCTCGTCTTGTTCTTGATTCACTGATTCCGAAAGTGGATTTCGGCTTAAAGCATCAACATGTTGCATTTTGTGACCTGGCCTGTACTCAATCGTAAAATTATATTCTTGTAACAACAACCACCACCTCGCGATCTTAGGGATCAAGTCTCTCTTTGTCACCTGGAACTCCAACCCGATTAAATAAATTCGGAACTTTTTAAGGGATAACACAACGGCCATTGTCTCCAACTCGTAAGAATGCCAGAAACTTTCCTCGCGAGTTGTTTGCCTACTGAAATAGGCCACCGGTCTGAACGGAGATTCCAAGTCTTGCTTTTGTAGCAATATCCCACCCACGCCCAACTTACTGGCATGGCATCACAGTGAACTTCTGTGATATGTTTTGGGTCATACAATGCCAATAATGGTCTAGCTATCAACTTCGATTTTATATTTTGGAACGCGTTTTCCATGTGCACGAGACTTATGTCGACCTCGAGTTCGGTTGCTCTCGATCACTGAAGCTTCCGACGAAGAATCAACCGAACGTGAATGATGGCGGCGTTTTCTTTGACGGTATACGGAGCAATGAGTACTATCACTGTGTATATCCGATGGTGTTCGGTGTCTACGACGACGTCTATTTTGACGACTGCGTGCGTGGCGGCTTCGGCGCGGCCGCATCGACATACTACTCGTCAAACTTTCGCCACTGTCGCTTGAAACGCTTCTACTACTGGCGCTATACCTGCGTGGCGACTTACGGCGACGAGAGCGGCTCCGATAAGTAGTACGCGTTTTTCGTCTTTTATTCGTTTTGGTAACTGAGCGCCGTCGACCCTTATGGTTTTTGTAGCGATTGGGACTACGCGAAGTCCGGTTTAGCATCCTAGCAGTAGGAGGAGGTGTATATCGCGACTCATTATCCGAGGACATTATGGCCAAGATTGGTTCAGTAGAGACTACGTCACGTAAGTAAGTTAAGTTTTACAATTTGATGTAATAATCGGTAGTGAGAGTTAGATACAATTAAAATAAGCATAAAGGATTATTAGTAGGAAGAGATTAAAAGGAAAAGAAAATAACACATTCATTAGTTAATGGGCATAATAACATAACATTAATCACGCAGTTAAATATCTTCGTACTTAATCATTTTTATTTTACTGCTTTCTTTAGTAAGTATGAATTTATGATCAGTTACCCCCAGTCTCAAAGAAACTGAGCATTGATTTCTTATAAAAATATAGATCTACAATATTAAATTAAATAAGCATGAGAGATATTTATATTATACTAAACGTGATACGTGGCTAAAATTAGGTGAGAGTTATCCATAATTATATTATAATGTCAACTGTAATGTACCTATCATTTATATTGTCTATCTTAGTACACCAAATGTAACGGTATGAACAAACCTAATAATAATTGCACTGCTAAACTTTAGGGGATGTTTAAATCATTGCATATAAGTAATATATTTTTTAATAATTTATATGGCAATATATGTAATCTTATCAGCCTTATCACCGGCGCTTTATATTTGACAGTCGTTTAAAAATAACAGGGATAAACAGACAAATTATAATAAACCACACATACATGAATATGCAAAATAGGTGTATTCTTTGGAATATAGCGATTGATTCAATTAAATATGTAATATTATTTTATTTTAATAATTAAGTTCCCATAAACCATATTTACCATATTCATAGTTCTATAGTATCTTATGATTGAAGAAGGCATCGAACCAAAATATGTCATGGTTTATGGCTAGGTATTTAAATCTCGTCGTTTGAAATCCTGTTGTACCCTGTGATAAGTGATCTTACCTTTGTATCATCCGTCGTCGTGGCGGTTACGTCCTAACACTTGTATGAGAGGAATATATGTATTGACAAGACGGCCACAAAACCACGACGATCAATCGAATAGTAACTTTATTACAAAGTCTAAAAGATCCAAATTACAGCAACAGTCTACTGTTGTTCGGTCACTCGGTGATAAAGTAATTTAAAAGTAGGGCTTGTGATATACGTGTTACACGCGGAACCGTAGCTACGTAGCCTTAGCACCGGCGGTGCTAAGATCCCGTACTACACGGTCACGTCAAAGATACGTATCCGTTTCTGGATTCGGCTACGTTCCCGCGAATCTCGGCTTCGGCTCCGCTCGGCTTCTTTTAATACACATCTTTTACAATTTGTACTGGTCTATTATTTTTGCCTCCAACATAATATTTGCATCTAATTATTTTTGATCTCTTAAATTTTTATTTGAAATGCAAAAGTATGGAAACTGAAATTAAAAACTCGCCCCTTGCATTACATTCGGGGGTTTAATAACACGCATAAAATCTACACTTAACGTCACGGTCACGACTGGATCCGATCTACGTATAAATAAGATACGTATCTCCGTGTACACGTAGCTACGTATCTTAATTACACGTAGCCGAATCACACGGAGCAAACGGAGCGGATCTACGTTGCCGAGTAACACAGCAACGGAGATTCGGCTACGGGTTCACGAAACACGGTCACGACCAGGAGCACTATTTAAAAGTATATTTACTTTACCGTGCAGGACTAAATAATTAGCTAATAGCAACCTTGTTACTACAATACGATGATTTAGATTTCAGTAACAGTGCTTACAGTTAAATTGCAACATTGTTTAAATTCAATTCGCAATTTGAAGAACATTAATGTTATTTTAATATGCATAAATACTTATTAATATTTATCATTATGCGTTTATTGTAGTACTTAATTTCTATTGCTACAATAGTTCAGCAATACATAATATTAACAAAAAAAAACAAATATTTATACTTGGTTTCCAATGGAAAATGTATGAAGTATGTTGGTAATCGAGTGGCTTAGTCACCGTTGTATAAATTGGCGGTTTATTCAAGTCTTTCTTGTTACAAGTACATATATAGCTGCATTTCACATTGACTGAACATACCAATTTCAAGCATAATATATAGTGATGCAGCGCTTTATCATTGTAATGATTTCTCTGGTAATTATGTATAAATGTATAATATGAAATCATCATACCTGTGAGTTTCTCCAACGTTCTTACCACTTCTGACTGTGAGAGGTCCTTGAATAAATGAGACAAATCCTTTTAGATAGTAACTTGTATTCTTCGTGTTCTTATCAATTACATCCACGTTTATTCTATTTTTAAACCACTAAGTACAAACTTGCTGCCACACGAGTTGCATTCCGATCGTCTAATGGCCGCTCCCGCACATCCTACCTTCATATTTCAATAATCATCACAGCTACCCTTTAATTTTTACAATTAGATTAAGTACATTTATTATTAATGCTAACACCCGGTGTTGAGACAAAAGTTGATGGTTGATGGTGAAAAAACTTGAATTAAAGGCAGTCAGTTTTTTGTGCATGTGTATCTGCATAGTCACATGAAGAAAAGATGATGAATAAAAGGTAAATAGAGATTTTCAGAAAAGTGTTACCCACTTAGCATGCGTAAAAATCGTCTATTTCAAGCAATTTATGGGTTTGGTTGAAACAAACCAATTTTTATTATTATTTTTTGACTTCTATAAGTAGCAACACTACTATATTAAATAAATTATAAATAGTAATGTCATCGTAAACAAATTAGTTTGAAAAAAAATTGCGGTCACTTTTGTAATGATAGCATTGAAATGAAATGAAATGAAATGAAATGAAATGAAATAAATTTATTGCACAAACATGGTATACAAAAGATGGTACATTATAATTATGTGACAATGCATGTTTAGCCACTAATGGCATGCAAATGAAGACCTATATCTAGATTGTTTCCGTGCAAAAACTTGTCTAATGACAATGGCATGCAATACGATTAGAAAACTCCATTTACATTTATAATAACATTTTCATTGAATTAAATTATTAAGTCCGCCACTTAAGTTCTAAAAATAAATAAAGAAAATACATATGTCAAAATATCCCAAATATTAAATTTTCCACGGTAAATATGTCAGGAGTCAGTAATCTAAAAATTCCTTTATTGAATAAAATGTCTTTTCCTTTAACCAATTAAAAAGTTCAATTTTAAATTGATTTAATGGCCTTTCTTTAATGTTTGATGGTAGCTTATTATATATGCGTATAGCCATTGCATAGCAATTTCGACGACACAATTCCGTTTTTATTCTTGGATAGTACAATCGGTTTGGGTACCTTGTGTTAAAGTGACATACCTGGTCTTTCGTACAGAATAAATCCATATGAGTTCGAACAAAAACGGATATTTCGAAGTGTACAAACAGGGTACACTTAAAAGACTTAACGACTGAAATAGTGGTTTACAAGATGTCATTCTATTTACGTCACATATACTACGTATGCATTCTTTCTGTCCTAAAAAGACTCTGTTAATATCTATAGAGTTGCCCCATAACAGTACACCATATCTCAAGACAGACCCAATGTAACCATGATAAGCCTTTAGAGCAGTTTTTAAGTTTGTTATTTTTGCGAGTCTCCAAAGCGCATAGGCAAAACGATTTATTTTATTGCAAATGTATATAATATGGTTAGTCCAGGAGCATTTATTGTCAATCATAATACCCAGGAATTTAGTTTCTTCTGATTCTGCTATAATTTGGTTTTCGTATTTTGAATTGAATATAAGTAAAAATTTGATTTTGCAGTTCATTTCATAAATTTTAATTGTTGTCATGAAACTAACATCAGTTAAATTTTCTTAACAACGTACGCTGATTGTGCACACTATTTTCTAAGACGCCCAAGTTTTTCTCGAGTATAAATTGTATAGGTAGCAAAATCGAATCAAATAATTTGTCAGAGCAACCTGTACAAGCTACCTGGTCAAGTACAAGTTATCTACCCAATGCAATGTTTTTTTTTAAGTTAAAAACTTTTTCATTTAAGCGTGGTTTAAATTTTCCAACCGCTTATTTTGGTAATAATTTCCATGGGAGTGAAAAGGCAGACAGCGCTGTGTTGAGGGCTGAAACCACTGTTGGCTTTAAACTTTTCAAAGTAAAGCGATAGCTCACACCTACGGCATAAGTCACAAGAGGAATAATAGTACAAGTCTGGTTATAAACTGATTTGTTAAAACTTATTTATAATGTCAAAAGTGTCTTAGTAGATACCATGCTCAATATGCTTATAATAATTAACAATTCGATGATACTTTCAATCACACCCGTCTCGACCCCATCAACTCCGGAAAAATCTTAACAGCGCGAACTAGACGGTTTATGTATGTTGGGTTTTCGGGGGTAACTTTTGATCGTGTGAATCGATTTGAATCATTCTTTTCTTATTAGAAGGAAGATACGTGCGGGATAATAAATTAAGTACTCAAGATAAAAGAAGTGTTTGCATATACAGTTAAATTACAAACTTAATTCAGAAATTATTTAACCGTTCAACCAATCAAGTTCAAAATAATTTTCCAAGAAAGTTCTTATTACGTTCTACTTTTGTAATTTTTTTCATATTTTTATAACTCGTAGTTCAAAAGTTAGAGGAGGGGGGGGGGAGATATTTTTTAAACTTCTGGAGCTGTTATTTCCGAATATACTAACTTTATCAAAAACTGTTCTTAGTAAACCCTCATTATTTTACCTACCCAATGATATGCCACACTCTCGAGTTGAAACGAAAAAAAAAATCACCCCCCGCTTAACGTGGGGAGGTACTCTTGAAAAGAAATTATATAACCACTTTTTATTTTACCATTTTGTTGGCGTGACCGATATACATATTCGTACAAAATAACAGCTTTCTAGTACTTACAGTCACTGAGATTATCCGTGGACGGACGGACGGACAGACAGACAGACAGAGCAAAACTATAAGGGTTCCTAGTTGACTACGGAACCCTAAAAACGGCAAATAGCTCAATGCGATGCTAGTATTAATGAGTTCTTCTACCAATCAAACTTATGAAACTTTTATTTTGAATACCTTGTACTCATTCGCAGATACCCTTATCACTGAAACATATACTGATATAAGAAACTATTTTTACGCTATCCCTATAAAAGATAATGAGTATATGATATTTTTTCATATTGCTGCAGACTTAATATGCAACATTGATGATAGACATTGGTTAACTAAAAGATAATACTCTACGGCATTAAGTCTGCTTTTCGTACAATGTGCTCTTTTGTGCAATAAATATTAGAGAAATAAGTAGGTACATAGGTAGGTATTGTTTAAACTAGTAGCAACTGTTTATTATAAAATCTTAGGCAGTAGAAGTAGCAACATAGCAGTAGCTTTATATGCAAAAAACGCTATCACTTCTTAAATGGGCCGCAACATTAAACACAATACAAAATTTAATTAAACTTTCGTCTAGATAGTTTATTGGTTTTGCAAGGAGTCTTTGTTTTAAGTGGTCTATGTTGCAAGTGTTGGGATTGTTCATCAGGCATTAACATACACACATTTAAATATTCAACCAGTAAAAAAGTGCACTCCTTTGCTGTCAAATCAAATTTGCATGTATTGCTGATAACTTCTTAATACCTGGGGTCGTGGGTCTGTTTGTATAGGAGAGCCCCGCTTATGTTACGTTACGTTTAGCTGCAAGAAAAGGTAGACTTCTGGTTTTTTTTATGTGTTCGAAAAGCTGACCATATAGGTTCGGGCATATCTGCCGGATCTGTCTGGCGGATGCCCGACGGGCATACACACTATGGAGATCTGACGGATTGCTCGAACGTATATAGCGTATTAGTGAGTTTATCATTAATTTATTTTCCTTAGTTAGGTATGGTTGTTTTCTATATATTTAAAAAGGTATTTATATGTATCTATCTATTATATCTAACTTCATCTCGTAGGTTTCCAAAATCCCGGTGATATATTTTCAAAATAGTAATGAGATTGTGTTGTATATGACTGGAAAAAATCTTCACATTTTCCTTATTCATAAAAAAAAACAGTTAAAAACCGACTCCGCACAGTATTGTTGATTGGAAAACTCGGAAATTTATAATCTTGCCGTCGGCTCGGCACTCTGAAATGACTTTACAGTCAAGTGTACAATTAATTTTAAGGTATCCATAGATTTTCTTCGTTCTGTCGCAGACATCCAATCAATAAAATAACGTAGGATACAGTTAACAGCCTCCCCAGTTATCCCTTTAGCGTCGCTTACAGAACGAGATAAAGTTTCACAAAGTACACGCAGTAAACGTATTTTAACAGTCTACGTAAGTAAGTACTTAACGGAGAAAAATATTGTCCTATCGAGTAAGCGTAACTAAACTGTTATTTTTAAGCAGAAACGTCTGCAAAGGATTCCAAATTTCTTAGAAAGAAATGAAAATTTTATAATTTAAACTTTCGTGAGACATACTGAGATTAAATTGCAACGGTTAACACTCACGTATTTTTATCACAATAGGCGTGACATGTTTCGTCTGCGCCGGGCAGACATCCTCGGACAGACAGAGTGGTGTTATCACCTTGGCGGCTAGGGCATCACTGCCCGAGACGGCGTAGGTAACGCCTCGCGCGCGACGAAGCGCTCTCTGTCTGTCCGACGATGTCTGCCCGGCGCAGACGAAACATGTCACGCCTATTGTGATAAAAATACGCGTTGCAAATTAATAAATGAAAATTTGAAAAAAATATGATCTCGGCGGGGCTTGAACCCGCGACTATGGGATACACGCCTCCCTAAGGCGCATATAGGGGATATGGTGGAAAAATTCGGGGCCACGGGTGTGGTCTCAGTAGCTCAGTTGGCAGAGTGATGGGCGTGTATCCCTGAGTCGCGGGTTCAAGTCCCGCCCGAGGTCATGAATCAGGTAGATACTTATTTTAGTCGTTTCGTATTTTCGAAAATGTTGAAAATGGTAGAAGTTAGCACAACAAACTTAAGCTCCATTGAATTTTATGTCAACATTCATGAATGAATGTAGAGAAAACTACACGCACATGTTAATTAAATCCTCTATTTATTTAAAATAGTACTACGCATAAAAAACGCATAATTATTATTTCTGGATGGATTATTATTTCTAACGGTAATTTGGCTTTGTCGTGTCGTGCTATTTATAATATTTTATTTTATTTTAGGAGTTAAGTGTACAAATCGCCGTATTGTTTTCATAATGTTGACTGTAACAGGGGCTCGATAGAACGAGTAGAGTCGTACAAAGACGCCATTGTGCCTTGAGACGGCGAAGAAAATGAAAATGCGTCACTTAGCTAGATATAATGGTAGGACTTTTGAAGTCTACCAAGTGACTTCAAAACGAATTAATTAGTCATTGAAAGAAACCTTGCAAGGGTACCGTTGCATTATGGCTTGTTATATGTTATTTTATTGTTGATTCAACTGCAATCGTTAGTTATAATTCGGGTGTGGGCAATTAACTACCGGTTGGGAGTCCTATCCTATTCGTATATATATATAGGATATCCTATTCGAAAGATATTAATATATATCCTTCCCAGATCAGGGAGTTTAAGGTTTGTTTTGGCAACCTAATCCGAAGATTTGGCGTAGGCGCTAGTTTTACAAAAATTACTGCCTGTCATCTAACCTTTCAAACCAGAGGGTAAGGTAGGCCTTATTGGAATCAATCCTCACGATTGTTTTCTTCACCGATTAACGATTAAGTTATGAACACTTCATTGGTCTGAATCCGCGATCGGATGGAAAGTCGCACGCCTCACACCACCAACCAAACTCGCATAATCGACAGATAATAGCAAAAATACCACGAGCGCCCTTGCTCAGGTGTAAGAAAAATTAAAAATGCCGCCAATTAATTACCGTTTACTTAAAAAAAACACGTGGTGATTTATCGATGACATAGATAGTACTATACTACACACCCTTAACGGCTCCGACATCGATGACCGGACATTCTGTATTTTAACACTACACACACTACACATACTACACACACATACACATTATACACTAATTTAGAAAAGTAAGTCTTCATGAATTCATGATCAACATCTTGCCTACCTATTGATATTCTGTTTCGTCTGGACAATTTATGAAACTGTTTCTAAATATATGTATAATTTGTAAAAGGTAAACGAATTCGACCCGCGAAACGTTAACATTGCAAACATCTGTGGCCGACGGTCGAATTTTTGTGGGAAATTTATTCCGTCCTCGAAAGAGTAAATTACAAGAAATATTGTCAACGCCAACTGCTACGAAAAGTTCAGGACGCATTTTGTATATGGATGAAGAAAATACCGCAAGGTTTTCACACTATTTCAGCCCTTAGTGAGAGGTAATATAATACCGATATAATACCTAATTGTTGGTTTTAGTGGAGATAGTGCTCTATTTTTTTGGTAGAACTGATGAAGAAGACTAAAAAAAAATACACTGTTAATTAAGTACTCAACTGCTTCATAAGCTTGTATTCATAAGTGTTTTAAGATCTTGTGTTGTGTGTTTTTGATAAATGTAATTATTTCCATCTGTGGCACTAAAATCGCACACAACATTAATAATATCGATACCAAATGAGTTCAGTAAATTAATATTAAGAGCAATTTGGATTTTCTCTTAGTCTGATAGAAATGACAGATTGACAGTATCGTTGATTCGGCAGTACCTAGTGAATTTTTTTATAAGTATTAAAGATAAGTAAGTACTAGACTTAAACTGTAAAGCATGTAGGTACACACTCACATAGATCTTTGGTTTTGCATCTCCATCCAACTCACGCTTGACCTTAGAAGTCAATTTTAAATTTATTTTGATTCTAATATCCAACCCCGCATTAAAGGAAACCACAAGGAAATAGGCTATAATTTGTAAGGGGATACTCTATAATTACGGGAAATACCGGAAAGACACTGCGGCGCCTCACGATATGCGGTGTAGAAATGCACTAGTTTATTTATTCAAGGTTTAACGTGTCGATTTTTTTTTACGATGGGTTTCCTTAATAAACTTTTGTTGCTAGTTAATCCAATGATCCTTCGTAGGTAACTTACAAATGAAATACTTAGCTAGAATAAATAACTAGAATAATAATAATAGTAAGAATGATTACAGAAGCGTTGGTGGCCCAACGGCAAGGCGTGCGACTTTCAACCCGAAGGTCGTGGGTTTGAATACTGCCGGCTCGTACCAATGAGTTTTTCGGAACTTTTGTACGATATATCATTTGATATTTACTAATCGCTTTTCGGTGAAGGAAAACATCGTGAGGAAACCAGACTAATCTCAATAAGGATTAGTTTACCCTCAGGGTTGGAACGTCAGTGGGCGATGGCAGTCGCTTTCGTAAAACTAGCGCCTACGCCAAATCTTGGGATTACTTGCCAAAGCGGACTTTCTGAGCCGTAGCATAAGCCGGGAAAGCGCTAGGAAGAGGAAGAAAAAAGTAATAACAGTAAGAATTATAAAAAAAGGAGTGTTCATGTCACGTTTTGATAAAATAAAATAAACTAATAGTTAAGATTAAAAAGTAAAGTAAAAAGTAAAAATTATTTATTGTACACAAGATAAATTACACGGAAATTTAAAATTATCAAGTCTTAAAACAAAGAAGCAGTAGAGTACATTTAAAGATTATCAGCAGGTTTCACTGGCTCCTACACTAGGCGAAGCCTGTCTCGTAGGTAACCGTTTCAGACATGAATTCTCGATGACATGATTTTTGCGAAAAGATCAATATTAATATACACCTAAGTAATTGAATTATGTTCGCTGCAATTCCGTTAAACCAAATAAACAATTAACAAGCCAACAACACAAAACCTCTAATAAAATAAAAGTTAGCTAAACTGTGAGTCCTTGATCCGCCTAACTCCTTTGCAGCCAGCGACTAATCAAACGATTACGCCGACTGTACCCGGATTAGCGGCTTAGCCGGAACAAAGTTTTTCCGGCTGACTGTAAGGAAAGGGAATTAATGTTGAACAACGGATAAATATTATGTGACAATAAATAAAACGCGACGATATTTCTCAAACTTATCTACTTACAACTACAGCACTTCAGTGTGCGTAGCCAAGATGCCAATCGCTAACGCTCAATCGCAAACGAAAAGCAACTGACATTGTCGCACTAATAAGGAAGAGTAATAGAGAGAGATAACTCCGATACGCTAATATTAAGTGTGAGCGATAGGCATCTTGGCTAAGCACGCAGTTCCAAATACTTAAATAAGAATGTAGTTATAAATTGCAAGAGATGTCATATACCACAGTAAAAGTGACCAAGGCCCCCAGTGCCCAGGGCTGAGATGGACAATTTTACAAGTATGTAGTTATGAAGAATTCATTGCGCAAAAAAAATGCAACAAAACAGGAAAACAAGGGCCCTCAATTTAAATCTAGGACGTCTTAATTTGTAGACACCGTTTCTACGGTAGGAGGGCGTTAAAGCTGTGATATTTAATATATTATTTTTAATGAAGATTGAATGAACATAACGCTGGTTTTCCTGTTTGGAGAACAAAACAATGCTGAAGCCATTATATTTACGCACCGAAATGAAAAATAACATAAATACTTACGTATTTCAAACAAATACGTTTGAGGTGGATTGGTAATTTTTCGTTTAATATGTAAACATAATATTGCGACGGATTTGAGTGGAGGAAAGAATTTATCTTTTATAAATCCTCTTTTGTCTTTGCGTAGGTATGCATAAACAATACGTCTTCAAAAGGAATTAAATATTGATTTGCATATGTTTACCGTATATGTATATGTAGAGACCGTGTTTTTTATTTCCGTTAAAGCAACACGTTGCTTTGTTTGTACGTTCATAGGAGCTACATCAAATATGGCTATTTGTCAAATTCGAAAAATATAATGTTTTTTCGTTTTTGACACAAAATATGCGAATATGACATTGTAAAAGGTACTTTAGAGTTTCACGAAAGTAAGTGTAAAGTATGACGAAGCTGAAACTTAAGACATGACAGCAATGTCAAAACACAGCTTAGTACCTATTAGTAGATGGTTTAGTAACCTTTTACGCTGGCTAAGTTAATAAAATTTATTGAATATCTTAAAATCTGTGATAGGAAAGACACTGGTTTTTAAGAAAAAGTAACTGGAGTTAACGTGAAAATCTCCATTAAAGTTAACGGAAGAACAACCGGGTGAATATTATATTATATAGGTAATGTTTTGTTTCCGGCCTTTAGGCATAAATGGTTTTTGAGAAAATCTTCTTAGCGTCACACCTGGCATCTGTTTATTCCAATTGATTTCAATATATTCAATTTTGTCAGATATCGTACTATCAAAAGTGATACAAAAGTGTATCTAGATAATGCTATCAAGTTTGGAAAAAACTAACTCACTAAACAGAGATATTTCTTATAGGTTCCAATACATACATGTGCATAAAAATACTAACTATATAGAATTAAGACACATTATTAAAGTGCTGTCACATGTATATGCAGTTTTACTTTCTGTAAGTACCTAAGCAATACGGTTCCCTTGGTGTGAAATTGGTATTTCGCACTTGTTTTTTTTTATATATAATCCGTCATAAACATAGGTACCCAAATATTAAAAGCGCTATTCACGAAGTAGAAACGTGAAAATATTTACAACAAAACATCAAAGCCTTTTCAGGTGCAAACAAAAATTTCAATACATACAAAAACACGTTGTTTTGTAACGTTCGGTATCGATTGATCACTTTTAATAGCTCGTTTAATGTTTATATTTTATGTCAAAAATCGACTTATGCTACTCACAATATGGTTGACTTTTGTTTGCGTTAATAAAGTGAGATACGAGTTTTGGGAACTAATAAATAGACATGAGTTTCTAATATTGCTGTTCAGCCGAGTGAGATACTCGTTCAAAAGCTATCGGATATTATTTTTATCTGAAATGGGAGCAACAAGGTTGGATTAATATTCAGTATTAAGATTGAAAATGCTTCCAAGAAAAAGGAAATTATTATTAATTTGATATCCGATTTTGTTTTCTGTCTTTAATTATCGCAATAATTAATAATATGTTTCACACTCCTGTAAACCTAATAAGGGATAATTCAATTACAATTATAATCATCATTTAGTTTATGTACTTATTTAAACTTTCACGATTTTCACACATTGTAATTGAAAAAGTCGGAGTTTAGTTTTAAAAAATTTACGCGATTAAGCCACGATTTAGTAAAATTATACCTGATATCATTTCAATAATATCACACGTATTATCTTTCAGTCGCGTCTATCACTTTATGTAAAGCTATCCAGTTAGGATGGCTACCATGTCATAACATGGCATCTATTGTATCAGGCATCAGTCTCAGTTGTAACACGACAGGTAGGTTACACATAGGTTACACTTTACCATCGGTCTGGTAAAGAACCAGAATATTAAATAAGTAGATGAGATTTTTTCAATTGTAAGACTTTTTAGGTTGATCATTAGGAATTTTAGGACGCACCATTCTGATCCAATTAGCTAATGCTGTATTACCGTGCAAAATACTAATGAACGGCTACGAAATGCCATTGCAATTAAATCCATGACATCCGTTTGGCCAGTCTGTCAGCCGCGAAGCGCAATAACTGGCCAATCGGACAGTTGACGCGACAGGGAGTGACCCGGCGGTGATTGTCCATTGTTTTTGTAAAACAGTCTCTGCAATTCGCAACTTTTTACGGTTGAATGGAATCAGATCTATCACAGAATCGAGCCACATTTCGGATAAGAAATCGCTCGTTAGTATGAAGTTACGTACGCAACTTTATACTAAGTTGACGAGCGATTTCTCATTCGTTAAATGCGGCTTGATGCTGACAGATCTCATTCGACCCTTTCATCATCATCATCATCATTTCAGCCGAAAGACGTCCACTGCTGGACATAGGCCTCCCCCAAAGATTTCCACAATGACCGGTCCTGCGCCACCCGCATTCGACCCTTATGTTACATAAATTAGACAATACTTATATTACAAATTAAAAAAAAATACTTATATTAACGCATTACACAAATTCAAAATAGGAAAATTCGAAATATTTTTAATATTGTAAGTGATAGTGATAATTTTTATGGCCCCGTGAATTCAGTTTTTACTTTAGATGGGCTCAGTTTGTTGAAATAAATTTTGTTTTACCCTGCTCTATCTGATAAAACAGATATAATAAGCTAGATATTATCTAATAAGATCTTCTATAAATAGAATAGTGCCATCTATTTCTTCAAAGAAAATGTCGATGTTAACCTAATTAAGGTAGATTGTATAAGGAAAACTCCATACTTATTTCCAGGGGCTTGGTGGTACTTGAAACAATGGGAGACGCAGTTGTGTTTGAAGTCCGGCCTTTGACCGGGACCGAGATAACGAAGGATCTCGAGTATAATCTTCAGGGCCTAATTGAGATAAGTAAGGTTTGTTTCTCTTATAATAATGATGGGTAAATGTATGGATATTCACTCGGATAACTGAAATATTTTTAGATAATTATCCATATTCTAGCTATAAAGCTATATTTACCTTAGTCTTTTTAATTAATCATAACTAGAAGAAACATATTTACTCTTTGTAAAATTAAAATAATGTTAGTGAGAAAAATAACCTCGCAAAACGTGCATAACATGATGTTTTGAAATGGTTATGACATTGGATGGTTATACAATTCTAGTTTTCTGATCTTGGAGGTAGGAGGGTTAGTTACTTTAGTTAGCCGCGATCTCCGATCAAAGATCCAGATATCTCTGACAGTGCGGGTACCTTGTGAGTCAAACCTTGGTACTTGCTGAAGTGGCTGGAAGTGGACATGCCCTTCTGAACCTGCCCTTCTGGCCCAGTTATATGCTCTATTCAGGGCGCTGGGCGATAGATTGTTTAAGCGAGATTTAACTAAACCGAGTTCCACTTCAGTCCCTTGACGAAGCTGTCGGCTGAAGCGTTGTTTACGTCCTTGGCAAGACTTCCCGTTGTCTGCCACAGCCGACTGTGGTGGTCAAAAAGTTAAGAAATGGCTTCATAAATATATATGCATCTGATTCAATTTTGACCCTTCTTCCCCAGGAATAAGTGTATACATACTTTTAGACGAGACTTTACACACGCGTTCCTTAGTGTTAGTGTATGGGCAATTTATGAATCACTACATAGTATTTATAAAACAAAGTCGCTTTCTCTGTCCCTATATCCCTATGTATGCTTAAAACTACGCAACGGATTTTGATGCGGTTTTTTTAAATAGATAGTGTGATTCAAGAGAAACGTTTATATGTATAAAAATAACCCGTCTGATTTTCTCGTCACAGGGGATGGTGATGTTGACGAGCATCACTCTAACTGCTACGAAGTGATAGGCTTAAGGTAATATTAATTCATTAGCCTATTAATTTCACGTTGGTTATTAGCTTACTAGATATGTGTTCGTGGAATAAGCTCTAATTATAAGCGCAGCCTTTGTGGACCTGCCTACTATTGTTTAGCTATTGGCCTATTGCGTCCGTCGTCGCATTTGTGAATTAAAGAGCATTGTCGATAATGATGTGTGCTATTTTGGGGGATTAAGCGGGGCAGTACTGTAGCATTATGACCATATTGATTATGGTAGAATCACCGAACTGTAACCTACCCGAGGGTATTGTAGCAATATTAGATGAACGATGTACGATTTTGAGCTAACATGGTCATCTGCATTAAACTCAGTGAAAATGGCGCTTGCAGCAGTGCCGAAATATCGGGTGCTCATTGACAAATATACATGGTAAATATCCCGGTTTAGATCGTTAAAAGTAGATAAACCAATAAACTATAGTGATAATTATAGCCAGGGCAATGTAACATCAGATGTTTAAGATTTGTATAAATTAAGGGTGTGATAGTTAAACTGATGGGCTTCAACTTCATTTAATAATATGTAAATAGGTAAGGGTCACATGTCATAATGACAAATGTGGAATGTTACGTCGAAACGATTATAAATAAAAGGAATGCAAAGCTACTTTGTAACATATTACAAAATTTGACAGGTAGACGGAGTCGCGCCTTAAAGGATGACTCACACTAGACGGGATGGAACGGGATGGGACGATCTATCAATTCCTATAGAGGAATCACGTGATAGCTTGGAGCCCTCGGATGTCATACATATGTGACGTTTTCTATAGAAACTGACAGATCGGCGAAGAAGCTGACGTCACGTCCCGTCCCGTTCTAATGTGAGTCATCCTTATAGGTTCCTTTTTACCTTATGGTACGAAACCCTTAAATCCATGATCACTATCATGGATTTAAGGGTTTCGTATATCATCAATATATCAAGAACTTAAAGAATCTCGAGATCCATGTCCAAACCAGGCACTAGCCTGTGTTTACTAGGTCGTCAACTAGCGAGATTAACTGTAATTTTAAAACTGAAATGAACAATGTGACAGACACCTGACAGTCTGATCTCACAATTTATAATTTACAACACATAAGGATCATTTTTTATCCTTTTGGTGTGGAACCTAAGAACAATGATCAACTTGCACTATTACGTAGGTATTCATATCATCACAATCCATTCTACGTGTTTGATGCTTCTCGCAATCTTGAAATCCAAGTTCAAACTCCTGCCTGTTTGCTGGGTCGTCAACTAGCGAAATTACCTGTAATTGCCAGCAGAACTAACCGCCGTACCAACTCGGGCTCGAATTCATTAGATGCGTCGACGCGAGAAATTCATAGGAAGAGCCGTATTCCGGGAATGGGAAAGATGTTTGCATTGATCAGTATTGTATTGCTTGACTAATTATATCAAGCAACCTATCTAGCCTGATACATTCAGGTAAGTCATTCTTCTTTCTCGTGTCGAATTTCTCTCTTTGTATTTAAGGTGCTCAAGTAGATAATTAAGTATTATACAAATAAAAGCGCCTGAGTATTTTGGGTGTATCTTGACATAGACATAAATTTCAATGCCAAAACATTTCAGTACAGTACTTTTCGTATTTAGCTTTCTGCTCAAAAAATAGCACGGGACGTTAGGGATGCAGGAATATAAACGTGTTCCTGAATCGTTGATATCTTCTTCTTTGAAACTAGATTGAGTAAAATTTATTTGCATTACACCTGCTCGTAAATGGTGATATTATATGTAAGCATACTTAGACTTAATGAGCTGTATTAAGCCCATGATCACCATGAAGACCATGGTCTTAAAGGATTCTCATACTACTTTACCGCCCGCCCGGAGTAACCCGAGGACGTGCCTCCCATCCCACGCGCTCGCCGCACGTAGTCGCCGCTCACTCCGGAGTATTGTGGACTGTCCTACTACACTACCGCTAATAATGATTGTTTCTTTATCTGCTAAGAAAGCTTATTTATTTCCTCGCAAACGGGCGGTACAAGAATTACGAACTCGTGATGCTAACATTAAGCCCTCGTCACACTCGTTCGGAATTTCTTGTTTACATACACCTGACATGTTGTAATTAATTTATTTATTACTATAAGTAGTTATTAGCCCATATTGTTCTGCTGCTGCTGAGATTAGACCTCTCTCCGTCTCTATGTTTCTTAATTCCACGATCTCTGTCTCAGGCAGCATGTCAATGCCGACCCACCCTCTTCATCTTGTTTTGCCATGCCACCGCTTCCCGTTTGGTGAGTATTTAGCGGTGTTCTTGTCATACAATCCATTGGCATGGCTTGTTAATCTTCTGCTGCTGACTTGTACACTCTTCTCCAATCTGCCGCCAGTTTTAGGAAGGGTTGCTCTGACGTAGCTGGATGGTAGATATTTATCTGTAAAAAGGAGAAAAAAATAGGGTGAACGATAAAATTGTGAATGAAACAAGCAATACCGTCGCATAACGCTATCACCATCCAGAATCCGCGCTCGTGTAGTGTGAAATGCAGCAATTACCTTCAGAGCGCCACACGTCCCGGCGACACTCGGTTCGCTAGTGATTGACTAATTAACATATCGATATTATCGAGTTCATGACATAAATACGAGTACCTCATTGGCGCTAAGGGTAAGTCGTGTTACGAGTATATTACACTGTCATATTATGGATTAACTCTTTTCTTCTCCAATACAATTACCTTTTTTCAAAAGACATGCTCTATGACGGTTCTACCTAAAGGATATGAGATTTTTCAAACCTGACAAAAGGAAAGAAAATAGGGCAAGTACAAAAATTACAAACGGATTCAGCATTACCGTTGCTTATCGCTTTCGCCACCATCCGGAATCCGCGCTCGTGTAGTGTTTAATGCGGCAATTACCTTCAGAGCGCCATACGTCCAGACGACACTTGGCTCGCTAGTGATCGACTAATTAACATATAGATATTATTGATTGCACGGCCTAAATTATTTAACTGGCAAAAACTTATTTCTGATCTTCAATTACGCAAACTACTTTGGTCATTCGTTCGTCTATTAATTTGCTTTACCGAACGAAGTGGTTTGCGGTTAGTAGTGCAACGGCTTTTAGTCTTTCCCATTTTCAAGATTTCCTGACCTTTATTTTGACTAGTAGTACGTTACCATATATTTTTCCATGCCAATAATGGTTAAACTCATTATAACACGTTCCATGTGACATATATTCTTCTGCAGATGTTAACTAATTTAATTGTATACTAAAATAATTTATTTATCGTATTCCAATCTGAATGCATCGACACAATCCCCTCTCTAAAGTTCCTCAAGTGGCCGTCTCTGCGGAAGTCCGTGCTCAGTTCTCAAACACCGCAGTTCTAATGATCCGCCTCCTCTTACATCTAACTACTATACAATCTACACATACTACAACTTAACTATTAACTAACTCACAACTTTCGAGGAAGTTTCATTTTTGACCTATTTAAATTAGAAAATGTTTATGTGCTTATTTTGCCTACCATTATAAATTACATTACTATAGAAAATCACTTCTAGTTTTTAGCTGCATAAAGTGGTAAATCAAACCAATAGTGGCTTAGCTATAGTGGAAAGAAACTGAGACCGTCTTATGGTATCTCCTATAACGACGACGTCACTTACAGCTAGCTGTCTCTTTCGTAATGCCAACATTAGTCCAACCTTCATTCCTTCCCTTGTTATGCCTTGTTTTTTTGTATCATGGGCAATTCCGTGCCATCAGACTTTGATTGAGAAATTAAATAATACGAAAATATTAAAGTTCTACAAAACCAATCTCAAAAGATGCTTATATAAAAATTGAGTTTAAGTAAAATATTACTTTACAGATTTCACATTACAAAAACAGTGTTGAAGTAACTTGTTAAGAGTTCTTAAAAACCCTAGAACATTTATAAAATGCAATATTATCAAAATCAGCTTAAGTAATCAGTGTCAAGTATCTGGGTGAACCTGATAAAGCTTTTAATGAAGATTAAATTCCTTTGTAAGGTCCTCCCACGGGTTTAGATTATGGTACACATCAGATAAGGCTAATTAGGCTAATTTGTAATAGATAAGCCGGTGGAATGTACTCCGTGCATTTAATAATGTATTAAAAAATATTTTTAAAATTGGTGATAAGAGAATGACACCTTAATTATACTTTGTACCTACCTTAGTAATAGATAGGTACAGGAAAGTACGTTGGTTGAGGCGATTCTAAGTCAAACATTTGAACTACATAGTCATGTACACACGCGTTCAGAATTGCATGGGCAGTTTGTGAATGAATTCATTCATAAATTGCCTATGCAATTCTGAACGCTATAGTACCTAATAGGCTACTAGACTCTTATCAAATTTGGCACAATAAATGATTATTTTCTATAGTATTTGACGTAAGAACCCAATATTGGTTGAGTTTTAAGTATTAAAAGTGTACGAAGGCTACGTATTTTCAATAAAAAAATTGTATTAATATTTTTTAATATCGATCTTTGAAAACGCTGCCGGCCCTGTAGTGACGCTTTTAATCTTATACGAGTGATGTTCGTTACATAACCTCTGCTGTGGCACTGATGGACAACGAATAACGGAACAATTTATACGTCAATAACAAAGCGGGCGGGGTGGCTGAATGCGCTGAAATTTTAAAACGTAATAAATATAAGAGCCTGGGCAAAGAGTCACTTGGTCCATGGGGTCCCAGCGCACACAAGCTTATCGTATAAATCGCGAAACGTCTGGTTGATGATACTGATGACCGAAGAGCTGGTGGCTTCCTCGCACAACGTATGAGCATTGCGATACAACGAGGAAATGCCGCCAGCATTCTAGGTACAATGCCTCAAGGACCTATTTTAGATTTAAGGTAGGTAGAGGTAGGTAGTTAGGTAAGTTACACTTACCGTATATAGTTTGAAAATAAATGTTATTGAATGACAATTTGACTGTGACAAATTATTTTCCTACATAGTGACATCATACCACAGATAATCTAACTATCATGGCTGACATCATTTCATCATCATTTTCGTCGGATTACGAAAAAGTAAACTTCAAAATAAAAGTTTTTTTCTTCTCTTTATTGGTCATAAATAATAATATAAGACCAACTTCAAAAAAGAGTCAAGTAGCCTATTGTCATAAATCAATGCTAACGGTACAACAAACTACGGCATATCGCGTGGAACAGTGAGCGATCCCATTGGAACCATAACAAATACAGTTTTAAATCAAAAACATCTTTTTTTAGTACGTATTATTGTACAGTATTCAAAACCTGATTTGTGACAGTGCTGAAATTCATCATAAATTGAAAAATAACATGTATGCGTTATACTTGTAAAAAAATAGCTAAGTACCTGCACCTTTAGCGAATTTAAACAAAAAAAAACGAACAATAATTACACATCAGCATCGCTCGTGTATGTAAAAGTCAAACTATTTATCAAATTAGCCCAACAGTTAGCCTACGGTAAAAAAGTAAACAAAAACAAATTTAAAAATGGCCTCTTTTGCATAGACGCAAGACGTTTGCATTAACACAAGAAGCCAGTGGCGTTACGATTACAATTTACAAACAGTCAAAAACAGTTAACCTGCACCTTAAGCCATTGAAATAGGAATGAATATTGATTGTTCAATTGAATTTTATGTTGGTAGTACTTTAACATAAATTAGCATGTGTCGAGTTTGCCGACGTCTGTCGACACGGCATATCAATCACGATAAAGGAGTATTTTGTACTGTGACACTAGCCCCGGGCCCAGGAACTTTTATGCCCGGGCCAGACATGTTTAACTAAAGTTGAAAGTATAAAGAATTTTGTTTATAACTCGCGTGCAAAGTGGAGAGACGATTTGCGGAGGATTTGCAGGAGTTGTATGCGAGCCGAAAATCGAACACGGTGGCGTGAAATTGGGGAGACCTATGTCCAGCAGTGGACTGCGATAGGCTGGTGATGATGATGAAGGTAGGTCTGCACATGCACATATTCATACTTACGGTGTAGCAGGTTTAGGATAATTAGGAAACTTTTTCATATTATTATTAACGAGTATTACGAACGAGCTTACCTATTCATTTGTGCGAATACAAAACATGTGCTTTTTGCTAAAATTTCAAAATATTATAACATTTTTCGTATTGTATGGATATCTAAAAACACAAAAATAAGGGATTAGTCACGATAATTCTACATCTTTTATCAATATTGCGCAAATTACTTAATGCGATACACTAAACGGAATAATAGATCCACAAAATATTTAGCAAATACCTAATAAAAATGACCCAAGTCCACCTTAACACGTTAGAGCTGTCTTCGATGAAACTTCAGGAGATGTGTCAAAAGTTCTGAAGTATATTATGATTAACACAATATGCATAATGGCCATCAAGAATTAAAGGAAAGTGCAGGGTGGCGAGGTATTAGGCGAAAGCCAGAAATACGCTACATAGATTAAACCAAGAGACGAAGATTGATGCAAGGACCTTTCAAAGTGTCAAAGGGGTTGCATTGGATGGAGAAAAGTGGAATAGGTACCGACGAGGTCTCAGTTCTTTGAAGAGAAGAGGAAGGATGAAAGATGGCAATCATTGCTAATTATCTACCCTATTTACTTTGCTCAAAGAGACAAATAATACTTATTATTTCACAAAACAAATCCAAATAAATTAATCCCAAGCAATCTTACATTAAAAACTTACTGCTTTGTAGTTTCTGCGAACAGTTAGGTACTGTAAATTATGTGGCCAAAACCTCGTAAAAAAACACCATTATTACCATGAAAGCCGATTTACGCCGATGCAAAATATGTCTGGGGCCAACTTTTAATAAAATAACAGGACACGAAGTAAGGTTCTACTTTTTAGTAATAAGAGGCCGGTTTCACGTGGTTTTTAATTACGGTCATGTCTGGCTGCCTTTAGGAAATCATAATTGGTGTGGATTTAACAATTGGAGCTGTGTTTAACAAAGCGTATTATGTCATATTTGTTCCGCAAGTTGATTCTGGGAAAAAAATTCAAATTTAATTGAGATATATTATTATGTAGCATTACCTTAATTAGGCCTGACGAGTTAAAGATAAGAGCAAAATGCACCAAATGCACAAAATGTAACAAAAATGCTTTGATTATGATTTTTATAAGGTCGTAACTAGTATCGTGTTCTGATCAGGAAAGACCGACCAAGAGTATGTCGGGCCACGCTTAGTGTAGAGTTCCGTAGTTAACCGTCCGTCACAATTAGCCAACCTAGAAGGAGTTTTAGTAGGTACTATGCACATAACTAGCAAAAAGGAGTATCTTCCCTGCATTACGACACACACTCTTCTACTAAGAAAATGACTTTTTGTAAAAAAACAAAAATGGCTTAATTGACCATGTTCATTTTTTTTTCTTGAAAGTCTATATAAAGCGAACCCCCTATCCGTTTCAAATAACTATTTAACAATACCTCACACTTTAGGATTTAAAACAAAATCACCACCCAGTTTACGTGTATGAGAGGTACCCTAAAATTATATTTTTCTTACTTTTTATTTTACCACCTTCTTGACATAATTGATATTATATGTATTTATACCAAATTATAGTTTTAAATATACTACTAACAGTCACTGAGTTAATGCGCAGACGGACGGACGGACGGACCGACAGACATGGAGAAACTATAAAGGTTCCTAGTTGACTACGGAACCCTTAAAACAGCAACAGTAGGTACACCCAAGGTACCTAAGTAACATATATAGATTAGTATGTACATATCCTGCAATCACTCTGTTCTCCTCACAAGCTATCGCATTTAGTGCCCTTGGATAATCGCCAAATATTTTAACCTAATTTGCCGTGTGATGTAACATGATTTGCCTCAGCCTTCTTTAAGTACCTCTTATCCAGGAAAATTTATGATAGAGCTAAATTATTACTTTGTGGTAACGTAGAATATGCTGATTTCGTCATTCGTGTATAGATAGATGCGCAATAGATGGGATTAAGCAAAATGCAACAAACAAACTTGACCGGCCAGTTGGCGTAGTTGGTAGTGACCTTGCCTGCTAAGCCGATGGTCCTGGGTTCGAATCCCGGTAAGAGCATTTATTTGTGTGGAGTCATGGTTATTTTCTAAGTATTTATGTATTTGTATATTATATATGTATATCGTTGTCTGAGTACCCGTAACACAAGCCTTCTTGAGCTTACTGTGGGACTTAGTCAATTTGTGTAAGAGTGTCCTATAATATATATAATATAATATAAAAAAACTAATTTCTGTATTATATATCTCCCTATCTGTAACTAGTCAGTTGCCCATCTGCACTTTTTACGTATTGCCTGAAGTTTAGGTACAGTCAACCAATTGGAACCCTAGGCCATTGTAGGACTATGTGATAGTAACGCTATAAATCAGATTGTAACTCTCTCTCATACTGCTCGTCATTTTAATATGGTTCTACAGTGTCCTCCATGTCGGCCATTATCTAAGGTTACATAGCACAAGCCTCATAGGCATAGAACATCAAACTATTATAAATTGAAAGAGATGTCATATACTAAAGAAAAAGTGACCAAGGTCCCCGGTGAGCAGGGCTGGGATCGAACCAGCGACCTCCTGCTTTCGCGGCAGACGCTTTTCGTGCTTTAAAAATTGTATCAAACTATTATTTTATTCAATGCCGAATAAAACAATTTTAGATTCAATATTTACCAAACTTCTAAAATGATATGCCTCGGTTGTAAAGAGATGATATTCCATTCAAATTTTACGTAATCATATCACGTGTGTAATTATTTTCTAAATTATTATTTAGAAGGTCTATTTGTAGGTGTTTGCGCAGAGCAAGTTGCATGAATAGGATTAATTACTTACCCGAACATGTTCTCAATGCCTCTGCCCGGCTTAATAGATAAGCGTTAATACAACTCTTATTAATAAACTTTTTAAATACCACCGCTGAAGGAAATTTACCTAGTCCCATAGAGTAAGCTTAACTGGGATTCGAACCCGGAAAGAGATACCAATTAAAATACTTTTACGCTGCTCACACTACCAAAAGGTTAACCGGGAGATAAGTTTCTAAGATGAAACCGTTTTTTGTGGTGTTTTTTATGTTATTTAACTTCTAATTATAGGCATTTGCAAGTAGTTAGAATATAACTCAACAAACTATAATTGGATATGAAATACCGCTTCCAAGAATTTGATTTGTAAATATGTACTTACTCGTTAAATGCTCTATTACCTCACTTTCTCAAAATTCAACAATGAACAGATATAGCATGTGTTTGTAAACATACGTAACATTGATATAATTGTGTGCCCTTAAAAGCCGAAAGTAAAACCTGATCATAGGGCCAAGAGAAACGCAGTACACAACTAAGCTGATTTATAAATAGATTTTACTACTGCAAATTATTGGGTACCAAGTAATGCTTTATTTCTTGCCTTGGGCCAGCCCATATCCAGGGCATGACCACAAAATGGATGGAGTCCATTTAATCTCCTGGGTTTTAATTGCAGCACCTCCCGATTCCGCCCGTTTATTGGCGCCAAGATTTATCGATCGCTCGGACAATTTCTACGGACACATGTTTTATTGAGATCTTTAATGAAAGTTTTAATTGCATCAGATACAAATTGTGATCGTGCGACGATTTAAAATTGTTTATCATTAATTTGATTTCATAATATCCTACCTACCTATTTCTGTCGTTAAATAGCTGTCGTTATATGCAATCATGCCACGATATTGCTTGCTTTCATTTTGTTCGGAAAATTTGTCTTAACTGGGTGCGTAGACAACATGCCAACCATTAACGCTCAGTAGCGAACGAAACGCAACTGCCAACTGTCTTTGTCGCACTAATAAGGAAGAGTAGCGTGCGTAGCCAAGATGCCAATCGCTCACGCTTAATAACGTATCGTAGCTACCTCTCTCTATCACTCTTCCTTATTAGTGTGACAATGACAGTTGCGTTTCGTTAGCGACTGAGTGTGAGCGATCGGCATCTTGGCTACGGTCCCGTAATAGAGAGAGATAACTACGCTACGCTACTGAGTGTTAACGATTGGCATCTACTCTACGCACCCAGAACAGAAACGTATTATGTTTAATTTAAGACTTTTGCCACGCAATACATGAATTATTTCGGTGACTTTTGCTGATCTTAGACACCTAAAGGTGCAGTTGCGTCAGTGTATCATCAATATTTAATATTCACAGTATGTATGTATACGTAATATTTATTCCCTACGATTCTACCTACACATTTACGATTGAAATAATGTAATAACACAAATGGTAATGGTTCTATTACGTGGCTAGTTTCAGTAAACAAACCCCCAGCGTAGTGTGCGTACCTACTTATGAACCTCAGTAAAGTTAACAGGCAATTCAAAAAAATATCCAATCATCTCTCAAGTCCGGCAACTGATGAAATGGTATAACCGATATTTCCATTTCTCTCATCGAATGGACTTCGCATGTATGTATCGTTTTAATTTATTTCCAATTTGCAAGTCAAAGGAATGTGGATGCCTACTAGTATTTTCCCAATTTATGTTTTTTCAAACCCGTGTTAGACTGTTTTTGGAATTATTTTTTCATGATCATAAATGATGAGTAACCGGGTAAGGCAATTGCAAAATAATTGTAGACTGAAAAATAACAAATTCTTGGAGTAATAAATTGAAAGAGATGACTGTCATATTTAAATGAATAAGGTAAGTATCTGTGTGAGATTGTCCCCAAAAATTTAAAATAAATATTTTTATAATACAAAAATACAAAAAGTGATCAAGGGCTACCTTGCCTAGGGCTTGAATCAAACCTGCGACCTGCTTTCGCGGCAGATTGCTTTATGTATAATAATATCTTCTTCAGACATCATACGTCATGTCCTGAAAATCAGTCGTGTTAGGTATATAGGGACTGGAAAACTGATGTACTAATATACTCGTAAAAGTAGTATAAGTACATTCTTAACCATTGTAAAGTGAATTATGTTTTGATGTTTCTAATTACCTATGCAGTCGAAGGCATGTGCTGATTTTTATTAATAGTTCAAGATTTTATGTCAAAAACATATTTATTTATACTTAATACTACCTATGTGTTAATCTTCAATTCACAAAATTGAAACTGCTAATTTAAAACTGTTGGATAATTTTGAATTGAAAATCGTTTTCTATACGCAGCTTCATATGCATAAACATTGTCCAAATCATTTCACATACGTATACATATCAAAGTTAATTTCCATTTTAGGATCGCAATAAAACCAAAATGTTCTTACCCCCTCACCCTTGCCAGCCCTAGCTATTAAAAAATCAACACGTCCCAATTATTTGTAAATAAGTACGCACACACGACGCATTTGCCTTTCCCTATTCAGTTGCGAGCAATTACGCGCGGCACAGAGGTGAAGCGAATTTCGAATTTGATTTATTTTACTGTCACGTGGCCATTGGAATATCAAAACTGAATTGAAAAACTGTATTTAACGCATTTTACAAGTAGGCTGCTGGGTTCCAAGCCAATAATCCCTATGTACTCGTACTACACATCCATCATCCATCATGCTAACTAACTCATACAATTTGTCCGGAGCTATATACCTCTATTATTACTATTTTCAGCATAAACATAGCGTGGTTTATAAACGAAATATTCATCCCCAATTTCTAGAGTTCAACGGGATATAAAAGTATTTTTTAACATTTCTCTAGTTTTAGTTGGCAACAAGCTGTTGCCGGACTTTTAGAAATCCCTATTTCAAAAAGTTAGGTCTCTCGCAGCCTGTTTTATTTTTTTGTCTGGCCATTTCGCACGTTTTGTATACCTAAGTGCAAATGTAAGCTTAGTATCTACATACAAATAATTATTAGCAAGATATAAAGACCAGTTTTTTTTTTTACTTTTATTACAATATTTGATTTTAGTTCTGCATTTTTTGCGCTTTAATGCATGGATTATTAATATAAATATTTTAACGTATATACATACATGTATTAGTACCTAAGTACGTTACACAAGTATAATATAATATAAAAACAGTGGCATTAAAAATGCTACCAAATTGTTCGTATAACGAAAATTATGTTTAGCTAAAATATTGGCTTACACCCTGTGACTAATTCAGATTGAGCTGATTATTTTGGCGACCGCTCCTACATCCACCGAACATGGGTACACTTCATAATTCCAAAAAACTATATGCTGCATTTTTAAATCTTGGATTTTGACAATTCCGACCTATGAAAACTTCGATCATCAAAATTCCGACTCATTAAAGCACGAATATTTAAAATTCCGAAAAGAACAGAACTGATTAAAAAAAATCGAATAACATAATACCGAATCAGTGTCGAGATGTAAATTTATTCAGTAAGTACTAAAAAGATACATACAAAGACTTAATAAACTAAAAAGTATTAGATTCGGGATTATGTTAATCGGAATTAAATATTCGTGCTTTTGATATATAAGTCAGATTTATAAAAATTTGGGATAAAAAACCTGGGATTATGAAAATCGGAAAATGCTATTTCTGAATATTTGGGTGATCCCACTTAACAAAACATAGCTGAGAATCATACCGACAAGCAAGGCTTTTGATAAACAAGATGAACCCAAATTGGTTCATCCATTTAAAAGTTACGACACACCACAGATAGACACACGGACACGTGAAACTTATTAAACCCCGCCTTTTCCATCTTTAGTTAAAAATTGTTACATACCTATTATATAATAATACTTAGATGATGTGAAAATAGACACGGAAACGACGTTTTAACGTTAACGACGGTTGTATTCATAAGCTCCTGAAAATTATGAGTACAATGACAAGCATGCTTCAAAAAACGTAATCCTTATTATTTAATAGAAAACAAATGTAAAATTCCTTTAAATACCTCTTCTCACGATCATTAGGAGTGAAGAATAATTCCTCCTTTGATTGACAAAACTGCTCATGTACTCTTCAAGGGCATTGCAAAATACGCTTTGTTCTTGAGATATTAAGGTTAATTTTGGGTCTACGCATGCTCGTATGTTGCTCGCTAGTATCTGAAATTGGAGACACATGGTCTTAACACCAGGGTGCCTAATTACGGAAGAAATATACCCACGACTACTAATTAATACACGTGTGTGTATGATTTAGTAGTAGAAAGTTCTTAGTTTTTTAAATTTATATTCCACGCTCAATAACATGCTTGGTGGAGTTAATCAGTGTGTTAAGACGAACTGTTGATGTAATGAGTTTTCTACTCAATGGTAAATACATATTATGTGCTTGTTTTTAGTAAAAGGTAACACAATGTCGCTTGTCAATAGGGTTCATTTCTAAACGAATCTTAATGGCATTAGTACGTTATCGGCAACCGACAAAGAGGTACCTTTTTCTAAAAACAACCACATCTGTTTAAAATCTTTTGTAAAGGATAAACAGTTTGTAAGTAAAGATTTCTGCTTAATAAGAGTGTGCAATTCCTATAAAAGGTACATATTTATTTATTAACGCAGATCAAACGTAGTTTAGCTAAATGATTGTTTGTACTTAACTGTCAGTTTAACATTAGCGTTTGTTAGAAAGGAAGGAAAACATAATTAAACTAAAACATCGTTTTTGTTAATCCATAAAGTACAAACATTATTATAGTTTTGTTTGAGTTATTAGTATTTATTAGCGTCAGAAAGTAGCTAAGTAGGCACTGAACTTCCTTAGTCCCCGTGTACAACATTTTGAAAATATTTTGCAATCAAATTTTAAACTCTTATCGAGTAACTAAAACCCCCCATTCACGGCACGATTTATCTTTATAATCCGTCGTATCAGACAGATCGAAACGACGGATCGATAGTGTATGTCAATATCGTTAACGATTTACTTAATCGAAGGCGATATCGGTACAAAAACCTATCGTTATGAATATCGTAACGATGTATCGACAATATATGGCTCCTTGCAATCAACAATTAAATTGTTGATTCATTCTTGACGTTGGCACTGCACGTCTTTAACTGTTCCGTTTCAAACATCTAAAGGATCGATAGTAACGATTGATCGTTCTATGTGCGACTAGGATTTTTAAAGCGTGCAATCGTTACGATTTTCATCAGATTGATCGTAGCGATGATTCGTACACTTAACAACTCCAATGTCAAAAAAAATAATCTAAGGTCTTAGGAGGTTTTAATAAAATGTAACAATTACTTATTTACAATGCATGCTTATGCTTATTTTCATTTCATAATATTAAACAAACGTCCCTTTTCATTTAGTATTCAAGTGTTATAATTCTATTCAGAGAATAAACACCAAAAATAAATAAAATAGCACTAAATCAAACCTCGGGTCGAGACCCTTATCAACGATCCTTAATTACTGACCCTCAGATGTGGCTTAGAGATATTATTCAGTTTCTACTTACAATTACCCTTTATACCAAATATCAATTTTTAATCGGCGATCAGGTACCATTTTTTTCTAACTCAGTAATTGATGGGGATCATGTTGAAGAATTAATAATTACCCGAAAGTTATATGCTAAAATCCATATAACTTTTATCCTAAAATCCCTGTCACTCGACTAATCGGTATCTATGAGTTTACAGCCTCTTTATAAACATAATGGGAATTGATCTGATCTGAGTCATCTGTTATGAGTGATAACTTGTCATTGTCGTTGTCATCGTCATAATTATGTATTAATAATTGACCTAAGATCAGTCAAATTTCCTGCCAAAGCGATGGCACTTGACGTATCGTAGTTAGTTCATGTAGGATGATCATGTATTCAGTGTTATTCGTTTCAATTAAGTTTCAACTTTCCACTAATAAAACAGAGAGGTAATTGCATGAGAGCTCGTCTAATAATACAGTTATTTAAAACTTTTCTAATCTAATTTTTCATTATTTGGGAAATCATTTATCATGGCTGATTTTTTTTGCAAAACGGATACTCGTATATCGTTAGTCTAGTATTATGTAGGCAACAAAATTCAACAAAATATCGTTACATACTAATCGTCACAAATATGTACTTACACACAACATGTTACAAACGTTTTCCTTGTAAGATTTTTATGTAGGTATATGTTTTTTTAAACTTTTTTTATCACTTAAAATGGGTTTAAAATGTCGTTTAAAAATGTCTGTCAAAACCGTATCTTTTCTGGGTTATAATAAGTTTAATTTGGACTAGATATTAATATTTCCCTAGATCAGGAGGATCATCGTATATAATCAGAAACCTATTTGCGAATGAATCTATATCTGACTCTGATTGAGACTTAGGATGCTTTGTATAAAAAAATATGCAAGAATTAGATAAGCTCGGGATTTCTCCAATAAAAACTGATTTTAAAATCTCAACTTGATTCGGTATTATTATGATTCGAACTTTAAACGTCCTTGTTGCTTATTAGTTTTTGAAACCGCACGCAGTGCGAGTTTCGTCAATTGCTTATCATAAAAACTATCTTCCTGGGGTCCTATTAATTGTATTCAATTAGATTTGAATTTAAAATTATAGCGTAGAAAATAAGTTTGTTTCTTGTTTTAAACGTGAACAAATTAAAAGAAATGCATCTGTGTCCTAATGAGGACTACCGTATTTTTGATCACCAGGCGGCGCCACTCACGCGTGGGTCCTTGTAAATCGCCATTAGTATGAGCTTGTATGCCGCGAAACCAATATTAGAATTTATTATGTGTCTTTACTTTCAATGTTAAAAATTAAAGGGGTAATACGTTTTTGTGTGACAATATTTGATAAAACAGTTAAATAGTAAGTCGCGCTAATTTTACAAAGAAATATTATAGTATAATACTTCTTTATACGTTAAACCTGAAAAATATCAACAGTGTGGTGTTATTGTTATGTTAATTTGGTACTAAGGATGCCTACGGAATACGAAGTCTGACATAAAATCATAAGAATTATACATATTTTTTAATATGATATACTTAAGCTATGTAATTTTCTAAATTAAAACTGTTTTATTTGCCACTCGTTTTATTTGTTAGTCCAATAACGGCAATAGCAATGATATTTTTGACAAAAAAAACGTTTTTTTAAAAATACGTGTTGAAATAACCTCTAAATTTACGGTAATTTAAGACCGGATTATTCTACACTTTTGATTTAAAGCTTATTCTAGAGACGAAATAAGAATTTATGAATATTTAACGTATTTGAATGTAATGATTGCTCTTAAATAGCATATTTTTCGAAATGAACTACACTAATTCAAAACCAATGAAAATGTACTGAAACTTACATTTAACCTCTTTTCGTAGGACCCACGGTCCACTAGCGCTCCTAGCGGCGAATTCACTCGCGGTAGTCCTCATTGGAAATAGTTTTAATGTAATTTAACTAATTAGTACTATAGTACCATACGACGCTATAACAAGAGCCTTTTAAGAACCTACTTATAGAAAACCATTCGATTAGATTGGAGGAACCCGTATCGAATAGTTATTACCTAGTCATTTAAAGCATTTAACTAAACAGCAGACATTCAAAGATTTGTAGATAATAGGTCCAGGTGCGCCTGCGTTGATAACTGGCGGTTTAGCTGTAACGACGTTGTATCTACAATCCACGCCTGGCCAATCGCCATTTGATCGCTTATCAGCTTCCTAGCTTTGCAGGGTTGTCATGAAAGGCAATTGTTCTAGTAATATTTAATGTTTTTAAAGTACTTTAATGGTCAATAGTTGTTTAATGATCTAAAGCACCTTTGAAGCTTAAATTTTCTTGACAAAAGAAGAGCGAAATTCAAAATTAATTTACTTTATATTGTGGTCCCGTATGTCCAGTAAAAGCCATAAGATAAAGCAACTAAACTTAAAGTTAAACGGGGCGTTTTCAATTTTGCTATAGATTTATAAATAAAACAAATAACCCAAAATAAATAAACTTATAAATGTTACGGTTTTACGTGTTTGTTTATTTTTATAATCTTGAGATAAATAGAAGTATTACTAAATATGATCTTGATCATTAAAAAAATAGTCTTTACTATAAATATTCTTTATAGTAAAGACTATTTTTTTAATGATCAAGATCATATTTAGTAATACTTCTTCGGTTTACCATGAGAAAAGCATTTTTTTGGTATAATAAAACTTGGGAAAAGTACCTTAAACTTCTAGCCAATTTACAAACCTTGAGGAACTTGCTGTACTTATAAAAAATTCTTTTTTGTCGGCAAAAAGTGATTGTTTCAGTTTCAAGTTTCAAGTTTCAAAATCTTTAATGTCATAAAACACATGTCAAGAATAATAAAAATAAATTAAATTTAAAATACACAATATGTATTAAAAATTAAAATACCAATAAAAATAAAATAAAGTAACAATAAAAAAAACAGAAAAGGTAATTATATATGTCAAGTATACATTTTAATTATATATATTATGTCATTTACATTGCAGTATGCGTTCTCAATTAAAAAGTTCTTAAGCTTCTTAACAAACAGCTCATAAGAAGAGGCCCCCTTGATTTCCGGGCTCAGGCTATTATATATTTTTATGCCAACTACCCTCAGTGAGTTCGAAGATTTTGCTAGCCGGACTAATATCGGATTTAGGTCACGCCCAATGTCTCTCTGATCCCTGCGTATTTTCTGCATCCAGGTTCTTCCACCCTGCAGATGTTTTTTTTTAACAAAATAACATACATACGCTAATAAAATTTATAGGACAGTGTTATGGAATAGCGAACTAAGCGCCAAAATCCGAAAAAAAAGTTATGAATGCAGGTCGGATATAAATGAGATAATCTATTTATTTATTATTTATTTAGGATCACTAACAGATAATACACATTTGCTGTGTGACAATACATGTCACACAGCAAATCTGCTTCCAAGGACAGCGGGAGGTGGTTGTACAGCTGAAAAAATCTGGAAAGCGGAGAATTGCGCCCCAAGTTTGTCTATTTATTTGTTGAAAAATCATGTTTACAGCCTTATTTTCAGGGGTAGAATCAAGCGACACGTTAAAATATGTATGGCCCTATACACTTACTCGTTACGTAAAAACGAATTGAAAGCCAAATTTACTTTTACAAATTATAATAAGCGTATATTCTAAATCGCAAAAACGAGTTAAACGCCATAAATATGTTGTTAATTCGTTTTGGTTTAAAGTTTTAATGATTTATAAACGCAATATCGATTTAACCGCCCTATAGGGTGTCGTTTAATTCGTTGTTACATATTTTAAATTGCAGGATATTTCGCTTAATGAGAACTACGTTTTGTTATATTATTAGTAGATTACATACCAAGGCCGTTTTAGTGGGAAACGTCTCGGATCCCATGTAATTGTCGGCCGAGGCGAAGCCGAGGTCGACGAACATGTGATCCGAGGCTTTCCCATCTAACGGCTGAGGTTTGTATACTATTTTTCTGCCCGACGGAGCCGGTAGGCGGCAATTTAGTTTTGCGTAAAGTGGCGCTTACCGGCCGGAGGACTGAAAAATATGTTATGTGTGTAATCCTGGCTAGTACTTATGAATTATTATTAGTAACAACGCCAATTCTGCCATTTATGCTTATTTTTTTGAGATTTATAAAAAAAAGTTGATTGCCATACAAAACTAAATTGTTAGACGGATTAGTACTAATCATTGTGGAGGAAAACATTGTTTTTGATTTATTTACAATATAACTATTTACTCAAGTATATGGAATTTTATTTTATTCCATTATTCACTTCACCTCTAACAATTTGCATTAAAGAATCAAGCGACAAAATATGTCTCATAGTACGCTACGACGAAATAAATTAACCTCGTCGCAGTATTAGTGCAATAAAGAATCAAACGGAAAAACGTTAATAACTTCAAAACTTGAATAGTTACGGTGTTATTTTTTTTAATTATGAACACTTTTATAGGTTCAGTGTCAAAATTATTTTTTTTGCTTTAAAAATGAACTTACAATAACTGATTCAAATTTCAAATCTTTCGAGCTCATTTTTTCGATTTCAACTAAATGTCGCTTGATCGCTTATTTCATAACACTGTCGAAATATAATCAACCTATGTATTTTTAGTCTGTATTTATATCTTTTATGGTAGATAGTTAGTTAGTTTTCCTGGGCTTTTTCCGCAAATCGACATCTATTGTGCCTTTTTTGCGTGATATATAAATACCTATTCTTTAATGATTTTTTTTATTTTTTTTTTATTACACACAGGTATCTGAGTGAAAGTTTATATGTTGACAACCCTATAATGCACTGATATCGTATCTTGATAACTATCAGCCAGAGATGCAATCAACTCAACACCTCAGGCTCGGCCTTATCTCTAAGATAACTCCAGATATTAGTGGTCACTTTGATTTAACTATTATTTGATCAAACTACTATTAACTCTTTTTGTAGACATCAATAGAACTTTTAAAAAAATATACTCTACTTTTAAACAAATACGGTTCAAAGTCAAATGCGGCAGATTGTTATTATTTTATTGGGAACATTTTTTTATTAATTACATTTACCAGTTAAGGGAATATTTATGTAGCTATAACCTTTTATGGGTTAGATATGTTTATTGGTTTTCACTATCATAATTTTATATTTACGAATCCGGTAGGTAGTCACCTACTAGTTAAGGAATTCCGCAGATAGACTAATCAATATGATTAACTAGAATATGGTTTATATAATCAAATTATAAACTTGCTATGTTCAATATATAAGTAAGTATATTTATCTATCAAGGGTAAATATTGTTTGTCAGTTCACCTTAGTACAAGTTTTTCTTTAAGGCTCTCTATTGCCCTCAAATAAACTTTGATATTAAGATTTAATCGATTAACATCACCTGGTTTTACCTTCAGTATTAAAACTACCAACATCCTATTTTAAACAAAAGAAATCCTCTTAACAAATTTCAAAATTGTAATCCGATCCTTAGCTTAGAATTCCAATCTCTCATTCGACATAAAAGGTTTCGAAAAATTCAAAGCATGAAACCTAAAACTCAATAGATGCAAAATAAAAAAATGATGGGAACAAGAATAGTCAATAGTCACTTCATATTGTGTTTACTGAGTAAACCACATGAGGATCTGTGGTATCAAGTTACCATTGCATCGACGTTGCGTTATTATTTCAGGTTAATATAAATACAGTCACATCCACGGAAGCTTATGGGGAAGATTCAATCAAAAGCTCCGAATCAAAAGACGCAATGGATATAGTATAAAGCCAAGTTGTAAACCTTCGAAATGAAAAGAGTCGTTTTATATTACAAGTGGACACTCGCTTCCCGCAGGAGCGCGGTTGCAAGTTGAGTGAACTTAACTAACCTAAATTGTCTACAATAACACTATTGTCTTTCGTAGAGGTATTTCATTGCCTATTTTTATTCCAACATGGGCATTGATCAATGTTTTTCTTTGGTAAATAAATACGGCATGACATCTTACCCATGTGTTCATTTGAAATTTGACTTGCAGTACAGCACTTGAAAGGATACTGTCACACTGTACAATTAATATTATGCCGTAGAATTTAATTAAATATACTTAAATGTATATAAGTAGTTATTATTATTGCCCATACAGAGAATCTGAGAAGCTAAATGTATCTAGTTTCATAAATTATTACAGTCAAAGATGTAGAAAATATCTGGTCTCTAAGATTTACCATAAGATATTTATAAAAAGAGCTCGTTAACGAAAAATACAATATGTAAAAATATAGTAAAAAAATCAAAAGATACCCGATTTTAAGTTACCCAAGAATAAATGGATTTTCGTCTGCCAACAAACCGTAGGTATTGTGGTTTGGCAGTTATTCATTCATTATTCATTAATACCTATTATATAAAAAAGTGGTCAGATTATTTGATTACATATTCTGACTGAGTAAAATATATTTGTGTGAGTAATCCCACTATGCAAGTGAATAACACACTAATTAGCTGCAACAGACTATTCCCGCGAATGATACGTGACAAGACTCTGACATTTCGCTACAAATTTATCGTCACTCAAACTTCAGTGTCACTAGAATATATGTGAAGTGAGAAATTAACTATTCTGATCTGAAACTCTCATATAATATACGCATAGCAAAGATTTGAATGTTTGTCAAGTATTTGTCACAAATAGCAAAGCGTAAGTTGAAGACCCGAGTTCGATCCTCGGATTGGCATCCGATTGTGTTGGTCTTTTTTTCTTTAGTGTAAGACATCTTTTAAGAATATCCCTAAGTTTGGTTAGGGTGGAAGTACAAAGCGATGATGCTTATACTTAGAAAATGGCCACTGGGGTCTTGCATGTAACTAAGATTGCATATACATACTCGGGAAATTCGCCAGTATTCGTTAAGACCAGTTGGACAAGTGGTTATGGGGTTAGCTGCGTAAGCTGAAGACCCGAGTTCGATCCTCGGATTAGCCTCCGATGGTGTTGTTCTTTAGTATATGCCATTTATTTCAATTTATAATCAAATTTGTGTTTATTTATTATTTGTGACTTCTGACAAGCAAAAGCTTCCGACAATTCGTTTATCGTCGCAAGATTGTTACTATACACCTATAAGTATGTTCCACCAAGAATTTATTAATCGTATTGAAATAGTTGAATTTTCTCCTTGTGATTCCAGATAAAGATGCGGGCTAAAGCTAGCAAGTACAGCGAACAGGAAAATAACGTGACAGATGTCATGTCGCAGGGCGCCGCCGCGCTGGCAAACCGCCAGAATTGCAACAATTGCGCGTTTTTATTTTTAGAAAGTGGCGGCCGGAATGCCCTTTTGCAATATCTTAATTTTCACGCGAAAATATGTAGAGTCAGATTTACTTTATCTCTTCCAAGCAAATCAAATGTCAAACTGTAAAGTGTTATTTTCAAAGTCAAACTTCTATCAAATTACGACGTTTACTTAATATTTTCAGTCTGTGCTATCAATATCTAGGAAACTTAGCTTAGGAATCTAAGCTCAAAGTACAATAAATATAACTCTAAAACAAGCCACATAAACATCAGCTGGTGGTCTGGTCATTTTATTTTGGTAAATACTGGTTTAAATTTAAATTTTATATATTTTATCATATTATATAGTTTATCATGTAATCAGAAATAGAAAAAATATATGGAATCAGGAATACCGCTCGTTTTTTGAGCAATCAGCAAACATTCATTTATAACTTCTACGCGTATGAATTGCTAAAGTAGGTAATAGTTATAGAACACACAGTCCACGCCAAAAATATATTCACACAAGTGGTTTACTTACGAATGTCAAAATACATCTTAGTCATATCCATATGTCTTATTTTTAATCAGTTTGACCTCTTTCAGTCACTTAAGATAATAATGCGTCCAGGGCTTAACCAAACCCAGATTAGTGTCTTTGCCAACTGCGCTAGACAATTGAAACTGACGTTCAAATACAATAACAAACAACTAACTATCTTAAAATCATACACCAGTTATATGTGGAGTTGTAAACTGAACATTACGCAGTTCAACTAAAGGTGAATTTCCAAGCGAAAGACAAGCATATTAAGAGATTTTAAAACTAAATTGCGCAAATGCAATCCTCGTCTTACATTATTGTCACAACTTACTCTGACATCTCAAAATATCGTCGCCACTTTAACTCGCTCGCAAACAATTGTGTCAGTTTGCTGTTACAAATTAGGCGAGAACAGAAGGTGAAGTGTGCAGCTAATTTTAATTTCTCATAAGTTTTTAGTTCTATTTCACGGTGGTCGTCGTGAAGTGGACCAGTTGAACAATGAACACGCGATCTTACCACGTCTTTTTTTAAATTCGAGTTCCCGAGAAAACTGAGGTCTGCAGGTAGGTTGACACATAAGAATAGCAATAACGATCTACCCTCTTTCTTGTTCGTTTATGTTCATCACTATTGGAACACACTCGAAAGTCACGTCAACAAAACACACTCACAGTATCTTCGCGATCACTTACAAATATGGGCGAGGCGTTTCTAATAGTTACGTTTTATGAATAGGTCAAATAAGCAAGGAAATTCATTTAATTCAAAACCAAATTCCAGTATTTAAATCTGTCAAAGTAATATTAATTATTATTTACTGCACTTCTTCTTTTCTCCATTTTGTTCCACGGATTTCAGTGACCGCATTATGCAAAATACGTCAGCGGTGCTCGCTGTCAACTTTGTTTATCTGGACTTGGTTAACTTTGGCATTGTTCGGATTTGTTTTGGGAAGTGTTTTACTTAATAGTGACTCTTTGTTATTAAATGTATGTTGTATAAGGACATGTGTCTTATAACGAGATATAGGCGTTTTTTATACACACGAAAATCTTTGGAAAAAGAAAACCCGGCCAAGAGCATGTCGGGCCACGCTATGTGTAGAGTTCTGTACTTTCTGTAGTTAACCGTCCATCACAATAAACGAACCTAGAAGGGGTTTTAGTAGATACCATTACCATATCTATCAAAAAGGATTATCTTCGCAACAGTCTACGACTCATAATATATAGGTATGTACCAATGCTCTTTTACTAAGCCACTTGCACCGCCCAGGGTTAGCCGCTAACTTGGAGTTTCTAAAGTATAGGAACTCCGGGTAACTTGTCTAACGCTGGATGTTGCAAGTGGCGCTAAGAGAATACTTTTTGCAAAAAAAAATAGGTTTTCTGACCATATTCCAAATAGTTTTTCTTGAAAATCTTTTTGTAACTCTACTTTCATGTATTTTTTCATAATTTTTGGACTTCCAGTTCAAAAGTTAGAGGAGAGGACACATTTTTTTAGCATCCGGAGTGATTATTTCTTTAAATATTCACTTAACGATACCTCACACTTTAGGCATAAAACAAAAAAAAACACCCTCCTCATTACCTATACGTATATGGGAAGAATGTACCCAAAAAAAATCTGCCACGTTTTATTTTACCACTAGGTCGCCATGATGGATATACGTAATACCAAATGAAATTACGGACGGTCACTGAGCTAAGCCACAAACGGACGGACGCACCGACAGACATGGCAAAACTATAAGGGTTAGGAACTCTAAAAAGAATTAAATAAATTACTGATCTGAAGACTGTTCAAACTGAAAATTCCGATTGGTTTGTGAACCTGCACGATACTTTCGAAGTACCTACCATCTTCTAAAATTACACTACATTCCACTTTAATTTGTATTGCGTAATAATTTTGCAACTTGTTTGTTCGAAAATATTTTTATAAATAGGAATTTTAAAACGACAGATCTCGCTCTCTAAAAATCTGTTAAGTACTCTGGATCGAGTTATTTCTAATGATAAATACAATTTGCACATATTGATCCACAACTATAAATTCCACAGCTATTATTTACTGTAGCGACTTTTCTAGGAAAATACAGAGAATTGCCTTTTCGTATTATGAGGGAATGGCGTGGAATAGGAAACGACAAGAACATAGTATACTAATTATCTACTTCCATTAAGTGATTCGTTTTGTTGTAGTTGTTTCTGTTGTGACGGACGATATTATAGGCCAAAGCTACCTACATAACTATACGTCTCTATTTATTTTGCAAAAAATTGTATGTAAGTATCTATTTTGCTAAAAAAAATAGCATCCATGATACATAAACATCGGTTTTATGAATTAGGATGGTAAAAGTGTATAAGATCCTTCTAAAGTCAAGTCCTACTAAACCCAAGATAATTTTTTCGAACTTTCAAAAGCGTAAATTCTGCGATTGAATATGAAAAAGTCATATGATGTCTTGGTGACATAACCATGAAATTACGTACTCATTGAAGATCTTTTCGATTTTTAGGGTTCCGTCACCAGAATGACAAAAAACGGAACGCATAATTATAGTTTCGTCCAGTCCGTCCGTCCATCCGTCCATATTCCATATGTCACAGCGGTTTTAGGTCCTACTCAGTAACTATAAAACATATGTAGTCTTCTGTCTCCGCGATTTTTGTTCATTTCGAGTTTCCACAAGTAGCTTTTTTGATTGGCAGGGAGAATTTTATAATTATAATTAAGAAAACGAGTACTGTAAATGGCTCCAAACGTAGGGTCATGGTGGAAATAAACGCGATTAATTCGTTTTAAAGGGTTTAATTTATATAAAACATATATGATCATGATATCAAAGCCACACATGACAGCAAAGGTGTATTTTGTATACCTCTACTTAGTTTTGCATGAAACAAAATATTTTTAGGGGCACCCCACCCCATACATGTAACTAAATGTCTTTTTTTGTTTTGCTTACCTAATATCTACTTGTGGCACATCATCTGATCAGTTTTTATTAGAAATGTAAAGATCCTTAAACAAAATTTTGATTAATCGAATATTTTCAGATATAATCACTCTGAAAATCTAAAAATGTGTCTCTCCCGCGCTTACTTTTGAACGGGAGGTCCAAAACATGTAAAAAAATTCAGGAACATAAGACGCACTTACCAGGAAAATTATTTTGAGTATTTGGTCAAACGGTTTTAGAGTTTTTACCAAAGACTATTGTGGTGACCGTTTTCTCAATAATGTTTCATACTTAAAGTACTCATTTCTCTTGCTTTTTTATTCTTTTTAGCACCCTAATCCAAACGTCCCACAAAATTGCCAAAGACGTTTCCCGGACGTAATTATAGCTTGTATAATGAATGCCATGTGTGACGTCAGTAATTATACGGCTATGCCGATATAAGTGGTAACATGTGGCATGATTTGTAAGGTGAGATTGGGTGGGATGTTTTATTGGGCTTCAATATGTTTGTTATAATATGGTTTGCGACAAAATATGTGACGTACATAAAACGTAAAAATATAAAACAAACTAGGTAGTTACCTCTAAAAGGTTTAGTTTTTATCACACCGATAAATATTAGGATTAAACATCAATCGATCATTTGATACCTAAAAATTTGATCAGCTGTCCTTTCTACGGATTGTCGTTTCTACAGCAGAAAAGTACGGAAAGCCATTAAAATGAAGAAATACCCTAATTTCAATCGAAACGACGGTTTTAGAACGTCATCCACATGGAATCCGGTCATTAATAAATAGTGTAATTGAATATCGCCGGCTCTAAAATCGGACATCGCGAGTGTAGTGTGTTGACAGAGTCACATCCCTACTCCAGTGCGCAAAATGTTCAAGTTGATAATCAAGACCAAGTGCGGGTAGTTCGAAAAACCCTTGCAGCTAGAAGATGTTGATGACTTCAGTCAGTCTTTCTGTGGGATCACGGGGACAATGACGCCCTTGAAACGTCGGAGGTTAGTTTTTAAAGTTGCTTTAAACACAAAAGTCTATAAAACGGTACTATAATCCTTAGAAATATATAAAAAATCACACGACTCGGTGATACATGCCCATTGCCCTACCGACTGAGTTACCAAAACTTACTTTTTGGCTGCGAATTCTTCCACGATATCCTTTAGGCTTCGTCAGACTAGCGCGTGGCGTGAGCGGGGCGCGAGCGGGGCGCGAGCAGAGCGCGATAGAAGCGGGGAGCGCGGCGCGCTCACATCGCGCTCACATCGCGCGCGTGTCAGGCGCGCATCGCGCGCGGGTCACGCGCGCGTCGCGCGAGCGCGCCGCCAGCGCCGCGCGCTCGATTCACCGAGCATTTTTCTTCGCGCTGTGACTGCGCGGCGGTCGCGCCGCGCGCCGCGCGCGCGTTGTAAGCGGGGCGTGAGCGGGGCGCGATAGGAGCGCGGCGCTAGCGCCGCGCTGCGTCCAAGCGCGGGTCGCGCTCGCTTCGCGCCCCGCTCGCGCCCCGCTCACGCCACGCGCTAGTCTGACGAAGCCTTTAATTCACCGAGCAATTTTCTTTGCGCTGTGACTGCGCGGCGGTCCCGCCGCGCGCCGCGCGCGCGTTGAAAGCGTGACGTGAGCGGGGCGCGATAGGAGCGCGGCGCTAGCGCCGCGCTGCGTCCAAGCGCGGGTCGCGCTCGCTTCGCGCCCCGCTCACGCCACGCGCTAATCTGACGAAGCCTTTTGTGATATCCACAAATAGCAGCATGTTCGTTAAAATCTAGAGCCAGCGTCACACTTTGGCATCTCATTGCGTAGTGACTCCAAGCTCCCTTAGTAGCGGTAAAACTTGGGAAAACGACATTACAAATATAAATGACATAGAAGTAATAGAAGAGACCTAGCGTCTTCCCGACGCCGGGGTATTTCTAGAAAGATGATGAAGATAGTAACCGTAAGATCCCTAGAAACTGTAAGCGGTGGATGCAGTACACAGTGGGCGACATTCTGGACAACTGATCTATCTGGCTCGTGACATTGCTGCCGTGCCGCGCGTATCGCGCGGTCGTGACGTCATGCTGCTCGTTGCACCTGTGGTGCAATTCAGAAACTTTCACGGGTGAAAGTGTCCACCACTCTGTCTGTCCGACGATGTCTGCCCGACGCAGACGAAACATGTCACGCCTATTGTGATAAAAATACGTGAGTGTTAACCGTTGCAATTTAATATCAGTATGTCTCACGAAAGTTTAAATTATACATTGAAGATATTTGAAAAAAGGAGCTCTTAGAATAAACAACAGAACATATTTCAATGATTTTTATAAATTTTATCTGCCTGCCTATTCATTTGTTGGAGCATCGCGTGGAAATGATGAACGCTGAATGCACGGCTGAATGGATTTAGATGCAACCTTCACTGACACGTTAAGGGGATTCCGCGGACGAAGTCGCAGGCATCAGCTAGTAATAATTATTATCGTGCAATTATGCCAACCGCTTAAATTACATTTACTGTATTATTGAACTAGTAAACATATTAAGGATAATAAGTTAGAAAACGGTAATATTTCAAAAATACTTGTATTAAATATGTTAAGTGCTTCAAAAAAATCTCTTTCGCTCAGTGACTTGCACCATAAACCCCTAGTTAGCGGTTTGACAGATGCATCAGAATTTAGATTACATCTTCAATGCGTCCGACAGATCGAGATTAAATTATCCGTCCGAAGTATTTGGGATATTCCAAGATGGCGACTATTTGGGCGGTAAATCGCTTTAATTAATATAAATGGCTGCCTTAGGTCAATTTATGGAGGTGCGTTACGGTAAATGTCTCAGTGGCATATTTGATATGAGCCCATTATTATGGTTTATGAGTTCTCGCATAGCATTAAAGTCAGACCGAGCTAAGTTTGCATTGATTTAGATATGAGCGACTGGGTAAGTGTTATTTTAAACGTCAAAATTTTATGAAATTTTGACCTTTACTTAAAACTTTCACAGTTAGTGCTAAGATCAAAACCGATGCAAAATTAGCTTCGCCGTACTCTATTTGGTACTTAAATAATATAGTTTAAAAAAATGCTTAGACCCACAAATGGTATTTTCTGAAACTGACAAAATAAAGGTTTTAAACAAACCTTTGGTTTTCCCTCGAATATTTTCAACAAACTTATGCAATTCTGCAGCCGATACTATACGAGTACTACGTACTTATATAATTCATTCCAGTTTCATTATTTGAATCGATCTACAGTATAGATATTTCAGTTTGTTTTTTTTAATTAGGGCTTACCAATAAGCTATGAACATATTTAAGAGCCTATTCATAAAAAAATATAAAATTAGTGAATGCTTATTCGAAATATCGGGTGCTCAATAAAACAAACATACGGTAATTATCCTGTTTCAAATATAAGTTATAATGCTTATTCAGTCGTAAGATATTATTACTTACCGTCAAATCTTTTAGAGATGATTGATGAGTAGATGTAAATATTTTATTGATTTAACTTTTCAACGGCATGTCAAAGCTACATTTCAAGGAGAAATGTTGCAAATGCAGATATTACCGGAGAGAATACCGACATGCTCTTGAGAAGCTGTTCCCTGTTCAAACTTAGCGACAGTATAACCTACATAAACATAGTGAATAATATTTTCCCATCGGATTTTGACGAAAATGCCCGAATTCATCTTTCTATCTCAATTAGCTTTAAAACCCTTGGTATGCTACTCAATTGAGAAAACATGATAAATATTTACTACATCTGTAAATAAGCTATTTAATATATTTAATACGAATACTTTCTGTGTATGTATGTTTAGATGGACGTGGTTAAACAAAACTGTGTCAAACCACAAAATGTCAAAAAATGTCATTTATGACAAAAGGATCCTTGGGTATTAATTTATATTTTACAAAATCATGCAAAGTAAAAAACACATAGTACTGTAATTTCAGGGAAAAAGGTTATTATAAAATTTGATGCCCAATTTAGAGCGTTTTGCAATAATATGTCAAATCATAAGTATAACACACATTTTTGGTGAAATATGTAACGTCCGCTTTAGGTAAGAATGAGTCATGAGGTTTGACATGTTGTTGCTTAAAATTGAAAGCCAATAATCTCTTAAGTTTCATGAGTTTTAACTTTTTGGAAATATTAGAGAATATCGACTGTCACCGTGGTCACGTGTAAGTACGAAAGTGACGCATGGCTTGAAAGTCGAAAAAGCAACCATGCTAGCCCGTCTGGAATCTATTTTAAACTTAAATGGTTGTATACTTGCTAAAATATTGAAGCATATTTTATTATTACCAAGTCCCACCCAACAAAACTAGTGCTACATCCGTTATGCAACACAAAGTTATGACTCGACAAGACACCTAGACGTAGTTAAACAAGTGACTTGATATGCAACGCCAGTAGGTTGATGCTCTGCGATTTATTATAATATAAACTACAATATTGTACAGTCCGTCTATACAAATATCTGAGTACACCTCTATTCAAGGCATTCAAGTGCTAATTCAAATATTTTTGAGCACCTTAGGCGCTCTGATAGTACTGATGGCGACTGTACTCAAAGCTATTAAGCTTATACGTGCATTGTCGTAACTCATATTTTTCAATAATAAGTCAAGTTTTAGTTTTATTGTACAGTCTTAAATGTTACAACACACACAACAATAATAAGGCAAGATTCAAAAAACCCCACTTGGAGTTCGGCTATTGAATCTAATTCCTGAAGGTATCACAATCCGTACATTCACCACATAAGCATTCAAATGTCGACAAATATCGACAACGTGGAGTGTTCGTCAAACAAGGATGCGTTTTACTTAATTGCATGCGTAATGACTTCTGTACATTGTTGTTGGGTAAATGTTTGATTTTGTTTAATTGGATTTCGAAAGTAATTTGTTTTGGAGTGTGTGAAGGAAGTTGAAGATGGTTGGTTGCCTACTTTAGTTACAGAATTTATTTGCAAGTAGGTAATCTATTTTAGTTGTATGAGACAGTCTAATTCCGTATTTTGTGAAAGAAAACTGATTACGCTATTTTATGGCACAATTACTGGTCCTCCTTTAATTTCCGTAAACAAAGTAAAAATATACATCTATTCAGTAAACGAACACCTTATAATCGATTAAGGAAATCCGGGTAACCTCAGTGTTTTAATGCCATGCTGAGCCTTCTTTTACGAGTACATTACGTTGCGTTTGTCCGCGCAGCACTGCAGGATGCTGCAGCTATGAAAAAAAGGGGATGGTACCGTCGTATTTTTAACAGATGGAGGTATTGCCGTTGCAACATTGCTATTGTAAGTGTATCCATAATAAATATTCTTCATCACCGATCCCCAACTGCAGCATTTCTCGTGACAGAAATTTAACCTTTACCTACTTTGAACATCCATTTAAATATTTTGAGATTTTTTTCGAAAACAAGGAACGTTTTTACCTTCTAAAAATGATTTTAGAATGTTATTGGGACTACTGAAAATCCGCTTTCCAGCATTCTCGCGATTTTTTATAATATTTTAATCTAGTTACTACTACATAGCTCCTTTTTTTAGGATTAGAAAAATAACAATCGAATTTGCCTTCAAATAGCCATCTCTGGAAAATATTACAAAAAGATTACATGTTTCCATTATTTTTAAATTGCTTTCCTAAAAATGGCACGACGACAATCACACGATTTTTCTAATCTTAAAAAAACAAAGTATAAACGGGTGAACTAGTTTCTGTCGATACATATTATTATGGCTCATTATGTTCTATTATTATTTATGATTTATATATTGCCCCTAAAAAGTCAATTTCATAGTTAAAGCTCAGTGTAGCCTAATGACAAGTTGTTTTACCGTTTAAACCGACATTGATTTATTTACAGCAGCAGGTAATTAAGATATACGCCGTTATCTTTAACTGCACGTTATATATGATTTTTAAGAGTTATAAAGCTTTAATAACGTTTCGTCTATACTAAATAAAAATCTTAATACACACGGCTCTTACATCATTATGTTTTGGCTTTTGTACTCAAGTAATATACTTTTAGATGTAAGTGCCTGTCTTTAAAAGGCGATTTAGTTTGGACTACTTGCTACTAATCTTTAACTAGAAATATGGATGCCATTTTAATGATAGAGTGATAGTTTAGTTAAGAAATGAGTTGGCTCTTGAAAATGTTTGAGCTTTATTGATTTTAACCGACTTCAAAAAACAAAAGGAGGAAGTCCTCAATTTATCGGCATTGTTTTTTTAATGTATTAGAGGATTTAAGTTTGCCAAAATTTGATGAAAAGTAAATTCAATGATCAAATGATTTCTAATAAATACCTATTGTGATTTGTGTTTACGGAGAATATACTTATATACAAAAGTATAGTCTTAAATTTATAACATAAATATCTTTACGAAAGAAAAGTAAGTGACCGAGGTGACCACTGTGACCAGTGCCCAGGACAGGAATCAAACGTGCAACTTTTGCATTTGCGGCAAACGCCATAATTGAAAAACCATTTTCGACGTTTTAAAATAAACAATCTACTTACTTAATACTTACTTTTACTTGTTTCCCTACAGCGCGATATATTTTCCTTATATAGGTAGAACATTATAATTGTGTTGACTAAAAAAATGACTGTTCAATATTATCCAGCAAACGGTATGAAACAAAAGTCGTACGACATCTTAACTGCCTGAACAAACTCCTTATAAAATACTTAAGCATAAAAGTGAAAAATTACACCCTTCGCGCCGGCGTAAGACTTTCATTTTTTCTCTCTTTTTCAACCCTTGCGAAAGGCACAGCTGGGACACGTGCTTATTTTGTCATTATTGCGCTTTTTATATTATTACCTTTTTGTAGCTACTTAAAAAGTATTAAATATAGATTTGGACGAGCTTTTTCGCCTGACTGCACAAGTTATATTTATTTACTTGTAGTAATATGTACCTATGTGTATTTCTTTGGCACGCCCTTTATCGTTTGAAGGATTTTAACGTGTAAGGTGTCATTATATTTGTGATGTTAAAATTACTAAAAATCAAAATGCTTGACCTACCATGACGTCTTAATGGGATTCAGTTTAGGTTCTTAATTGTGCTCAGTTGTATGGCAGCGACTCAGTTTGGGTCCTGAACTAAATCGCGTTAAGACGTCATGGTAAGGGGCCAGGTCATCCTGCTCCTGACTGATTCATCTTGTGAGATCCATTTGACTATTTTTACCCAACGTAAGTTAAATACGAGTGCTCGACATGCTAGTGCTCACTAGATGACATCTGTCTATTGGCATTAACATAAGTTTAAAGATGACATTGTGTTGGATCAGAATCGAGCTCTGATATGTTTACCTTACAAAAGTATCAAAATACATTTTCGGGCCTAATTTATAACTTCATAACTCTAAACTGACTTTCATCAAACAAAAATCTGAACCAATTTAATGGCGCCGAATTAGTATTCCGCCGGCAAATCTCTGCGAAACATCAAGATGCAAAGCCCAACAATATCGTCCGTTCAATTTGGTTACAAAATGGCGATGCCCATCTTACACTTTGGATTAATTAGCATTGTAAATGACCCAGTAAGACGGACGGCGGGTCAACAGTAGGGATGTCATAATATTGTTGTTAACAAAGCTAAAGAAGCTGAAGCTTCTAATATTATTCTGATACCTGAACTGTGGTAGGCGAAAATCCTGTAGGATTTATGTATAATTTTATAGCTTCACGCCCGTCAAAAATTATTAATCTAATATAGTAAACGTACTGATAATGGACGGCGTATGGGTAATGAGACGCTAAATGAAAAAAATCTTCATTAAGCATTCATCTTATACTTTTTGGAACCATTTTAACATTCACACATGTCATTTATACCTACGTAGCTGCTAAAGATTGAGGTTTTGGTCATTTCTGACTTGTTGGTTCGAAATGGCGGTGGGACAAACATAGGAGGTTGGGCCGATATTAGCGGGTTAAACTTAAAATTAACGATTAAATTTTTTATTGCCTTTTTTTCACGCAAAAAAGGCACATTGGATGTCGATTTGCGGAAAAATGCCCGAAAAAACTAACTAAACTAGCACGTGTTTCGTTTATTGTATAAACCATGAATCAAGGCCAACCTGCAATCAGTTGTTAATGCAGAAATGTTTCTTTTTAGTGAGATTGGACTAGCTATCACTGGAAAATCCCACTATCGGTAAAAAATGCTTTTTATTTGGCCACTATTTTGAAACCGGTAGAGATATTTTACATTAAATACTTAATAAATACAAAATAAGAGTAGGACTTTTAACGCATTTGACTATACAACTTTTACAGGTATCAGATAAATATCAAAAGTATTCCGAATAATGACACATTCACTCACGCATTTTAATGACTGCCTAATCATGCAGAACCGAAACTACTGGAGGTAGTAGTAGGTGTATAAATGACTATAGGTCCGATATTGCAAAGTCTGACAATCTGATATAGATAAGGTATTTAACTGTATGAGTATTTCGAATTTTACAATAGAACTAAAGCTACAACCTTCTTTTGAGTAAGAGACGGAAAACATACCCCCCGCTGATGTCGTTCTCAATTCTTAGTCTGAAATTTAAACTCTAAATGGTATGTCGTCATCCGTACGTCACAGCCCTTCGAATATTTGCCCAGTAAACAATCCTTTTGGAGATTAAGACAAAATTGAAACACCCCCAGAATATTTATAAGGGTTAATATTTATAGAAAATTTTGTTGGAGGCTTCCGTTCAACTTATTGCTTTTCAGGGAAATTACGTCAAATCTGGGCGCTCTCAACTGTTTGTGTAATGTTAACTTTCTGTTTTCGGGTTCAACGGATAGAAAAATTGCTTTTTACTTGCTTGTTACATTTAAATGCTCCAGATTTTAATCTTATTTCGTTTTCAGATTTTATTTGTCGAGTTATTATATTAAAACTTTAATTTAGAATTTAAGTATTTATTGTGATTTTGGACAGTCAGAAAATATCAATTTGTGGATAAAGCGATCTTATTTCCTTTGTCATTACATTCTTTTTAGTAGTTATTATTTAATTTAGTATGTGTTTTGACTCATTTTTACAATACGTCTCTTTCAAATAATAATTGTTCGGTGTAAAGGGTTCTGGTCGTGAAGGGTGACAATTGGAACATTTGGAACTCATATTACCCAAATTACACTGTCCACCTGATTTGCTGGCCATGTACGTTCGGGCATATCCACCAGGAAAGTTCACGATCGAGTACTTTCCTCCTCCAAGTGGCACCAGCTATGGCTTTTAATTCTCCTTCCAATCTTCGTAAAGGCCTTTGTTGCTTCCTGCCTCCCTCCCTTGGATACCAATCGTTAACTTCTTTGGCCCATTTCTCATCCTTACATCTAAGTATGTGTCCTGTCCACTTCCATTTCAATTTTTTGATAGTGTAATATGATACATCCACAACACCTGTTCTTTTCCATATCGTCTTAAAGCTAACTTTATTTGCTCTCCTTATCTCCAGCGTACTCCTCTCCATGTTGTGTTGTGATATTTAAAGTGTTCGCAAAAAACGCAAAAAAAAATTAGTAAAAATTATTTGTCTTTATTCAGCGTAACTAAAAATCGAACACTGCCGCGGCTGTTTCCATATCAGAAATTCATTCCACTACCGTGTGCGAATCGGTGTACGTAGTCTGGTCGATACCTACCTTACCAGTGATTCTAGTCGACCGCGCAATCCTATGTGCTTACCGTGAGTTAGCGTTAGTGGGTTAGCGACTGCGCGATACCACTACCACTCTGCCGTCGTTAGGAAAAAAGGCGTATCTACATTACCTTGTAAACGGAGATAAAAATTAATTTGTTGTCAGAAAATTAAAAAAATTGCTGCTTAAAGACAAACCGGAAATTCAATATTTTTAATTTGCAGAAATGTGTAGTAACACCTATTTTATCGAAATGTTAGTTTGAAAATCAAGTTTATTTAATTTAATTTAATAAAAAGTCGAAAATTCCTTTTCTTCTTAGTAAAAAAATCCGATAAAAATACTCGATACTACAATGAAAAGACGTTTCTGGCTAGTTACGTTTTTACAACGTAGTACTTTTTTCATAAATTTTCTCTGCTTTGGTGTCTCGTCATACCTTTTACGTTTTCTAGACCCCCCTTTTTTTGTAATTTGGTCAGAGTTTTCTTTGCCTGAGTCAGAGACTTCTGGTGACTCAGGAATAATAACGTTAACAGGCTGTGAGTTAGGTATAGTATTTGTGGAACTGTCTGAATCTTCTGAATCTTCTTCTCTGAATTCTGAATCTTCTTCTTTCTGCGGGCTTTGAACACGGAGGTACATAATCTTTATCTAAAAGCGAGTCATCTGAATCTAGGTCAGGGTTGATATTACAATTAAGGTCTAGGGCATCCTGGCTATCTAAAAATTCGTTTAAATCTGTAGAAGTGCATGAAGGCACCTGCTCATCGTAATAACTTTACAATGTAGACGGTTGCGAATGACATGATTTGCTTGAAGGAACCATAGAAAGTATTTTAGTCCAACGTGTTAACCTCGCTCGATGAGACTGTAACAAATCATTAATAACTAAGTGTAATAATATAATGAAAAAGCACGCGTGTATAATATCTAGGATTATGAGCCTAAAAGGGATACAAATAAGATCCACGTTATGAGCAAGTGTGACGAATTTTTTTTTTGTGCTATCAATATTTAAATCTCAATGCAACACTTCTCAATAAATTCAGTCACAGGCAGCCGCCAAACGGTGAGGAGGGGTTTTTAACAATGCCATTCACAATTTATATATATTATTGTTATAAAAAAATTAACACAAACAGACTGGCATTATAATGGTGTAGTGAAAAATGTAATATTTTCTTACCGTTGTCGTTTTTTGTCGCACGGAAAACCGCGCGCATGCTTGTGGTGGTAACACGTCGGTGGCGCGGGCGCAACTGACTCACTCAACTCAACTGCCATACTACCGCGCTCCCCCTTCACCTCAGCAAACCTAGCAACACTACGTAGAAAAGACGCTTCTGGCACTTACGTCTGGCTTGATCTTTAAAATACTAGGATGAAGGGGCGTATGTGTGTTAGAAACTTCTTTTCTTCTTAGTACAATCACAGTACAATGTAGAAGCGCCATTTCAACGTATGATCCTGCATGCGTTTTATAAATCTAATAAGACGCATCTACCTAGATGCGCCTTTTCTTTGTAGTACGGCAAAGAAACGCCTTTTCAATCTAGTAGCAAGGCAGGTTTTCTGCAGATGTGCCCTTTTTGGTAGTCGATAAAGTCGACATCTGATCGTTTTTGAGCAATATTAAAAATACTGGCAGATGCGCCTTTTTTAGCCGATTCCAAATATGTGTATAACTCAATTTCGCAAAAAATGTTAGATACGTCTTTTTTTCTTAGGACGGCAGCACTACTCTGCATCACTACTCAGGCAGGCGCGAGACGGATATAGGTACTTTAGAAATGCTCAGTCGCTACCGCCTATTATATTATTATACTATAAAATATTTTTTTTAATATAAGCTTAATTTGAAATAAAGTTATGTGGTGGTGGTAAGGTAAATTTATATTTGGCATCCATTTAGATAAAATATGAGATCTTTTGTCGGCGAAGTCAACAATAACGATATTCTCATAGTTATTGAACTTGACTTCTATATTCACATTTGTGTTTTTGGTGGGTGTTTTACGAATACTACTGAATTTAATGAAAAGATTCTCCCAAATTTATTCTGTACTTCTAGTACTGTTTACGTCACTACTGCGCTATCTTACAGTACGCGCGCACGGGGGGAGACGAGCGTGGCTCTCTCTGCGCCCGCCCGCTGCCAACCTCACCTCCTGACACGGTATTGTTGAGCTCATGGCACCTTAAATTGAATTATTTAAATAACATTATAGGCACTCAAGTTTAACGTCTGACCCGATAAAACTGTCTTTGTAATACCATAAACAATATATTGTTGTAGGTACTATTGCGTTCAAAATTGCATGGGCAGTTCAGTAATGAATTCATTCATAAATTGCCCATGCAGTTTTAAACGCGCGTGTAGGTACATAGGGCCTCCACAAGATCCATCCACGCCTTTCTATCTTGAGCAACCTTTTACAAGAAATAATATGCCTTATTGATAATTGCCAATTGTAACTTTAACTCTAAAATCATACAAATAAAAATGTATCAACATACTTGTGCGTCGTCCCGATTTTTCACATATTTTGATTTGAAAGGGACGGCACTACGCTGTTTCCACTTATTAATTTCTACTCTCTTTTCCTAGATGTACTTTGGCTCAGGCTGTGGTAGGGCTAGACCCGAGTATTAGCAAATGTTAGTTTCGCTTCATTTTGTATGCAAAACGTTTCCGTAGTAGTATTGGTTTCTCTAAATTTAAAACTTGTGTGTATTAGTGTGTTGGCTTAGGGTATACTACTAATATAAATAAATAAATAAAATTTACTTACTATCGGTATCAGTGTTATGAAATATAATTAATGTATAATTTTACAACCTGGTGGCAATGGCAGGCGGACCTAGCTTTATCTTTTTTGTGTTCGACTACATTCAGGTACGAAACTCTACATAAAAAACTGTAGTGGATGTATATATATAATCATTAGAAACATTGTTATGTCTGATTTAATACAGGTATGTATTTAGATGAACTTAAAATAATCAACAGAAAAGTCATATTTTTTGCGCCTATATTTGACCTAAAAAGCGTCATAGGTACCTTGTGGATTGCTACTATAAGATACATTGGCCATATTAAAAGCCTTTCATCAATCAGCCTATTGCAGTCCACTGCTGGACGTAGGCCTCCCCAAGGGTGCGCCACAAAGTACGGTCTTTCGTGACCCTCATCCAACCACTACCAGCTACCTTTCTCAAGTCATCGGTCCACCTGGCAGGAGGGCGTCCCACACTACGTTTGCCGAGGTGTGCCCATTCGAGAACCCTTTTGCTCCAACGCTCATCGGTTCTGCGACAGACGTGACCGGCCCACTGCCACTTCAGCTTGCAACACCTATGGACTATGTCCATTACTTTGGTATTGTGCCGGATAGTCTCGTTCCGGACTCTGTCTCTTAACGAGATACCCAGCATTGCTCTTTCCATTGCACGCTGAGCGACATGTAGTTGGTGAGCCAGCCCGACCGTCATGTTCCACGTCTCGGCTCCGTATGTCATCACAGCCTTTATAAGACTTTAAATATTATATGGCTAAAAAACAGTGTAACTAACCTCTATTAAATTAACAAATATTGTGTTCTTATTGTAGCCATATTAATTGGATATATTAACGTTTATACAGCCGACTTACAAGAATATAGGCAATATAAGCAATTATTCTTATAATTGCCATTATAAAGTACACTGATATAATGAAAGCTATTTTAAAACAACTATAATAGGGGAGGCCTTATAGATTTAATTTTATAAGGTTAAATTGTTTTTTGGGGTACAAACACATTTTGGACCTCATCCAAAACATTATTTCCATCTTTAGCACTTCCATCGGTCTGTTTGCCGAGCCGGAATAATATTTGCAGACATCTAAGAGACGTTTATATTGTGTGGGAATACTCCTGTATAATAAATAGATTTAGCAGGCGCTGGCATGAATAGTGAGTAGGGCCACACTGGAGTACCTGAACTAGGACTTTAGTACTAAGAATAAACACTGATCGTGTATTCCTGTTCATGAAATAAAATGGGATATAGAAAACACAGAGAAAGAACGATCAACATAAACATAAACAAAACAGAAACGAGGACATAAAGCTCAATTTCAATTGTACCTACTACAAAATAATTAACTAAAATGAGTCACTGTTTTATTACTACATAATTTAGTCAAAATTCAAGTAGGCCTCCAGGGCACTCTTACAATTCAATAACCATTAAATACACTAAAGCATTTGTACTTTTACGATGTAAAATTTAAGATAAGATCTGTCTAAGAGTTTTTCTGCCGACAAACTGCATTGCATTGCACCGGTTCAACTCGCGTATTTTTATCACAATAGGCGTGACAAGTTTTGACGTTACCGATCATTTAAAAAAAAAGGAGGATTCGCTATGTTGACAGCTAAAGGGGCAAGCTTTGCTCCGTGGGTCTCCAGCTGTCAATACAGTGAATCCTTTTAGAGCTCTGGCGACCTTACTCACCAACAGAAACACAACACTATGAGTAGGGTCTAGTGTTATTAAACTGCGGTTTTCTGTAAGGTGGAGAAGTATCCCCAGATGGGCTGTGCTCCAGATTTGAGATTTCCAGATTCTGAAGCAGAGCTGCGCTTACAAGGGGTAGAGATAAACATATACTTCCGTTCTCTTAAATTGTACTTGTTTTTAGTAAAATGGCACCACTTTGTCGGTTGTTGGCATTATCCCTTAATCGACAACAGACAACGTGGTACTCTTTACTAAAAACAATCACAATTGACAATACAGTCAACTGTCGAGTTTAATTACACATGACCACACAGTACTCGCTAGAAATTCTGATTAAAATTCCAAGCGCATTTTTGTAAAGACACTTATGATTAGAAGTATAAACATAATAAGACACAACGTTAACTTTACATAGTCCACTACATGATCGTCCACTTTCTGATATAAAAACTATTAACCAAGTGTTAATACGAAGCAAATTTCCTCAGATCAACACAAATACAATAACATAGCCTAAGTTAAGCTATAGCGCTCGCAAATATTGATCGTCTAGACCAGTGCACGCAGTATATACAGGGTGACTTCAAAATGGTAATACAAAATCAATGTTTTACACACATTTCCCCTAAACTAAGCCTCTCAATTAAGTATCATGCATTTAAAATAATCGTAAGAATATTTTTTTAAATTTTTAATTTATCCTATTTTGTTTGACTTAACATGGTTAACCTACCATAATAATTAACAAAGAAGTTTAAAAAATCACTTTCCTCTTTAGTTGTCAATCACCTACCATGGTATTTATGAAGAAAACGTGTTTTGATTATTAAGTGACACTTGTCAAAGAAAATAAGATTTACCGTAATATTTTGATTTCACTATTAAATAAAATGCCTCGACCTTATCCTTATACTAATATTCAAAAGATGGATATGCTTGATTTTTATTTAACATCGCGAAGTACTGTGCGAGCTCAGGTATTATTTAACGAACGTTACCCTGATTGTCCAACACCTACACGTGTGTTAATAAACAGTACCATCCAGAATTTACGAGACTATGGTCAGTTTGCAGTTCCGGTGCATGCTCAAGCTCGAGGCCGACGGCCGCGGTATTCACAAGCTTTTCGGAGACGAGTGCTCGAGTATTTTAACCGCAACCCAGAGGCTAGCACAAGGGACGCTGCTGCGAGATTCGGCACGAGCCAATTGTTTATTTGGCGGCTAATGAAAGCTGAAGCAAAACATCCGTTTAAATTTCAAAGGGTTCAGGATATCGTATTAGCAGATTACCCTAGAAGAGTTATTTTTGGTCGTTGGCTGCAGCAAAACTTACACCTAAATATCTTATGGACCGACGAGGCAACTTTTACAAGAGTCGGCATGTTTAACGTCCACAATGAACACTGGTGGGCTGATCGTGATGCAAATCCTCATGTAACTCGCCGAGACTCTTACCAGACTCGTTTCTCTGTAAACGTTTGGGCAGGCATTCTGAACAATTGTGTAATTGGCCCATATTTTATTGACGGGAACTTAAATGGACCGAAATATGAAGATTTCCTGAGAAACGTGTTACCGATTTTGCTACAAGATGTGCCGGAGCAAAATTTGGATAATCTTTATTTCCAGCAAGATGGTGCACCAGCACATTTTGCTCTAAGTGTGCGAAATTATTTGGACAGACAATTCCCTGAGAGATGGATTGGACGCAATGGTCCAGTCGCATGGCCGCCTCGAAGTCCCGATCTGACGCCACTCGACTTCTTTTTGTGGGGCGAAATCAAAAGGAGAGTGTACACACGGGAATCTAATACCGTCCATGAACTTCGCCAAAAGATAATTCAGGCGTTTGATTCAGTAAAAGCCAATGAATTTATTCTAGGCAGACTTAAGATCAACCATAGACGGCGGGCGGACTTATGTGTCCGGGAAGGCGGTGGTCATTTTGAACACATCTTAAAATACGTTTAGGAAAAGTAGGTTCACACTTATCTACTTAAACGTAGATATTTTAAGCTTGTAATTTACGGTAGTTTAGGTACATTAATAAATTATTTTATTTAAACTAGCTCCGTTTATTATTTTCACAAATTTATCAGGGTACTTAAAACTAAACAACAAACAAGTTAATATTGTCTTCTGTTATCGCGATTGTTATTCATTGAAATTTAACACTTTAGAACGGAATAATCGCGTTTATTAACACCATGATCCTACGTTTCGAGCCCTTTACAGCACTCGTTTTCACAGGGTTAAGATGATGACTGAGCAGCTTAACACGACATGTGCCTTAACCTTGTGAAAACGAGTGCTGTAAAGGGCTCTAAACGTAGGATCATGGTGTTAATAAACACGATTAATCCGTTCTAAAGTGTTTAATTTCAATGAACAAACAAGTTAGTTATACGACTGTCACTCATAGTGATATCGATAATAACTTGCTTTGATGATAACATCGAGTGACAGGTATGACAGTCAGGTATTGAATGTAGTGTAACAACACTTCGGGACTTTAAATATTTGTTTTGTTAGAAAATTAGCGATAATTAAATACAGCTAATTTTAACAACGGGGTGCATGTATTATATAGTTTGGCATTAACTGAGCCACAACCAAGTGTTTTGTATTACGATTTTGAAGTCACCCTGTAGTGATGATAGAATGTATGCATGCAAATAGCTGATTTTGCACAGTGTAACCCGTCGTAAAGATAAACATCTAAGTATCGAGATCAGAAAGCAAGTGTTATGTGGGTATTAGAAACTACAATTATCTGCATCGGTTGGTAAAATCAGGGTTTTAGATAGGATCCTAAATACTAAGCTAGATGAATGAGATAAGAAGAAGGTCGACTTCTAAAGTTAAAAGCCGCGAGCGGATACTAGTTAAATACCTTTGCCTAAGTTTGTTACGTTCATCGTTACCTACATTGCTTATCTTCTAAAATTATACTGACTTATACTCGATCCAAAGACGTGCTGTCCGAATTGTCAACGATCCCAAACTCACGAGCGATATCGAACCCTTAAGTCTAAGGAGAGACTTCGCCTCCTTATGTGTATTCTATCGCTTGTACAATGGATTGTGCTCTGAGGAATTGTTTGATATGATGCCAACGGCTGCATTCTACCACCGCACCGCTCGCCGTCGGCAGGGTGTTCACCCGCATACCCTGGAGCCTAAATGGTCTCGTACCGTGCGGTTTATGAGGAACTTCCTCCCGCGGACGCTCCGGCTGTGGAATGAGCTCCCTGCCACTGTTTTCCCAAAGGACTACAATATGGGGTTCTTCAAAAAAGGAGTGTTAAAGTTTTTAAAGGGTCGGCAACGCGCATGTAACACCCCTGGAGTTGCAGGCGTCCATAGGCTACGGTGACCGCTTACCATCAGGCGGGCCGTATGCTTGTTTGTCACCGTCGTAGTATTAAAAAAAAAAACTTACATATAATAAACAATAAACAAATACATGTACAAATATCTGAACACGCCTCTATTGTCACAGCGTAGTGTATGTTCAGTTATTTGTGAGCACCTCGGCAGCTCAAATATATTTGATGGCTACTGTACAATATCGTTAATTCAAATTTAGCTTCCAAATCCCTCAAATCATGTAAAAGACAGAGTTTACCACAAAAATGAGCTCGCCTCAGCATAATGCTGACCCGAATGACATTCTGCCTTATTCCGCTGCAGATCTTCCACCTTAAGTCCTATAATCTGATGGCTACCCTGCCATGTTTACATATGCCTCATTTTATTTTAGGATCCTCAACTTATCGGATAAAGCCTTCCCTTTCAATTAACTAAAATATCCCAAACCTTCAATATTCCATCGAAATCAGATTTTGGCATACGCTGGACAGAGATATTAATCTATCGGAGTAAGGCAATCACCTAAAAACGGTGGCCATTCAATTTGGCCCCGTGAGGCTGACGGTAGCTGTTAACCTTATGAAGGTACTCGTATATGACGGGTATTCGCGGTATAGACGAGGGGTTTGCACTTTGTTTATTTTTTTATGATGTCTAGTTTGCATAACATAAAAGTACAAGGTATTTAACGGAAAATTGGGTGTGGTGTGGAAAATACCTACTTGCGTATTTTAGTTTTAAATAAGCATCACGTATAAAATGAAAACAGTCCGTCCACTATTTAACTGCTATTTCAAATAGAACACTCCCGTGAGTATTAGACATATTAATATACTTAACTGCTTTAAATTTTTTGGCATAAAATTATATATTCAGCTAGCACCAGAAAAAAAACACATTTGGTGTCTTCGTGGAAACTTTTGAGAGTTTTGTATTGTGAATGTTCTTATATGTACTTTGCTTTGTCCACCCGCGACGTTTTAATGAATAACCACCATTTTACTCCCTGAGGGACGACATATCAAAAAATTCTTGCTCATTTGAACTTCACCGTTAGGAAAATGTATTCCAAATTTTAAGGTTCTAAACGATTAAGGATGTGTATATTGTCTGTTAGTTTCTATATCATGCGATCTGTGCTTGTAAGGTTAAGTTAATAAGGTTAAAATATCGAAATAGAATTCTTTAATAGGAATGCTCCCATGCTGAACCCTCCCATCTCATATCGGAAATATCTCGCAGTGAGCTTCGTTAGCTACCCACATTTATAAGCTTTTGATAAACAAGATATTTTTGTTTGACCTGCCATTGAACGGGACCTATTTTCGGTCCGCTTTAGGCATACTTTAATATCGTCGCTCTTGCATTTCTCTGTTACCTTATCTACCTGTTACTTTTTTAAATAAATTTTATTTAGATCCGTCCATTTTCTTGGTCTTATGGCAAAACACAGGGATCATATCGAAATTGGTTTCATTACAAAACAGACATAGGATGCATATTAGTTATTTATGTGGCTGGTGCATAATCTCGCTGATGCTTGTTTCATAAACCCACACTCGTGTTTTACATGCCAAATTATGTACAGTCGCATACATAACTTTATCTACATGCATATCATAGCTTCTCTATAATAAATTTTAGGATATGGCCATTATGATGCATCCACAGGTAAAGGTTTCTTAGTATGGGTGGACTTACATTATCGCGTCAGAAGATGTAATAGGGAAGTTATGATATGGAAGTAGATAAATTGTATTATTTATCTAAACTTAAGGATCTAGAACAAAATGCTCAAGAGCTTAGAAATTGGTTGCCACAAATTATGAACGTTACACCTGATCGCAATTACGTATACATGGCCTAAGCCAGATTAATCAGCCGACCTACTTACAGTTACCCATGCACTGCACCGGATGCAGCAAAGCAGTATTTCGGTCACAAACGTTTTAGTATGCAGTGGACAATGGCCCTAATTAGTCCGTGTGGCCGCCCACAGCAATCCGATTGTGGGGGGTGAAAACATGGCCGATTCAAACGTGGATCTCAATTCTGTACCACCATGAGTTTGACGTAACCGTTATCGCTAGCGCCTTTAAATTAACTGTCTAAGAAATTCATTCAGCATTCAGCATATTAGTATAAGCAAAATGAACTACGAGTGAGTTTACGCACTTTCTAGTGGATACAATTACGTCAAACTTATAGTAAGGGTACTTTAGTACCAATGGAAGCTGTTGAATATTGAATTTGCACTTCAATTAGACATACTGATTACCATAAGATGTCGCGAAAAATATTATGACGATAAAGGTTATCCTGAAAATCGTAAACCTAGCTGCTTGCAAAACATATTTAATTTTAAAGTTATCATTATCCTGCACCTACGCTGAATTAGGTATGTGAATAGGTGTTTAGGACTTGTAGCTCAAAGGGACATGTGCCTAATTTTACAATAAGAATATGTGTGTGAGTAGAAGTACTTTAAAACATAGTATCTTAGATACCCACTAGGTCCCTGTCTGGTGGTAAAAAAACATGACATTTTCATTATATAGTCATCACGCCAGACTCCATACAAATATTATGCACATTTGTGCACTAAAATAATAGCTGAAATATAAAGTCTTGTACTAGCCGTGCTACAAAATATTCCCTGAATTTTTAATGTGCCTACAATCGGAAGCCCGGCTGTATCGTATCGACCCACCCATGTAATATTCAGCGGACGTCTAAATGCTGGAATCGATACGCCTTCTGTTATATTTGAAGACTTGATTGCAGGATCGTTCGATTTAGTTTATATTAAAGTAGTGCTGGTGTGTAATGCAATATTGGAGGGGATCGGAGTCATGATTAATAAATTGCATTTCCGAACGAATAATTCCCTTTTCCGTGTAATTCCCTTTTTATGGAATTTTCAGCGTTAAATTTAAAACAGTAGCTTTGGGAAGACGTAGTATTCAGTAACAGGGGATATTTTTAAGGAGGGGAAAATAATAGGAAGTCACTAACCCTTAATAAGCCCTTACTTGAGAGAAAGATCTCTTTGGTGGTTTATGTCTATGTATGGCGAAAACGGCAAGATTCAGTTTGTTTTCAAGATGTGTATGTTTAAACTGCGCTGTTGATACCTATATTATCTTACCTTTTTACCTATAGTACTTACGCAAAACGCGAAGGAGGTTATGTTTTTTGAGCGTATGCATGTATGCTTGTCAATTCCTTTGTCACATTTTACAGCCTAAGTACAGTGTGTGAAGTATGGTGTAAAATTTCATTAGAACCGTCTCAGGTGTGGGAGTGTCATAGGATCTAAGGTATGTACAAATTCAAAATGAAAATGATTTTGATCTTAACAGTTATTTCCTTATTTTTTTAATACGGCTTGTTTTATTCAGTACAAGACTTACCACAAATTTTAGATGCCTATTTTACATCTAATTAATAATAAACGTCTGATGAAAACTTTCAAGCATAATTATACATAAACAAAGTAGCTGAAACGGTTAGTAGCCTATTTACATTTTTTGCAATCGATTCTACAGGCTCTTTCTAACTTTTTAAGTAACACATAACTCAAAGCTTAAATGATAGAAACGTCTCCCACTAAACCCGTTCACAAATCACACGGCCGCCACAAAAGGTGCTACAAACGAGATTTCAAACATCTCCTAACTCCGGCTGTCAATTTGTTTGTCCGTTTGTTCGCCCATTTGCGCCTTTGTCTCTGCTTTCCATTCCGCGGCGTGTGTCTGGGCTTGTCTCATTAATGACCTACTAGTTTACGGCGGCTTTAGCGATATCCGTGTCTAGTCGAATTGTGGAAATGTTGGTACGAAATGGTGTGCAAGTGCAAGTATGGCGCTACGAGTATGTTTCTGAAGAATGAAGTTTACACAAACGAATAAATACCATAATAATAATGTTAATACATAGGCGTAGGGATGTGACAACCCCATCGCCCACTGGTTTCGACCGGTGCAATCAGTCAACGCAGGGCAGCTTGTGGCGAGCTGTTGGGGAGTAGCGACCCCACGTACCTGAGCGCTCCTGGGGGACTCCGTCATCCGACCAAGTCCTCCGCCTCTGGCTTGCCTTAACCGGCCGTCCAGAGTGGGGTCGCGAGAGCTGTGTTCTCGAGGGTAGATGTGGAAACCTAAGTGGCGAGTTGGCTATATGTTTAAAGTCCAGTGACACCTCTCTACCCCCAGCCCTCATACCGGTGTTGCCCTCGAGCCATCTTAGATGTCGCTTTTTGTGGGGGCCCATCTTATGTGGGCGAGTCACCGTCTGCCGTAAATAAAATTGATTACCGTTTTGTTAGGGATTATGAGAGGGCGCTGTTAGCGTTAACAGTCATAATTCAAACTTATCTCCGTATTTATTTATGTTTTAATTAGTTTGATACAGTATTTAGTGACATTTATTATACTTTTTATTAAATTGACATATAATCTACGATATACGAAACAAAAATTCAACAATAATGCCACCAGTCAAGAGCAAAGCGACTACACCTGCGGCGGCGGTTAACAGGTTGGTGGACACTATTTCTAATCTTGAACATGAAATTACGGACATGAAAGATAAATTAGATCGGTGCCATACCATAATATTGGAGCAACAAAAACTACTCACCAATCAAAATGAGAGTATTCAAACTATCCTGAGGGTGATCACGGGCACAGGCAATACGCACTCAACACTGTCACCTATATTGCAAGTCTCACAGCACCTCTCTCTAGATGAGTCTGGACCTGAGGGCATTGTCTTTTTGTCCGATAAACATAAAGAAACCACTGTTATACCGCCGCCGGTAGCGGCAAGGTCCCCGGCACCCGTGCCAACGGCGGAAACATCTGAGCCACAATCCAAATTGCGCCGAGGTTTACGGCATCTCGCGGTTGACAACATGTCCCAGCAGTTGCAAAGTGGCCCACTTGTAGTTGAAGAGGTTACTTCCCAATGTACCAAGTCGAGAAAGCAAACAGCCCATTTGAAAACCCATCCATCCAAATTGCCAGTGGCTGCTGTGTCTGACCAACGAACGTCGCCGAATCAACTGGTGCCCCGTCCTACGGCAGCTGCACCAGCGCCGCAACCTTCGAGTTCCATTTCCTCCAACATCACGTCAAGTGAGCGTAGCAGTTCAGGCCTTCGTGCTGCTGGTCCCAGAGCCATAAGTCTTCACGTGTTTAATCTCTGTGAGGGCACCAAAACTGATGACGTAATCCGACATGTGCAGCGATTAGGTGTTCTGAACCCTGTGTGCGAGCGGCTCGTGGTTACCAGAGGTAAATACGCTTCGTTCCGTCTTGAAGTGCCAGCTGAAAACCAGAAGACCGTGCGAGACGTTAAGAACTGGCCCAGTGGTGTGGCAATCCGTCTGTTTAATGTCGTGCAGGCAAAAAACTCGCTAGCAAAACATTATGTAACAACAACGTAGTACAATCCAAGTTTGTTATTCTTCACCAGAACGCTAGATCTATTACAGGTAAAACATCACTAATAGACTTATTAACAAGCACAGAAACACCGCACGTAATAGGATTTAGCGAAACTTGGTGCCGTAAAAATGAGATTGCACGAGTGAAATTAAGTGGGTACTCGCTGGCTAGTTTTTATTGCCGTACGCGCATCGCTCACGGCGGGACTGCGCTGTATGTCCGACAGGGTATAGATTATCGGGAAAGAAATGACCTTTGTTCCTTTGCCGTGCAATATCATTTCGAATACGCAGCAATAGAAATAACGTGTTCAAAACTTATTATAATTGTTTTGTATAGGACTGGCAATGGAGACTTTGATATTTATCTTGAAAATCTTGAATTACTGTTAAAAATGATTACTGACGAAAACAAAAGGTTTCTCATAATAGGTGACCATAACGTGGATTATTTAACTGATAACAGCATGAAGCGGTGTATTAATGACTTGTTAGCATGTTTTGGATGTCAAAATACAGTATCGTTTCCTACCCGCGAGACGGCGGACTGTGCATCGTCCATCGACTGCGGAGTATCGAATTGTGAGAACGACATTCTTACTGTAACACCGATCGATACTGCAATTAGCGATCACAATGCGCAGCGCTATGAGTTAACTTTAGAGAATATTACCCAAAACAGGAAAGACGCGACAGTTGAGCGACGCTTTTTTAGTGAAAAATCCATTCGATTATTTTGTTTTGACATTCTCAGTTACGATTTTAATTTTATATATAATAACACTATTGACATTAACTATAAATTTAATAAATTATTTAATATTCTAACACGATACATTGACATTCACTTCCCTATTCAAAAAAATAAACGTAAAATAAATCCTAAATTGCCTTGGCTGAGTGATGAACTGGAGGTGTTAATTAGCAAACATGGTGACCTTCATGAAATGAGACGTCAGTATCCCAATAACCCTATTCTTTCTGAATGTATTGACCACTACTCGAACCTAATCAAGTCGAAAACGCTGAAAGCTCGACAAGATTTTATTGAAAATAGGCTGTCGACTAGTGGAAATAAAGCTAAGGAAATTTGGAAAATAGTCAACGAGGAAGTGGGCACAAAGACGGTATCACAGGGCCTCTCTTTACGTGATCCTGCATCAAATAATAAGATTTTAGAAAATGAGTTGCCTAACACATTTAACTCACATTTTATTGATGTAGCATCTAAATATACTATACAGAGTGATATATCAAAATCCACAAATTATCTACAGTCACATTTAGGCACATCAGAGGCACCAACGTCCACTCTGCCAGTCATCACTCGTGATGTCCTTGAAAAGGCCTTTCATTCTATGCTGAAGAAGCGTAACACTGTCGATGCCTTCGATATTTCCCCAAATATTTTGTCTTGGATATGGCCAGTAGTTGGTGACGTACTCGTAGCGCTCATAAACCAAATGTTTGGAACTGGTACATACCCTGATGTTCTAAAAAACGCCAGGGTGTGTCCAGTTTACAAGGGGAAGGGAGACAAGTGCGACGTGAACAACTACAGGCCTATTACTATAGTGCCTACAATATCAAAAATAGTGGAATCAGTCTTGTCGTCTTATCTAATGAGTCACCTGGAATCGAACAACCTGCTTACCAAAAACCAATTTGCGTACAGGCAGAAAATGTCTACAACCTCGGCGGCGTACAGGATGTTCGATTGCATAGTGACTGGATTGGACGACAGAAATAAAATGGCTGGGATATTTTGTGACTTATCGAAGGCATTTGACGTCATAAGTCACGTGTTACTGCTGAACAAGCTGACACATTATGGCGTTCGAGATAAAGCCCATTTATTGTTTTCGTCCTTTTTAACAGGCCGCAAACAATCGGTAAAACTACTTGCCGACGGCAAACGGCTGCAATCTGACACAGGATGCGTAAATATCGGTATTCCGCAAGGTTCCGCCCTCGGAAATTCTTTATTTTTATTGTTTGTTAACGACTTGCCGTCAAATATTGTAGCTGGTTTGTCCGTTCTGTTTGCGGATGACACAACTGTGGTAGTAAATGCGGAATCTTTCGACCAGCTAAGTGTAAAAATTGGTGATGCTTGTAACCAGCTACAGTCCTGGTTTTCAGCAAATGGACTATTACTCAACTGCTCAAAATCAAATATAATGCTGTTCTCTGGTCGGAGAGTCCCGCTACCACCGTGTTTGGCCAACTGTCCGATGACACTGTGTAATGAAAGTGGGTTCCTTGGGTTTACGGTTGACTCTAATTTAAATTGGAAGTGCCATGTCGACAGTGTTTGCGACCGATTGGGTAGTGCTGTCTTTGCGTTGCGAAAACTGAAACCGCTAATCTCAAGTGAAGCTCTCAAACAGGTGTACTTTGCTCATTTCCACTCGATAATGGCATACGGCACGCTCATCTGGGGTAACTCCACAGATGCTGGAAGAGTCCTAATAGTGCAGAAACGAGCAATCCGTACACTTGTTGGAGTCAAACGAAGACATCCCTGTAAGGAGATCTTTATTTCGCAGCGTATAATGACTCACTACTCACAATACCTGTTTGATGTGCTAATGTTTGTAAGGAATGAACAATCTCAGTTTTCGCGAGTCGACTGTCCAGGAAAACTGCTGCGTTCAACCGGCCGCCTTAGAACCGTTCCTCGTCGCATGGCACTATCAAATAAGAACCCTCGTGTCATCGGACCTACTTATTTCGAGCATCTACCTGCCGAAATAAGAAACGAGCCATGTGACGAAACATTCAGGCGCAAAGTGAGAAACCTTTTGTTGAATAACCCTCTGTACTCAACAAATGAGTACATGGCACTAAAATTATGATTATTGATTTTAATGTATTGTATTGATTTTAGTTTAAATTGACATTGTTTTCTACTATTATTATGATCATCCTTTATTGGGAAATGTATGTACTTATTTGATTATTATTTTTTGTTTTTTGTTCACATTGCTATTGACAATTCTTACTGGGAGATATAACTCTAAACTATACAACCCTATTATTCCGCCTACATGTATTTGACATTTCGATTCATTGTTATTACTATTCGATATTTTTGATTTGTAAGTATTGACATACTTACTGTTGTTTTTTATTATTAGATATTACACTCATGACGATCCTTATTGGGAGACACAATTTCATTATTATTGTTAATTATTATTATTATACTTTAATTAATTCGTGTTTGTGACGATCATGATGGAAATTCGTATAAATTTATTGAAATGTAAACTTATAATGTAATTATCTTTCATGAAATAAAAATCTATCTATCTATCTATCTATCTTAGGCAGACGTCCGATTTTATTCTCCATAACCCAGTATTTAGACCACCACTTTCACCTAATAGTCCAGTATATTTTAGATTCCATTAAATCTCAATAGTCTATACACCCTGGCGGGTGCTGCCTCTGCGTGCGTCCCATAACTCGGGCAGGTGCAACATCCGCTCGGTGTACCCCTTACATTTCATTAAATTGTCGAAAGGGCCTCTGCGTGTTGGCTTCGGCTCCGCGTACGCCTCCCAAAGGTCCGGAACACCATAGTTCCGTGATGGGAAAGACATACAATGTTAATACGTAATTAATTAATAATGAATCAGTCAACGCAGGGCAGCTTGTGGCGAGTTCTTGGGGAGTAGCGACCCCACGTACCTGAGCGCTCCTGGGGGACTCGGTCGTCCGACCAAGTCCTCCGCCTCTGGATTGCCTTAACCGGCCGTCCAGAGTGGGGTCGCGAGAACTGTGTTCTCGAGGGTAGATGTGGAAACCTAAGTGGCGAGTTGGCTATATGTTTAAAGTCCAGTGACACCTCTCTACCCCCAGCCCTTATACCGGCGTTGCCCTCGAGCCATCTTAGATGTCGCTATTTGTGGGGGCCCATCTTATGTGGGCGAGTCACCGTCTGCCGGAAATAAAATTGATTACCATTTTGTTAGGTAGACGCCCGTTTTATTCTCTATAACCCAGTATTTAGTCCACAACCTTTCACCTAATAAATAAATAAATAAATATTTGTGGGACAATTTTACACAAATCGACCTAGTCCCACGGTAAGCTCAATAAGGCTTGTGCTGTGGGTACTAGACGACGATATATATAATAGATATATACATATAAATACTTAAATACATAGAAAACATCCATAACTCAGGAACAAATATTCGTGATAAACACACAAATAAATGCCCTGACCAGGATTCGAACCCGGGACCTCCTGCTTCGTAGGCAGGGTCACTACCAACTAGGCTAGGAGGCCGTTAAGTCCAGTATATTTTAGATTCCATTAAATCGCAATAGTTTATACACCCTGGCGGGTGCTGCCTCTGCGTACGCCCCATGACTCGGGCAGGTGCAACATCCGCTCGGTGTACCCCTTCTTACATTTCATGAAATTGTCAAAAGGGCCTCTGTGTGTTGGCTTTGGCTCCGCGTACGCCTCCCAAAGGTCCGGAACACCATTGTTCCGTGATGGGAAAGACATGTTAAAACACTTTATTTGATTGGAAATCAAATTCTAGCAACGAAGCCCATATTACAAGTACAGTCAAGGGCACATGGTCTTCCGAAATAAATGAATTTTATTTTATTATCTTTCCCATCACGGAACAATGGTGTTCCGGACCTTTGGGAGGCGTACGCGGAGCCGAAGCCAACACGCAGAGGCCCTTTCGACAATTTAATGAAATGTAAGGGGTACACCCGAGCGGATGTTGCACCTGCCCGAGTCATGGGACGCACGCAGAGGCAGCACCCGCGAGGGTGTAAAGACTATTGAGATTTAATGGAATCTAAAATATACTGGACTATTAGGTGAAAGTGCTGGACTAAATACTGGGTTATGGAGAATAAAATCGGACGTCTGCCTAACAAAATGGTAATCAATTTTATTTCCGGCAGACGGTGACTCGCCCTCATAAGATGGGCCCCCACAAAAAGCGACATCTAAGATGGCTCGAGGGCAACACCGGTATGAGGGCTGGGGGTAGAGAGGTGTCACTGGACTTTAAACATATAGCCAACTCGCCACTTAGGTTTCCACATCTACCCTCGAGAACACAGCTCTCGCGACCCCACTCTGGACGGCCGGTTAAGGCAAGCCAGAGGCGGAGGACTTGGTCGGACGACGGAGTCCCCCAGGAGCGCACAGGTACGTGGGGTCGCTACTCCCCAACAGCTCGCCACAAGCTGCCCTGCGTTGACTGATTGCACCGGTCGAAACCAGTGGGCGATGGGGTCGTCATATCCCTACGCCAGAAATAAATATAAATATAAATATCTATACACTTTTTGTCTTTTCAGCCATATGATTCCATATAAAGTAATGAAAAAGTTGTACATATATTTATGCCCTTGACTGTACATACCCCATAGGTACACATCAAATTAGATGAACACCTAATCAAACATTTTGGCGACTGAACGACAGAATTTAGTCAGATTTAGCAGTTTGCGCCAGGTAAACGTGTTTGTGTAAGTTGGTTATTTAAAAAAACGTTAACTCACTCGATGGTGCTCTGCAGAGGCTTCGGAAGCTGGAACACTCTCAGCATGTAACAGATCTGGTCTTCTGGTATACGGCAGCAGAAGTGGCACCACAAAATACGGCAGCAGAAGTGGTAAACTAAACGGCCTCCTAGCCTAGTTGGTAGTGACCTTGCCTACGAAGCAGGAGGTCCCGGGTTCGAATCCTGGTCAGGGCATTTATTTGTGTGTTTATCACGAATATTTGTTCCTGAGTTATGGATGTTTTCTATATATTTAAGTATTTATATGTATCTGTATATTATATATATCGTCGCCTAGTACCCACAACACAAGCCTTATTGAGCTTACCGTGGGACTAGGTCGATTTGTGTAAGATTGTCCCCATAATATTTATTATTTATTTATTTATTAAACCGACGGAAGTTTTTGATCACAATTCGCAAATGTCACTAGCAGTCTTTTTTGGTTATATTAATAGCGATATCTATATTTTTTTCAGTTTAACTGCAAAACGGCATCCATTAGCTGGGTCAGGGTCATCCAATCGGCCGTTTAACTTACCGGGTATAATCCGGAAGCTAAAATTGGCTGGTAAAATACGGACCCACTGCGTCTGTTGTAGCGACTTGTGCACTTTGTTCTTTCGAGACACAGGTGTGAAATCTCTTATCTTCTCTTCATACACAATGGTAACAGAAAGCTCCTTCTTGGCAGCTGCTCGAACTTCAGTATCCGGTTCACTTTCACACAGATAGTCAGTTCAATATTATGGATAAGTACCGATTAATAATGAATCTACTGAACTGCACATTCCTTTTTACGCTGTGCGATCTGAAGAATTGTTATTTGAGATTATAAGTTAACGACACAAAACACAAAAGACACAAAAACAGTTAACGAGTTAACGCACCTACTTACAGACTCCCAGGGAAGTATATTAAAATTAATAAAAACACTTTTTTAACTACCAGTTTTAAATTAATTCCTAAGATTAAGTCTATAAACAATGGTTTTTACAGTACTAATATAAATATGTATGAAGTTGCACAACGATTTCATTGCACGCCAGTTGTAGAGCAGCATTAACTCTAAATATCTTCATTATGTCCAAACATTAAGAGCATCGGTGCCCATTCGGAATGCAGGTCGGCATGAATTTACATAATCCCATCTGACACGACTCCTAGTTGGTCTAAATCTATCTTTTTACTACCATAAAGGCCGTTCTGAATGGAGAAATGTTTATTGGTTATTCAACCGTCTAGCCGCGGCGTATTAAGTTATTACTTCAGATTAAAAAATAAATTGAATTCTTAGTTAAACTCATGTTTTAATGATAATGAGCAGTGCGCTAATTCTACTTGCAGTCGAGGAAAAGCTAAGGTTTGTAATAAATTTTTTTAATGCCTCTTTATGACTTGTGTTTGTTTGTGTTTGCCTTAGAAAGCAGATTTTGGACACTTTCATACATATTTTTTTAAGTTTACAATAAAAATGCGGTTTTTTTACGATAAGATTGCTATGGTGGACGTTTTGTACCTACATAGATACATATTATTTAAGTATATATGTGGTAGGTAGGTAGTGTTATTATTTTTTAGTAGATGTGGCACTCAAATTATAGGTAGTAGTATAGAAAAACAATATTGTATTAACCAAGCTCAACAGAACAAGGGACTCGCATAGCGATATTTCACGGCAATCATTATCAGCGGCGCCACGATCACGGCTAAGCGATCTAGATCAGTACGACTCAATCCGGCGGTATCTGATTACAAGCACAAACGCGACACTACCTTTTGATGGGTCAAGTCATGAGAAAACGGAAATAATATAAATAATTAACAAGGCATTGCTGATTTTGAAAGATATCAAAAGCTGAAACAAATCGGCCATTGTGATTATATTCTGTGAACTAGCAAAATTTCTCAGCAAAGTGACAAAAATAGGAAAGAGTTAGTGCACCTCACTTCCACCAGCCACCACCACCACAACTCACTTGGAGTTGCCACTATTATTTTGTCAATTACATAATGGATGACTCACTCTAGAACGGGCTGGGATGTGATCGGACCGGGCCGATCTGTCAGGTTCTATAGAAAACGTCACGTGACTTCAGAAGGTTCCGAGCTCGGGCGTCATTCTTTCCTTTAGAATTGAATATTTAATTTATATTATTGCATACATACTGCAGTAGCCGCAATATTAATCTGCAAGCTTTTCGAAAATATTAAAATTAAATCTAATCTAATCTAATTTCTATATACTCTTCACTTTAATTATAAATAAATTTATCTTATACCTGGCTATAGGTACCCCACTTTACATTACTTTCCGTATGTTTTTCACCCTGTAAGGTTTTTGTAGCTACTGTTAGTTATGGTCTATCCTCTTATAACTTGCGCCAGATGACGAGGGTCATTACTACCGCCCACAGCTGCGTCCGCGCAAGGTAGTTAAGCGAAATGTCTTCTTTAAGGTAACAAGATATAGGCCTTTATTGGTCCCAAGTTTTTGTTTTATTTACCAACGTCGTGTGGGTTGGCAAATCCTTGTTTAAGATAAACCCGTATGCCGGTGGTCATACAAACGTTCCTTTCTTGGGCTTAACTTTGTGTAAACAGAAGTATGAGCCCCAGATCACCTTTGACAACCCGTGACATTTCAACGAGGCATGAAGTAAGATTTTTTAGACGATTTACATGTGAGCAAACTCATTGAGTTTATGTGGAATTAAATACTTTATAATTAACGTATCTAACTAATTACAATAACCTATTGCAAAAATTATAATAAGCTACTTCTTGCATCTACGGACTTTGCATCTACGGATTCGAGTCTCAGAAAAACACATTAATCACAATCACAATAAATAAGTACTTGAGTATAAACATTACCATGCACTTAACATATGGGAAATAGGCATGTACGTATGTACAGTGCATTGCGTTACAGCTATACGCCGTAACCCTTATTTCGGATATGATTGTGCATTTATGTAATATATTAGATTTTACCCACTACTTCGTCTGCGTAGAATTAGAGGAGTCAAATTATCCTTTTATAGATATAGATGTTATGCTCTACAAAAAACCTGCTAACATTTAATATTTAAAAAAGGTTAAAAATCAAATCTTTCGACTGCATCGGGCAGTCATCGTGGGACAAAGTGATGTTGTCACATCCGCGGCTTAACCGTTTTCTGCAATATTCATATCAGTATGACTCACGAAAATTTAAATTGTACTGCTTACATTTATTCAATATTTTGTGTGGCAGTTGGAAATCATGGAAATGCAAAACAACAATTCGCGTTTACTGGCTCGTGGAATAGCTCGATTGCCCCTTAACATACTATGTCTATGTCTATTGTTTTCACATTATCTCACAGACGATCTTGCTACTTTTGTAGCATATACTCGTACATTACAGATTTTATTGATCGCTTATATTACATTCTGTCGGGGCACCTAAAATCGAGGCGTTAGGAACTAAATATAGGTACAATATTGAATACAGCGTGAAATTCGATAATCATCCAGAAGTATATTCCTATGTACATACCTATGTTTAGGTTAATTTACTTTATTATATAACGTCACGGCAAACCCCATTGCTTAAAAAGTTAAAACACACTCTAAATTGAAATTAAACACTTTACAATGGATTAATCGCGTTAATTAACTCTATGACCGTACGTTTCAAGCCCTTTACAGCACTCGTTTTCACAGGTTTGAGATGGTGAGAGTCATCATCTTAAACCATTCCTCCGTCCCTCCTTAATGCGTTCTAGTATTTAATTTCAATAAATACCTAACAATAGTGGAAACAGATACACAATATTACACTAAATTTCCACTGTGTATGTAATCATACCTAAGGTTAGGTATGATTTTCAGAAAAAATATTATACATTTTATGTTATTATTTGAGATTGTTCTGTTCTGACCCTATTTATTAATAGATCCTGGATTAATGAGGCAAACAGATGAACATACTTATAGATATAATTATAAGTGAAGAACCCACTTTAAAAATACTAGCAGCATTTGAATTGACCTATATCTCTACCATGAGTTTCTATAGATTCCGAAGGAAAGATTTCAACACGATATACAGTTGCGTACCGCTTCCACCCGCAAGTGCAAGCAAGATGCACTGACAGTGCGTTAACGTGGACGCTAGCGACTTTATATTTCTACAGATTTCAAAAACTCGTGGTAAGCACACTTAAAATATTTTAATTTCTACTATTAAGGGATTGGACATGTTGCGAAATTTCATAGAAAACCGTTTTCTATGACATGCGGCAACCTAACCCAACGAACCAGTGGTGACACTTGCATACTATTAGAGCTGTACTAAAAACAGCAAACATATGCAAAAGTTAACTTTGTTTTCCACTAATACAGCTACCATATCAAACAACGTGCAACGGTAAGCCCTAACGAGTGGACTTATCCAGACACTGGCAGTTGATCTAATTATCAGTAAGTGGTGAGCTTACGGCTCGCACTAAACGAATGCTGAATGCTGATACACGAACGGTTATTTTACTGTGACTTCGATTTAGTGTGAGTAAACTAGGTATTATTCATGAGATAGATAGCTTTGGGTAAGAGCCGCCATCACTAGAACTGTACTGATAAAAATAGCAAACAAATGCAAACACTAGTTCAGTATCAAACAACGTGCAAGGGTAAGCCCTAACGAGAGTGAGAGAATAATAGGACTTATATGGGTTAAAACCTATAAAATATGGGTAAAACAGATAGTCCTATCTGCAGAGGCTGGATGGAAAAAGAGAAAACCACAAAATATTTTATTCTAGACTGTAAGCAGGTAGAAGAATATAGGAGTAGATATTTAGAGACTCCAAAGTACATGAAAGGAAGCACTTTAAACCGTTGCTTGGTTTCGTGAAGGTGAAGGTGGTTAGAGTTGGTGTATCTCGTTAATCTTGCAAAAATGGATGTCGAGTTGCGGAAAACCCCAGCAAAACTAACTAACTAAGTCCTAACGGGTGGACTAATCCATACACGTACTCTGACAATTGATCTAATTGTTAGTAAGTGGAAAGCTTACGGCTCACGCTTTTAAGCGAGCCTTCTTCTTCTTCGTATCGTTTTTTCTAGCTTATGCAACGGCTCAGGGAGCTTGGTGTCCGCTTTGGAAACTTATCCCAAGATTTGACGTAGGGGCTAGTTTTACGAAAGCATCTGCCATCTGACCATTCAACCCAGAGTGACCCTCTGGGCCTTACTGGGATTAGTCCGATTTCCTCACGATGTTTTCCTATACCGAAAAGTGATTGGTACGAGTAAATATCAAATGATATTTCGTACATAAGTTCCGAAAAACTCATTTCAAACTCAGAACCCGAGACTTTCGGATTGAAATTGACACGCCATACCGCTGCGCCATCAACGCTCTAAGCTTAACGCTGTTAAGGGAGTGCTGATATACAAACGGTTAATGTAAAATGGCATCTACTGTTCGAATAAATTGGGTATGTATTTACCTAGTTTTAAAAAAGTGGGTACCTACCTAGAGTTAGCTCCTACCACTAGAGCTGTTTTGATAAACACAGCAAACAGTCATGTTTTCCTCTAGTGCAGCTATAATATCAAACAACGTCCAACGATAAGCCGTAACGAGTGGACTAATCCAGACGCTGGCAGTTGATCTAATTGTCAGTAAGTGGTGAGCTTACGGCTCGCACGAAGCGAGTGCTGATGCTGATACACAAACCGTTAATTTACTATGATTTCTATTTAGTTGGAGTAAAATAGGTATTATTCATTAGATAGATACTTTATACCTTTGATTGTTCTCGTAAGTAGATAGTATGTAATGTTTCCTCACGGTATTATCCTTCACAACAATTCTTAAATATTAAATGGTACTAAGAGTTTCGGAAAAGTCATTTTCACTTCTCCTATCGGAAAACAAGTGTTTTGTAGCCCGTTTGTAGGTATCAAAACTGCATTTCGTTCCCTTTCAAGAAGTTTGGTTTAATCTTTCATTTCTGCCCTACTTACAGGGAACAAAATTGAATTTTGCTCCCTGTTATCAATTTTGTAAGTTGGTAGCAATGCACGGAATAAACATTACCGATGACCGAAAATAAAAACATAATGTTTTTGGAGCGCGTTAAAGCGGTTATTAGACGGCTCGAATATTCGGGTCCGATCTGTCGCGCACTATTGTCCCTTCAAAACCTTCTTTCGGTTCCCAAAATTCCCTTTCTGTACTACTAGTATCCAGCCCGATATACATGTTCGGGCCCGACGAAACGCATCGTCTAATACCGGTTTTAAGAAAAATAAATGTACCATAGACAAAGTGAAAACGGCGGCAAACGTGTGTTTTTTTTAATAAAAATATATTATTTCACTAAAACGACAAAACGTACAAGACGAAGTACAAACAACTTTGATATTTTTTCATTTATTCGGTCTTAATTTCACGAATAAGGTTAACAGAAAATTAATTCATCAATTAGCAGTGATGAAATATTAGCTCCAGTGCAGCAACAAGTCATCACTGTCATCAGTAACCTGCTCCCGGCAAAAATAAGGATTAAAATAACTAACAGCCTATGAAAACTTTTGTACATGAAAAACAGCTAAATGAGTGAAATCGTTTATTTCATATATTAGCATATTTTTCGCCATAAAAGTAAGTAGGTACTTATTATACCTACTTAGTACTTAAACTCCAATATAAATCAATGTTTTACTTTCTGCTTTTCTATGTGTAGGTACAGTGTGCTTACCATGTGTTGTAAGTAGTCGGAGGCGTTAGAGACTGAGCGTTTCTAAAGTATGTCCGTCTCGCTCATGCCAGAGTAGTGGGAGGAGCAAGCGGGATCGGCACAGGCCTTTAATAAGAAACGTCTTTTGCAGGAAGTGATAATTTTCGGAGTCACTGCATGGTGCATATCGAGGATTGAAATTATTAAACACTAACTACCTAGACTAGAAAAATCAAACGGAAAATAAACAACCAGACCGAAGAAGATAGTTAATAGAAAATCAAGATTAATTTCACCGCCCATTAAAAAAATCTAAGCAAAAATGCACAACTTTCATAGTAAACTTTTAGCACCTATTTTATTTTTGATTTGTTTTTTACTTATCTAATTAAAATTTAATGTTAACATGCCTATCTCGTTTTAATTTATGTTCATTTAATAGGAGAAGTGAAAAGTAGAGTGTATTACGCGGTAGCAAAATTATTGATACCTCGGGTGACATAGTTTGAATCCCTCGCTTTGCTCAAGATTCCACGTTAGAATCCCTCGCTACGCTCGGGATTCTATTCTGGAATCTTTCGCATCGCTCAGGATTCAATCTCTCACCCTCCATACAATATAGTATTTTGCTCCCTTGTAATACAATCTACTATTCTGTAGTCGGAACTTACAAGGTCAGTTCAGAAATAGCTGATTATGCACTCACTAGCTCTAACGCTTGGACAATACAAAAACGTTCAAATATTTGTGAGCAACTTGGCCGCTCCCATATATATTCTGATGATTCTTCTGATGGCGATTGTACAACCATGGTGAGTCATGTTTGTATTTAGTTTGTGTTTGTTGTCACATCAAGTTAACTGGTAATTTGAGTTAATGGAGTGGAACAATTTAAAACGAATATATTAATATTAATGTATGTATACTTTATAGTGTATAGTGTCTCCTCTACCCAAAGGTTGTCTGGAAGAGATCGCTCTTTAGCGATAAGACCGCCTGTTGTTTGCCTCTTTTTCATGTGTAATCTATACCAATTTGTGTTATTTTTGTTGTTTTGAGGTGCAATAAGCAATAAGAGTTATTGTATTGTATTGCATTGATAATATATAACTAAATCTCGATGTTGCGAGTCCTGTCGTGCCTTTCGCGTCAAGATTCTCCCTGTTTCGTCGTATCCAGTGATAACAGGTGTTGTAAAAGATTCGAAACGTCGGGATAATGTTATTAAACCTAATCGGTTTCTGTAGTTTAAGTTCAGGTTAAAGTGTTTTTTTCTTAAACTCCAAATAAGAAAGAAGCGTTGTTTTTTTTTTTAAGTCAGCAAGGCAAATAACAATAAGTCAGTAATTTTTTCGTCATAATGCCACTTTTCAACTTGCTAAAGTCTCTATTTGCATGAAGGTATGCACGAGAAATACACATACACTTTGGTGGCCAGTGGGTATAACACATAACTAATTATTGTTTGCTTTATTTACGTCAACTTTTTATTATTCTTTGATCACTATAATATTTCCCACGTAAGTGAAAGTCATTAAAGCTTACGACATCTTTTCTCGGTAATGATAAATGGTGCAAGTTGCGAGGTTAGTTTTTGAACGGAGATATGAATTTATGATTAATTGCCGCCATTAAGTAGAAATTGTAAACGCGCCTTTAATCTCGAACGGACGAATAAAGTTTCAACTTTTTTGCCATGATAACGACGTCACGGTAAAAAACACACAGTAGGTACAAACTTTGTTTTTGTGTTTCCAGTTTCTTTGTTGCTATTTCCATTCTCGTATCTGGTAATATAATATATTCCTAGTTTCTGATTGGAGTATTAAATTTGCAGTAGCACTTTTGAAAATATCTACTTTTTTGCCATGATAATGACGTATTAATATACTTAGACCGGGTTACTCACGCAAGCGCTCACTCATGATTATGGGGCGCGGACCGTCCCGAAACATTTCGAGCTATTTTCGACTTTATAGACGTGAGTAACCCGGTCTAAGTATATTAATATGTCTAATACTCACGGGAGTTTTCTATTTAAAAATGAAAATGACGTCACGGTAGTAGAAATAAAACATTACAAACTTAATGTTTGTAACTTACCAGTTTCTTGATTCCTTATTTCCATTCCTGCCTCTGAGTAAAGTATTAAATTTGCAATAACACTTTTGAAAATACACATGTACAATCCAGGTAATTTGGATTGTAAGTGTGTATTTTGATGTCATAAATGTACATAATTTAATAATAAGTGGTCGCTTTTTGAAAGTTTACCATATTCAAATGTGATTGAAATGCAATATAAACAGACATCAGTGAGATACTCAAACATGACTGGAATTACGTGAAAGTTTTTAATATAAATATCACGCAAGTAAATGTCATCCAAGGAATGGACAATAAAATACTTTATATGCCTACAAACTCATGCGCATATTTGGTCTAACTCTAAACTGTTAACGTTATGTCTGCACGTTTCAGGATCGGTATTCTCAATAAAGATGGAATAACAATTTTAGAAAAATAAATCAAATTCTAAACTCACCATCGGTAGGTTTCTAACTATACTTCACTTAGGCCTACTTGCACCACCCAGGGTTAGCCGCTAACCCGGGTTTAAGCTGTCAAATTCTGTATAAAAAACCGCTGAACTCCGGGTTATGTGGCTAACCCGGGTGTTGCAAGTGGCTCTTAGTTAATAAAATGTATAGTAATAATTTCGTAGAGTGTTATTTGATGTTAAGGAGAATGATGAAAAAATTACATGGAAAAGCTGAATATTTCATCCATTTAGGTACCTACTTGCCCACTACGTTTTTACCTTTCCACTTTAGTCTCTTTAAAAATGTCTTCACCTGAAACCTTACATTTTTACAAGCCCGACCATTTACATAGGTTACAGGATGTGATGATGAACACCCAGGTGACGGCGAGCAGTGCGATGGTTGAAAGCCAGGACCAGGACACAACCCATTTTTTTTTTATGCTATAGGGGACAAACGAGCAAACGAATCGCCTGATGGTAAGCGATTAACGTCGTCCATGGACACCCGCAACACCAGTGGTGTCGCAAGTGCGTTGCCGGCCTTTAAGGTGGGAGTACGCTCTTTTCTTGAAGGTTTGAAGGTCGTATCGGTCCGGAAACACCGCTGGCGACAGTTCGTTCCGTTACAAGTAAGGAGGCAAAGAGACTTTAAGGTTGGACTCTACGTAAGTATATGTTGATCGTACTGTTAAAAACTTTACTGCTATAAAACTTTTTACTTGTCACGCGGGTTGTAACCCGTGTAGTCGCTTTTAACAAGCGTTTTATATGCAATTTATATGCAATCAACTAATCGACAGGCTCAACACGACCTACGAGACATGTTAACTTGTACCTTTTTCACATATGCAGATGCCGCTAATGGATTTGTATATTTTTGCATAACAGTACATGTATATTTAAATGCAATTTTTAAACGTTTTACGAGCCAGTTGTCAAATATACAGGTTTAAAATAGCTCGCTCGCAGTATGTTCAACAGGTTTACAGAAGTAGGTTTTATACAAGTTGATTTTTTAATCACTGGCCGATTTTATTTAGGGCTAATGCTGAAATCGCGAAAAAAATGTTGATGTTTCATACATTCCGGCTGTCGTGATGCCGCCAATTTATGTTGGACAACCAAATTTTTTTCGCGGTTTTGGCATGGGTCGCAGAATAAAAGCTATCCACTACCTAACATACTCGTACAATCACTATCTCAATACATTTATTTTCAAAATATATACATACAGTAAGTGTAACTTACCTAACTACCTACTACCTACCTTAAATCTAAAATAGGTCCTTGAGGAATTGTACCTAGGATGCTGGCAGCATTTCCTCATTGTGTCGCAATGCTGATACGTTGTACAAGGAAGCCACCAGCTCTTCGGTCACCAGTAACATAGAGAGGAAAAATTAGAGTTTGGTCAGTGAGTAAAAATGTATTGATTTCTTATCAAAAATCTGTTAACACTACCACAACGCTTGGAAATAAAGGAAAAATATAAACATTCACTGCCTCTGGAAAAATATTGTTTTTTTTAAAATAATAGAACTTAAAGAGTCTCAAGTCAATTCGGCGCGCATTCCTAGCCAAAGGTTCTGGTTAAAAATTAGAAATGTGCCATTTTCTAAAAAAACATTTAAAAAAACTAGACGTAGAACAAGTTATTAACCATGCAAAATTTAATTAAAAAAAAAGATATTTAACAGAGCGACTAAATACCCTAGCCCCAGCGGGAAACTTTAAAAAAACACACGTTATTTAATAACTAAGTTCTTAAAAACGACACCATAGGATTAAACCGGTTTTGTTTAATAGTTTTGCATTGTGTTTCAGAAGGAGTGGAGTTGCAGGCATCCATAGGCTACGGTGACCACTTTCCATCATGGTATTTAAAAAAATAAGTAATTTAATAACTAGTGTTTTTTTGTGTAGGCAATTTTACATCCTTGGGTAAGTAACCCGGGTTTATGGTATCTTAATATTGCAACACATAAGTAAATATACACGGTGCTCGTGAGCATTGCGAGAGATTTTAACAGCGTATTCATGAGGCTAAGAGAAACAAAAAATGTCAGTAACCTTACAGTTAACGCCTAGAGCATTTTATAACAAAACAACTTCCGTTCAATGATCGTAACGGAAACTTAACACCTAATAAATAAAGCTTAACTAGCTTAACAAACGTAACTATTTTATTGGTGTCATAAAATATAACTGCAGTATATATAATTGTATGACCACATTCCGTTGGATAAACGTTTAATCAATTCGCAATTGAAACTGAGCCGTTGGAACGATGGTTACAATCTTAAAATTATCTCGAGAATTCAGCTAGCCCAAGTTACAAGGAGAGGCGTTTCTAGTGTTATGTAGTTTGAATATTGAAGACTAATTTTTTCAGTCATGATGCTTTTCTTTAACTTAACAGTAGCCCATCTTTTCTGTATATTAACTAGCTAACACGTCATCAATATTTTATAAAAAATACCTACTAAGATACTTAATGAAATTTCTATGAGATAATCTCAAAAAGATAATAGCAATCGCAAAGTCTTTTAAAGGAAAATCACATTTAAAAGTTCTAATACAAGGGGTCAAAAACCATAAACCTAACGGTAGTCAGAATTCTGACTGGGCAATGCAAGTTCAACAAACATATGTCTCTAATGGGTAAGAAACAACATGCAGCATGCAGATTTTGTCAGGTAGCAGAGGAAACTGCGTTGCATAGGTATCCTCTGCTCCTGCGGACCAAAAAAGAAGTATAGTAAAAGAATGCATAAAAGAAGTATCCATCTAGGTAGGCACGTACTGCAATCCTATACGGTACGCAACGTTACAGCCCAAAGAATCGGAAACTTTTTGGCCTCAACGAGAATCAGTAATATTATACGTTACCTAATAATATTAATCCACCGGTGTAATTCCTCATACTCTGCGCACAAGCCTCAAAACACTTGATATGTCTATTTTGGAGAAGTATATACGTGTGTGTGTCCACACACATAATTACTTCTCCAAAAAGCAGTCATATTGAATACGTATAGGATAGTAGGGAAATTTAAAACTTTAGAACAACGGTAGTAACGCATTCCTTCTATATTTGGTTAGCCAAAACCCTGCGATTATAGAAGTAAAATTGCCTCCATTTAGAGAGAAAAAGAAGATATAAAACAAATACAGAATAAGAATGCAATTTAGTGAACATAAACTATTACTTGCAACTAAGTTTTTTTTATTTGTAGAAAGTTATTTATTAAACAATAACTTTTATAGGTATAATAAAAATATCCACCTCTCGCATTTTCGTCTGCGTAGATAGCCATAGTATTTTAAACTCATTTTTATATACCATACTTTAAAATGCTTAACTCCGGGTTAATTAGCTAAAACTGGATGGTGTCAGTAGCCCTTAGAAGGCTACATGTTTCAAGACGCTTACTAAATTAATCATTCAATATATCAGGGGTTTATCTTCAACTGTTGAGGCTGTAAGTTTGTTAGTATCTTTATTGCGCGTTTACACGGTAATCATTTACGACTTGTACCAGCCCACTTGAATTATAGAAGTGATAATTTTACATTGAAAATGACAGTTTGACTCGCCACCGGCTCCTGCGGGGCTAAGATGCCCAGCTGATATCCTGATAATTGCTGGATAAGACGATAGTTTGTCGGCACGTTCTGACAATTTCTGGTAATTTTAAACAGTTCTGTCAAATGTCTTTGCATTTGGCAGCTGTCACCGTCGCGCTATCCGCAGTTTATCAACTTATAGCATTATCCTATGACATTCGTGGATAACCATCTTAGACCCGCTGTATTGATCGTTTTTACCATTAGAATTGCGATAACTAGTCGCCGCTGCACTTCAGTAAGGAATTCACGTTTATTCAACACATTAAGATATGGCATTACTTAATAAACCAGTCAGAGGTATGTACTTTCAAATAGGTATTCAGCATACTCGTAGTCGTACCTATGTGCTTATCATGACTTTGAAAGGAGATTGCCGAAATTTTGTACGATAGGTGTCAATGGCGTCCAATGCCAAATTTCCGTTTTCATAGAACTGGGTTAACCTACATTAACATTAACCTTAACTACTAATCTAAGATATTACGACTAACTAGCCTGTGCAATTGGATATTACTCATAGGAGGAAGTCCCCCAGTAGCGGACACCTAAGGTTTTTTGAGAATGATACAAAAAGTGTGTAAAAAATATGTCGTTATTTATAAATTACTTTACAATAACAAAAATGGAAATTTTTCATAAAGTAATCCAAACAAAAATATTTAACTTGTGTGACAAAAAATGCAGTCTGTGAAAATGGCACTTACTACTTACCGATCCGAATACCGACATTACGAATCCCTAGAAATCCATGGTTTTAGACCATTTGATTCCAATCATATATATAAGCTTCTAGACATTCATGAATCTCAGCACGGGCTTCATGCTGCTGGAGCTACCGCAGCTGGAGGTACGTTACAAATGAATATAGTGAGCAAACGAACCTTTATTATGTGTATTAAAAAAATGGGTGGCAGATGTCTCCGCTACTTCGACAGTAGGTAAAATTTTGCTGACAGATAAAAGTTGATTGGCCGAAATACAGTATTTTTCTTCTTAAATGTTTTCCAGATTCAATATCATGGTCATAATGTTGATTTGGCAGACTTCCATAGAAATTTTTGACATCCATCCGCGTTCATTCATGAGACTTCGAGCAGCTTTCGAGATTGTAGACATGATTATCTACAATTTCGAATATCTTGTTGTATTTTGTAGTTTTCATGGAGGCAATACGGATATTTCGAATATTATTTCGAGTAAAAAAGGTTTCGTATACTGCCAGCTCTGTAAATTATTTATAGCATTTGCAAGATACATAGATGCTTTGTTACAATTCAGTATAAGTATGCCTACTTAAATATAATTATAACTACGTACAGTTATAGTTTTATATATTTTCTAATTAAGATATTTTTTTATTTTATTCGTTTGTAGGGTAGCGTAGGTTCTTGTTAAGTTTTGTAATTAATTTAACTTTTAGTTTATTTAAGTCTTTTTAGTTAAGTTTTAGTTTATTAAGTTTTTGTATGTACCTTTTAGTACCGAATAAATTATAACTTGATTTAAAACATACTGTTTATAAAATGTTACTTAATTATCTAGATTGATGGGCTAATCGTCACTGGCATAAAACAATCAACAGCAAGAATACATAAATAAATCGATTATTTCTTAGAAAATATAAGCCGTAACAACCGTGACCTAAAAAGTCAGGTGTGCACATGACAAATCAACCAGTAATTAAGTCAAAGGCTCACATTTACGACATGCCACCTACCGAGATATCTGATATCGTCTAGGATTACCACATATTCCATATTGTACAGGACATCATCCAATTAAGTGACATGCCCCATTTTCGACTAAGTATCCTATTGTGTAATCTACCCAATTTATATTCTGCCATCCTAAGCCGAAGGCCGGTATCTTATTATTTAACTCATGGATATGAATTTTCATGTAATACTTTATGGCTAGAGACCGCTACCGTTCTTCTTCGAAACATGAGAGGCGTAATCTTAAGCCCTGTGTTTAAGAGACACCGGGACAGGTCATTCCTCCACACAAGCTTGATCGGCTGTTTCTTCCTTGGTTTTAGAGCCATATTGTTTTCATACCAAATCAATCGAGTACGTTTACAACATTTGTATGGAGAAATAATCCTGTTCAGCAAGCTCTTAATAATATATTAACGCACGGGATCAATAATCGTCGAATTATGGGAAACAAAGAAAGTATAAAATAAAGTATAAGTATTTGCCAGAAAAAGAGTGTTCTTAAAATAATTACCTATATAGTCACCCCAGCCAGTACACCACAAGTTAGCTAAGTAGCTGCCAGTGATTATAAGAGATTAATATGGAACAGGATGCTGTTATCTATCTTATCGTGTAATGTAAGGCGACGCGTATGGAGAGGGACGGATAACGAACGCAGGCAATTTGCTAATAAAACTAGACTGGAATCCTTGATTAGCTTGCAATTGACGGTTACATTACCAGTGCAAATCGATGTGAGCAGATTGAAACCGCGTATATAATTAAATCATTAAATGCAGTACGTCGTTTTAAACTGCAGCGTTCATTGCAGTGGGTAGGTATATGCATAAAATATATAAAAATGTTGACTTATTTTCCCGTTCACATAGTACTGGGTAAACCTACGTTCACTACTACCTAAACGACGAGACTAAGATATCCCGACTAACTAGCTTGTGCACGTGGATACTACTCATACAAGTTGCTAGAGTAAAAAAACAACGTTGTTAACATAACCCAAACCCATAACGTATGAATGTTCTACATAATTTTAATTCCATCTTACGAAATTCATTTTACAGAATAAGATATCAAGACTAACTAGTCTGTGTACTTGGATACTACTCACACAAGTTGTTAGAGTAAAACAACAACGTTGTTGACATAATCAAACCCTATTTAACATAACGTATGATTAAACACTTAACTAATTCCAAAATATACTAATCACCGTATAAAATTAAGCCCAACGACACTGGGCAGCACTCATCCGATAAGCCGTCAAGAGAATCATGACAATACAAAACGTTTTAATCGTATCGCGTGCGTGTGAATAACCCTCCAATCTACCGTATTTATGTAAAACGACTTGTATCCTTATCGTTATTAACTTAACTCATAACACATTGTTGCGAGTTTACGACATAATTCCTATCTTCCCCATAGTAATTAATTGTAAGTTTATATCGTGTCTGCACAATAGATAGTAACTGTATATTTCACGACCATCCGCTCAACGATTCTAAAGTTATCATCGAACAAACATCTTCTTCATGTATATAGGGTCATGGGTATGGGTCTCCTGATACGTCCATTTTTTTCTGTCCTCTGTCTCACGCTACGAATCGTATCGTAGTTATCTCTCTCTATCACTCTTCTTTAGTAGTGTGATAATGACAGTTGCGTTTCGTTTTCAACTGAGCGTTAGCGATTGGCATCTTGGCTATTACGCACGCTGGACTATTTACATCCAGTTCTTTCCAACCACTGCCCTCCACTCGCGAACTGTCCTCCAGGATTCCGATGTCCAAGCTAAGAAAAAAACGACGAGCAAACATAGAAACTCCGGATTGTTCCAGTAGACTCGGAGAAATTAGCTCGCTTCGTCCTCTCATTCAAAAAAGTCGAATTAATTACGAACCCCAAAAAAAAAACAAAAAAAAAATGCCGGACCAAATTTTTCAATAGAAAACTCCCGTGTGTTTTAGACATATTAATCTACTGCTATCGGGTTTCTCACGTCAATAAAGTCGAAAATAGCACACTGAACACAGACTGCACTCACTGATACTCATGAATAAGGGACGCGGACCGTTCCGAAACATGTCGAGCTATTTTCGACTTTATTGACGTGAGTAACCCGATACAAGTCAGACTAAATCTAAATACCATGCTTATATTATAATATAAGCATGGCATTTATATATTACGAGTATATCTACCTATAATTATAAATGTGGTGTAAATGACGTTTCAACTTATTTCGTTTGGCATAATAGCGTAATCGCCGTAATTAAAGTAAATCTCACATCTTATCTAATTACAGTTTAAGCAATTTGTTCCGCGGGTTTACAAACGCTGTGGTACCTATATTAATTGAAACTTGACGCCAATTTGCGTGTAATAGGCATTTTATAACAGGTAGCGGATAGTTAATAACCGGCTAGTTAAAAGGAGGTTATGTTGCTTGAAAATTACTTTCCTTTTAATACATTTTCTATTAACCAGATAAGTGTATGTCTACTAATGTAGGTACGGTCAGCTGCAGAGTTAAGTGCCCCCCCCCCCTCCCCCCCCTCCTGCATTGAAAGTTTGTATGCATTTAATTCTGCAGCTGGCTGTACCTAGGCTATTTTCTAAGCATAGGTAATCTTGTTAGTGTAACTTTATTTTGGCTGAAAGTAAACAGTTTTTTAGGTTCCGAACCCAAAACCTAAAATCCAAACCCAACGGATAAAAATAGGATGTGCTGAGCATGCGGCGTCTTTAAAAAAGTATGAAGCGCTTTCCGGCTATTGAGACGTCAGGTGCAGAGGGCATGAGCTTTCTCAGAGAGCTTGGTCACGGCCTGCAAAGAAGGAGCCTTCCTGGAGCAGATACTGTCTATCGCGATTCAGGGCGTAAAAGCAGCGAGAGTGATGGGCACCTTTGTGTCGGAAACCAATCCAGATGATTTACTTTAGTAGGTCTTTAATTTATTTTCTTGCAAGATTTGTCACTTTTAGGTTTAATTTTATTTACAAATATAACTAACAAAATATAAAGGTACAGTACGTAAACAAGCTACCTACCTTAAAACTAAAATAGGCCCTTGACGCATTGAGTAACCCACCCTACCTAAGATGCTGATGATGATGTTTTATTTTAGTTTATATTAGTTTAGTTTTAGATATGGTTACGTTTTTATTTATGATCCATTAATGGTTAAATTAGGTTAAAAATATTTATTATAAATAATAAATGATTTGTTTCGTGTTTAAAAAAATCGAATAATAATGTTTTAGCGAACGCGAATGTATTAACGAACAATAATGATTAGGGCGTCTGCCGCGAAAGTAAGAGGTCGCTGGTTCGATCCCAGCCCTGCTCACTGGAGACCTTGGTCACTTTTTCTGTAGTATATGACATCGCGTATTATGATGTTGCGTTTGTAGGTAGGTACATATAGCAAGGGCTATAGTCTGAAGTTAAATATGAAAATAAAAGTGCTAAAAAGTCATGAATTTGGACATTTTAGAACGGATAATTATATCTTAATTTACTATCACCTATAGATGATTTGATCAAAATTAGTTTAGAGATGATTCTAAACATTCAGCTGAATGAGCCTTCCTGGTCTCAGGCGTCCCTCCCTATTCGGTTCGGGGGTTTAGGAATTCGCAAAATTTCCAGTGTGGCATCCCCAGCCTTTTTAGCATCCACTCATAGCACAGCCGGTCTCATAGGAAATATTTTAAGGGCTTTGCCCACAAACTATGAGATCGCAAGCTTTGAGGATGCTAAAAATGCTTTTAAAATTGCCTGCCCGGGCAAAGACTTTCCAGACAACCCAAAATCACAAAGGAGTTGGGATAATGTTTACTGCGATTTAACTTACAATACTCTTTTAAATAACTCTACAGGTCCAGATCATGCGAGGCTTTTGGCGGTCGGATCCCGGGAAGCTGGTTACTGGCTTCATGCCCATCCTTCGCCCAATACTGGTACTTTCTTGGATTCGGCCTCCCTTAGACTGGCGACTGGTTTGCGACTGGGGGTTTCGGTGTGTGCGCCACACTCATGTCCTTGTGGCACAGACGTGGACCGACTGGGACACCATGGATTGTGTTGTAAAAAAAGTGCAGGCCGTTTTTCGAGACATGCATCTCTTAATGACATAATCCGTCGGTCTCTTGCCACCATCAACGTGCCTGCTCTCCTTGAGCCGACTGGCATTTTCAGGGATGATGGCAAGAGACCTGATGGGGTGTCCTTGGTTCCTTGGAGTTTGGGACGGATGCTAATGTGGGATGCTACCTGTGTAGACACGCTGGCACCGTCCCATCTCCAACGAACTAATGTAAAAGCGGGCGGAGCGGCTGAATGCGCCGAAATTTTAAAACGTAATAAATATAAGAGCCTGGGCAGAGAGTACCTTTTTGTACCATTCGGGGTCGAAACTCTTGGTCCATGGGGTCCCAGCGCACGCAAATTTTTCGTAGAAATCGCGAAGCGTCTGGTTGATGTTACTGGTGATGGAAGAGCTGGTGGCTTCCTCGCACAACGTATCAGCATTGCGATACAACGAGGAAATGCCGCCAGCATCCTAGGTACAATGCCTCAAGGACCTACTTTAGATTTAAGGTAGGTAGAGGTAGGTAGTTAGGTAAGTTACACTTACTGTATATATTTAGAACGGATTAATTGCGTTTATTAACACCTTGACCCTACGTTTCGAGCTCTCAAAAAAAGTTTTTTTTTTATTGACGGGGAGAATTCGTATTCTCTCAGTCATCATCTTAAAAACCCCATCTTAAATTCCCTGTGAAGACGAGTGCAGTATAGGGCTCGAAACGTAGGGTCATTGTTTTAATAAACGCGATTAATCCGTTCTAAAGTGTTTAATTTGAATGAATAACAATCACGGTAAAAGAAGACAATGATATGAATTTGGAGTTAATTTAGGTTTTTTTTAAGAGATTTTAGTGATCGATTTCATGTACTATAAATAATATTTAATGTATACATAAGGCATAGTTACTCGTACAAATAGTACGTTCACCAGGAAAAGGCCACGTCACCCGACGCCGGTATACACACATTATCAATCCTACGCTGGCTGTTCATTAATATTACACTATCCTGAGTCCCCGTGTCTTTGTTACAAGGCGTTGGTGGCATGTAACGGTAGGTTTGTTCCGTATTCACCCTTAAACCTTTCCATTTCGAATCTTCTCTGTGGTTTAATACATTTTTGATATGCCTATCTATTTATTACGCGCACCGGTGTGTGAGTGAGATAGCGCTATGCAAGTATAATTATGGAGATGTCTCGCTCGCACGTCGGAGCGGCGTACGGAGTCAGATTCAGTATGACGCCCCTCTTGGTCAACGTAGACTGCTCCTCATAACATTCTTAATGCTGTCACTCAGCAAGTTTCGATCTCTGCAAACCTAGGTGAACCGTGAGCATCGGCAATTGACATATCTTTGTCTCTGAGTCTTTTTAATATAATATTAGTATTTGACATAGTTATTATTAAATATAACATATTGATTAAAATATAAATATAATGATAAGGAAAAACCCCATCTCATTATTTTCTTACATACATTTCGAAAGGTATCTTCGGACACTCTCATCCGCAAATTTATGCATGTCATCAAGTACTATTTAGCATTCTTAAAAAAAACCAAGGTGATTGCGACATAAACTGCCTTCAAATATTTTTTTAAGTCGCAGTTCAAACATCGCAGCGCCAAACGCATCACTCCCGTCTCTGCGAGTAAATTGAAAACACCGGACCGCCTCTTGGCTGTACCTCGTTAAACCCCCTGCATATTGAGCAGCCGGCTTATGTGACCGACTGGTAAATTACCCATTAAACGTTGATTTACTAGTAAACTCGGGGCGTAAGCTAATATCGACGATTTCGGTTCTAAGGCTTCTCGGTCGGTGTTGATGTTATCGTCTGAAGATATAGTGTGATATTATTGTTTCTAGTTTCAGTCTTAGTGCTAAATTCTAGGTGGTTTATTTATGATACCTATATACTTAAACTGGGGGCCATAATGCCAATAATGGTCCAGAGTACACCAATAATGCTAATAATGGCACAGTGTACAGTGCCAAAAGGCACGCCGAAGTGCGGAACATTGTTTAATTCTACAAACAAATCTTTTGAAACCACTGGTCTGAAGTAAGGCTCGTAAATATAATATTACTAGCTTTCCGCCCGCGACTTCGTCCGCGTATAATAGGGTTCTTCCTACAGATTTTCATACCTTGTTTTATCTTTTTTAAATGTGAGTTGATATAACCTACACATATATAATACAAATATTTTCTATTGCGTTTACGTTTAAGTTTTTATTAGGTAGATGTTGGCAACAGGCGGTATTATCGCTAAAAGGCAACATTTGTCTCTTACAGACAACCATCCGGTTAAATAGCATAAATGATTACTTACATACTTGAATAACAAAATTGAGTTGAAGTCTATGGATACAAAAGAAAACTTTCCGCCATTGAAACTTTCAACACTCTTTTCACCTCTTTATGGGTGGAATTTCCAAAAAAACCATGAAACCAGTTTTTTTTTTAATAAGGAATCGATGCATAAAGTTTCAAATCTCTAGCTCAAAAAAATCTTTATTTCCCCGCTTCATCAATTTTCAGCCCCGTTTTTACCCCCTTAGGAGTACAATTTTCCAAAACTATGAAAACACTTTTCTTTTGTTCTAATAAAGAGTCTTTTCACAAAGTTTCAAGCCTCTAGCTCAAAAAGAATCTCCTTTTCCATACAAACGTTTAACCCCTTAGCAAACAACTTTTTTATATTTTAATAATGAACAGTCTTTGCACAAAGTTTCAAGTCTCTAGCTCAAAAAAAAATACCATTTTCAAACAAACTTTCAACCCCCTTTCTAACCCTTTAGAAGTTGAATTTTCCAAAACTATGAAAACACTTTTCTTTAAATTGCAACGGTTAACACTCACGTATTTTTATCACAATAGGCGTCAGGACGTAAGGCATTCGGCAGTAGCGGAACATACTTTCGGTACGGACGCGACGCATTTCATTCGGTTCGATAAAGTGAAGTTGTTGGCACGGGAAAAATGTTACGTGCCACGCAAGATCCGTGAGGCCATTGAAATCGGACGTCGCCCCAATTTCAACCGCGACGGAGGTTGGACTCTGCCACCGGCTTGGAAACCAGTGCTTCCTAGAGGGAACGTGAATTTGTGTGGTGACGATTTGGTGGACACGGTTAGTTCGGTGTGCTTGTCGTTGATCCCGTCAGACGATCCGACAATTCAGACTCCCGCAACGACGGCGCCGGATTGCGCGAATCACCCCGCTTCCGCTTCCTCCCGCGCGAACCGTTACCTACGCCGGGCTCGGGCAGCGAAGGTGATAACAACACTCTGTCTGTCCGACGATGTCTGCCCGACGCAGACGAATCATGTCACGCCTATTGTGATAAAAATACGTGAGTGTTAACCGTTGCAATTTAATATCAGTATGACTCACGAAAGTTTAAATTATACACTTTTCTTTGATTTAAATAAAAAGTTTTTACAAAAACATTCAAGTTCAAAAATAATCTCCATTTTTATACAAAGGTTTTACCCCCTTTTCACCCCCTTAATTTCCAAAAACCATGAAAACACGTTTCTTAAATTGTAATAAAGAGTCTTTACACAAAGTTTCAAGACTTTAGCTAAAAAAAACCATTCTCAAACAAACTTTCAACCCCCTTTTTAGTTTTTACCCCTTTAGGAGTAGAATTTCCAAAAACCATTAAATCATTTTTCTTTAATTGTAATAAAGAGTCTTTACACAAAGTTTCAAGTCTCTAGCTCAAAATAAATTACATTCTCATACAAACTTTCTACCCCTTTTTTACCCCCATAGGGGTTGAATTTTCCAAAACTATGAAAACACTTTTCTTTAATTCTAATAAGGAGTCTTTTACAAAGTTTCAAGTATCTAGCTCAAAACAAAATTCTATTCCTATATAAACTTTCAACCCCCTTTATACCCCTTTAGAGGTAGAATTTCCAAAAACCATGAAAACGATTTTCTTAATTTGTAATTAAAAGTCTTAACACAAAGTTTCAAGTCTCTAGCTCAAAACAAAATTCTATTCCTATAAAAACTTTCAACCCCTTTTTTACCCCTTTATAGGTAAAATGTTCAAAAACCATGAAAACACTTTTCTTCAATTGTAATACACAGTTTTAAAACAAAGTTTCAAGTCTCTAGCTCAAAACAAAATTCTATTCCTATACAAACTTTCAACCCCCTTTTTACCTCTTTAAAGGTGGAATTTCCAAAAACCATGAAAACAGTTTTCTTAAATTGTAATTAAAAGTCTTTACACAAAGTTTCAAGTCTCTAGCTCAAAAATAAATCCCATTCTCATACAAACTTTCTACCCCTTTTTTACCCCCATTGGGGTTGAATTTCCAAAAACTATGAAAACACTTTTCTTTAATTATAATAAGGATTCTTAACACAAAGTTTCAAGTAGCTCAAAACAAAATTCCATTCCTATACAAACTTTCAACCCCTTTTTTACCCCTTTAGAGGTAGAATTTCCAAAAACCTTGAAAACACTTTTCTTCAATTGTAATACAGAGTTTTAAAACAAAGTTTCAAGTCTCTAGCTCAAAACAAAATTCTATTCCTATACAAACTTTCAACCCCCTTTTTACCCCTTTAGAGGTGGAATTTCCCAAAACCACGAAAACAGTTTTCTTCAATTGTTATTAAAAGTCTTTACACAAAGTTTCAAGTCTCTAGCTCAAAAAAAATTTCCATTTCTATACAAACTTTCAACCCCCTTTTCACCCCCTTAGGGGTAGAATTTTCAAAAATCCGTCCTTATCTCTCGCCTACGTACTAAAAGGAAGCTTTGGTAAAAATTTCAAGTTTCTAGTCCTAGCCGTTTCGGCTGTGCGTTGATCGTAGATGAGGACAACCTCTTTTATATATATAGATTACTTAAATATTATATATTCTAAATGACCATTGAAGCGGTCACAGCAACGCCCGTGTATTGTTTAGCATTTGTTGTGTAGTCTGAATATTATAAAGACTAACTGATAGACAACGCACGAACTGAACCGTTGACATCTGAAATCTGAAATTCGGAAGTCTGCAAAAAATTCACAGGTCGATAAACTTTAAAATAATGTACAAAATCAACATTAGAAAAGAATAGCGAATACGCTTTAAAATTCACAACTCAATGCAAAACGGCAGTAGAAGAAAAACCAATGTTAACCAAAGGCTACTGAGGCGGGCCTGAATTTTTTATAGAGCTACCCTAGCCCCCCTTAGGAAAACACCACCTCGCTAGGGAAAAGACTAATAAACCTCCATTGGTGTTTCGGGGAAAGAAATGCGGATATGGCAGTTATTTTGCTATCGGCATTAGTAATGTAGATTACATAGCGAACACAAAATGTGACGTTTTCAGGCTAAAGGTACCTACCATATTGTCGATTGTCAATAAGACGCTACCGCCTTGAAAACTCATTTAGAAATGATTCCTATCAACAACCGACAATGTGGTACCCACCTTTATTTCCTTCGGTTTCTAAGATAAGTAGATACTCATTGTAATGAAACACTTTAAAACAAGTTCAATCGCGAATATTCGAGTGAACATTAAAATGAAGTTGACATGAAGCATTTAAGTTTTATATCTATAATAAATACCTAGGAGGTATAACGATTTTATTGCCATTTGGCAAATTTACTTCATTACTAAGCGTAGGATAAGTGAATGAAAGTGGTCTATAGAGTATCAATTATTAAACTTCGATACTTAACTCTACTGTTTAATGACTTCCTAAATTCTAAAGTTTACTGCTTATGTCTAAGAATAATGTACGATTTAAAGCTAACATGGCAATTAACATTATAACATTTATAACTATCATTAAAATAGTGGTGAATCTGTTCTTAGTTGGGCACTCTTGGCAGTGGTGGTGTGTCGGTCCAGTCTTGCGCTACGTTGCTCTCGTGATGTGACGCCATGTTAGATCTGTTTAGAGAGTTATCGTTTATGTCGTCAGTATGTCACAGATTTGATGAGACTAAACCACCACCTTGGAGAGCGCCCACGGGATATTTGGCCTTCCGACTTTTCCTTGAATATCTTGTTATTAATATTTCATAGTTAAGAATATTTTGCCATATCCAAGTAATCTGACCTCGATTAAAACACCAGCACACTAGTACCATCTGTTAGTTCACAGGGCACCGTAGGTAAACGCAATTTTAAAACCGGCTGCCACACAGCGTCAAGCCAGAAAACTGCCCGAGGCCGTCAATTTGTATGGCGCGCGGTATTAATAATGTATGGGATTGTTACGGATATCATAATAGGTGGGGTAGTGTGGGGGACTAATGTGCTATATTTGCAGTTTCAAGTGAATTTGAAATCAAAGCTGGTACTAATTATATGGCGGCGAAAAAGACCGACACTGCTTGTTTGATGTTGGTAGTAGTACTTAATGAGGTATTGCTTATATATTTTGCTAAAAGCGTTTTAGTTAATGTATTCAATTAGTACGAGTTGCTTATCTTATTATATTTCCCGGTAGCTTAGGTGAGGTAGAACAATCGTATATAATTTAATAACAATTTCACCTTAAGCCGACACTATACTAGTAAGTTTTACTTACGTAAGTAGAGACGTAGCTATATACAAGAATAAGATAGTGGCCCTACCTTACCCTTGCCTTACTTTATCATCAGAACAACTTATTAAGAGTCTCTTAAAAATAAGGCATTAAAAAAATTTCAATTAACATTTGTAATTCATGTGTTCATTTTACATAATTATACATGCAGTGAAATGAACACAACAATTATAAATTCACTCATTTATAAGGTAATTTAATGGTAGTTTCATTTCATAGAGGTACCTATTGAACTATCAATAAAATTATGAAACATTAAGGAGCAAAGTCTTCGAATTACATTCCATAAACCTAAACGTAACAAGTTCTTATCTTCAAATCTCCTTTCAAAAACCGCTTCTTCGATAAATCACTCGCAATATAACTCTAAGCGGATTAAATCGATTTGTAAAGGAACCAGTTACAGTGTATTTGCCCGCTGTATTGACGCGTCTGGATTTATGATCGACGATGTACTAACAGTCTGGGAATAAGATGACTTGGCGATGTAACGTTCTACGATAGGGTACAGTTAGCAGTTGCGGATAAAATATCTGCTATCTAGATATTTTACCTGACGACTCAAGGCGTTGATATAAAAATAAAAAAACTGATAACGCCGAACGAAAGTCGTTTAAAAATTTTTTTTTCACTTTTACACCCTAAAACTATATTTTCTTCTAGTACCAGTCAAATATTCACACTCCAATTGTTTAGTCATATGGCATGCATAGAGGCAATCAGCGAACAGCTTTGAGATCGTTAAGCGTCGGGTGTTAGGGCATCCAGGTCATCCGCTGGGCCAGGACACGAGTAAAGAGGGCAGCGCCGAAATATGGTTCAGTGGTTTGTTCTTTCTCGCCGCACTCGCAAAGGGGAGATACCCTCCAACCCCACTTATGCTGGAAATAATAACATACCCATGCCCAGTTCTCAGCCTATTTAGATGGCACCAAGTCTTACGAGGGAGGTCTAAATAATTGGGAGTGTAAAGGTTTCGACCTTTACACTCCAATTATTTAGACTGGACCATATTTAAGGACTGGAGGTAGGTCATTTCATGTTACGCACTACGTAACGTAACGTTGCGTTATAACGTATTAGATTATATTTACTACTTATTCACTTCAAACATCTGTGCCATACTCTAATTGTTCTGCGTATTATATCCTACTTACTTTCGTTAAGTACCTGCTTATCCGCTAGTATTTTTGTTGACTCTACAACACTGAACTATTTTGCAATAAAGAGAAAAATACGTACTTAGTTAGCTTGAAATCATTAGGTCTGTACCTAATTGAATACTTATAACTCTAATGTATGATTGTGGTCATATTGTGCTACCAGTAAAAAAAACCACTTTATCCCATTGGTTGACTGGTAGAGAATGCCTTAAGGCATTAATTCCGCCATTTGTACTATTTGGATTGTGTATAATCCAAATACATAGTACAAATAAATAAACATAATTATGTGTTGTCATTAAATAAAGGCGGCTTATCATTCGCTTTAGCATAACTTTGACTGATCGGCGTATTGACTCATATTTGAATATGTACCTCCTCCATTTGAATATCCATAAAGGCAAGCATCTAACATTTTATTCATAATATTATTTAATTCAACACTTTCTTATTGCTAAAAGCATTTTATGCTTTGTAGCTTTTGCTAATATCCACAGAACTTGAATAACAAAACTCTTTCCAAACCTTCCTTTTTTTATTTGACGTCTGAAATGTAGGTCACCAAAACACACCATAAGACGGCCTTTTAATTTTTTACGCCCCAATATCCATCAATGTTTCGCCAACGTCATTGTCTTGTCCGATAACGTGCCCCGCTCAATCTTCCTTAAGGTTTAATTCCGAAAGTAGCCAGAGTCATCGTTGTTATCGACGTCAAAACCGGGGTTGTTTCGGTTAGTATAGTGTTTTTGTTTTTTGGGAATAGTGGGTATTTATACGAGATGTAAATATCTTTCTTCAGTATTATGATTATAAGTGAGAACTCCATGTTGCCTTACTCCAGCATCTAACATGCAAAGTATACGCTTTAATTTAAAAACTATCACTGCACGCAAAATAACACCTTGACTGTTTAATGTATTTTATCAGCAAACCAAGTATTCTTATATTCTTAATAAACAAATAAGAGCCCTAATGTTTCAAGTTTCCCACCTGGTTAAGTCTCCCCCTATAGGGTAGGTACGTTACATAGCACTAGCACTAACGCGTTATGTGATTGGATTAGACAGTTTTTAAACCCTCAAAGTTACTAATACGTAATTAGTGCATTACGATACAATTGTGCGAAGAGGAGCAAATTCGCAATGAGTGGCGATAAAGTAAAACACGACGAAAAGGAGTGTTTTAAATCGACACGAGTTGCTAATTACCTATTCGCACGTGTTTCGTACAACGTTTTACAGTACATAATGGCACTTTGAATTTTTGACGTAGACATATAAAGTGGCCGTTATCGCACTAGTGCGGTAATGTAGCACCATATGTACTGTAAAAATATATACTTACTCGTAGGACTATGGTGCAAAGTGTTATTTAATATTAACTACAGTTTTGTTAGTCAAAATAAGCCAGTAAACCTAAGTACGGAAAGTACCTATATCCAATACAATTTTCCTATTCTCCCAAAAATCTAGTTCCAATCTCTTTCGACTTTTCTTTGAACCTTATTAGTATTCCTGTCTTTCTCCGTTAAGTCCACGTCGACATAAGTAAGAAAAGGAGAGGCAACATCACGTGTTTGTTTCCCAGATTAAAATTGATTGCTTGGACGCTGCCTTTATCTGAGGGACACGGAACGATTGATTCTTCATCAATCTTTATTTGCGGGTATTAACAACTTTTCTTTCTTATTTAGAGTTTCGTTAATGCACGTCACGTTCTTTTTAAGACTGTTGAGATTATTTTTGCGTTTTGTTTTTGTTCGATTTTAAAACCTTTATCGCTGAAGTCTGTTGTCGATCCATCAGAGAGACACGGTATTTAAATTTAAACGGTATCCACGTAATGGTGGATTTGCTTATGCATATCATCATGAATCGACATTTCAAGAGCTACGCTTGAAACATAAATAATATAAATACATATTTACCCGACTGCGGCGAAAGTCAAAAGAAGAGTTATGTTTACAAACTGTGTGTAAGTACATAGGATGATTATCGACAAATACGTATGTTCTGCTACTCGTATGACTAAAATTCGAGATGAAGGTATATCTGTTATACGAGACAGACCTTTTTAAAAATAAATACTTTCTTCTCTAGAAAAACATACTTTTTGCAGAGAAAAGATTTATTATTGAGATCTTCACCTTCAACTTAGCATTTTCCTGGCTTATGTCACGGCTCAGGGAGCCTGGGGTCCGCTTTGGCAACTAATCCCAAGATTTGACGTAGGCGCTAGTTCTACGAAAGCGACTGCCATCTGACCTTCCAACCCAGAGGGTAAACTAGGCCTTATTAGGATTAGTCCGGTTTCCTCACGATGTTTCTTTTACTAAAAATAATTAATTTTGAGATATCAATGTTAATTGATATTGATAACGCCAGAACAGGATATTTTGTGTAAGTCACAACGCCAAATACAAAGTACAAACTATTTACAATATTGTGGGTATTAATTACGTCACCGCCTGTAAGGTAAACAAACGCCATTTTACCTACTTTGTTCGAAAATTTCCCAAACAATTGTTAAAAATTACCAATATATTTTCTGCCATAATGACACATTTATTCCTTTCTCCGTTCTCGAAATAACCAAACAGGGTGAGCCAATAACACTAATTCCGGGCCATTATCCCGTTGTCTCATTAACGCGGCCGTTACTGCCCACCGATAAAGTTTAAACGTTAATTTGACGATTTATTTACGATGGTGAAGATTAGAAGTGTACAAGTGACAGACTCAGAGTCTTTGTTTTTAATTAAACGATGTAGGTACTTAAACAAAGAAAAGGGTCAATTCAAGAGAGAACAAGTATAAAAGATTTATAGTGATTAATAAAATTAGCAGTAGCAGAACTAATTTTACAATGCATGTGCTCAGAGAGTGCTCATTTTAAGTGTAATATTATGCATAGAAAGTGATTCTTTTCTGCACTAGTGCAGGAGTGAATTTTTGTAGAACTTTTGTGCACACCCCGCCGCACGCCGCGACCATAGACGCCGACCGCTGCTCGGCGAGCAGTGCTACTTACTACACTAACACTACCACAATTTTTTTATATCCTTGCACAATGCATAGTAAGACATTATATGAAACACGTGCATAAATGTGATTTCCGACTCGTGTCGGCTTTTATATTATATGACACTAGTCGGAAATTACGTATTTTCCGCACTTGTTGCTTAAATAGCTATTTTGTACTCCAGCACTTTTATCTGTCAATTAAATGACTGACAGCGATATTAAAAAAGTATACATTATAACGTTGTCTATGGTAGGTACTCGTATTCCATAAGGACATTGCTAAACGATGCTCTTATAGATTGTCATAGAATATTTTAACACTGTAGTTTTTTTTAATTTCTTTCCATCATCCACATTCAGCCACCATAAAAATTTCGCGTTTTTCGCAAATGTTGCTGTCGTATAAAAAGTAGTGTACGCAACAGCTCATAATTATTATAACCCTTACCTATTAACAGTATTAACCCTCATTATATCTCTGTTGCATAAACCACTATTATTACACGCATAGTACCTAATTATACATGTTTAAAAAGTTATATTAGTCGATTATCCTTAAACTTAATTACATGCATCATGTAGTATTTCAGATTGTTTTTTTGTTTAATTTAATTTCACCCAGAGCCCATTCTTTCATCTCTGCCAAACAAAACTAAATCAACTTCCAGTTGATTGACGTTTTTAATTAACAAACTGTTTGGGCCGATTTTGTTTAAAAGTAAGCTAAAATTCTTTAAATTGGCTTTTCATTGTTTTCTTAATTTTTGGTAACTAACAATACTTATACGTGGGCAAAAGTTTGTCCAACCAGCGCGATAACCTACGAAATGTACATATAGTGAGCAGCTTTCTTTACCCGCAGTGATCGATTACCCCACTGTTAACGATTTCGGTGTTGACGTCAACCGAGTTTAAAGTGTTAAAAGACTTAAATGGGTCTTAACAAGGCTGTTGTGAAACGACAATTGTAAGAAAAATCTTTTAATTACAATGTTTTTATTCAACGGAGGGACATAACTTCTTTTAACGATGTGATTAAAAGTAATAGAATTTAATGGGCCTGAATTTGAATGAGTTTGAATTTAGTGCTGCATAATATATGAATGCGAAGTTAGAGAGAGTTAGGTACATTCTAAGAGAAATATGTAACAGGGAATATAATATCAGGGCTCTTACCATGACGTCTCAATGCGATTTTATAAAGTTTAGGTTCTAAACTGAATTCATGGTTGATTTTTTACTATCTTTATATTTGTAATTTTGTATTGTTAGTATTAAGCGTTTAATTGAATTGAATTAAAGAAAGGCGCGTTTATGTATAATCGAACAAAACGGAACACGCATGGCGTTGGCGGGTAACAAATAATGTAGTTATGTACTTACTTACTTACTAAATATATTTGTACCTTCATTCACAGTAGTATTACTCAATAAAATGAATATCCTCACTATGATTTCATATAAAAATAAGCTAGACAGAGACTTTTATGACATAATTCACTGTCATATAAACGTACGTTCGTGAGTCACGCGGTGTGGGTCCTAAATATGTATGAGAGAATTAAAATAACGCCAAAGCAAAGGTAGCTTAACTAAGCCACATGGGCTTTAGGCATACAGCAGAGTAACTTGGTAATAGGTAAACTAATAATCACATGTTAAAAATAATAAAATAACATAAAGCATAGCACATTTGGTTAATGGAATATGTTTTCATGGTTAGGCCAAATATGTAGGGAGCTGCTTGTGCCGGTTTATTATGATTAGACAAAATGTTCCACTAGTGCGCGGATCAAGTCTACATTCATAAGACAGGCACTTTTCATTTCTAAGTCGAGAAGTTGTAATACAAGTTGTTGTTGATCCAGGTTTTAATAGCACATTATGCAAAGATAATTATTATTTTTATCAACCCCTTTCGTTGCTAAATTCGGAATACTTGACTTTATTATTTATTATATTTATAAAACGAGCTTGTTACGATTCGCAGTGCATTTCACTGCAATAAGTGCGAGTAGCATGCCAAATTACGTGACGCATTGGGAAACTCGTCTGCACCAATGAACGGCCGAGTCGTAACCGAATAATATGAAATCAAAATCTAAAAATCTGCTTACTTTTCCTCTGAATCGCGCCTGCTGTAAGTCTTTCTCCGTTAGAAAGCAGAGATATGATTCGACTGACCTATTTAAATAAAGCGGCCTTACATGTGTCTGTACGTCTTTCTATTAACATACAACATTGGGACTGTATTGTTACATATATTCCGACATAGGAACGATTTGTCTTAACGCCGTCCGTCCGTTTGTTTTACATTTCCTATGGACATGTTTCTGTTGTAAGAATTTAAGAAACTGTATTTTTTTCCATGTTCAATATCAAGTTATTCGGTATCCGAAACTTTCTTTTTACAGTGTGAAGATACGTGTTTATTTGTCAAATACCCGCGGGACAGTATGCAAATAGGATTAAATTATTTTGTTAGAATTTATCCTGTCTTCGCCTTCGAGATTTAATTCTTGACTATGTAGTAGTAGCCCTGCTACGCCGCAAACCAACCGCACAAGTTTTTAGAGTTAGAAAGAGAAAAACAAGCGCGTTCTCTCTCTCAACCACCCACTGTCACCAACCAAGTCTGGCAACTGACAGCCAGCTATCATTCTTGTCCGTGCGCGCGCGGCGTTCGCACAAGTTAACTAAGTATATTTTAAGTCATACATAAGTCGTCATGTCTAAACGGACACACGATGATACTAGCAAAAAAGAATCTCGTGAAGAAAGGTGGCGAAGAAAGATTGAAATGTATGAGCAAAAAATTTTAGCAAAAAGGCAACGGAATGCCGAGCCACAGGAGCTACCGCTACCCTCCAATGAAAATGATGTACAAAATGAAGGTACTTAACCATTTATTTTCTCCTAATATCTTTTTGTTTATGTTGCAATTCTTCCGAAATGCTATTTTATTTTACTTATCCGTCGTATTCTTCGGATTAAAATATTAAAATATATATATGCTAAATATTTGAAACGCCCCTTGCATTCATCGGGTGATTTTTTATGGTTAAACAAAACTGTCATTGTAGTCATTATTTTCTAACCGTCGTATTCTTCGGATATAAAATTTGATAAATATTCGAAACGTCCCTTGCATTCATTGGGCGACATTTTAAAATGAAAATTGTCAATATTTTCTAATCCGTTGTATTCTTCGGATAAACATTTGCTAATTATTTAGAGCGCCCCTTGCATTCATTGGGCGATATTTATAGTTAAGACATAAGCCATATGGCGATAACTGAAATAGATGTATATACATAAACAAAACAAAAAGAAAGTTATCTGCATATATATCGGCATATTGCAATCGGGAAACAACCATCAATTTCTAGTTTAATTAATCTAGAACTACCCTAAAAAATATTTTACGAGTATATTATTTAATTTCCAATTACAGAACGTCTCGAATATAATGAGGATGTATATGCTGTTAGCCCTCCGCTGCCTATGGCTGGCGAGACAATGGACAATGCCGAAAACATGATGCGGAATAATCTTTTCGAAGAGTATAGTGTAATGACTGACACAACGGCTGGTTTAAGCCCCCGCTCCAGTACGGGTGAAGATATTATTGACAGTGCTCTGGTCGATGACTTTGATCCCAATCTTTTACGTGAATTAGGGGATGTAGATCAAGATCCCGTTGAATTTGGCGAAAGCCTGCAAGCAGATTTAGCGACAAGGTTTCAAAAAATATTACTAGAGGGCCTTAAAAAAGAAACAAAAGAGGAACTCATCAAAAAGTATCCCTTTCCTGAAAATGTCCCATTGGCCAAGAGTCCCGCTCTAAACCCGGAGATTGCGGCCATGTTGGCCGATGTATGCAAGCAGAGAGATAAAAGGTTGCTTACCAAGCAAGATCAGCTCGGCAAAGCTATTTCCGCGTTGGGAAAAGCATTGACAGGCCTCTTAAAAAAGACTCCTGATATCCCTGATATTATACGAACCTTGAATGACGCTGGTATGCTGCTATCAGATTCACACTTTGCCGAGACTGATACTCGCCGCTCTGTGATTATGCCTTTAATAGACAAGTCTTTCACGGATTCCTTAAAAAGTAGGAAAAGAGATACCTACTTTTTTATTCGGAGAAAAATTAGGAGATCTTGTGAAAGATTCACGTGGCCTAAAGAAAACCGGACAATTAATGCAACCTTCGGCTTCTAATAATCCAAATTTAAACGGGAAAGGCCCATCGTCCCGAGGAGCCAGGCAGCAACGGGGCGGTCAGACGTATCGCTATTACCGAGGCGGTGGGCCGAGGCTAGCAACAACAGCTCAGCCATACCCATACCCGTATCAATACCCGAACCGTTGGCGAGCGGCTACAGCACAGCCGCCGCGCCGCCGGGCTGCAGCGCCGTATCCGCCGCCAGCACCAGCGCGCCGCCCGCCGCCTCCGGCACAGGGCTCCAGCTCCGCGACCAGTCGTCAGACGTAGCGGCGCAGCCTAAGGTACACTCCGGTCGGTTAAAGTTTTTTCTTAAACAATGGCGAGCGATAACTGATGATGAATTTATCTTAAAAACTGTTTCAGCATATGAGATTCCATTTGTTGCAAAACCTAATCAAAGACCCGAGGATATTCCCCGACGCTCTTTTAGTCCAGTTGAATTAATTGAAATTAAAAAAGAAATTTATCATTTATTAAAAATAAAAGCCATCAGACGTTGTAAACCGAAGGAAGGGCAATTTATTTCCGATATTTTTTTAGTTCCAAAGAGCGATGGCAGTAAGCGTTTCATTTTAAATTTAAAAAAACTTAATAAGTATATTTACACGGAACATTTTAAGATGGAGGACGTCCGAACAGCCATTAAACTTATGACTAAAGGCTGTCATATGATCAATTTAGACCTTAAGGATGCATACTTTTTGCTACCTATACACGAAAAACACATGAAGTTTTTGCGTTTCTACGTGGAAAACGATTTATTTGAATTTATTGCCCTTCCCCAAGGTTTGTGTTCGGCGCCGTGTATATTTACAAAAATATTACAACCGGTTGCGGCTTACTTGAGATCTCAGGGTCTTGTGTCAGTTAGATATTTAGATGATATCTTGTGTTTAGGAAATTCAGCTAAAGACTGTCTAGAAAACGCTAAAACTACAATTAAATGTTTAACACAGTTGGGTTTCGTAATTAATTACGAAAAAAGTAACTTGACGCCCCAAATGTCTTGTAAATTTCTAGGATTTATACTGAATTCCGATACGATGACGTTGCAATTACCACTAGCAAAAAGACAAAGAATTTTACAGCAAACTTTGGCATTAATAAATACGAATAGACTTAGAATCCGCGAGTTTGCGCGTTTTCTAGGCTGTCTTAACGCGGCGTGCCCAGCAGTTGTTTATGGTTGGCTTCACACAAAGTTACTAGAAAGAGCAAAGTATCTAGCATTGCTAAAAAACAACGATAATTATGAAGCTTTCATGAAAGTTACAGATAATTTATATGAAGATCTTAATTGGTGGAAATCCAATATTATGACTATTGAAAATCCAATTAGGAATCAAAATTATATAATGGAAGTGTACACAGATGCATCAACCACAGGTTGGGGTTCAGCCTGTGGAAATGAAAAAACTGGTGGTTTTTGGTCATCATCTGAAAGAACCAATCATATAAATTATTTGGAACTGCTGGCAGTCTATCTTGGTCTTAAGTCTTTTGCGGATAAGGAAAGGGATTGTAATATCCTCTTGAGGGTGGATAATACAACCGCTATCTCTTACATTAATAGGATGGGTGGGGTGCAATACCCCCACTTAAATCAGGTTACAAAGATGATTTGGAACTGGTGTGAAGCTAGAAAAATATTTGTGTTTGCTTCATATATTAGGTCCAAATTAAACGTGGAGGCCGATAGTGAATCAAGAAAAATAAATATCGACACGGAATGGGAGTTGCGTTCCCAAGAATTTAATAAAATTGTTGATAATTTTGGAGTACCGGATATCGATCTATTCGCTTCTCGGATTAACACAAAGTGTCATTTGTGTCATGTCATGGAAAAGGGACCCGGACGCATATGATATCGACGCCTTTACGATTAATTGGGGTCCGTTCTATTTTTATGCATTTCCACCGTTTGCTTTGGTTTTAAAGGTTTTAAATAAAATCGTATCCGATAAAGCGACAGGGATCGTAGTCGTCCCTAACTGGGTATCACAGCCTTGGTATCCACTTTTTAAGTCGTTATGTATTAAGGAAATTTTGATATTTCCGCCAAGTGAATACTTGCTATCCTCTCCTTTCAGATCAACACACCCGTTGCATCGCCATCTTTCCCTGGCAGCGTGTGTGTTATCCGGGAGGGATTCCGTAGGAAAGGTGTGCCAGAATCAGCCTTAGAAGTTATGATTGCTTCTATTTCCGAAAATACCAGATCTCAGTATTCGTCCAGTATTAGATTATGGTGGAAATTCTGTAATTCAAAAAATATTGATTGTTATTACTTTGATACGTCGTTTCTATTAGAGTTTCTTTCGAATTGCTTCAAGAAAGGTTCTTCATATGGAACATTGAATAACCATCGCTCTGCGATATCCTTAATATCAGTGAAGAACTTAAGTGATGATTCAAGTTTAAAACGTTACTTTAAAGGGATTTTTAGGTTAAAGCCAGTATTTCCGCGTTATGATTTCACATGGGATCCCAGTATCGTACTAGATTATTTAGATAGAATGCAAAATGATTCAATTAATTTAGAAATGTTATCAAAAAAACTAGTCATGCTATTGGCTCTAAGTACAGGACACAGGACACAAACATTGTCTCTTATAAAACTTTCAAATATGAAAGTGTTTGATGAGCGTATAATTATAACGATTTCTGATTTAATTAAAACTTCCTCAGTCGGAAAATCTCAACCAATAATAAATTTGCCTTTTTTCCACTCTCGACCTGGGATCTGTCCAGCCTCGGTGCTACAAAAGTATATTTTAGTAACATCTGGTTTGAGGTCCTGTGCTGATCGTATAATACTGACTTTCAAAAAGCCTCACAAGCCAGCTACTTCCCAGACTATTGGGCGATGGTTGAAACAGACATTAGGTCACAGCGGAGTCGACATTTCGCTTTTCTCTGCTCACAGCACGAGGCACGCTTCGACATCCGCAGCTTCTCGAGCTGGTTTAAGTGTTGATGTAATTAGGAAGACAGCTGGTTGGTCTGCTCAATCAGCTGTCTTCGCTAATTTCTATAATAGGCCTGTTATAAATTCTAATCAGAATTTACTTAATCACATAGCATAACACTAATGAATCAGTGTAATACCTTTTTTCAATTGTATGTGCTTGTTATTTGAAGGAAATAAATTATATCAGTAAAACATATTTTAATTTTATAATATAATTTACCTTATTTCTTTTTCCCAGCAACATTGATCATTCTCTGAACATCTACATAGTCAAGAATTAAATCTCGAAGGCGAAGACAGGATAATTCAATGATCAAACGAACTTACCTGAAGTGAAGTTCGATCTTAATTATCCTGTCTTCGCCGGAGAGATTTAAGACCCCGCCCTACCCGAGTTTACTTATTATAACTTACCCTTAGTTCAATGTTGCTGTCTTAAAACTTACACCTCTTGTTTTCTCTGAAATAAATGATAGCTGGCTGTCAGTTGCCAGACTTGGTTGGTGACAGTGGGTGGTTGAGAGAGAGAACGCGCTTGTTTTTCTCTTTCTAACTCTAAAAACTTGTGCGGTTGGTTTGCGGCGTAGCAGGGCTACTACTACATAGTCAAGAATTAAATCTCTCCGGCGAAGACAGGATAATTAAGATCGAACTTCACTTCAGGTAAGTTCGTTTGATCATTGAAAAATATGTTTGAGGCTCTTTTTACCAACAAAAAAAATCCGTTTCATAAAATAAATTACTAAATAAATAGCAAGTGAAAAAGTCTTCTAAATATTGTTTTTTTAATACTACGACGGTGACAAACAAGCATACGGCCCGCCTGATGGTTAGCGGTTACCGTGGCCTATGAATGCCTGCAACACCAGGGGTGTTACATGCGCGTTGCCGACCCTTTAAAAAAAGGGAGGATTCGCTGTGTTGACATCTATTTCTTAATTCTTCGTAAGTATCTAGCAATTTTTGAGCAAGTAATGAATAAACATGAATATGTCGTTATAATTTATGTGCAAATACGCAATTATATCTCGTTTAATTTTCGTTTTATGTTTACGTTAAATTGACAGTAATTTAATTTTAATATTAGTTTAATTTAATTTTACTTATCTGATTTAAGGTAGTAGAATGCTTACTAGGTTAGTTTAAGCTTTAATTTTAACTTTACTCGTAATTGTATGTATTTTCTTCTTTGAATTATGTGTAGGTATGTATTATCTAGATGAAACATTTGTAGGTGATATTATCTGTTCGTGATTCTTAAATAAAAAAAATCTATAAGAATAATGTTAACGATGATAAGTCTACATATACAATACTTTTCATAAAAACAATTGAAAGCTCGAAGTGTAACGAATTTTCAATTCATTAGCGCTGACCGTTTCCACATTAAAATCTAGTTAAAGTAGCAACCCTAATAAATCATCATAAACTACCGTCCTCTATAAAATAATAGGATTTGCCACATTTCTAAACCCAAGAGGTATCTCACAAAGCACATTTGTCACGGACAATAAGTTGTGCTACACCGCCCCGGGTGTAAAGTGCTTGCCGCCTTTTTCTATTTCTATGGAAACCGCAACTTCAACTACCTACCTTATTTGAATACGTCTAAGGTTGCAATTGCTATAAGTGTATAGTTATATTATATGTTCTTTTGTATGTTGGAACAGTTTCTCTAATACTGATATTTTTAGTATACCCAATGTATTTTGAAATACGGTTCAAATCGTAATACTAGCTTGTTTCAAAGATAGGTGTTTTGGAAAACATCAAAGGAAGCGTACGTATTTAAGAAAAAAGTGTTGCTAATTTTGAGTTAGAGTTTATGCTTATTAACAATTTATGTCACTAGATTTTTTTTCCTTGTATGGGTGGCGTGATCAAAAAAACGTTTTGTCTGTGGTCGCGTTTGTCATTGCCGCGCTTTTGTTTTTTTTTTTACCGTTTTACAAGTTATTAAATATAATGAGGTCCCTAAAAGATAATAAATGGTCACTCATTTCTTATAAATTGCATGTAACACGAGGTTTAATTTGAGCTTAAAATATGCATCAGTAATCAAAGTGTAAAGCGCTTTTTAATCGTAATTAATCATTCGTGTAGGCATCAATCAACGAATGAACTTAACAACTTTTTTAATTTTTAATTTAAAAACATAATTATGGATTCGTAATTCTGTGTCAAAACTTCAAAGGTCGTGTATCATTTATAAGATTTAATGAAAACTTTTTGGAAATCAGTTGGCAATTCAGGTTTACAGATTAGATACATATTTTACCTTTTTCGGAGGATTGGCCTAACTTATCATGTGTGCTACTGTACTTATAATGGTCGTCCATTTATTATCGGCCGTTGTAGTTATTTTCTAACAAGGTAAATACGTGTATACGTGTGCTAAAGTATCGCTTGCCACAATGGGCCCATATTGCCATATGACAATAATCACTATCGTACACGCAGTATACTGCGTTATAGCGCAGTATGCTGAGTTGTAGTAGTTACTGCAGTATAGTGTGTTGGGTATACCCAACACACTTACAAAATGCTTCTGGTAACTCAAATACTCATCATGTAACATTGCAGACTTATCACAAAAAAATATCGAATTCCAGGAAATAATTTATGCCAGGGGAGAAAAACCATTAAATTCAACCAAAATAAAACAAAACACAAACCCTTCGGACCACAATCATTTCGGAAACCCTCCCTAGCCCATTTTCTCCCGATTCAAAACACAGGCAACCCGAACGGATCAAATTATGCCCTGTTTATAAGGGACGGGTTGACAATGCAAATAACAGCTTTGTGTACAACCACGTCTTAATGTATGTTTAATGTATTAATGAGTAAAGTCTTGGGACAGTAATTGTTCAGGGGTAATTCCCCGTGTTAGGGAAGCCTTTATTTGTTGTTAGTTTAAAGGGAAATGCTCAGATATCGGGTTGCTGGAGCTTTGGAAAGGCTTCAAGCTCTGAATGAGATGTTGGTTACTGGTTGGGTTGAATGAAAGACCGTGTCATGTTTTAGAACTATTATTTACTGTCTTATTGTTGGGTACACTTTTTTTTCTGGCACTTACGTATAATAAATACCATGTACTATCGCGTTCAGAATTGCATGGGCAGTTTATGAATGAATTCATTCATAAATTGCCCATGCAATTATGAACGCGTGTGTACTTGTTTTTATCTCTTGGTGCCATTCTGTCACAATACGAGTAAATACTCGTACCTATTTACTTACTTAAAATCTTCATTATTCTGTTCAATACACTTATCAAAAAAAGTAGTATCATCACGCTACGTACTTTTAACTAAGGCTCCGCTCATTATGTATGGACGTAATTATTTAATCACGATTTTCTATAAAGAGGTATGTTTTATTAATATGATAGACAGACTTCCGCTATGAGATATTCCACTGTGTGGTCACTTTCAATGATTAACTGCAACAGAAACGACACACTATCTGAAATCACAAAATCAGTTGTAACTGTAATGGACTGGTAAATAAGGACATATTCTAATTATATCAAGTGTTATTACCTACTTACTAAAATAAATGACAGTCGGAAATATACTCCTTACATAACTGTGTTTTAGACGATTATTCTTCGGTAAACAAAAAACCTACCATTCGGGCTTAAAGGTTACTTTCCCAACAATTGTGTCTGTAAAATTAGTCAGAGAATAGCTTAAGTCTAAAGTCTAAACTATAGAAATTGATGCATGCCAATTTTGGTTTGCTTTACGTACCAATACTTAATCCTGATGATTTATTAGCCTACTGCTAATTTTGGGTGTACTCCTAATACGGGTAATTCATATAAAACTTCCGAATACCCCCTGTATACGGACAGAATTAGAAAAGGAGGTTTCTAGTCATGCTAAATTAGGACCCCAGCGTGCGTAGCCAAGATGCCAATTGCTCACGCTCAGAAGCGTATCGGAGTTATCTCGCTATATCACTCTACCTTATTAGTGTGCCAATGACAGTTGCGTTTCGTTCGTGGCATCTTGGCTACGCACACAGTACAAGTAAACAACAATTAGGGTTTACCCCCGGTTGTAGGTAGTTCCTACCTAGTACCTACTGGTTACTTGTAGGTACCTACTATGTCTACTCTTTGCTTCGTTGCCGGTTTATTTGAAGTCACGGGCGGCGCGTGCGCGCTACGCACGTTCCTTATGAATTTCAATTTTCAAAACGAAGTAATCCTTTTCTATATACGTATTTAGTTTTAAAAAAAAATCTCGTTTTTATTTGAATTAGTTCTTCCATTATAATAAGAAAAATATAACAAGTGAACTTTAGTACCTGACAGAAAATAAAATAATATAGCTATGTTGTTTGGAGTACACTAATAAAATTAAAATAAAACATAATGATTATCTGAAACTATTTATGCTCTTTTGACAAGCGACCTTTGCTTTACATGCACATAAACATCACCTTACACATTGTTGAAGACTAAGATCAAAATAAATCTTCATTCTCCTTTTTCCTTTTTTACCGATAATAATTTATCCGTATTTAAAAATAGAAACAAAAGGACACGTTTTTCCCATAAAACTCGGGATCACTCCCCGTGAAGACGGTATCATTTAGAATGATTGCAGGGCTAATAGTCGATGACAATAGTAAATGCCCCTCACACCCCATGCGGGTCACACTCGAGGTGACAATGTTGCCTTACTCAGACTATTTGTTAATTCTATATTTTGACTACCTCTTTATTTTAATTTTTTTTTTAAATAAACAGGTTGGTAGTTTTTACGTAAAATGTTTTACTTAAATAAGAAACCACCTAAAAACAAGAAATAATAAAATGTATACTTCTTTTTTTAATAAGTCTTACGATCAACAAATAAATATCAAGACGAAAGCCCAAAACAGAGCTGAATGGAGAATGCTGCAATGACAGAGGGCTAGGCCCCCTTAATAAGTAAACCCCATCATCATTCAATAGAAGTTTTACGTTTAAAAGAGATAACGTGGTATGACTTTGCTGATCGTCATCATCATCATCATTATTATTAACACTGAACTTACGGTTGAACTTACAGATTATTATTTTTTGTTTTTTGTTCGTTTAGTTGTTTAATGTGTAATATTGATAGCGTGTTATGGAGCGAACTAACGAAAACGTGTGCAGCTAATGAAGAATTAATCTTGAGACGCATCTTACCATTGTTTTGTCATCAACCTGTAGTTCAGAGGTCAAGATACCTCGTGCCTTTGTAAAGAAGCTATATTCTTACCAAGGTCCTCACCATACTACGTCACTTTAAGAGCAATTTTTTTAACACACCGTACATTGCAGCCCATAATTATGTCAATATACCTTGACACTGGCATAATTGGCCAACTAGACAGAAGCCATTAAAAAAAACTGAACTGAACTTACTTTCGCAATCTGTGCTGTCAAAATCTAGGAAACTTAACATAGACGGAATCTATAAGATCTGAGGTGATAGACGCCACCATAATACATATATTTTCAGGGTTTCCTACTCATAACGCAATTCTATAACTAAGCTTATACTAAAAATAAAAATTGATTAAACATGATTCGGTTTTAAAGTAAATAATTAATATAGCCTTCAAGCCCTGTGATAAAGGTATCTCCAACATTAATATTTTAACATATTTTCATAATTATAAAAGCCAACTTGACCCTGGCAACATTGTCATAATATGCAGATTTAACAGGCGTCTCATAACATGATCATTCATTTTATTAAGCCTTATCATTAACACAATGAAAAGCAATTACTGTCATTGTTATGTAAAATAATGTATTTTTTATCAATACACGAGCAGTTTGACACTTGATTGATTGATAGGATGGGGAAATATGCCCCAGTTTCTTAATGCTGATTGGTAGTAATTGTATTATAAACGAATCGTCCTGATGAGATCTTTTTGTGGAGGAAAATAGAGATGTGAAATGGAAACGTAATAATTTAAACATGAGGTCCTTCTTCCTCTTTTCCCGGCTTATGTCACGGCTCATTGAGCCTGCGGTCCGCCTTAGCAACTAATCTTAAGCTTTGGCGTAAGCGCTAGTTCTACGATAGCGACTGCTGACCTTCCAACCCATAGGGTAAACTACGCCTTATTGGGATTATTACGATTTTCCCATGATGTTTTCTTTCACCAAAAAGCGATTGGTAAATATCAAATTATATTTCGTACATAAGTTCCAAAAAACTCATTGGTACAAGCTGGGGTTTGAAAAGTACACGCTCTTACCGTTGGGCAACCAACATTAATCCTAAATCCTGGTAAAAAATTATATATATGCAAGCAGTATAGGATCAAATGATCCTATGGTCGTTAAAATCGTGTTGTTTTAACAATCACTAAAATGCGTGTCTTAGTTTTATTTTACATATATGCTCACAAATATTTAGACACACATCTATTGTTAAGGCGTTACAGTGCATACTTCGATATTTTTGAGTACCTTGACCGCTACGATTGTACCATTCTCCAACCCGGATAAACATCGGTCGATATCCACTGACAATCCAATTGCTCTAAACAACTCGTAGACTACAGAACTACGCGTGTATATCATTTATAATTGAGAGAGAGATTTATGATGCATTCCGCTATCTAGTATCAGTTTGTTTGTAATGTCTTGTTGATAGAGGAAATGCATGTAGGTACCTAATTGATCGTTATATTTATGATATAACTGGCACGTCGTATATAACGTTGTGTGCTGATAAGTAACTTTGCATTTTAGAGGCTTGTGGAATGAATATAATAATGGAAATCAGTAATATAACTTTAAATACGTTCTTGCATCACTATACTGATTCATCCATCTAGGATTTAAAAATATAATGGCAATTTTTGTATTATGATTTGTTAGGCAAATTATAGCCCTCAGTAACCTTTATTATTTCAAAACTATAAGACAAATTAATGATGGCTCCTGTCAGTGTTCCACCTCCTCTATTTACCCGCGCTCATTCCTAGGAAGACGCCTGTGTTAAACGGTAGACCTATACGTATGCCTAGGTACTTACTAAATTGCTACAGTCATGAAGACATGTTTATCGCATTTGCACTATTACCTCTACTCAATGCTGCTTAATATTCAACTGCTTTTATGTAAAGTGAAAACATAAACATAATAATTATTATCTTATAGAACAGACGAAACACGGTATAGAAGACCTTTGGTACTACGCTAAGCGATTTTATTGAGACAACTTTTATAGAGCCAATCCAATTCGTGGATTGTTCGTACCTATTTTCTTTATATTCAAACGAAAGATTCTCAACTATACCTAGCAAACCCAAAACACGTTGTGAATTGGCAGCAATAAGTAGGCATAATATATTGCATTCGTAAGACTAGCGTCTACGCCAAATCCTTATAAGAATTCTTTATCGATTTTTTCGAAGTGACAATACGATGTATGTTAAAGGCAGTATAATTCTCTCTGGATATACACAAATGAGAATATGGCCTTACCATGACGTCTTAACGCGAATCAGTTGACGACCTAAACTGAGTCGCTTATATAAGGTGCTAACAATTTAGTCACGGATATTTTTACCGCTGATAGTACTCGGTTCTCGGAGTACATTTAGGTATGAAACATCATAAGTTTTGTTATGTTTTTTTGGAGAAAACTAGGAAACAAATTTGCAACGTTAAAACACCCTGTTAGTGTGATTATTAAATAAGTACTCATTGAACATATTTTAGTACCTCTTTTACCTAACACCTAACTGGCCACTTAACGTCAAATCAAATACTCGATTGTCAACGTCATGCTAAACATCTTGTCAGTTAAATTGGCACATGGTGATTATTTTTAGACGGAATTATAATTATTATTTTTGTTCAGTAAATGAAAACAAAAAAATTACATTAAAAGGTTCCTTAATTATAGTTTAAAGTTAATTGTTTTAATACAATGTATTATCCCTTAAAATATCCGTGACTAATTTGTTAGCACCTTATATACAACTAAGCTTAAACTGAACCTAAACTGATCCTTTCCAAACTAAATACATGTGCTTAAGTGTTTGTTACAATTTTAGAGCAGCCTTAAATTGAGTGTAAGCAAATTGTAAACCACCATAGATCTTAGCCCATAATTTAGGGTAAACCACAGACTCGTACTTTGACAGTATAATAACGTGTTAGATACGTTTTTTTGTTAGTTTACATTCGATAACGCGATTTCGCGGTCAGTAACTCCAACTCGTATTCAGTTTTTGTCCGCCCCGTTTCTAACGAGTGCTTAGTAGTTTTTACGGGTCAAATTTTGGGGTTCCTCAGTGATATTTGTACTCAAAAAATGATATACTAAATATATAGTTCAGTCGAGTTATGTAGATACTGACAAATGATGTGCAGACTAAACCGTTGAAGGATTGAAATCAAATAATTTGAACGCAAATTGAATTTTGTAGATATAGGTACTGTATATTCAAACATTATGAAGCTTTATTAAAAGATCGTAGTTATTGTAATTAATAGCAGTTTATATGACTCTATACAGGTAAAATTAAACACTTTAGAACGGATTGATCGCGTTTATTAACACAATGACCTTACATTTCGAGCCCTTTACAGCACTCGTTTTCACAAGGTTAAGATGATGACTGAGAGAATGCGAATTCTCCCCGTCAATCACAAAAGTTACTTGTGCAAACTACCTACATACAAAAATATAAAAATAATTAAAAACTAAAACAAAGGTTGGTCTAGAATGCCCAGAGGGGCTTATAAAGCTAGTAATACATTGCCTGAAGGTCATTCACCAAATCTTTCGTCTTCTTCAATATAGTCGCAGTCTTTGTTTATTTTGCTGTATATTGTATAGTGTCAAAAGAACCTCGATTTTCTGGTTGTAATCTGTGGTATTAAGAACAACCGTCGCATTACCCTTGTCAGCGCGAAAAATAGTCAGATCTGGACCCTCACGTAAGGTCTTCAAAGCCTTGAAGAGGGCTTTTTGGGTACATAAAAGTGATAAAGCCGCGAATAGGAGACTTGTTATATAATGTATGTTATTATAAAACGGCTAGTTGAAAGATCCATTATTGACGAACGTAACGTAAATCAGCAAAGAACTACAAACTACATTTATTTATTTAACTTTACATACAATTACAATTTATCAAAGCTTCTAACAATTGCTGCTGGTTAGTTTGCCGACCCTTAGGGCGAGGCACAATTAGCGTACCGGTTAACGACGTTAACGTAATACTAGGATACCGACACCTATCATAGAGATAGGTACAGTCAACCAATTGGAACCCTAGGTCACTCTACCCATGTCGAAATGACAACCAGTAAGTAAGAGATTTCATATACAATCTGAATTATAGGTGTCACTATTATAATTAATAATCAAACGAACTTACCTGTGAAGTTTGATTGGAATTATACGAGTATCCAAATCGAAGATTACATATATTTACTAGCAGTAGTACACGGTTATGTGCTGTCCTTGTCACACATTTAGAGTTATAATATTATTAAAAAAAAAAACTGTTCTCGCTCTCGCCCGCCGGGTAATTAGGAACGGCAGCGCTCCCAGCGGCGTGGTTTATCATTATTTTAGAGCACATAGATATTTTTGTGTTAGGACCAGAGACGATTTTATTTTAATTTTTAGGGTCTGGGAGGGTGGGAGTATGTAATCTTCGATTTGGATACTCGTATAATTCCAATCAAACTTCACAGGTAAGTTCGTTTGATTATTAATTATACTTCGTATCCAAATCGAAGATTACATATATTTACTAGCAGATGTTTAGAGAATTGTAATACTACATATAAGTAGGAAAAATAAAATAAAATATCGAAGTCAAATCCGTACGCTCCTATGGGTTCCTGATAATTAGCTTCATACATGAGTGCCTAATAAAATAAAACGGTACTATTATGTAAATATTATATGAATATTTTTATTAGATTGGACTTATGCATGACATGCTGTGCGTGTCCAAGTGAGGAACGACATTAATAAAGAATGAAATTACTTTCAATAACCTTTTAGGTGAAACAAAACACTGGAGTGTGTATTATCGTCGATATAATTTTAACATTACTTGAATATACCTGCTTTAAATTATACTTCGTTCATTTAATTGAACTCTACTGACGAATCCCTGCATAGTGATTGTATACTATAGATATGCCTGTATTTCATATCGAAGTAAAAAAAGGAAGACAAAAACAAGTTGTATAATTAGTAAAACAAGCTATCAGTAGTTTCTTCATTGCAAGATTAGTACTAAAGAAATCTTGTTATAAAATATACATACAGATTTATACTGAGACCAAACAATAATTCAAGTGGTTGGTAATGGTTAATACGGTAAGTTTTTCCTTTTTGAGTAGAACGTTGTAATAAAAAAGTGGCAGGTGTCTTCGATTCTACTGTAGGATAACGAAATATTGACCAGTACGCTACAGCAGCAAGAGAATTACTATTTTTGTAAATAATTGTTATAATAAAGAACAGACACGTGGAGTGTTTTATATCTTGATAATCGGAATGCTACTATTGAAAAGAAGTCTCATCATGGTAAAAACAACCTGATGGAGTAAAATTTTATTACATTCTACACAATTCCTGTAGAATATGTAATACGAGACGCCGTTAATGCGGAGCAAAGTTGTACGATCCTCAACACGATTTTATTAATGTGAAGAAACTCAACGCTGTTAATGCGAAGCAATGTTGTACAATCATCAACAAAATTGACGTAGAGTAACTCAACGCTGTTGAAGCGGAGCAAAGATCTACAATCCTCGACACAATTAATGTGGAGAAACTCAACGCTGTTAAAGCGGAACAAAGTTCTACAATCCTCGACACAATGAATGTGGAGAGACTCAACGCTGTTAAAGCGGAGCAAGTTCTACAATCCTCGACACAATTAATGTGGAGTACCTCAACGCTGTTAAAGCGGAGAAAAGTTCTAGAATCCTCGACACAATTAATGTGGAGTACCTCAACGCTGTTAAAGCGGAGCAAAGTTCTAGAATCCTCGACACAATGAATGTGGAGTACCTCAACGCTGTTAAAGCGGAGCAAAGTTCTAGAATCCTCGACACAATTAATGTGGAGTACCTCAACGCTGTTAAAGCGGAGCAAAGTTCTAGAATCCTCGACACAATTAATGTGGAGTACCTCAACGCTGTTAAAGCGGAGCAAAGTTCTAGAATCCTCGACACAATTAATGTGGAGTACCTCAACGCTGTTAAAGCGGAGCAAAGTTCTAGAATCCTCGACACAATTAATGTGGAGTACCTCAACGCTGTTAAAGCGGAGCAAAGTTCTAGAATCCTCGACACAATTAATGTGGAGCACCTCAACGCTGTTAAAGCGGAGCAAAGTTCTAGAATCCTCGACACAATTAATGTGGAGTACCTCAACGCTGTTAAAGCGGAGCAAAGTTCTAGAATCCTCTACACAATTAATGTGGAGTACCTCAACGCTGTTAAAGCGGAGCAAAATTCTAGAATCCTCGACACAATTAATGTGGAGCACCTCAACGCTGTTAAAGCGGAGCAAAGTTCTAGAATCCTCGACACAATTAATGTGGAGTACCTCAACGCTGTTAAAGCGGAGCAAAGTTCTAGAATCCTCGACACAATTAATGTGGAGCACCTCAACGCTGTTAAAGCGGAGCAAAGTTCTAGAATCCTCGACACAATTAATGTGGAGTACCTCAACGCTGTTAAAGCGGAGCAAAGTTCTAGAATCCTCGACACAATTAATGTGGAGTACCTCAACGCTGTTAAAGCGGAGCAAAGTTCTAGAATCCTCGACACAATTAATGTGGAGTACCTCAACGCTGTTAAAGCGGAGCAAAGTTCTGGAATCCTCGACACAATTAATGTGGAGTACCTCAACGCTGCTAAAGCGGACGATCCTTGACATAATTAATGTGTTAAAGCTCAACGCTGTTAAAGCAAGCTTATTTGACACAATTTTTGTGGCATAATTGTTGAAACGGAGCAAAATTATACAAATTTACACGCGATTTATGTCACGTAACTCGGCGCTGTTGAAGCGGAGCAGCGTAGGGTATTTAATAAGATTAAGCCTATTTCATCGATATAGCCTACGAAAAAAAATATATTTTCGTTTCGTATATATATATATATGATATGAAGTTTCTCTAGGAAACTATAAATCAAAATTTAAGTCGTTGTTTGTATTAATTCAGTATATATCGGTTCATGCTTTCAATAAACAGGAATATTAGTTTCCTGATAATTCAATTGGGTTAAAACCATTTACTCTCTAATGAGGTTTTTGTTAGCAAACTCACTCAGCTTCGTAAAATTATTCCGTTTTGGTTACCACCTTCCTAAACGGTGAGGTTTTAATAGTAGGTACGTATGACCATATTAATATCCGACTTAATTTTAATTAAGTCGTGTTGAGTCCTATTATCGTAAAGATATCATCTACAATTTTATATGTAGGTATCATAAAAATGTGATCCACAACATTCACTACCTACATATACAAATTACAATACTTCTATTATAATATGTATATGTAAAAATCATATGATTTATATAATTTCATGCATTGCATTGCATTGTAATTCGTTTTTACTAACCGCAACAATTCGCAAGACTGCGCCGTCAGATATTGGTTCAAATTCCGGAACCAAACTATCCTTGTTTCGTGATGGGGATACGTAAAGTTGATAAAGAAAATCAGTAAGTATAGGTATTATTGTTATGCAAAAAACCACAAAAAACTTTAACTATTTTGTGTCTTTAACCAGTTTTCTCGTTATTCGCTCATGCTTCGAGCATGCAGGAAAGCGATTGAACACCTTTTAGGTGTGCAATTTGTTAAAGAACCACCAATCATAATATACTAACCTGTAATGTCCGCATATTATGTAGGTATTGTATTTTGTAAATTTTTACATAAACCAAAATATCATATTTTTGACCTGGTTATATCGTTGTATATTGAACGGTTTACGGTATCTAAAATATGAGGGAAAAAAATAATAACCTCTTTCGAGTCTGAACAAAACAAAAAAGTTATTCTTTACCTTAAATAACTTACCTATACTCAAAGAATACACCTCTGAACATAAATTATCCTTCTTTAATCGTATAGACACTAGGTCGCAAATTAAACCCCTGCAGCGGCTACAGCAAGCATTCGCGCTATTTAGCGGAACAGGGTAATACGGCACTGCCGCTGCGGTTACACTTCCCTTTAGTTTAGAGCCTTAACTGACTCAAAATCGCAATATCATAGTATTTTGACTTCATTAAAACATGATCAAGATTATATATTCCGACTCATTAAAGTAGTATTTCCTTGATAGAACCTGAAATAGGCTTACTCGTAAATAGGAACGTAGTTTATACGAAACCTATCTTATTTTTATTTTACAATTTTTCTCTGCAACAACATTATGATGATAATTATTGATTGTAGTCATTGTTACTTATTTCAGCGAGCTCATGATTCTTTATAAGCGAGTATAGTTTTATGACATTTCATATAAATGAAGTAGGTAGACGACGTACAAGAAGCGCTATAAGTATGTGTACTTCTTAGCTGACAAATCGAGGCTGTCTTTCACGAATAATACAAGACAAACATGAAGAATTGAAGAGGTCATACCTCCCTTTTAGGGATAAAATGGGGAACCTCTAAAATACCTATATTGTCCCGAAGGCTCGACGATATTCGAAACGGCAACATCCGGATCATAAGCTAGCTTTAATTAACAAAACTATAGATAAATGAGGGAACCTCTATGGCTATTTTACTTTAAATTACTTTTAGATGCCATTTTGTTAACCGAATTTACTACAATTTGTGAAATTCATGTCGACTTTCATAATTTTTTAGCATTGCATACTTCAATACTTATTACTATAATTATCTCAGAACTCTGGAAAGGTAGATGAAATCATTGCGTAGATGAGATTACATTTGTTTTCGTTAAATACCAGGGTTAGAAGTAAGTGGCTAACCCTCGAGTATGGCGTGTGGCGCAATTTTTAGTATACGGTCTGGTACACAAACCTGATACGAATTATAACGCGTAAATACTATAACGCGTAAATACATAACGAACCTTAAAGTTCTCTTAATTAGGTTTAAATTTGTATGTTAATCTACGAACAACAACCCGTGCCTTTAACATGTACTTTACTTATATTACTTAGAAAAAAGAAGGTAGATGTAAAAGCATTATTTCGAACAAAGTAAATATTCCTTGATCTATTCTTTTAGTTATTATATGATTAATGTGGTGTATTAATCATTAACTAACATTCGTTTTTAAATTGTAATCTACCACACATATATTGAAAGCAAAATCAAACATTTGGACAAAATCACTTTCCGAAAGAAGATTCGTTAAACGGCAACTAGGCCGCGGTTTTATTCTGTAATTTGAATTCATCGTTCTGAAGATGTGTAAAATCACTCACCCTAATCCTTCAATCTGAAATAGATATACACTAAAACACTATTTTTGCGAGAAAATACGTGTGACTCGGACATACACAAAAACATGTAATGATAAACCACGCCGCTGGGAGCGCTGCCGTTCCTAATTACCCGGCGGGCGAGAGCGAGAACAGTTTTTTTTTTTTAATAATATTATAACTCTAAATGTGTGACAAGGACAGCACATAACCGTGTACTACTGCTAGTAAATATATGTAATCTTCGATTTGGATACGAAGTATAATATAGTCTTACAGTGGCCTAGGGTTCCAATTGGTTGACTGTACCTGTTATGTTAGCAAAATAGAATTTTTATTTTGTCTGAATTTGTCAGAGTTGTAAATGAATATAATAAATTTATAATGTAAAACACTTTAATGAGAAATTAGGTCGAAACCGAAACCAAACATTTACAAAACAATATTATATTATTTAAGTAACAAAGTCAAATAAATGATAAATAAGACTTTTAATTATGTCAACAATCGTTACAGAACACTAACCTAAAATCTTTTCACGCTTGACCACACAGTTTTTACTCTGATGATTTTTCCTGTTACACTACAAAGGGCTTTTTAGAAAGTAACCATTTATTCACCTCACATTTTATGAAACAGTGTGGTAATGCGACTAAAAACTTAATTTTTTTCTAACACTTACGAGTTATACAAAAAATATAATTGAGTTTAGTAAAAACCATGTTATTATATTATTGAATACAGAGTACGCAACTGGAAATCTAAAGAAAATGAGGTTTTTTTACTAAATAAGTCAGTCTTTACAAAGTCTACCAATTGCTGCGCAGCCAAATAACTTCTCTCAGAGGTGGTGTGCTTTCCCAACTATCCGTGACATTTCTTTATAAATTACTCAACAAGTGCGAACGAGAGAGCTGTATTAGCTACTTTAACCCTACTTTTAGCAACTGAAATGGCTTCCTACGGGAGTTCGCGACTCTTTGGAGAGCGGCGAAGCATTAAATAACTGGCGATAAAGACCGCCATTCAGGATTCAAAAGAATCGTTGGGCAAATAACGAATAAAATGAGCCTGCTGGATAAGGCTGCCATTCATTATGTAGCCAACTAAATTAGTTCTTTTGTGCCAAATATCACAAAGGTTCGCCGCAATTATTAGCTTTTATGTCAGCAAATGAGTATCGTACATTGTTACTGACAAAAACAAGATATAATTATTAATTTATTAGTTAAAATCTGAATAGTGAAAAAAGAGTATTGTGGCACGGTAGACTTCAAAAGTACATGCCCACATATTAATTTATTGATTCCATTCATATATCGGGTACGCAATTCTACAGCTGTAAATACTTAAAACGTATGAAGAAGACAAAAGTTAGCGTTAACAATAATTAGTATTATTGTGTTATAATAAATGTCCCTTATAACATAGTTATGGGTAATTCAATTTGACGGACGTAGAGTAAAATATGTCTTTTTCGGGTCAATAATAGGTAATCCTTACATGTGATGTCCTTAATCGTCATATCGTCGTATCGTATTAGTATTAGCTACTAAAAGTACGTGAATAATGCTTTTCAACCTGTAAATTTATATTTGCAATGAATGCCCGTCTTTATACATTTTAAGCGTCGGTTCCATTCAGTGGTAGCAAGTACCTTGTTTACTTGTCTGAAGGCAGAGTCTGAGAGGTGTGTGAATAATGTTTGTAGTACATTTGGTCTGTTTGGATTGGGTTATATTTTGGCAACGCTACTCAAATGATATAGTTCATAAAATGTCCATAGAATGGTTAAATTGTACCTACAAGAAAAACCTTTTTAGGTACTTGAAGCAGTTGTATTTTCTAAAAATGTCAAATCAGCGCGATCTATACGCTAAGAAATAATCATGAATAGAGGATTACCTTTAATACATTGTTAATTTTCACAAACATTGTATGGTCATTATACAAGACAGTCATTATTGATATTAGTTCACATATAGAACACTTTACTATCTTAGATAGTCAACGCCAACTTGCGAGAGTTATAATGTTATAATGTCTCCGTTACGGTACTTACTTAAAATCCAATCAATGTACCTTATCCTAACATCGTTAACTACTTAGCGGACCAATATGATTTCTACAGCTAGATGATTATTGCTGTATTGAGATAAACTAAAACTTTGTACTGAGTCATTGGTATTGCGTTGCAAACTATCGGATGGGCTTTGTTTACGACAGACATTGTATGTAGGTAAGTTGTATTAAAACCCTCAAGGATGCTTACTTTTTTTTGTGTATTCCAATCGAAAAAATAATTGGTTACACATCTTAAGCAGGTATTCCAAATTAGAAGGATTAATTAAGAAAGTTGTATGGAGAAGTAATTTTTAATTTTAGAGAGTATAGGTAATCATTTTCTATACTAAAACCGTTTTGTTAACAAGCGCCTACGTCAAATCTTGGGATTTGGTGCCAAAGCAGACCCCAGGAGCTCTCTAAGCCGTGATATAAGCTGATATCTTGTTTGGTTGTAGTTTTCTAAAGCTTTAACGTTAACGTTGATTAGTTCGTTACTCGTTCGTGGCACTATTCGTCCTAAGACCGGTATAATTTCTATCCAAGATTACTGATGATACCTGACATCAAATTTAGCATAGGTATACGGCTTATAACTCTAAACCCTTAAGACTTGCGCATGCGTAAGTAATGCGAAGTCGCCGTACTCACTACATGATCAGTCGTCTTTCAACTGTTCCACTCCGGGGACGTTCGCGATCCGACCCCAACTTGTAACTCTTACGTGACCAGTGTTGTGAAATTTTATACACAGAAGTCATATAAAAGTCGTATTAACGTAGTGTGTGTGATTGATAATTTGAGGATATATTCGACTGGCGAATGTAAGTTTTTTGTCTATTTTTCTACTTTGAGTTCGTTGACTCTGATAGTTGGCAGCGGTTCAATGTCATTGACTTGACAGATTGCAGGTTTGGGTCCCGGCTTGTAAACATGCGGCGAGGCTTTGTTTTGATGTATTGATAAGAACGAATTTAATATAAATAAATAAATAAATAAATAAATATTTTATGGGACAATCTTACACAAATCGACCTAGTCCCACGGTAAGCTCAATAAGGCTTAATATGGCTTAATAATATGGAATCGATCATTATATAGCACCTGTCTATTGCGGTTTTTATTTCTGTTTAATAGTGAATATCAATGATATGAACGATACGATCTTATCGATTATTTAAAAAAAAAATCTTGATCTCAGAGACAAATATATGTAAAATATTTGGTTACGTGGTCTTATAAGAGTGATATAAAAATCCATTAGGTACTCATATTGAAGTAAGTAGCTCTTACTTTATAATTTTTATAAGAGTTTTTAATCATTTTAATAGTTCATATCGTTATTAAGTCTATTGTTAAAAGTATCAGCCTAATCTTAAGCGTAATTAAACTCCTTCCCAAATAAATGTTAATGAATGTTGACTTAAATAATGGTGGGTTCTTAGGCACAAACAATTAAACGTTTAAGCGCTCAAATTTCAGTCCTTTATTTTAATTTACTCGTTACTTTAACGCAAAATAGTGGTAAAAAAGGAGTGACGGTTATACAACCTTAATGTGACCAGTTTATCTTCCCATAAACATTCAGGTCGGCGTGGTCACACGTTAACACCCATGGCCTAAGTGCTTAAACCATTATTCTGTACTATGGTAATTAGGACTAGCAATGAGTATCAGCGATATGTTTGCTTATGATACTATTAATTAGGTATATGTGTAATTGATATTGTCTTCTAATACAACTCAATAAAATACTTATTCTTTATTGCACATGTCATAAGAACTCAATACAAAGAATACAGAATACATTATCGCTAAAAATCAATTTCTATAGATATTTCTATAGAATTAGCCAACTAACCCGAAGTTAGCTGTCAAAATCCGTACTAAAAAAAGCTTAACTCAGACTTAGTTGACTAACGCCGGATGATGCGAGTAGCGCTAACTCATTTAAATTAAGCTCTATAAAATGGACAAATAAATATTAAAGAGAAAATCTTACACAAATCGACCTAGTCCCACGACAAGCTCAACAAGGCTTGTATTGTGGGTGCTAGACGACGATATATATAATCGATAGATATATATTATAAATACTTACTTAAAAAACATCCATAGCTCAGGAACAAATATTCGTAATAAACACACAAATAAATGCCCGGAATTCGACCCCGGGACCTCCTGCTTCTTAGGCAGTCACTACGAACTTGGGTAGGAGGCCGTTAAAGTAATAATTTGTGTGTATACTTAATATTAATTACATCGAGACGTAAAGAGATTTTGAAGGACGACTCACACTAGAACGGGGCGGGACGGGACGATTTGTCAATTTCTACAGAAATAATCAAGTCTGAGGTCGGAGCCCGCGGAGGTCACGTGACGTTTTCTATAGAAACTGACCGATCGGGCCGGCCCGGTCCCGTCCCGGCCCGTTCTAGTGTGAGTCATCATTTAAAGTACTCGTTTCTTCGCTGGGACAACGGACTACTACTTTCGCACTGAACGAGTGACAAATAATAGCCATCGTACTTTTTAGGGTTCCGTACTAGTAAAATGGTAAAAAAGGAACCCTTGTGGTGCGACTCGGTCTGTCTGTCTGTCGACGTGAAACATCTCGAGAACTTCTTAAGCTACCGATCTGAAATTTGGAATAGTTATAAACAAAGTTAGAAAGCAGGAGGTCGCTGGTTCGATCCCAGCCCTACTGCAGCCCCTGACGTAAAATTTCTTCTTCTAGGTGTAGTTACAACATTAAGTTTATGCGGAACCCTTGGTGTGCGAGTCCGACTCGAACTTGGCTGGTTTTATTTATTAGTATTGTATTGTAGTATTGTATATTGACTTCAAGAGTAAAATAATATAAGGTGCCATTTTAAAGACCCACGAGTGTAGAACTAATTGTTTTATGTTCCGCTGTTTAATTTTATTACAGTAATATTTTCCTGTATGTTTTACTACCGGCTTTATAACTTCTTGTAACAAAGCTTGCAGCTTATGTGTTTTCTAATTGTCACTGGAAAACGTTATGTAACAATAATGTTTGAAACTTTACTACAAGTTGTAAAATTCATAGTAAATTTTAAATAATACTCATGTTATAAATGTTTTATGACAGTTATAAAGTCTGTTATAAGTAATGGTACACATTGTCACAGAAAGCTTTCTAAGTACAATGGGTTGGTCAGACAAAATAATACGTTTTGCAATAAAATTGTGGTAACAGGTAGTTACCTATTTCCTCTATTCTATGTCGTTTAATTACTAGGGGCGTTAGTAGGTACTTTTACTTATCCTTTATTTACAAGTTATCAACCGACTTCAATATTTCTAAAGGAGGAGGTTCTCAATTCGTCTGAATTTTTATATATATATATATTTTTTTTTAATGTATGTTACCTCAGAACTCCGTCATTACTGAACCGATAAAAAAAAAATTGTTCTCTGAAAGTAGATGGTCCAGATTGGTCCCGTTTTTTCAAAATCGATTTCTGATGATGGGATCCATGAGGAACTGAGGGAACTCCTCAAATTTGAAAGGCACATGCATGCTGATTTGGGTGATTTCTTAAGAAACTCGAGCATTTCTTCACGAAAATCATCAATTTGGTGGAGTGGATCTGATGATGAAGACCAGGGATGACAAAGTGGAACTGCTTGGTAATTCTCACCCCTATCATCCGATTTGAGACATTCATCTTTTCTTTGTAAAGAAATACCTTCAAGATAGTCCTATTTGATTATTGTTCTATTTTGATGATGGAATTCATGAGGGATTGAGAGAACTCCTCAAATTTTAACGGCACATGCATTCTGATTTGAGGGTTTCCTTAAGTAACTAAAACATTGTTTTGGGGGAGCCAACATTTTGATGAAGTGGACCTGATGATGAAGACCAGGGATGGCAAAGTGGAACTGGTCGATAAACGTAGCTCTGTCTACTTATTATCCTAGTTGTGACATTCATCTTTTTGATTTGATTTCTATTCTGATGATAGAGTTCTTGAAGAATTCAGAGAATTCCTCAAATTTGAACGGCACGTTCATTGTGATTAGAGGGTATTCATAATTAGCTTAGGCATTTTCTTACTGTGGCCATCATTTTGCTGGAGTGGACCTGATGTTGAAAATCAGGGATGGCATAATGAAACTGCTCGATAATTTTCAGTCTCTCATCCAATTTAACACATTGTTATTTTGTTTGTTTTAAAGGTCTACAAGGGAGTTCCGTTTGATTATACTTCACATGTAATGATGGAAGCCCTGGGATATTAAGAAAGCTCCTCAATTTTCAATTGTACACGTGCGGTGTATTGGATATTTGTGAAGTAAACTGGCTAACTCAAACAAATTCAAAATTTCACTTTTAGCCATATGAAGTCGGTTTTTTTTCTTAAAAATTATTATTGTTGTGGTTGCAGATGTTTCTGCTTAATACGATATTCATTTATTCGTTTATTTATTAATTAATCTATTGTGACTATTGTTTTTTGATGTGAAATATGTATGAAATATTTGAATTACCTATTAGAAGTTGCAAAATGAAATTAGTAATTTCTGTGTATGATGTTGATGTGCGGGTTATAACCTTTTCAAGAAAGCATGAAAACAGTAATTTCTAGCAAAAAGCAAGATATGTATCTATTCTCCACATTGTGCAAATAAATGTAAATATATATGTATATATATATTAAATGTTCGTATCTGGAGAAATGTGGAAGGTGATATAATTACGTATTTGCGTCACTGGTTTTTTTGGCTGTCCTCTTTACACTAAAACCGCTGAACGGATTAAGATGAAACTTAGTATGGGGATAGTTTGACTCTTGAAAAAGGACATAGGATAGTTTTTAGGGTTCCGTACCCAAAGGATAAAAATGGGACCCTATTACTAAGACTCCGCTCTACGTATGTCTGTAAACAATAAAAATATACAACAGACGTGCCTTATTTACAGATACCTTCGTACCGAAACCTTCGTGCCGAGGCCGACTCGCACTTGGCCGATTTTTTTATTCTAATTCTACACAGACGAAGTTGAACTAAAATCTAGATAAGTATAATATAATTCACAAACAGATATTTAGGTCGCGCCCTACCATATAAAAAGATTCATTGCTGTTGTTTTTGTTTAAAAAAAGTTATGCGAAAACAAACAAAAAGTAAAGACTCCATTTCATTATTTTTAGAGGTCGTTAGGGAAGTCGTTATACGACCATTTATTGCACAACGCTTTTTGTATAAATGGTTATCCTACTTTGGAGAAACATTGAATGTTTTCTGTATTAATGTATGTATGTATGTATGTATGTATGTATGTAAACTCTTTATTGTACAAAACACAGAAAAATTAAAATTTACAAAAGGAAAACAGTAAGTACAAAGGCGAACTTATCCCTTTAAGGGATCTCTTCCAGTTAACCTTTGAGTAGATGAGAGAAAAAATGAAAAGAGGTAGACAAATACACCTAATAATAGTATGTAATAGTTTTCTTCGTGTTTAAAATTACGAATAAATAACATTTGACTATAGATTAGTCGAATGTTATTTAACATAAAAAGCCAACAAGGACCTATTTTAGTTTTAAGGTAGGTAGTTACACTTATTGTCTTTATTTTGAAAATAAATGTATTTTTGTTTTAAAGCCAAAATATAGACTGAGCCTTTAAATTTAAATATTGGAATACCTACCTTTATTATTTTCAGGTGAACAAACGATGCAAAACATTCAGCGGTCGTGTCATTTAACGGAACCCCCTTTTAATACAAAATTGGACCGAACCAATTTTTTGCACATCCGACTATCATCACGTTTCCCAAGTTCAAGCAAAAAACTTTGCCCGCGGCAACCAAACCTAACCCAAACTATATCTTTTGCAAGCTCGCAGCATCACTAACATTTTATTTAACTTTGAACTTTATTGCATGTGTAGAAGTTCTATTTTAAGAAATTCGACTAAAATAGACCTACGGTTTTTTGTCTCTTTCGAAATTTAAGACAAAGGCCTATCAATGAGCGGTTACCGATCATGTTATTTCTAATTGTTACATAAATATATAAGTAGTATGTGCTTGTTCGTAGTAAATGGTACCACATTGTTGATTGTTGATATGTTTCATTTCTAAATTAATCTTTATGGCATTAACGCCTATATAACATTTAAAACTTTCGCGATTTAAACACATATTTAAACATAATTATTATACGAACACCCTAGAAATTTTAATAGGGAGGATGGTTTTAACTTATCACCAACTTGGGGACCAGTGATCCAGAAGTTGCAGCCACGGGATATATCTTCGGATGTACGCGGGGATATTGTGAGTGTCGTGTGTCGGACTATTGACAATAATTAACATATGTTTTGTGGGTAGTTTAAAAATTGTGTGTTTACCCCAAATTTCTACATAGACTTTTCGTTGGGTAGTTACACAAATCTCTGTTTTGACATTTTGCTGGGACATCAGTCAGCCGCGACCATGACCAGTGAAACCTGTGTCGAAACGTCGGTAAATAAGGTAAACAAATTATTTCGCGTTAGACCCGTATAATAATTATGTTTAAATATTAACGCCTATGTTATTTATTTATACAAAATTGAATTGGGTTTAAAGTTTTGACTATAGACGAAATCGTGGCTTAAGATAATATTTCGCTCGCTGTTGGAGCATTATTGCTGTTGCGGCTGTTATTCCTTATTCAATTGAATTGCTGTCATTGCCTTACTATCGCATTTGGAACTTAATACTGTTAATCGTTCGTCGCATCGCATCCAGGGAAAACACAATGTCCAAATAAAGCGTAAGCCATTTAATAAACCGAACTGCCTATATAATAATATGTCTGTCTATAAGTACAAAAAAAGTCTGCCGATTTTTGTACTTATAGACAGACATATTATTATTGCACTTGAAATGTATGGCTATTCGTACGTAATGCCCAAATAGCTATGTCAGATAAACGTTAGCTCATACAATGAACATGATCGTTGGTTATATCGCTTATATCGTAACGAAATCGGTCCTGCTCCAGGGGCGCTGCACTTTCTAATGAGGACAGGTTGATAATAATAAAATTTCTACAAAATTAATGTTTTCCTCCGTTTTTAAACAGTTACTTGAAACCGCTAGTTCATGTAGCGAATAGAATAAAGTTTACGCGGTTGATTCGTTTGCACAAAAAGAACATCATGTCCATTTTAACATGCAAGGCACGTAGAGCATCGAACCCAGATCAATAAACGCAGTTCTAACACCAGTTACACCAATACGTGGAAGTGACCTCAAATGTGATTGTTTTAATGAAAAATACTACTTTGTCGCTCACAGATGAGGCACTAACTAATAAAGATTTAGTTAGTAATTAAACTTATCAACAAGCGACAAAGCGTACATTTTACTAAAACCGAGCACAAATATTTATCGTCTATGCATTTGGAAATTAAAATGAGTAAAGTATGAGGTATGCGAAAATCGAAGGTACGTACTAGACGAACGGGCGAACATGTGTGGTGTTCGTGTTGTTCCAAATTATTTTTGATTGTCTTTGTGTTTTAGTCATCTATAGTAGCGGTTCACTTGATTTCCGAAGCCTTTTTTTGATATACAAGACTCACTCTCACTGCACTCTTCGTTCGCAATCTTAGTGAACTTGAGCAACCTTATGAGAGCTTTTTAGAAGTTGCATAAAAATGTAACCTAATGTAACCCGCGAAAAAAACTGCGTTTGGTTGTGACTTTTGTGACTTCATGACTATTTACAGTAAAAATAAAACACTTTCTTTTTGCATTACTATTGAAAACAACGGTTAAAGCTCACGTATTTTTATCACAATAGGCGTGACAGTTATGTCTGAGCCGCGGAGGTGACAACATAAGTCTGTCCGATGACGACACATATCACGCCAATCATGATAAAAAAATGTGAGGTTTAACAGTTTTTTTTTTATATACCTTAATGTGTGACTCACGATAGTTTAAATTGTAATACTTTCTATTGCCTTAACTGTACGAGTAGGTATTCAATTCATAAAAGTTCAGTTCTTAAATATAACATGCAAAATAATAAATGACTACCTATGACATGTATTTTAAATCTCAATTTATATACGGTTATCCTTGTTGCTCGGGGTAACCTCTAAATGGTCTAACAAGCCGTTACGTCATAAAGCAGTGCTATAAGAGCTAGTTCACGAGCCACAGCTAATTGTGGTTAATGTAGGGCAATGGTTGAAGTTGTTAATGGGCTGGAAGAAACTCTGATATCGAGCTATTAAATCGATCGCGGAATAAATTGTTGTTTTGCTATTACTCTAAACGCAGGTTAATTTTACTCCAAGCGTTAACGAGAACAATGGTTAATAATATAGTGATAATTGACCTTAGCAAAATTGCACTCAATATTAAACGAAAGATAGGCATGAACATCTTCTATTAAAAAAATGGCACGGTTTAACCGATTAATATTAATTTCTGGTAGATAAAAAAAACATGGCGACAATAAGCAGTGGCAGCTTAAATGTAATGTTTGTAAAATATTCAAATAAAATTTGCATTAACAATTAACAACTAATCGAGATTATTGACAAACCAGATTTTTTACCGAAACCCTGGTTTTTTTATTAACAAAAACGGGTTAACCGTTGCATTTCTTATTGACCGCCGACCATTTTGAGTCCTTACCTGGGCGATTCAGTTTGGGCTCAGTTATATGGAAGCGACCCAGTTTAGCCTAAATCGCGTTGAGAGGTCATGGTGAGGCCTCAGTTGTATGGCAGGCGACTCAGTTTAGGTTCTAAACTGAATCGCGTTAAGACGTCATGGTAAGGCCCGAGTATATTAATGTGGCCTTTTCAAATGTAAACTGAATAAAAATATTGATATTACCCAGTTGAAATGTTCCGGCTTCCTACTTCCAAGATTAAGATACAGATCAAAAGTGCTAGGACTTCCTCGGCATATCCCTCGAAATTTATTTGCGATATAAACCCTATTCGATAGCAATAGCGCAGATTATTGTCAATATTACTTTTGTTTAGATACGAGTATGGAAAAGTATTTCTTTGGGACGGTTGAACTAATCCAATTTCGCTTCAGATAGGTATAGGTTATCATTTATGCACGGGCTAAACCATAAATGGTTCTCATGTTTGCCTACTGCAAGTCCAACTAAATTTCTACGGGATAATATTTTTACTCTCTTTACTCTGATGCTCAAAAACGAATATATTTTTTTTTTAATTTAGTACCTCCCGAGATACAATTTTGTCATTTCATTTCATTTAAAACGATGTCACGGGAATAGTCACGTGTAGGCATAAAAAGTCGGACGTTACAATTTGCATTTTTAAACTCTTAATTTCTTTCTATTTTTACCTAATTTCGTTCAGTTCATTTACTGGACTTTTAATACGAGACTCAATATACGTTTGTCTGAGAAATACACTTTGCATGAGTATGAGTATGCACATAGTCGAAAGACTGTATCATTTTCCAGTAGCCAATTACTATTAATGAATCCAAAGAATGCCCACCCAGGAGCTAAGCAACAATTTAAGCGCAGCTAATTTGAATAACATTTGCAAATGACAGCATGTTAATAAAATTCTCTAATGCATACCCGTATCAGTAGCTGTAACAATCGGGCGCATTGACCTCTAGACGTGAGTTTAATAACTATGCACAACACAAACGAAACAACTATATATTAGCCATTGGAACCAAACGCATATCCAGCTTAAGAAGAACTCTTAACCGCGTCTACATATCTCCTCTTAAAAGTAACACTGGTATTAATGAGAGGGGTAAGGGAGGTTAAAGAGAACTGGCTAGTTAGAATACCCATGGAGGAATGGTCGATTTAACATTTCCGAACGAACATTCGTAGAAACTTATAGATTCGAGATGCGTTGGACTGCAAGTAATGTGGATTCTTGTGATTCTAGAAATAAGAACGTTACTGTTAATAGTTATCTCGAATTATCGTTTGAATATCGTGTATTGTTCGGAGAATCGCTCTTAATGTTCGGTCTTTGAATAATTCCTTGATATTATTATAATCAAAACTAGGTAGGTGACCATTCGTAGACTTTAATGGGTCCCTAGACTCAATTAGTTTTAAATTAATTACATTCCACTAATTTCTTGTTTTTTAAAGCCTTATTGATCAGGCTTTAGAAATGAAATCGTCCACTTTCCTACGTCTTGGAAATTGCATGCTACTAATTTATTTAATTTGATGATTACGAGAAAACATTTACATTAGTTAACCACTAAAGGCGCTACATATTTGCTCGTACTCCAAATTTAATATAATAGATGTCATCTAAGTACGTATGTATTTATAAATGAAATGAAACAATAATTGATATATCTTGTAATACGAGTATATGCTGCTTTGCGGTCATATAACTACACAAATACAAATATATAAATTGATAGGAAACAAAATGTTAATAAGCCTGTCCAATAAAGTCACACTCGAGTTGAAACAATCAAGCATCGATAAAAAACACCCGTTTACAAACAAAGCACTATTTAGTGCAAATTTAAGGACATGATAAGAGAGTAACGGCATGTATGACACACGCTGCCGATAAAGGAGGCAGAAGTCACCGATAAATGGGTGTACGAGGTATCGTCCGGTGCCCTGCTGTTTATAGCCGATGCTGTCGAGAAAATATTATAATTGATAAAATGCAATCACTGTATAATATTAAGAATTAAAATAGCTGGAATTAGCTGTCAAATTCCATAATAAATAACACTAACTCCGGGTGAGTTGCCTAAGGTTAGTTGGTTCAAGTGGCCCTAATAAAAAAAATTCACAATTTAAAGCAGTTTGTTTTCAGGTAACCCAACTTAATAAAATTAAACTTGGAAAACTCCAGTATTCAATTGGAAACGCTCTCAAAACGTATAGTAAATATCAAGATATTAAGACGTTTAGCTTGAACATCTCAACTTCAAACGTTCTAATCGCGTTTAAGTGCGAGAATCACGCAAAGACGTATAAGTAGGCATTTAATATAAAAGCACGACAATCCTATCCGGGAAAGAAGTAGCTACATACGTAACGCAACATGGCGTACTTGTTATGAATCGTACCGGGTTATATAAACGTATCCTACTCATAATACTCCCCAACATCATTTCACAGCTTCAATAGAACCAGTATGCCAATTATGCTGTATAAGAGTTTTATATGTTTTATCACTGATCCGTTTAACCTCAAACGTTATGCAAGAACGGTTTTTAATGCATCGCATTCATGTTTTTTATCTCTATCGTATATAGAAGGTGAACATAATATTAGCAGTCATAAGAATAATAAACACTTAAGTCGAGCGATATGAGGCTTTTAAATACCTATTTGCATAACAAGATATGCGCTTATGAAAAGTTTATCAAACAATGTTTGCAACCCTATCATATACGATCTTTAGGACGGAAAATTTAGATTAATGAAGCTTTCATTGTGGAAAAAGTAATGCGATTGAAGTATAGCAATGAAGTATTTATTATTGACTCACAAGCGTCGATTTGATTTTTGCTTAATCTATGAATATTAAACATTCCTCCGGTGCATTTTTAACTTAACGTCAGATGTCCAAAAAAAATGAAGGAAAGTTAAATTATCACTAGGTAGTCAATTCCTAGAAGATATTTATGTGTATAAGTATTAAATTAAAATAGGTATCCTGTGAATACTGGATACTACGCAAAATAGTAATTGTTTAACATAAGAACAAATTATTACAACATAATTTCTGATATGACTAATTCTCGCTCCAATTACGTCAAAGACAATTACATTATCGATTCAGGAATAATACATCATAGAAGAAATGATAATTGTTATTCCATTTATGAGAATAACAATATTAATGTATTTAAATTATGTTCTTGTTCTTACAATACGTACAAGGAAATGGAAGTCATAGCGTAGACAAGAGATAGTGATTACGTATGCATATAAAATTATGGGACTGGGTATGCAGATGCAGTGCCACAAGTACAGTCAGCTGCAATAGTATTTTTCGCTACGAAGGCCGCAGATATACTCGTATGTATGTGAGATGCCCTTATGGCTGTAGAAATAAGATTGGATCAGATATTTTGGCGGCCTTCATAGCGAAAGATACCAATCCAGGGCCTATTAACACCACGAAAATCGAACCGTTGCGGCTTTCTATATCCATCTCTGTCACACAAGCATATTGGAGTGTCAAAGAGGTTTTCCCGTCAATGCCAATTTTCGATGTTCGTGGTAGTCATACAGGGGACTGTACCACTTTGGATTTATGTTTGAGTTTTTCATTACGCCTACTTTTTGATCATTCAGTGGTTTTTATTTAAAACAAAAGTACTTAATTGAAAAAATCTATCGGTATGTTCAACTATTTTTCTTATCAATATATTTAGATCGTCGTTTATTCGACGTTTCCTAAATGATAAAAGTATTACTATTAATCTATGTATGTGCAAGCTTTCAAAAGGAATTAAGTGGCACGGATGAATTAACTAACTAACGGATGATTTTCACTCAACTAAAAAGGAGCTTAATTGGTCATAGAATTTCGTCACGAACTGAATACATGTTGCTTATGAACTCCATCTTAAAATATCGTGTGGATGGTAAGAACTCTCCTCCGCAAAACTTTGTTCTTTTTCTTCTTTCTTCTCATCTCTTATCATTTCGCGACACGCAGCGAAATGATAACACCAAATTTGAGGTCACGCATTTAAGATAACTTATATCAGGATGCTTGGCGCACGCTATCCCTAAAGTTTCCGAACTATAAAGACTAAACAACCACTTTAAACTATAAACTCGCAATTCTGTGTAAATCAATGTCAGGAAACTTGGGACGTTTGACGTAGAACTGTTAACTGTAGTCATTATACTGTTAAATTATCAACTGGCTGTCACGAACCGAACAACTGAAGTTTGGCCAACTAACTACAGCTTAGCGGGTCGTTTGACTTGCGTCATACAACACACAAATCGAATGGAACTTTGAATCGTTAAATGTGACTTAATAGTGTTGTTGTTAAAGGTAGAAAATTTTCAAAACTTTAGCACAAAGCAGATGAAATGCCAGACAGCCTTTGTGAGACGGTTGAACTATTTGCTATTTTGAAATTTTGTAAGAAACGCCCAAATGCGACTTGAATAGTAATCGACAAAGAAAGTAAAGTTTAGTGATCGGCTTAAAGGGGGCTGTTAGTTTCTATAGAAAACGTCACGTGACATCCACGGGCATCCGAGCTATCATGTGATTATTTCTATAGAAATTGGCAGAGCGTCCCTTCTCGCCCCGTTCCGTCCCGTCCTAGTGTGAGTCATCCTTAACTGGGTTAATTGGGTTCAGCCTATTTATCAGTTATTAGTAGGTATTAAATTAGCTAAAGCGATTTAATTAGCTAAAAAACGCTCTATAAGGTTCAACACATTTTTTTAGAATTTTATACCTACATTTTTATAAAAATCTGGTTTAAGGAGCGCACTTTTTATTTTAAACCGTTTCCACCATAATTATCTAAACAGCTAATTTAATTAGGCCACCGTACTGTTAAAGAAATTCATTTCGCTACAATCCCGGTCTAGTTGAAGGCACCAAGGGATCGCTAATCTGACAGTAACAAAGCCCAGCACTGGCCAGGCGGACTTATTAACGTGCCCCTGTCACTCCTCCGAGTAACTTTCAATTAGGACCCTGGTACGGATTAGACGCCGCAAAGTATACGTTAATCTTGCAAACGACTATACATTGCCGGCGCGTTTGGGCGCCGGGCGCGTCAATGGCAATAAAAGGATTAGTGAATGTGAACATTGTAATGGTGACGCTAATTGGGAATTAGTTATGCCGAGTGTGGAATACTCTTTTTCTTTTTAAGAATCTAGATATTTGTTGAATATACGTAAACTATCGTGAGATATCGTCATATTAATATTATAATAACATTACGGATAACACTCAAGTATTTTAAATCACTACGCGAGAGATGTTTCGGAGATCGGCGACGACGCAGGTGGGCGTACTACGGTGCATCTCGCCGGGCGTATAGCGGCGCGTCTCGCCGCGCGTACCGCCCTCGATGACAACACCGGTTGAGCATTAGCCGGTTGGTTGTCGCGCGCAGTGACTAAAAATAAAAATAATAATTATGAGTCGTATATTATGGGTGCCTGCCGTTTTACCAAAAAGACTTTGGTCAAATTTCATTACCCAAACAAATTTTAGCAAATGTTTTATTCGTCAATGCTATCTTTGGCAAGTTTACAATACGCATATTTTCATTTGGTCAAATTTTCTTTAAGCAGAATATTACTACGAAAATTAACATTTAAGCATTTGGTCATTTGCTAAATGTTTTATTAAGGCAAAACAAAAATACACAAAAAAACATTTAGTCAAATTACTTGTTACGACAAAACATTATAAGGACAAAAATTGGAGTTTTAGTGTCAAATAACTTTGCCAAAATAAAATTATTACAACGGCATGATTTCATAAATAAAACATGTTTGTATTTATTTATAATAAGTGTATTTGTAAGTTTGATGCAATATGTAAAAAAAAACATTTTTACTTAATAAGTAATGAAATACTTTATAACGCGGTAACAGAAGACAATATTAATTATAAGTAAGTTAATTAGGTAATTTACTTATAATTTTAAGTTTGACGCAATGCTCATTAGCAGTTTGATTTCAGAGTATTCAGACTTTTTTGGGTACACCATGGGTACTCCAAAAACTTGGTGGGTATTTCGGTTGCGTATTCCATGTTCCGCTAACATAATTTTCTTCAAACCATTTTGCGATGTTCAGCCAATCTGCATCTTCTATGTTTTCTAACAGCTTGTTAAAATACAAAACAATTTCATTTTCAGGTAAATAACTAAGCGCCAATAGACATTTTATTTGCTTGTTAAATTTTATGTCATTTGCGTACTTCTTGGTAAGTTTTTGTTCTTGAATTTGTCTAAAACAAATAATAACAAGGTTAATAAATATAGAAAGGACCCTACAGAAAACGAACAGCTTTTACAGTAGGTTTAGGTTAGGTTAGAACTGCGACCCCACAGAAAACGAACGGCTTTTCCAGTAGGTTTAGGTTAGGTTAGAACTGCGACCCCACAGAAAACGAATGGCTTTTACAGTAGGTTTAGGTTAGGTTAGAACTGCGACCCCACAGAAAACGAACGGCTTTTCCAGTAGGTTTAGGTTAGGTTAGAACTGCGACCCCACAGAAAACGAACGGCTTTTCTAGTAGGTTTAGGTTAGGTTAGAACTGCGACTCCACACAAAAAGGAACGGCTTTTAAAGTAAGTTTAGGTTAGGTTAGAACTGCGACCCCACAGAAAACGAATGGCTTTTAAAGTAGGTTTAGGTTAGGTTAGAACTGCGACCCCACAGAAAACGAACGGCTTTTAAAGTAGGTTTAGGTTAGGTTAGAACTGCGATCTCACAGAAATCGTAAGTCATAAATAAAAAAATCGTAAATAGTAAACATTACACATAAACAAATTGTTTTATTAAACATCCATTTACCTGTTTAGAATTCGCCCCAAGTGGAAAAAACACCCTTGCAAAAAAACCCCTTCATAATTGGACCTTATGCTTGAGATTGCTGCCTTCTCAAAATCTAATATACAGATAATACACACAACACAATAATGATGCAAATTGATTGTCACCTAATAAATATATGGACAACCGACTAAATAGAAATGCTAAATGGAATGTTGACGATATAAATCATTTGCCTTATTTTTATTAGCGTAACACATGTTTTGCCAACTGAAACATTTTACTTAATAAAAATTGGTCAAAACACTAGTTGGTAAGTGATTCATTGCCTTAACATTATTAAACTAAATAAAACGTTTGCGTAAAAATTTTTTGGGAAAAATAATATTGGCAAATCTTTATTTGGCAAATGAAATTTTGGGAAACATTTTTTGGGATCTGAAATTTTGGCAATTTCTTTTTGGTAAAACATTAGTAACCCGTATATTATACCTGACTAGGATATATTTTTTTTAAACAAAGTTTAATTGACTATGATGATTCAACTGGATTTTATGTAGGATTATTTTTACTTCATTAGGATATTTAGGATATTTAGGGCCACTTGCACCACTACTTACCTACTACCTAACCAAAGTAAAACGTTTATTATGGTACATGGAATTTGACAGTCAACTCCACGTTAGCAAACTAACCCGGAGTCCAGTTTGCAAGTGGCGCTTAAATAGTGCAAATTTAGCTAACTACTTATGCAACACCTAGTGTCAACATTTAATTATTTCCTTTTGAAATTGATAAAGATCACGGTAGATATACGAGCATAAACACTCAAAATCCGTTTGGGGCGTGTTTTTTCAAAAGGACATATTTTTTCATGAAGACCGTACAAAAATAAGCAATTTGAAAAGAAATTTCTGAGGAGACTGTATGTCTAGTTTAGAGATAAAAACCAACAAAGAAAGTAAATAAACCGTATGCGGAACCAACCTTGACCTCTGTCACAAAAGCTTATTTGAAGAGTCAAATACATTTCTAGGAACACCGTATCGAGCGAAGATCAAACAATCGATTCTTTATTTCAGACCAATATTTGTGGACAAAAAATCGATTTAAAAGGCACCGGGTGACGAGGATGTGATTTGAATAAATATCGATTACAGTTACTTGGAATTGTGTGGTATGTTATCCAAGAATTAGCTGTCAGGCATTTTGTTTAGCGATTGTAAGCTATTATATTTAGTAACGGCCTCTTGGACTAGTCGGTTTTGACCGTACGTAGATACGAAGCAGTTAGGTCCGGGATTTGATTGCCAGGAAAGGCTTTTATTTGTGTGCTACTGTCTACTGAATTACTTTTAAGTTATGAATGTGTTGTATGCATTTAAGTATTTGTTTAGTATGTACAGATATCGTCGTCTAGTAAGGCCAGCACTAGCTTTTTAAGCTTACTTTGATATTTACATTTTATACACAATTTTTTTTTTTTATAGGTACATAATATTAATTAAATGTAATGTATATACATGTAACAATAAATTTAGCTATTGATCACACAAAAAAAAATATATACACAATATATATATAATGTAATGTCTTTAGTTTGCTGTGTAAAACTACTGTAATATCGCGATACAAAAGTTATGTCAGAATCCTGTACGTATAAAATTAAAAATATTTTGAAACCCGGATAAAATATTATTTCCCACTTCGTTTTTTCATATAAAAGGGATATCATTATAAAAATGGTAACACTTAACATAGCTTCGCAAATAGATTAATATTCTTGGTATTTAGAGTCAAACCACGTTATCTTTTCTCAGCAAATGAACTGTAAAACTTGAAAGTGTTATTTTAAACGTCAAACTTCTATGAAATTATATGACGTTTACTTAACACTTTCTCAGTCTGTGCTATCAAAACCTAGGAAACTTAGCATAGACTGACTCTACCAAGATTAGACAATTAGATTTATTTTACTGGCAACACATTTGACACAAACTTCATGTTTGAACAAACGTCATTGTCAAAGTCTTGCTAAAAGCATAAGATGTGAAAGCCATTCTAGGCGAAAAAGAAAGGTCAAAGTCAAAAGTATTGTAAAAATCGGGATTTGACACCAATTTGTCACGGGATTCGTGAAAAAAAATCTGGTTAGAGGGTTTAGCTACCAGTTATGTAAAATAACAAATACTGGTTAAAACTGTTGTTTTGTCCAACAAATGTCCTTTGAAGTTGAAAGGTCCAAAGAGGAAAATAATTCCCTTATTTTCATTTATAACATTAAAAACATCACGTTTTAAAGTTTAAGTAGGTATTGGTTCTTAATAAAATAAACAACACAATTTCGATTTCGATTGACATATTTAAAAAAGTTTTGTACACCATCATAATTTTTTATGCATATGTAGGTAATTTGAGTTAACAGGATTTTTAATATTTCATAAAAACCAATGAGAATAAAGCAATTTCTTTATTTTTTTAGTAACTTTTTTTCTAAATTATTGATCTTAATTTAATATAAAGAACAGTTAACAGTCACTTGAAAAGTCACTATTTGCGACATGTTTAGAACTGTTCCTATAAGTACCTACCTATATGTACCTAATCATAAAAATATAGATGATAAAGATTATTGTTATGATGCAAGAAAAAATAATGGCATCGTTTCTCTTTAGCTTGATCTCGCCTAGCTAATTCGTTAAGTACAGAGAAAGTGAGATTAGGTTCGCTACTTTATTTATTAACCTTGATAATTTAAAATGCGTTGTTTTAGATCTTATCTGATTTGGCTGATAGACTTATCTCCACTAATGCTCTTAAAATGAGTTAAGTAACAAAAGGTAATTGGTTTTGCTAGAAAGTTATTTTAGATGAAATACAGAGTGAAACAAAAATGCTGGTGATTCATTTAAGGGCGCAATCAGTATCGTATACTAATTAAATAAAATTGACACACAAAAATCGTACTGGCGACAAGATCTCCTGCATCTCCTGAGGATGCCTTGTAGAGAGGCGAAACACGTGTCGAGGTTTATAACTATTATTGGTGGTGGATTGTTATATCTATTTGCGTATTTATTTTTTGCGGCGGGAGGGTGGGAAAATGAATTGCATGCAAAAAATACGCAAGTAGGTATAAGGGGTTGGCACTAATTGACTAGCACGTTTGGAGGAATAGCAAAGTAACATTATTTTCGTTTTTAATATGGAATTCCGTAAAGTAACGTCTGATTCAATAAACTAAAAATTGTTTGATCATTTGCCCCATATAACATTTTTTTGCGTCAAAATATAAATCAGGCCCTTAAACGAATCACCATCACCAGCATTTTTGTTACACCTTGTATATTGGACAATAATATATCTTTAAGGGGCACTTATTTTAAGTTTTAAACCAGATGGAGTAGCAATTGACAGGTCTACCTCTCTGCCGAATGGGTATGACATAGCATCATACTCAATGTATAGACTGATGTTTATACAAATTTAAATAAATATCATTTAATCATGGTAAATATAAAATACAATTACAGACATGGAGAATAGAGATAAATATACACAACAAAATTTACCACGAAGTGGTCTCGCCTCAGAATAATGTCGACCCGAAAGTGAACGCTGATCTTCCGGCCAGACCATTTGTTGGCCACGATCGCAGCGTGTAAGCATGGCCTAATAGTACCTAAAGAAAAATAATGTTATCTGACATAGTTATTTGGACGTTAATACGGACGAATTGATGTACATTTGAAGTGCCCCTCCTCCGCAAAATATTACCTAAATGATTATCTGAAATATCATCAAATGTCATACTTAATAATGCTTAACTCAAGCAAGTGCAAGTGGCGCTAAAATGAGGTTAGACTAAATAGGAGTAGGCACAGGCACCCAAAACACAACATAGCCCATCGTTAACCACGAGTCAACTTAGAAATTAGTGTGCAACTAACTTTTAAGAGCCATTTTCTTATTTCAACTATGACTAAAAATATTTCAAATATTTGTTTTCTTTGTAAATTCATACGAACTATAAACGAATTCTTAATTTAAAAATGCATGAACTGTTAAGCAGAAGACCTTAAATAGTGTAACATATGTACGAGTATGGTTAAAACATAGGTAGGTATAAAAGTATTTACATTGGCAAATTACACGCATCTTCCCTTATAGTACGTAATGGTTTATAGTATTACTAAAAAAGTTATAATTTTTTATGCAAGTGCTACAATACAGTAAAACAAAAAAGAAATCCATGCCATCGTTAGCAACAAAGATACTCAACCAACAGGTGCAACCCAGTTTCCCACTCATTCTGCTGTCATAATCTCAGCTCGCACAAACCATTTAGCTACAACATGAAACAAATGCTTAGCACCATTTTTTTAATATCATGACCCAAATGGATCCCATTTACACATTTTAATACTGAAGAGCTACAAACGCTGAGAGATTTTGATAGATTTGTATAAACAAAATAAATGCCACGGTGTAATGTAACAGCTTTCTTGTAAAATAATTGATACGCTTCAATCTCACCTTGCATATTCAAATTAATAAACACATGATATACTCGATAATGCTCAGCGATTTGTTAAGGTCTGACACAAATTTCAACTTATAATTAGTCCACATGCTGTGGTGTACATATTATGTATGTCGTTTTCTTTGGTATGTGATCATCAATATAGCAATCAAATTTAAATGATGTTTTATATATTGTCCCACTGGCATACAATTGAACTTCTGATATCATATTAAAATATCCACGATTGCTCTTCCACTCACGGCAGCGATCAAAGTCGCAGGTGCGGCATGTTTATTAAACCGTACTGAAATAATAAATCGTACTCTATATTACACTTACTCGTAACCTACTTCAATATTCACAGAAATATCAACCTTAGCCACTAGTATTTAGGTTCTCTTAGATTTATAGATTAAGGAATATACGGGGTTGCCAAATGTATTTTCTGAAATATTGGTAAAGCCGAATGAAATATCAACGGATATAAATAGAAGATTTCACTAACATTAAAAGCCAATGGCCTGGGAATGATAAACGTGAGTTTTTCAAACCTTAAGTCTGGATGATAAATGTGTTTTTCAAGAGCAGCCGCTTTACGAAAAATGAATATTATTTTTTCAGTTCCTACCGTTTATCGGTGCGCGCATTGTAATAGAGAGTACTCGTACCAATCATCTTAATATTGAAATTGTTGACATGGAGGGTAAATTTTATGTAATTGTACATACGATACCTTCAAATAATACAAAAATATCAAGCTCGATGGGAAATGTAATATATATATAATTAGCACATTGAATGGGCTGTTTACGAATAAATTCATTTATAAATTACCCATGCACTTTTAAACTAATGTGTACATTCTATCAGCAACTCGGAAAGATTAAAACGTTGTAGACATGAATTAGTGTTAATGTTAACTTTAAGTGCATGCAATAGTAGATCTTATTGCATAGGTATATAGAAATTCATATATAATACGAGTATAGCTCCCCTATAATTTATAAATTTCTATCCTCATATGACATGCAGCATGCCTTTAGTCTAGGTGTTATTACATTGTATACGCACATTTACTAATTATTATATTTAATATAGCTATTGGTGCTAATTATTAGTCCACATTGGGTAATGCTAAAAACTTACCATAAATTTACAGTAATGTATGCTACCCGTAACTGTGTCAAGTTTGTAGTCAAGCTTTATAAAACCCAAAAGAATCCCAGGCTAATCAACTAGCTCTATCCAGCTACGGGGGAGCAATCAACCAATTACAAAAGTTTACGAGAGGATTTAGCCCATTAGCCCATTGGAGGAAATTAACAATTGCCGGCTAAATAAGTCGACGGCTTAATTCCGTCATGTCAGTTATCGTTTGACGACGTTAAGGGTAAGACAGTCAATCACGGCAATAATGTTTTTAAGTATTTTAAAAACTAATGCATTTCCAATTACTCGTATATGTTGGATGAGAACAATTTTAGACGGCAAAATGATTAACAATGAGCCGATGATGATGAGAATTAAAAATGTTTTTCAAGTGATAAGTAGGTATACGTAGGTCTTACGTACCCAACTGGCATGATGTGTAAGTGGACGACATAGTAAAATTCATTACATTATATGAAAGGAAAAAAAAGTTTTAATGTAAAGAGAAATGCAAATATCTCGTTTGCTCGATTTACTTGGCGATAATCGTAAGGAGATAACTCCAACTTCGATGTTTAATTACCGATTGAGCGAATCCGTGATCAAGTTTTTGGTTGAATTACCAAGTCTTGTTTGGATTTGACATAGTAATTGTGCAAAGTAATAAAATGAGGTGTTTTGGCAATAAATAATCAGGATTCTATTAAATAATCACAAAAAATACTATGTTTTGTACTAAGGTAGTCATACATATATTATGTAGTAAATTACAGAATCAACCATGCTACATGCTAAACCTCCCGTAATTCTATCACTCTTTTTCTTAGAATCGGTTTTTTTATTACCAGGATTGTACATAAGATGAACTTCTCCTTAAGCTCATTCATTCAATTTGGGCTCTCACTGTACAGCTGAAACCTGATTGGCCCACGGCACAATGTTTCATTAATTCAAATTATAATGTAAACAAATTCCTACATACATTTATGAGAGTGAAACAAGATATCGTGTGTACTTTTGAATATAAAAATTAAAAGATCTCGACTATTTTTGTTAACATTTAATAGGTAATTATCTGTTTGCCTCAAATGTTGCCCGAAAATAACACATCCGCTGATTTTAACTATAAAACTCTCGTGAGACTCGAACATATTAAATAATATTTAAAACGGGTCACTCACGTGATTTAGTCGATTTTCGCTCGACATGTTTCGTTCTTTACGAAGAACGTCATCAGGAGCGACCACCCGTGACAGACACGACTTGCCTCTGTCGTGGGTGGTCGCTCCTCCCTCCTCCTCCTGATGACGTTCTTCGTAAAGAACGAAACATGTCGAGCGAAAATCGACTAAATTACGTGAGTGACCCGTTTTAAATATTATTTAATACATCAATACAATAAATAATATCATGGGACAATTTTACACAAATTGACCACACAGTAAGCTCAATAAGGCTCGTGTTATGGGTCCTAGATGACGATATATAATTATAATAGATACAATACACATTAAATACATAGAAACATCTAAGACTCAAGAACAAAATATTCGTGATAAACACACGAATAAATGCCCTGACCAGGATTCGAACCCGGAACTTCCTGTACGGTAGGCAGGGTCACCTACCAACTGGGCTAGGAGGTCGTCAAATATATTTTAATCAGCGGATATATAGCAGAGTCGGCTAAATTTGTCTTTTAATAGGGCTTAAGGATGACTCGCACCAATCCGTCATCCGATCCGGGACGATCTGTCAGATTCATAGAAAGAATCACATGATAGCTCGGGACCCTCAAAGGTCACGCGACGTTTTCTATAAAAAAAAAATGACAGATTGTCCGGGATGAGATCGGATCGGATCGTATTGGTGTGATTCATCCTTAATGCATGATTGCTTTTTAAATTACAATTTAGGTAAATCGCACAAAATAATACATCGTACCAATGAGTTTTTCGGAACATAAGTACGAAATATCATTTGATATTTACCAATCGCTTTTCGATGAAAGAAAACATCGTGAGGAAATCGGACTAATCCCAATAAGGCCTAGTTTACCCTCTGGGTTGGAAGGTCGGATGGCAGTCGCATTCGTAAAAAGTAGCGCCTACGCCAAATCATGGGATTAGTTATCAAAGCGGACCCCAGGATCCATGAGCCATGGCATAAGCCGGGAAAACGCTAGGGAGTGAGTAATATATACGAGTATATATATAGAATAAGAGGCTAATAGGTATAAAAATTCCAAATTATCACTTTTTCCATCTTAAATTATCGGTAAACAGTGACAACAGTCTAAAACATGTTTAATTCTAAACAAACATATTCAAGAATTCAACGTTTCTGTAGTCGCTGATGGAAATATGCATTTAATTCATATTTAAAGTCACATCGGAACCGTCTTTGACATAAACTTCACAATTGTATGATCTTCTTTTATCTTTCATAAAGCCGCAACGTTGTACATAAGTGTCACATACAGGCTTGCGGATCATGCTTCTTTTATTTGTATGTTCAAATACGTAAATATGTATGAGTTAACCTTTTTGTGACCTTTGGGAATCAAATCAGTATAAAATATGTAATAAGCTATGATTTAAGCTGATTTGCATCGGTAAAAGCCACCGATGGTCACGTTTACATTAATAAAGTCCTGTTATTTACATAGCACACACTCTTACAATCGTGTTACTTGTACAATGCTAGTAAGCTTAACAGGATTATATCTAGTTATACGATGTGCATAACAAATAAATTAACTTACGGCTACATAAAAAGGGTAAAAGTATCTACTATAAATTGAAATAGATGTCATATACTAAAGATAAAAGACCAAAACCATCGTAGATTAAGCCGAGGATCGAACTCGGGTCTTCAGCTTACGCGGCTAACGCCATAACCCCTAAGCCTGGTCTCAACGAATTCTGGCAAATTTCTCGAGTATATGCAACCTTTGTAACAGGTAAGACGCCTGTGGCCGTACTCTAAGTACAAGCTTTATCGCTAAGTACTTCCATCCAAACCAAACGTAGGGGTTCCGGTATGGCGTGAGAGATGACGCTGTCAATAATGCAACTTTTTGTCGAAACAAATCAAATTATTTAATTTAATATTTTAACTTATCTTATCTTTTTTACTTACCTTAAATGTACACTGTCAACTTTTCTCGGACGTTTAACAAAGTATAAGCCTACAACCATAAAATGTTCGCTTATGGATGTCAAAAACAAGAACTACTACCGGCTCTGACCTTTGACGGAATAAAATTCCGCCGCAAGAAACTTTGCTTTTGCAACAGACTTAATTGTAGATTCTATGGAAAATGTGTTTCGAATATATTCCGTGCAAACTGGAAAGGGCGCGTTAGGCAAACGTGAAATCTGACCATTGCATTTGGAGGATATTTGCCGAGCTGCATTGATCATGTTCCTGACAAATATTGACACAGGAGACTACGTTCTAAAAGTACCGTCACTCCAGCAGATTTCATCCACTGGCCGGTCTTGCATAACCCGCTATTCTACCTTTAGACTCATTACTATTTGTAGCCGTATGGGTAGGCTAATAGAGTCCAAATTAGTGAGATTTGTGTAAAACGTCACAGCTAATACAATCGGCATCACATATTCAGCGATTCGTAAGGTCACAGTCATTTATTATGCATACAGCGGACTCGAGCAGGGTCGGAATCAATCCAGGAACATTCGGCATAATACAGCAGGCAAAAACTGCTACAGCCCTGTTTGTTATTCTTTTGAACTTGTTTTGATGATTGGGTATGTAATTTATTTGTGTTTGAACCGTTCGATTGAATTCGGGAAAGGATTACCTACCTCTTTATTATGCAGCAACATCATAGGTTGTTTTTTCTTATTTTCAAGAACAACATAAAGACAAAGTAAATAAGGTCACGTCGATAATAGAGTAACATAAATGACAAGGATATTTAAGTACATCATTTGCAACATTATTTGAAAAAATACGGCTCTGAAATGATGCCTATTATATTTGTTTGTAGCGAATCTGAAGAACGTATAACACTGAGCCAACTTAATAAGTTATTTCATATATACATATATTATATTTTCTGATACGATCTGTCAACCGTAAGCGGCTTAGAATATCGTTAGCCAAAAAATAACATACCCGCTGTCCAATCAACAGAAACTCACCCTAAAGATGTCCCCTATTCCTATCTTATTTTGGCAGCATGTCGAATTGCTCCCTCCAAATCCGGATACATAACTGTATATATTTATGTATAAATTGATACGAGTATACACCGATATATCTAGACAGAATACTGGATTACTACATGTTCCATTGATCACCAAGCGCAGACGACTATTTGCCTCTTGCGCGTCAATGTAGTGTAACTGATCCATATTAACTGTACCTACATAACTTTGTTTAGGTTGAAACGATGACTCTCCCACGAATAGTTAGCAATGAAAATTAGAGCCCTGAGGTGATTAGTCGCTTTGCTAAGTCCAAATGTCATTGATAATAATCTCGATAACGTTGACTGTTGACGGGGGCTTGCTTGATTAATTACATGTCAGATCCTTCAATCGCATTTATTCACTAATTTCATAGATGTTAATTCCAATAAATATTGCCCTGAAAGGATTTTTGTACACCTAATTTTATCGTGTAGGTATTTAGTTAATTTAAATAATTACAGCTCTAACTATCTAACCTGGTTAAGCCTAATTTTAGGAGTCAATTAAAACTCAACCAATTGATCGCTTTAAGTCATATTCGAACTTAAATGTTATTTATCCATCTGCCAAATTTCACGACGAACGCATCAACGATACTTACAATTACAAATATTCATACAAACTATTTAATTTTTCTAAGCAAAATCGTATGTGAACGATTTTATATATCTTAGAAAGAAAGGGAAAGTGAAAAACATCCCCCTAATGCGCATATGAGGGATATGGCGGAGAAATTCGCGGTCACCGGCTATGTCTCGGTAGCTCAGTTGGCAGAGCCATGAGCGTGTATCCCAGAGCCGCTAGTTCGAGTCTCGCCCGAGGCCTTGAGTTTTTAAACCATTCTTTTCTTTCTAAAAATACGTAAGTACAAAACCAGATTGTTCCAGAAAACTCAACCAGTATAGGTTGAAAAATTATAAATACTAGATTTCGTTTTCTGTTATTAACCAATAGATCGAAAGCATTCTACAGGCAATTGGTATTTTAAAATATAAATTCGTAGGTTTACAATACAGGGAGTCCCAAGACTATGGGACATGATAAGAAAGTACCTTAAATGCCGTAGATTGGATATTTTGCTGAAAGAAGACTTTATGTTATTTTTAAAAGTTAGTAATACTGCATTGAAAGATATAAAAAAGAACTTAATTAACTTGTACAGTTTCATGTAGGAATGTTTTTAATTTGGCCGTTGCTTTTGTTCTTGCATATTGTTCCTTTCTTTTAAAATACTACGTTAATAAAGAAGAATTTTTAGTTTTTGACCATTCTTTCGATTGGCATCATAAAAATAGGGGTGATCTTTTTTCCACATTTATGTCGTTAAATAACATAAAGGATATCTAAGCTACTTTCTCTTCATGTCCCACAGTCTTGGGACGCCTTGTATAGTTATGTAGCGTGTATTGGAGTCATTTCGAAAGTCAGAAAACTGTAATTTGCAAATGACACTCTTGAAGTGATGGAGTTATGTGTGATCTTCTTGTGATTTTCGTAATTACCCTATGTTCGAAATTATCTCAATACATTCTGTGTATATCTAATAATGTTTCAGAACGCGATATTATGTTCTTCGCAAAGCATTCCACACATTAATGTCTTCACAGAAACGGACTGAACAATAAAAACGACCATTTACGAGGTTAATTTAGTGGCCATTCGTTTGAACTTCACATAGGATAGGTACTGCAATTCTACTACATCACAGATCACATTGCAATTCCGACTACATTCTTGCCTCAATGCCCTACTTCGAAACGTAGCCATATTGTTTCGTACCCAGCAACTGATAAGGTTGTAGCTAAAGTACAGACCACTTACGCACTAGACAGTGTAATTATGTGTTTTTCCAACCTTAAGTTGAAGAATGAACTCCATGGTAAACCCCATTTGAATAGATAATAATTCAATTGCGGTAGGCTGCAACAAAAAAAAATGCGATTATCATGAATAAATTCATGTATCGATTGTGTATGAAAATTTACAGCTGATACATAACATTGAATGAAACTGAATAAACGGTGGCTCACACTAGACCGTCCCGGGTTCGACACGTGCCGACTACTCACTGAGTCAACATAGATCTTTCTGTATATAATCTATGTATGATATCGGTAGCTAAACTCAGACACCTGGCCATTAAATTAAAAGCTATAGTCGATCTTCGGTGCACCTCGGATGTGTTGAACCAGACTCTAGACGTACTAGCTAGCGTGAGTTATCCTCAAGTCTAAATAAGGAACATTGTTAAATTATGTTTTCTCCCCGTATAACTAATGCCAATGTCAAATTGACAGGTAAGGATAAACAATCATTTAGCTAAACTGTGCTTGATCGTCGTTTATGAATAACGCCATAAGTGTGGTGATTGGTGACTACGAATCTATTGCAGGGAATCTACAACCTAAGCACTGTCCGCATTAGGTCTCTGCTTATGTGCCTGTACCACGCTATCTGCACATTGGAATTTATCTACGAACGATTGCTTAGCTTAATGTTCATTGCTGCATCTGTAATACAAACAGATATGTGAACGTTTTAAAAGCGCTAATGGATTTCTGTACGCGAGTTTCAGCGAGTATAACTATATTGCGTGCAGCTTTACTTATTGCTTGTGTTAAGTGCAGTACTTTGTTAGGGATGCTGCATAGGAGGGTTTTTGGGTGTTTCACTCTTTGTTGTTGTTTACATAAAAAGACGAGTTCTAGTATATATTAGTAGGTTCCTTTTAGTTCGTAGGAGTAAAGTGCAAGCAATAAATTTGAGAGGTATTTTAAACAATAGTTTTTATTGTTATTTAGCCCATTGTGTCCCACTTTTGGGGATAGGCCTTCCCTCTGTTCTTTCATTCGTTACGGTTCGTAGCTACATCTGAACATTCTTTCAAATTAATCCCGTCATCGCCAACTACGTCTGTCGGGTCCCCGGTATGGACTCATGAGGCACCAACTCCATTTGTTATCTTGGTCCACAAGTACGAGTTATTCGCAGTTGGCATGGATACACAAATTATTGTTCATATACCTCAACCACCTTAGGTAAAGTTCAGAGCAAGCAAACGCTTGAAGCAGCTTCAGTTATTCCGGCTACATGTAGAATATGTAAATTAGTACATAAGTTATGCTAATTTATTGGTCGGCTATTTGCACACTTTTATTGCTTTGCCTGACCCTTAAGGTTAATGGCGTTTGAGTAACAAATTTAAAGGGTTTGCCTTATTTAAATAAGTCACTTTTAGATGAGCCTATTTAGATTTTACTTCAGGCAAGCATTACAGTTTACTGTTATGTCAGCGGAATATTATCTACTTACATATATTTATTAATACTTACTCGGGATGCGACCTACTTATTGCGACAGAAACTTATATTGCAAAGAAAACATCCATGTGAAGAGTTGAAGGACTCAAACGCTTTCTGTGAAAGGTTGAGTTGTAAAATAGGTAATCTTAGTATTATAATTAGGATAAACAAAATCATACAAGTGGTTATAATTATGACCCCTAACGACGGAAAAATTGGTGTTACATATATTATAAGGTTGAGGCGTATATCTGTGTACATACTATACTTACAGTTTGTAGGAATCTATGAGTCTGTGACATTGTGGCGACTAGAGTTATCTGTTGGGACCAGCGGGTCCCAAACGGATGACTCGAGTTGCAGTTTTTTTAATCGAAGTTGTCTTTCAAGTATGCATTAGTTACAAATAATCGTACCAATGTACCTCGGTTTATTCATAAATTAAAATCAAAACTCTCAATAACTCCCACATATGTCAAAGAAAAACGATTCCAATTATACAAGCGACCTTTCACCCATCCGACATATTTGTCTAACACATTCATCAAATCGACCCACCATTAACAAGCCGCATTGATGCAAATGTCGTGTCAAAGCATTGTACAAACAGCAACAGCCTTAACTGACTATTGTTATATCTTACCCCGCTGCAATAAGGCTTAAAAATAGTCATTCAACAGTGTTAGCTATGGTACAAAACGGTCAAATGCTTGACCAAACTTCCCCATTATACAAGTGTCAATGAGACACAATAACACGTTATAAACAAGCCGTTTTTAACCTTATTGCAAACGAATTATGGTATACAGTAAATACAGTAAAAAGCTTTCGTCGACTTCGAACGTGTTTCTAGTAAATTATTTAAAGGCTCGAAAGTTTGTTAAATAGTTTAGTCGAGTTGTTTAACTAGCTAAGTTGCTAATTTGTATTGTTTGTATGTGAAAGGCGTTTGTGTACTCACTTCAGTGGTAATAAAATGTATTGAGGTTATTTTGAAAAACATATGATTCGGACTTAGAAGTTACATGCTTATGTAAAAACAATAATCAAAATATAAAAAAAACATAAAGCATTCTAACTTACATCTATCATATATGCTTTTCAATTGGGATTTTTAGGTACGAGAATGATATAAAATAATTTATACTTGGAAATATTTGTATACTCCGAAAAATCGCTATTCATGATCACGTTCATATTACTATGTACATATTAAAACGTAATAAAACAATGCCCACTGTTTTTATTTATTTTAAACTTTGCGATCACATTTGTTATGACGCCCGTTAGTTTACAAACGCTAAAACATAAGCAGAAGCGTATTCTGTAAACCGTAAATAAATAAAGAGTTACCTAAACTATGATTTGTTTGAACATAAGATTTTTTTTTTAAAGGTCTTCCTTTTCTAAAGTACCTAAAATATTATTCGTATATCATGTAAGTACTAAATTAGACACTTCGGCAAAAATAATTGTGTATTTATTAAATTACGGTCGCCGGTAGCGTCCACAAGGTGTGGGCGCTCGGCTGAGGGTCTCGACGCCGAATGAAATAATAGTACATTGTCTATTAAGGGTAGTAAACAGGAAATTCCGAACGAGTGTGAATTTAAGCCCAAGTCGAAGACGAGGGCTTAATTTTAGCACGAGTTCACAATTCTTGTACCGCCCGTGATACATATAATGTTTTTCATCATACTTGCGAGAAATTAAATAAACTTTCTAGGCAGATAAAGTAACAATAATTATTAGCGGTAGTGTAGTTGCACAGTCCACAGTACTCCGGAGTGAGCGGCGACTACGTGCGGCGAGCGCGTGGGAGCAGGGCCTCCGGGAGCTCCGGGCGGGCGGTAAAGTAGTATGAGAATCCACTAAGACCATGGGTTTAATACAGCTCATTAAGTCTAAGAAATATAATATCACTATTTACGAAGTGTGATGAAAAGTTATATGTATTCCGCCGTTGAACAAAATTGTATACCTAAGATTTGTACTTTTTAATTTTTCCGCCACCTCTGCAGCCGCGCCGGCCTTGGCAGTAGATCCGTGAAGATATGACTAGGGTGTCAACACAGGTGGCGTCCCATACCAGTACCGGTCCCATATTCCACGGAGCCAACGACATTCCATCAGTTCTCTTGCCATCATCTCTGAGAATGACCGCGGGCTCAAAGAAAGAGCTGGCGAGAGACCGGCAGAGGATGTCGTTAAGCGCAGCATGCCTGAATAAGCGGCAGGCGCTCCTCTGGCAAGAGAGCCCATGGTGCCTGAGGACATCAACGTTAAAACTGCAGAAATACCTGTGCGGTGCACAAGCCCGGACGCCCAGCCGCAGACGGGTCGCAACGCGTAGAGTGCGGGTTCCGGAAATGTGCCCATGTGTATATTCAATTCAATTCAATTCATTTATTTCGGAAGCAAGTCCATATTTGTTAGTACAGTAAAAATATAAAATTAAAATATAGATGGGAATAGTAATAGTATAGATGGGAAGGCGTGTAGCCAATAACCGGCTTCCTTGGTCCCGGCTGCTAAGAGCCTGGCGCGTTGAGAGACTGTACTATGGCTTAAAAAAGAATTGTAGATAATTTTACACATGATGTCATCCCGGGTCTTTTAAGAATATGGATTTTCGGAAAATCCTGATCCGGGCAAGCAATGGATCAGGCGTTTTTGACCTCTGATAAGCTAGGAATCTCATAGTTTGAAAGGCAGGCCCTTAGGATTTTTTCCTACAAGAATTGCAGAGCTATGAGCAGAAGACAAAAACGCCGGGGTAGAAACACTTGAAATTTTGCGGATCCCTATCCCACCGTGGCGAATAGGAAGGGGTGCTTGGATCCAGGACTCTTCGCTAAGCTGCATGTTTAAGACGGATTCCAAATTTATTTTAATTATGTCGTCTAGAGGTTTATAAATTTAAATTTTTTAGCAGCCAAGTACATATGTTAATTTGGGCACAAAAAGGTAGAATTTAATAATAGATAAAGAAAAATGAGGACTGATTTCGAAAAGACGACTTACTCTTGCCTACATGAAAACTAGTATATGGAACTAAAAAATTAAAAATGATTAAAAATGAAAGCGTTTGTAAAAGTGGTTTGGGAACAAATGTATGTTTCCAAAACGCCCTTGCCTTTAACTTAGGCAGAAGCAGCTGAAGTCTTTTGTTATGGCGAATTTTATTGTTAGCGATTCAATGAGAGGTTTTTTGAATCGATCCATTTTTAAGTGTCGAATGCATTGAATGATTTATACTTCATGAGTGAATGAGTTTTATTCACTCCGAGACTGCGAGTGAATGATTTTTGACTACGTGTGTATTAGGTGCTTGTTCGTGTCAAAATATTCGAAAGATTGATTTATGAGACCACAAATCAAAGGAAACGATTGGGAGAGCCACATATGAAATGGTATTTATAACTGTTCTTGAACCCTTTTTGTGTAGGTACCTACTAATAAAACTGAATCGAATAAAAAAAAGAGATGGTGGACTTTCATGGATGAACAATGGGTATCGTATGTGTTAATTAGCAGTATAAACCATCCAACATAATTAAAAATAAAATAGAGCGACGTGATACAATAATAATTATAAATAGTTTTTTTATTTTATTTTAAGGTCTAAAACTTTAAGACCCACACGCAACACCGAGGGTTAGCCACTAACCCGAAATTAAGCTGTCAAAAACCCATACAAAAAAAACGCTTAACTCCGGGTAATCTGGCTAAACCTGAGTGGTGATTTTTGGAGAAACATACCTATACCCAGAAATGTCATCAATTCCTACGACACGCGACAAATTAAACACTTGACATCAATTGATGAAATATCTGGTTGTCTGTGAACAGGCCCCCGACAGCAGTCGCTCCCACCAGTTAAGAACGAGCAAGAAGCAAAAGCAGTCGCGCAAAACTCATGGCAAACTTACAGAAATATAGCTAAACATGTGCCAAGAAAAAAACATGTTAAAGTTGAAACACTCGTCAGTATTGCCCCTATATATCATGTCATAGGCATGGCCTGAGGTTAAGTGCCTATAGTGGATGGTAAATCCTATGTATGTTTGATGGTTTACCCTAAAAACTCTCCACCGAGTCTACAACGCTCACGTATTGGTAATCGCTTCACTTCTACGTGTGTGTGCTATTTGAGCTAATATTATAATAATACAGTGCCTTTACACATTTACAGTCCCATCTGATTTTCTGATCGACCTACTGTAACTACCAATACGTATCAACAATATTTACACACCATGTGCCTACGCCAGCTTATTCACCCCTTTTAATTAACCCAAATAAAAACATAACTAATTTACCGATGTATGGAGCCTGTTTTAAAAAGCGCCCGTTGCACCTGACGCCCTATAAATATGTCATACAAACAATGCAATTAAAATTAATGGCCGGCAAGTGCAGTCCATATCACTCCCGGGGATAGGATTAATTATTGAGCATTTTATTATTGAAATAATACCGAAATCCGAATGTCTGGTAGGTAATTGGTGCACTATTTTATTTTATTGATTAATTGAGCATTTTTGTGAATTGTATGTTTGTAAAAGTAGTCCCAAAGCGCAATAATGAGAATTTCTTATTTAATTTTTTCATGTAGACAAACATGTTTCCTTTGAATTTTTTACCAACGAAAAACTTTATCCTGATTTTTAACTAGTATATGAAATGAAAGAGAACTCATATAGATCGTGTATTTAGGCTTATCTACACCAACCGAGATTAGCTACTCGTAACTTAACCGGAGTTAAGCGTCTATAAAGTATGGAAATTGAAGTTAACTCTGGGTTACTAGCTTGAACCAGTTTGGCGTAAGTGGCGCTTAAAAAAGTAAAATTTTTACAAATTTGCACGAAATTAAATATTATCAACCTAGTCCTGACAAACCTCGCATATAGCTTATGACATTAAGGCCTCAAGCTATAGACCCACTCGGGGTTAGCCAGATTACCCGAAGTTAAGCGTTTTTTTGTATATAATTTGACGGCTTACCTGACTGATTAACGGTTAAAGTGGGCCTACATGTACGTAAAGATAAAAGTTAACAAGATTTATTTTTGTTCCAGTTTCTCAAACATCGAGTAACCAGCTAAGGTAAACTCAGAATTAAGTGATCTAATATTTCTCAAAGCAGTCTACACACTTCGGAGCCGGCACGTATTAAGCATTTGTCATAGGTGGACATGACAGTAAACATAAAACCTGTACACACGTGACCCAGGTTTGAATGGATTGATAATATAGATATACATACTTACTCGTATATTGTGTTAGTAAATTGGTACTTACCTTAAAACATTCAACTTTAGCCCAGTACTAGAACTAAGATCGAACTTAATAATTAATAATCAATACCGATTGCGTATTGATCGATATTGCGTGAGCTTCTTAAATGTTTATTTTTGTACATACTTACTTATATGTAAAGATGTTATAATTTTGCACTATGATTGACTCGTTTTACTGGTTAACGGAATTTGTAATAAAAACAAGTAGCAGGCGTACTATTAATAAATCTTCTAAAACATCTCTCACCCAAGGAGATGAAATTTAAAAAAGCTTAGCTTAGCGCCAGTTGCACCACCCGCTTAACTCCGGGTTAGTTGGCTAACTCAGCGTTCTCTGACAAATTCCGTATGCAAAAACGTTTAACTCCGCGTTTGTAGGTTAAGTTTTGTGGTGCAAGTGGCCCTTAGTGGTGTTTGTGTGGAGCTCTGCGATATTTAAAGATTATGTTTTGTATCGTAATATGCGCCAACTTTGCCACCTATCTTTGCCCTAATATACAAATATTCTTTTAACGATGTGCAATGTAACACAGTACTGTTTGAGACCTGTAAATGCCAATATTTCCCACCATTCAAAATGGCTTACAATTGTCATTTTCCGGTGATCGTCTAAAAAAATATCTGGGCAAAGATATACCCCTAGTGGCAAAGTTGGCGCATATGATGGAACTCCAAATTTGGGGAGAAGATTAGAATCTATTTAATTAAATTTACCTCTGGAGACTACAACGCACACAAGTTACGCGTGTTGCTTTTCTTTATACTTGTTTACATTGAAAATACCTATAACAAGTCGCATAGCAGCTGTATGTTACTCATCTCATATTTAATACAATATTATTAGGTATACAATTTCTTTTCAAACCGGAACCTTCCTTGTAAACACAATCGCATTTAGAAAGAGACGCCTTAAACAGCTTAATTCGACCAATTCTCTATAAGTAAAGGCGTATTCACACTAATCGTGTCTATTAACGCTGTACTAATCGATTCGACCCGACTATTGTCTGACATCGGATCGTTCAACCGTTTTATTTTATTGTACGAGCCCGCACTTTCACCCTGACCCTACTATTTAAAATTTATCACTTGCCACATTACAAATGCACTTAGATGTGCCCTATTATAATAATCATATGATTCAATTTCGTATAGATTGAAGAATGAAACTACTTATGGAGGAGGTAATTTTGACAATTTTGATTTGTCAGCTGTGATCGTCTTTAATTCCATGCGATATGGGATAGTTTACTATAAATTTATAGTGTTAGGAGCTTGTAGTGATATTTGTATTGTTTACTATGAACTATTTTAGTGGGACTGATTATGTCATGTTTGTTAATTTGGAAAATGGAGCCATCTTTTAAATTAGTTATTGATTTTGTTTTGTTCCCATGGAATAGGAGGCTTAAGTTACAACGTGTCATTAACTTTGTTTAATGGCTTTTGTTTAAATATTTACGATAGCAATAATGATAATAATTATGACCTATATTAACTTCCTAATTATCTGCTACATATAAGTTAACATTTTACGATTTCTATAACTTATTTGAAATTACTTATGTTAGTAAACGAAATATTTTTCTACAGAAAAATTAATATTTAAAGACTATTAAATTTAAAGTAAATGGTTGGTTTAACTTAAGAGTGTGTGCATAATTCATTATTCTTATAAAACTACCATTATCTACGCCAAGAACACTGGCTGTCATAAAAATCAAGAGGCCATTAAAGTGATTAAAACGTAGACCCCCACGACGACCCATTCTTGCTATTCCGCTGACCATCGAAACGTCAGTAACTTTGTATGAGCATCATTACACTTACTGCTTTTTTCTTTTGGTCTTCGGTATCATTACGCTTCGTGCAGGGTAATGATTTTTATTTCAATGAAGCTGCCGCGTCATAGGGAAAAAAGAAAAAATCTGCCAATAATAAAATTATCAGGGAACCGCCGGGCTATTAAATGCAGGTTGCCCGTGAAATATACGGACAGGCGAGCGTTGAAGATATGGCTGCGAGCTTCGTGTAAAACGCTCTAGCGATATTCAACTTTTGCCTTGTTATTTAGTCACTATAAGAAATATCACAATGTACAAGGTATTTCGGTACATATTTAGAATTGTGTGTGTACAATGTCCCAAAAATATAAAATTATAGGTACTTATATAATAAGTTCAGAAATACGATAGTTCAAAACTTGATAGAAATTACGTCAAATTACTGAAACTTCAAAATATTTTTTTTCGAAATAATTTTTCCTAATTCTAGTGCACGTTTGATCATTTGTTAAAATTTTTCAGTTGTAATTTAGACACCCTTGATCATAATCAAATTGACATCATCATAATCGAATAAAGTTCAGAACGCCGACCGGTCTAGGTACTAATATCCGCTACTTCTTATGCACGTAATCGTGCCCTTAGCGATAGACCGCATGATATTTATGTTTACTTTATGCAGGATCCCGGAATATTCCAGGAAATTTGCAGCTTAATTCATTTAGCAGCTCAAAAACTAAGCCCCGAGCGTTAAGGCCACGCGACACGTTAAACCACTTCTTAAATAATATTAGTGAGTGGTGTTGAACTCGATATATCGGAGAAATATTCCATTAAAATTTTCAAAAATTGAACATTTTGAGTTTCATTACATATTAAGTTAGATCAATACATTAAATAGGCGTAAAAAGATAAGGTTCCATGAAAACGCGCGTGGCAAGCGTCGTAGCTCACCTAGTTATGTCACAACTCACGACTCATAACACAATATATTTTATGCCTAACACGTGAGGTAATAAAGAAAGCCCTTGATCGCATATTTACGTCCCTCGCTTGCAGCTCGGGTCGCAAAAATCTGCGATCTCGGTCTTTCTTTGTTTTACCGCACTAGTTAGGTAATGTACTATTACAGTACACATCATCACCATCATCATCATCATTTCAGCCGAAAGACGTCCACTGCTGGACATAGGCCTCCCCAAAGATTTCCACAATGACCGGTCCTGCGCCACCCGCATCCAGCGGATTCCTGCGACCTTCACCAGGTCATCAGTTCACCTTGCGGGGGGCCTGCCCACGCTGCGCCTTCCGGTACGCGGTCGCCGCTCGAGAACCTTTCCGCCCCAACGGCCATCGGTTCTACGTGCAATGTGCCCCGCCCACTGCCACTTAAGTTTAGCGATTCGGAGAGCTATATCGGTTACAGTACACATGGTGCTATATTACCGCACTGGTGCGATAATGAGCGCTTTATGTGCCTCTGTCAAAAATCCAAAGGGCCATATGTACTGTAAAACATCGTACGATACACGTGCGAATATGTTATTTTTATTATATGTAGAATAGAAAAGAATAGAATAGAAATAATTTATTCGTGGACACACAAAATATACAGTACAATTACAATTAACAGAAAAATATACGATAAATATGTCTTGGACAAGCGTATCGATCTCAATTTGAGACTAGTTAACTGACTCCTGGTACGATTTAAAGAAATATACGGTTGATATGCTGCCGTAACATAATATAATTTAATATATAATACATATTATCTAAGAGTCCTCTTCATGATTGCCCAATTCAGCATCCACAAAATAAATGGGGTGATTTTATATTAATGCAAAAAACGCGTTTTTAGCAACATTGTGGATTCCCATTAACTTTGTATGCGAGAGAGATGAGGGACGCAGATAAAAGAATCAGCTAAAAACCAAAGGCTAACGGATATTCGTGGCGTTGATCCGTCGCTAGAAGCTATATGATAAATAAGTATATTCGATTTCAAAGTCAGAGTTGTCGTAACTAACATGCCATATTGTCTAAACGGCGACTGTACACAGATTCAGATTTTTACACTGACCAAAAAATATATGATTAGACTATGCCCAGATGTTTTGCTTTACAAGTCATGTGTTGTTTGCAAATCGTAAAATTTCTTGTAGTAAGTATTTCTCCACATTTGTTTATGTTACTCGACACGATTTAGTAAATTTAGTCCAAACTATTATGCTATGGAACTCCCAAGATGAAATTGTACCACAATAAAGCACTTATTTACTACGTATGCAATTTTTACATAAAAATGAAATACATAAAAATAACGGCTAAGTTAAATTGTTTCCATAAGTAATGATACGGTCTTTAAATACCTAAATAAATGATAAATTTTGAGCTTGCCCGTCGATTTGAAATAATAGCTAAACACTTGCATTAATATATTATATCTTCAAGATTACTTAAGTTATTTTTGCTCTGCTATTATAATTATCATAATTATAACTAAAAAATCTTTTTCAAATATGAATCTGCGCAAGCGTTAATTTTATTCAGACGGGCAGCATACACTGCTCTTTAAATCGTTTAGTTCAAAAACTAAGCTTCGTATAACGCTCCCGAGGAGTGGGTATTAATTTGCATGTGTTAGTAGGGTGAATATTTGCGTGCGGTATTCGTTAACTATGAATTCTGTCGCCGTAATGTACCTATTGTTTACGCGTGAAAATAAAATTGAAATTATTTTATATGATTAATATCGCAATACAGATACTTGTAATTGCCATGGATAGGTATTGGTGTGCCCGCTTATATTTGTCGTCTGGATAATGAATGAACCCGACGGTAAATCCGTCAACGTAGAATCGGCGGGAATTAGACACGGACGTGTCTGCCGGAGATGTATACGTGTCCAATGCCATTCGTTGTAAGTAACCGTAGGCGTTAGCGGTTGCGCGTTTCTAAAGTATGTCCGTCTCGCTCTTGCCAAAACAGTGGTAAGCTACCAACCATCGACCAACTTACCACTGCTACCAACTATGGATGTTTTAAATCTGAAAGAAATATATTATATTCTTTTTACTGCGAACATTTTGGGCACCTTGTGCGTAGATGTGCCGTTTGAGACTTACCTAGAAAACGTTCTAGATTCTTATGCATACAACGTGTGTGTTAAAGCCTAGCAAATTTCCATTTCCCTACAACTAATGTAATATAACGTCCATTGAATGCATATTTTTGTAATTTCGCCGGTGGTATTACTCCTGCACATGAGTTTAAAAAGTGTTTGTTTGTTTACTTAACATTTAAACAAAAAGCCGTTATTCGTTCAATGCTCAAACGGGACCAACTGGTCGGTACACTTCACACTGCAATAAGCGGAAACAGTCCGAGCTAATGGCAATCCTCGATGTCTGCAGGAATGTTATTTGTACACAAAATGGTCGAGATGCTGTGAAGATTACAGTACGGCCAACATCAAATGTGTTTGAGCACGTTTTAGAACATTGCTTTTATTTGGTCGTCATTACCTACTTAGTATAAAACATTGTTTAATATAGACGAAGCGGCATACAAAAAACCAGATTCCAAAGCTTTATATTGAACAGGCTTCTTCTGGCAATTGACAACTTTAAATTTTTTAACGGCGAAATGAGGAGCTTAAAAGTAATTTGCAAACCTACATTTTTATTATAAAATTTGTAATAAAAATTTAAATTTTCTTTTGTGTATTTTAAAAATGTTCTGTACAGTTTGAGTAAAAATACCGTAACACCTTAACAAAAAATACCCATATTTATTTCAAAACTAGTCTTTGACTTGATCAATACCATGTCATAATCATCGCACGCGACATCGACACCCCACTTTTTATGGCGACAAAACAATGGTAACTCCCAGGCTATCGGATTACTTAGTTTTTAACGACACCCCCACCGCCCACTGGTCCAATCGACAAATGAAAAGTCGCCTTCAATTAATTAGTGGGACCCTTGCGGCGACCGAGCGTGAGAACGCTGTGGCAAGTTAAAAGAATCGAGAGTTTTATTATATTGTACGTTGTTGATATTGTGGTTATACAAGTGCCGATTAACGTTTTGGAAAGTAATTTAAAGGAAATCGCTTGGATATGAGAAGTACAGTAGAGAGCATTCGGTGTCATTGGCGCTCTTCATGTATTATTAATTAGTAGTTTCAAATCACTGTAGCCGTTAGCTCAATCACTGCCACCCCGTTTACCTGGACATTTGCCAGATGCCGCATTTAGTTGCGTGCTCTAAACGCACATGTGAGTTCAATCAGCTATTACACAGTGTCTCTAACGCACATATGAGTGTATACACTTATTTGACACAAAATGAAAGATCAAAACTAACATAAGCGTTGAAGGCACAGGGTGAAGTGAAAGTCAATACCCAAATATTGTGAACGCGTCTGTGCGTTCAAAGCATTAGGGTGAAAGTAACGAAAACGCATATATGCGTTGCTGGCAGTGAATGCTATTAGGTAACCGTTGTTAAAATCGAAAATAAATAGGTACTTACCTAATAAATAGGAGCAGAAAACATTATCACGGTTAACAATAAATTGACTAAGCTGAATGAATATGAATGTTGTTCTTATACAAATAAAAAAAAAACTTCGTTGTTCTTAGGCAAAGTTAGGTGGAGAAAAGTAATATATAGTAAGGACGATGCTTTCACGCGTACTTAAAAGGATAAGGAAGTTCTTAATTTAGTCGCTATCTCCTTAAAACTGCACCAATAATTAATAGGTCTTCCCTTGGCTACTTTATAATGAGTTCATTAGGAGTTCTGTCGATAACGCAGAAAATTCGGATCATACGGCTTAGTTTCAGTCTTCTATTTTTTCATATTTAAGTAATGTCGAACTGATATTTTCATGTACCATTTTGGATTTCTTAAGTACCTAAGTATGAATGATGACTTTGCATATTACGAGCGCCAGTTCGCTTTAGTCACACGTCCAATTCATCTTTGAATGATTTTTGGATAGAAAAAAACCGTACCGTAGCCGGTCTTTATATCTCATCTTCTCTTTAATTGGTTTTCACAATAGTCAGTCTCTACTAGATCTGCACTTAACCGTATGTTACTTTTTTAAGCTAATTTTTGAGTAAAATTGTCATTGCGGATAGATCGTTTTTTTTTTTCATAATACTGAATCACCATTTTTTTTATTATCCTGGAGGTAACAGATGAAATTAACAAAAACCTGTTATTTACAATAAGTCATTGATCTATAGACGTAAGGATACATCTTAATTTCAGCGCAACCGCATTTGTTTATAAATAAATTCACAATTTTAATTTAACTGTCGCCTTAAATGATGAACACATATCAACTCTTCAAATCCACACCAATTACTCTCATTCACACATTTAGGCAGCTTGTTAGACGGCACGCGGCGTGACAGACGCGAGACGTGACAATTTCCCAGCGTCACGTCGCCGGGGTGTGTCAATTATTTGCGTGGGGTATTTTATCTGTGACACTTCGTTTCATTTTTGTTTTTGACGTCTTGAAGGGCGGTTTGGATATAGATTTTAAGTGTGTATTTTTGTGAGGGAATAATATTCTGTGTTATGTTGCGGATTAGGTATATTTATTTAAATATAAGTAGGTATTTGTATATTATGATTTTAAAAGACGGTAGTGTAATTACCGTTTAACATTTCTTGATTGAACGTCCTCAAGAAAATCGATGTTAAAACACGTGCTTATCATATTTCAGCATGGTCAATTTTGCAAAATAAAATATTTCTGTAGACCTAAATAATAACGAATAATTCATCATTTTCGTACCTACCTACAAGTTTGTTAAAAAGAAGCATGTACCGGACAATTCTTTAAGACTTCTTTGAACTACTTTGCACAAGTGATTTTAAAAAACCAATAGCTATTGGCAACGTGGTGTTCCGGCCTTTGTTAGTGCACATGACAGGTGGCAGCTTCGGCACCTACGAGTAGCTAGTATTCCATCATCTTTTTCTAATAATTTTGTAACGAGTCGTGGTGAGCATATGTGTGCTACATCGCACATTAACTACAATACAACTTTTTGATACATGTATTTATATTTGTTTATTTTCTTCAAACATTTGCAGATACTAGATTTTATCTTATATTCCTCTTTGAATAGATTTATCGTTCTACAGTTCCCAAAACATCAAGTTTAATTCTTCAGTCGTAACTATCATTTGTTTTCGTTATTATACAGCAAAACAAACAACTAAGTAAGTACATACATAAATCACCCAAGCGAGGCTTTACATAATTCCGTTTTTGGACAATGGTTTTTAGTTTTTAGCTCAACTATAATGCTAAAATGTAAAATTGTAAATGCATATTTGCTCAATAAATAAATAAGTAATTATTGAATTATCGCATGATATATAAACACTAAATTATTATGTTGCTCTACACTAAACTAAATATGAATACATAGATAGATTGTGCGTGACGCGTGACGACACTTGATGTCATAAAAAAATATCTTACTTGAATAAAAGCTATAGTGATCTAACGGTGCGGACACACACAATAAAAACATTGTCAAATTCACTTTAACGTTAAATGATAATTTTCATCACCACAATACAGAAGACGGGTCAGATTTGTAGGGCTTAGAGTTTCAAACCTATCTCCAAACCAAATGCCCCGCCGACAGTAGACTTTGTCACGCGTCACGCGTCACGTGACACGTTGACGAACGTGACGAAGCAATTGTGAGGCACGTGACGTGCTCGCTTTGCGGTTATTGAATTGTTTAAGGGTGATACTGTGGCAATTTGCATCGCATTTTGATGATATATAGATAAAGGCAGGGATCGGAAAACGGTATTTTTGCCGTAACGGTATCGCTCCCTCCGCCATGAACGGAAAGGATTTCGTTTCTGTTCTCGGTTACCGGTAAAAGAACCGTTCAAATAAGATACCGGTTTTGGCCATTTTGTTCGAAATTCGTTTCTGTGGAACGAAATTAATCGGTTAAATTGAAAATTTCGAAACGAGACAGAACGTGTATTGCTGTCTCTTTTATACGACTACTCGTGAGTACGCAACCTGCTGTACTCGAATTAGAATATTTTATTCCGATCCTGCTGTTTGCTTGCAATTATTATCGTTCATTTATGTTTAGTGTAGTTAATATTTATAATCGTTTTTATAACAAAATGCAATGTTTTATTTAGTTTCATTCAACTGTGCCGTTGTCTGTTTGTAATCTGTAATGAAATCTTGATAGTTAAATTTAGCTCATCTCCCGGTTGGCAATGCAATATTATGATGACATGGAGCTGATCTGATGATAAAGCCTGGTATCCAGGGTCTGATGATAGAGCCTGAAGGTGGCCATAGGAAGTCCGTAATAAAACGACTTAATCCCGAGTCTGGGCTCGTTTAATTTGTCTTGACGAGTATTTTGTCTCTTAATGGTATCAATCAAGGGTCTGGAAAGGTGCTGGAATGTGGATGTAAGAGGGCGTTTTTATTTTTTGTTGTAAAGAAACCATTTTTGGAAAATTTAATTTTTTTAACTGTTTTCTAGTCAGAATCGCGAGCTCTTTCAATCCTAGTAGGAGAAAAAAAGTGTCCCAAGATTTGTTTACCATTTTGGCACCATAATTTCATTGATTTAGTATGGCGGTAGCGTCAATGGAAAGTTTGAAATTTTTATGGACAATTTAGGACACTTTTTTTCTCCTACTAGGATTGAAAGAGCTCGTGATTCTGAATAGAAAACAATAAAAAAAAATCCAAAAATGGTTTTTGTACAACAAAAAATAAAAACGGCCAAGAACTTCGTTATAAAACGAGACATAATTGGAGAACAATTTTTCTACCTCATCGTATGTAACTCATTGCTAACTTGAATATTCAAAAATATACAGGGTGTTTTTTTATATCCCTTAAATTTGACAGGTTGCTTGTTACGTTAATAGAAGCTGCATTGTAGGTCGCTTATAGTCGAATCAAAAATAAAATTGTTTCGTTGTTCATACAAAGTAAATAAATTTTACATTGTAAAAGGTCCTTTAGAGTTACACAAAAGTTGGTGACAAGTATGACAAAGTTTAATTTTATTCGTGACCGCTCATGCCAAAACATAGCTTAGTGGTAGATGGTTTGGTTAATAAGTGCGATTAGGCTGTTAGGTCCCAGGTTCAAATCCCAAGAACTTACTTTTATTTCTCTTTTTTTTACACGTTGTAGATAACTGTATAGTAAGATATTTAAACTTTTTGAGGTTTAAATATTGAAAGAGTATACGAACTGATTTTAGGTTTAGTTAAACAATCATGAGTGTACTTTGGGGGTATGAATGAAATGACTAAGTCCATGGTTTTTTTTTATTCTTCGTTTCTCGAGAACCTTTCCGCCCCAATGGCCATCGGTTCTACGTGCAATGTGCCCCGCCCACTGCCACTTAAGTTTAGCGATTCGGAGAGCTATATCGGTTACTTTGGTTCCGCTGCGGATGGTCTCATTTCTGATACGATCTCGCAGTGGGACTTCTAGCATCGCCCTCTCCATTACTCTTTGGGTGACTTTGAGCCTTCTTATGAGGCCCATTGTAAGCGACCACGTTTCAGTACCGTATTTCATCACTGACAGCACACACTGATCGAAGACTTTCGTCTTCAGGCACTGCGGAATATTGGACGAAAAGATGTGTCGTACCTTCGCGAACGTTGCCCATCCGAGTCGGATTCGACGATTAACCTCTTTCTCGAAATTGGGCCTACCTAACTGGACAGTTTGTCTTAGGTATATATAATCGCCTACAACTTCGAGTGTAAAGTCTCCGATTGTAACTGGAGTTGGTGCTACATGGGCATTTGACATAATTTTCGTCTTATCAATATTCATCTTAAGACCAACACGCTCGTAGGTCAACAAGCATCGTACACAAATCCTCCATGGTCTACGGAGGTACTCGCCGTTTACATTGATGTTTAGCCTTCTCGAGTCCAGAGTCTTGAAAACATCCTCAAGTGCAGCGGTAAAAAGCTTAGGAGAGATGACTTTTCCCTGTCTGACTCCCCGCTGCAGCGGAATAGGGTTCGAGTTCTGGTCTTGGAGTCGGACTGACATAGTGGCGCTCTCGTACAAACCCTTCAACACTTCGATACAGCTACTGCTATACACTATAGTAGACTACTGTCTACTTGGCACCGTTGGAGAGATTGTAGTACCGCCCAGGTTTCGATCGACTCAAAGGCTTTCTCGTAGTCCACAAACGCTAAACAGAGGGGCAGATTATATTCTTCGGTCTTCTGTATAACCTGACGAAGCATATGGATGTGGTCTACGGTACTAAAGCCTCTTCGGAAACCGGCTTGTTCGGGAGGCTGGAAGTCATCAAGCCTGCGTGCGAGACGATTCGTAATGACTCTTGAAAACAGCTTATAGACATGGCTCAGAAGTGAGATGGGTCGGCAGTTCTTCAGTAAGGCGTTGTCGCCTTTTTTGAAGAACAGTACTACCACACCTGCACTCCATGCCTTTGGCGTTCTCTCTTCCAGTAAGACGAAGTTGAACAACTTCTGAAGGGCCGTAAGGATCGGTTTACCACCCGCCTTCAGAAGTTCGGCTGTAATTCCGTCTTCACCAAGCGCCTTGTTATTTTTGAGCTGTTTAAGAGCCATTCTAATCTCGTACAGGCTGTGATGTCCGGGATGTCTTCGGTATAGTGTCGGGTCAGTCTAGCTCCAGGGTCTTCCGCCAGACCAACTTCGGGTCTGCTAGTAGACGTGTATAGCTGTCCATAAAAGCTCTCTATCTCACTCAGGAGCTCAGGGTTGGATGTGACGATTCTACTATCTTCAGTTTTTAACTTAGCGAGCTGGCTTTGCCCAAAAGACAGAACAACTTACAAAAACTTTGGAGCCCTTATTTCGCTCAATGACCTCTTTAATACACTTAGTATTTAATTGGCGCATATCTCGAGTGAGGGATTTCGAGATCTACTTGTTGAGCCGCCGGTATAGAGTCGCATCAACTGAAGATTGTAGAACCATTTTACTCCTTTTATCGATGAGTCTTTTGAGTAGAGTCTGAGAGCCTTTTGGTCTTGTTTGTCCATTGGGTCTTAAAAAACTTAGACCCAGCGCTATGGACAGCTTCCACAAACCCGTCGTTGATTCGAGGTTTTGGGGTTCCAGCTGAAAGCTCTCGTGGTTTTGAGTTTGGAGTGCAGGATGGAGCGTAGACTTCATCAATCGAGAGCGTTCTAGCTTAGTAAATATATTCAATGTGCCTCTTACTAGGCGGTGATCGCTTCCAGTTTTGACCGTATTGATCACAGCAACATCATTGAATATATGTCTCTTCCTCGACATGATGAAGTCAATCTCGTTTTTAGTTGCACCGTCGGGACTCATCCAGGTCCATTTTCTGTGCTCGCGTTTCTTAAAGAAAGAGTTCATCATGTAGAGTCCCTCCTTCTCCAAGAAACCAAACAGTAAATGCCCCCGGTGGTTCCGACGTCCAACCCCAAACTGCCCCACTCTCAGCTCGTCACCATCTCTCTTGCCTAGTTTCGCGTTGAAGTCCTCCATAACAACGGTACAGGTTCTGGAGCTATGCATAGCTTTTGAAATATCCTCATACATAGCCTCCACCTCGTCATCGGAGTGTGCCCAAGTCGGCGCGTACACCTGTATGACCTTCAACGAGTACCTCTCAGATACTCTGAGTATAAGGTACGCCACCCTAGTCGACACACTCTCGATTTTCACCACGTTGTTTACGAGGGACTTGTGGACGATGAACCCGACACCTCCCTGAAACTGTTGGTCGCCCTCCCGGAAATAAAGCAAATTGCCGGACTTAAGGATTACCGTATCCTCGCCTCTCTTCGGACTTCTGACAACCCGACGACGTCCCAACGCAACTTGCTCAATCCTTTCTCCAGTTCCGCTAACTTTTCGTCGGTCAGCAGTGGACGCGTGTTGTAAGTTGCCAGGGCCAGGAGTCGTCGGTGGCGGTAGCCGGATCTTTGCCGGAGATTCTTAGCACCACTGAACACCCCGTGACTTCAATTTAAGTGTTTTTACTTTTTTGTGTAATATTTATAGAAATCAAACTTTAGGCATATTGATAATTAGAGATCATCTATGCAATACCATCAAATTTCATACAGCATATGAGGACGAATTATGGTGACATATGAATAAGAATAAAGTTTTACTTTTACTCCATAGTAAATATATGAAAACAGTTTTCTTTAATTTCTGGCTTTTTTGGACATTACCGAAAGTGACCTCAAGGAAAATATTGATACTGGATAGAAATGGAATCGATTGATATTAAAAAAATACATATAAAAAAAACTTTTTTCATTTTCAAACAAATTGTATGGGGAAAGTTTTTCTCGATTTATGGCTTTTCTAGCCGGATTTTTTTTTGGTCCGATACAAGCTTTTGATCCTGGACAGGAATGGAATTGATTGGCATCAAAAACAGTTTGTCAAAAATGACCGTTTTCTTGCACCCTGTTTTTTTTTTCCAAAATCTGTAAACGCCAAACTTTATTAATTTGAAATCAAAGGAGGGTCTCCTAAGACCTATTTAGCCTAGCAACACGGGATCTGCTAGCTGCCCTCACTGACCCAAAATTTATTTCCACCCTGTATATCACATCTATGTTTAACCGAACTTAAGAATTTTTTAGAAATCGGAATCGGTAAACTGTAAATGTAGTTCAAAAATCTCGGGCTAAAATTTGACAAAAATTATATGCATGTATAAAAAAGTGAGACCACTTAGATGATTTTTCCGAGTTTGTGTTATATATAAAACATGAAGCGTAGAATATTCCCTACATGATGGAAACTATAATAGCACTACGCCCGCCGATCGACGAAACAGCGCCGCCGCACGCGCACACACATGTCAGGATCGGCTGGGTTTAACCGTTATTATTTCGTTCGTGCGAAAGTTAAAATTACGTTATCTGTACTTAACGGTAAGCACGAACATTTCGATTTCATTTTGTTCGTTCCATCAATTTACCGGTTAATTGTCGAACGAAATAAAGAAATGGAATTAGAACGATATTAACCGTTAAGCAAATACCGGTTCCGATCCCTGGATAAAGGTTTGGGAAATACATTCCAGACTAATAGGTATTATATAACTTTTGAAGACGTTTCGCTTATTTGGTAACAATACATGATAATTATATTATAGTGAAACTAATTATTGCTCGCGACTTCGTAGAATTAGAACAAAAAATATCCTATGTACTCTACCAGGAGTCAAAAGCGGTTATAAAGAGGTAACAGGCAGACAGATTACTTTTGCATTTATAATATTAGTAAGATTATTTGTTTTATATTTTTAACGGTCACTTGAGATAAGTTTACATAGTCAAAGAAATAATGAAGTTCACTATTGTTATACATAAGTAGGTATATAATTTTTAGTATTCTCATATCAGACTCAGAGTTTTTCTTAGGGACCACCAAGAGCCGCTTTCAAAACGTCAGAGTCAATTATACAATTTTTAAACGCGGTAAAACCTTTTTTTAAAGTAAATAATACGTAACAGTTAACTTGAAACTGCACTTTCAAAAAATCGTGTAATAAACTTGATATAATCTGCTCTTGACACAGTATTTCACTTATAATATTTTGTAACATGTTTGAATTGTTTGACCTTAATAAATCCCTGTTTTAATTAAAATTCATTCACGAAACCCATGCAACGTTGGCAGTATTACCACATACTTAATTTATTTAGGTCAGCAATGTCATTGTAAGCGAATATTTGATTTGCATTATACAATTTTTTTTAAATAGGTACTAGCGGTATCCCGTTACCTACTTTACTTCATCGAATCTAAACTCTCGTAAGTCCTATTAATATTATAGTAAAATTACGGATAACACGAATAACTCGACGTAGAATTCAACAATTATTGTAAAATTCTAGTTACTGTTAGTTTTATTAATAAAAATAGTATTTCATAGATGGATCTACAGGCGCAAAAAAATGCCCCTTTCAGTTCAATATATCTGAAGTTAACATGCGTGGACATGCCTAAAACATGAAAATTGAGCTACACTCCGTAATGACGTAATTATGTACGTCATATAGTCAGCTGCAGAGATAATCGAATAAGTAATTACATACATACGTACAAAGTAAAACAACCCTTTAAGTTTCTTGACCCCTTTTTAGAACTTAAGCGTATCCAAACTACTTAAAGAAGTGATTTTAGTGAGAATAAAATAATTTTACAACTGACTGAAGTCAATAGTAGGTAAGAACAATAACTTTACAAGTAAATAAATACCCTATGATACACATACATTAAATTTAGACAATATCCATTCATCACGCTAAACCAGGGACACAGCTGGATAAAAACGCTAAATCTAGATAGCAAAGGCGCTAATGGAAGAACGTGCTAAGCACCTTGCCAATTTAAGCTCATACGACATTTTAAGTTTATGGGGGGGAATGAGTCAGACGTACAAAACAAACGGTTACAGGGGCACGAGTCATTTGCATATGGGAAACGGTCACATGACGATATATTTATGTATCTACTTGCTTATACGTACTCGTTAAAATAAGGCTGACTGTGAGTCAGTGTATAGATTCAATGTTGGGCTAGGTCACAATGACTTATAAATTTTGGATTTAAAATTATTATATATTTAACAGAATGTTCCATCAAAACTCGTTAGCTGAAATGCAATTCCTTATTCGTTATTACAATGAGTATTTTTTGGTTACAATTAGAATCAACTACTCTGATAGACCTACTCAAAAATGAATCGGTAGAAATGACTTGGACTGAGTACATGGAGTTTTTAGGACAATTATAAATAGACTGAGTATACCTAACAAAAGTCATTTCAAAATGTGTTCCTGGTACTGAGACCATAATTTCTTCTCGGTAATCAGTCAAATATACAGAGTTCATTTATTTGGACCGTAAATACTAAAAAACATGACTTACCATAGGTTTTTTTTTTAATTGTACTTGTTTTGAGTGGTTAAAATCAGTTTGGTAGCACAAGCCGGCACCATTTTTTTGAGTACTTCCTACTTACACGTTGTGAGCGGTAATTATGTTTCCATACACATTATTTTTCCAAAACTGTACCCTGTTCCAAGGTTTGAAATTATGATACTCTGTTCTACTACAACATAATGTAGATACGAATAACTCTAACTCGTTGCTTAGTAAACGTGATCAAATTAGTGCTAATCTTTTTCGCAAAATTAAGTTTGGTCGATATTCGGCCCCGAATTATTAGTAGCTTATCGGACTGTACTACCACTGTGATAATATGAACAGATAATTTGAATTTTGACGACAGCCAATCTGATGCGTGGGTTTTCGGCAAACGGTGGCAAACTGGCGGTTAAACGATAGCAGAGTCAGTGTACTTACTTATTTATGTGGGAGACTATTGATACACAGAATACAGTTAATAGAGCTATTTTATGCGTAATTATTAACTGCTAAAATAGTTGTAGACTCAAGCAGACTTTGCTTTGAAATTTTCCATGAATGAAATTCAATTAGGTACGGGTACTCATTTTAAAATGTTAAAACAATACGAATTTAAAGCTGATTGTTTAATGAAACAGCTATGAATGAGCAAATATCATTTAAGACCCTCAAAGATTTAAAATAAGACGGATGTTAAACACACATTTTTTTTTTCAGTTACTAAAATGTTGGCCACAACGACACGACCTAAATACCAAAGAAATGTTTGTATATTTAAATCTATTTTAGGAAAGGTGGCCTAATAAATAACATTATAGCAATAATCAATTTTTGTGTGTTCCTTACTAGTGACTATAGCTACATATATAGAGTAACACGTACAAAAGTTCGCTTGTTAGATAAACCACTGAGTCATATCTTGACATATTAGTGTTCGTACTTAAATATCTCCTTTTAAGGGTTCCGTACCCAAAGGGGTAAAAATGGGACCCTATTACTAAGACTCCGCTGGCCATCCTAGCATCCGTCCATCTGTCTGTCACCAGGTTTTTTTTTAGCTGTTTTTATAGATAATGGTACGGAAACCTTCGTACGCGAGTCCGACTCGCACTTGGCCGGATTATTTATATTCTCTTATTGTGTATTTATGAAATGAAATATTAAAAATCTTCCACTAAAATTTTCAATCAAAATTTGCACATGGTCTCAGGCGAACAAAAGGGTGGAAAAATACCCCAATCATATTTGGAGCATGATCTCAAAGACAAACAATGCGTACTTTCACACATACCCATAATTAGTAGAAGTATAGCAATCCAAAGGCAATTCGTTATACCAGAGTCAAAATCATCAGGGGGAAGGATAAAAGCAACACTTCATATTTGTTATTACGAACGCCGCGCGGGAGGGTTCCATTCATATTCAAATCACTTTCAAATCTACAACTATTATTATCCCAAACGCATTGTGTAGGTCCTTAGGGACCTATATCATTATTTCTGGGCGTCCTCCGAATCATTCCCGATGTAAAAGTATTGTCGTGTTCCATGGTCGAGCGTGGGCCAAATTATTGTCAGGAGGGTGATTCCAAAACGCTTTATATCAATTTACTACGTATTTACTGTCATTATTGACACATGTTTTACGGTTTCCTATTATCTGTTCTTAAATGGTTTACAGAAAAAACTAATAAGAGTTTTATCGCCGATAAATTATTAAGCCAAATCTTTAAGGCCGTGGTCGTCCATTAGTAATAAAACATAGGAGAAGTCATCGGCCCCTTTGGGGTATAATTTATACGTCGGTAAATGTTTTTATGTACCATTAAAGTTCGATTCGTCTATCGGATTGTCTAATGTAAGTGGCGCCCGAATTCCGGGCGGATGTCCTCGCACGTAAAATTTGGTCCCGAACAAACATAGTCCGCCCGTTTTTGGTTTTTAAATAAGCAAACTCTGTTTTTTCGGGATTAACTTCAGTAGTAGTAAAATATTGACTCAACTCATCGGTTACATTCGGGGCTGTTATTGGAATAATGTCGGAATTCATCCTTTGAAATATTGGTTGCATGATATCTGTTTTTTTAAATACCTTATTCAAAAAAAAAACTTAGGGCAACCGAAGATAATTGCTTAGCAATTTCAACCTTCCGGGGTTATTCAATTTAATTCTAATCATCCTTGTTTCGCTAATAATCTTTAATCTAACCTATACAAAGACAATCAGATTATTACAAGATAAAGCGAAAGTCGGGCCACACCTTCTCAGTACGACAGAAATTAATTATGTATGCGATGCATGTGATTTAATAGGCGCTTGCATTATACCTAAGCCATGGTATGGTTGTGTAAAAGGCCATGATGCTATATTAAAAACTCGTATCAAGTATCGTTTCCGCTGATGGTGTTAGAATGATAAATTCCGGATATGACAATACCATACCCATTGTTTTAGAGCTGACAATGCTAGCAGACGGACAAAAAATGGGAGGGAATAAATCTAAATCGCATTTGAGACGGAAAGTGGTCCAACGGCTATAACGAGACGAGGAATGTATCGGCTGTTGATGCGGCTCTAAAAGGTTCTTATTACACCTTCGGTAATATCAATAAAGCACTTTGAATTCCCTTTTCTCATTAGCATTTTTGAAAGAAAAATAATAGGAAACGAACGTATGTTTTTGGATGTGCTCTTTGTAATAATTAGGTACATATTATGTTTAATATCAACAAAAAATATAACATTTTTACTCAGAATAATTCTCAAATTATAAATTTACTAAATGATTCATAACTAACTATAATTATAAATATTCCAGCAAACATTAAATAGCTAAGCATTTAATTATAGCCATGTTATTATAAATTATATGATTTATTTATAAAGTATGTAACTGAACACGTATTTTATTATATGGATAATCTCAACTGACCGCTTCTGAGTACCTATGATCTATCATATACCAAGTCAAATATGTACTTACGTAATTTCTAAGATTTACATAAGGTATTCATTCTGAGGTATTTAAATTGTCGGCAACTTGATAACCCTAGGTTTGTTAGTTCAAAACATTAATTTCAATTTTGAAGTTTAGTGTGCTCGTTGAAAATATTGAATCTTCGTTAAAATGGCCACTTCGGGCAAGTGTTTGGTTACTGCTAAATTTATTAGCGGTTTATTGCATGGCATTAGTTTATTTAGGTTTGCTATTTTGTCCATCATAAATTTTCCATATTAGCCATTAAGTTTACGACCAACCCCAACCATAATTTGGCAGCTTATTTCACAAATCGAAATACTTACAGACTTACTTCTTTCCTAATCGTTTTTTACCAATGAATGCGTTTTAACTATGTTAACATCATACTTCTATTTGACTTGACTCATCATATTTAATTTTGCAGACCTCAAATTCTTTTCATTTTAATATTTAATTTCGATAGCTAATATGTAAATTTAATCCCTGTTTCGCTAACTACTTTACTCCATCCGAATCCACTATCATTTCATTTTTGCTTTTTAATTAAATCTGCATATCGGCGGGCATTTTCGCACCACGTGCCTTATCAAAGGAAGCGTCACTTTTGACGCTATCGCTGAAAGCCATCAGTGCAAATGTGTCCAATTAGCCTGCAGGTAAAACGAGCCTCTGTATTTTTGGGGGAATTCCGTTATACGTTTAGGGAAATTAAGACTTTTGTGGATACATTTAGCTTTTAGGTCACTGTTAAAATCAGGATTTATTGCGCCACTTGCGCCAACTAAGGTAAGCCAACTAACTCGGAGTAAGCTGTCAAAATTCATACTAACTCCGGGCTAACCCGAAATAGTGCAAGTGACACAGTGAGAGTACATACATACATACTGTCAACCAATTGGAACGGTAGGCCACGGTATGACTGTGTCACAGTGAATCTATAAATCAGATTGTAAGAAATCTCTTGCTGCTTGTCATTTTGACATGGTTTTAGAGTGGCCTAGGGTTCCAATGGTTGACTGTACCTTAGTGTTAAAGGACAATTTATTAACATAGGTACTCGTTATTATGGAGCTAGCGGATTGAGTTTCCGAAAGCACGAATATATCTAAACGTCTTGGTATTAGTACATACCGGGATTTTATGTATAAGTAGGTATTTGTTTAAGTGTCATATACGGCAGCCAGGTTAGCCGCTAACCCGTTATTATGTGTCTAAGGGCCACTTGCACCACCCGGTTGCATAACTCGGACATATATTAACAGAGGACTTGAATGACGAATTAGATCTGGAAAGGGAGAGAAGAGCGATGGCAGTGAGAGGCAACATGCTCGCCCGCAGGTTTGCAAGATGTAACAAATCAGTTAAACTGACGCTCTTTAGAGCCTACTGTCAGACGTTCTACACTTGCAGCCTGTGGGTGAAGTTTACACAACGGGCCTATAATGCATTGCGTGTGCAATACAACAATATCCTGAGGATGCTGTTGCGGCTGCCGAAGCACTGCAGTGCTTCCGGTATGTTTGCTGAGGCAAGAATGGACGACTTCTTTGCCATTAGGCGAAAGAGAGTCGCCTCAATGCTTCGGCGAGTGCGCGGCAGCGGCAACGGTCTCCTGGGGGTATTGGCCGAGCGGCTCGACTGCCCGCTAATTAAATGTTGGGTGGAGTTAGCCATTGGGAGAACAAAGTAGCTCTCACAATGGCTGCTGCTCACAACGTGCTTAGTGTGTAATTTTAATTTTATTTTTATTTTAAGTCTAACATATTTCTTAAGTATCGGCTACTAACAACTATATGGATTCTAGAGATCTGAAATAAACATTTTAATTTAATTTAATTAATAAGTGTTTTCTTGTACGGAATTTGACAGCTTAACTCCGGGTTAGCGGCTAACCCTGTATGGTGCAAATTAGTCTCTATGTTTTATCTAAACTCGAATTAGTATAAAAATACGAATTCTCTTAGTGCGAACTTGACGATTTCATTTTAAAATCTGTACTACTCCTAACGCGCTTGAATTTATACAAGATAAGCCACGACATAAATAGTTTAAGACTAAGTAGGACCAATGGTTACCGACATGCATTAACATTTTACCTCTTTATACATGAAAGAAAACACTGTGCCAACATATTACGCAAATCCAAACAAAATTGGACCTAAAATTTCTCAAGGGAAACACCTTTATCTCCTCGACACCGTTACCCGGCCTAATCAAACATGTCTCATACACACACCGCATTTTATGAGGTAATAACTTCCGGACCAACCGAGCTACACCTCTTACACGTGCAAATGAGCGTACCATCTCACTTTGGTGAAATAAAGAAGAGAGATGTAAAATCCAAATTCTGTATCACGTTTTATTGCCACTGTATTCACTATCAGTGCGTCTTGCTCGTACTTATGTGCTGGTGGCAGCGAGATGCAACTGTATTAAACGTAAAATAGTTTACTACAAAAAATTGTGGTAGCAATACAGGTGTAATGCAAAATCGAGCTTACTCTCTCATTTTAAAGATAAGTTTCAGCGTGGGATAAATAAAAATAGAAGTTAAGAAAGTTAACAGTGACAATCGTTTATATAGAGGTAGTCTTTTTACTCATGGTTAAGGATGACTCACACGAGAACGGGCCGGGACGTAACTGGGCCGGCCCGATCTGTCAGTTTCTATAGAAAACGTCACGTGACCTTCGGGGGCTCCGAGCTATCACGTGATTCTTTCTATAGAATGTGACAGATCGTCCCGTCACGCCCCGTCAAGTGCCTTTCTAGTTTGAGTCATCCTTTAGTGTTATAATAGTTCGTTAGCCTTGTTTTCGTAATCTTTATTTCTTTCTTTATTTCTTTATTTAAAAATAACAGTTTACAGCATAACAGTCAAAACCAAAGCACTGCAACTCTCAAATAAATAAGCAAAACAGATAATACATACAAAAACACAAATTAAAACCAGAACATATAAAACTTAACACTACTTATAATTTAGGCGACTAAACTACGTGGCTTCGTTGCGTCGTCTGATCAGGCGTAGGATTCGGCAGGTTGCCCCGGAACCGCCGAAACGCGACACCCTTCGGCCAGAAGTCTGGGCTCGCGATGGTATCCATCAGCGGCCGCGGCACGCGCACCACAAACGAGCTGAAGTGCACGTAGTGACGCGACCGCAGCTGGTGCACCCTCAGCTTGTAGCTGGTCTTCTGGCGGACGTACTCTACCACCTCATCGGCTACGGCAGAGTGATGCAGGCGCGACACGTAGAGCGCCGTACTCGGTGTCGCAATCGGTAGGCCAGACTTAACTGGATCCGCAGTGCCACACTCTAGTTCTCTTTTAAAAGTACAGAGGACAAGTTTTGCTTAAAGTTTTGAAATGTCGTAGAACATTTTTACGTACGATTCGAGTGAGTAAAGTTTTACTCTCCCATTGGTATTGGAGGAGTAAATAATATTTTGACACAACTTGGGCTATATTATTTTGTTGGTAACATACATATATATCGATGTAATTCATATAAACATAAATGGTATATATTGAGTTATGCAGTTATTAGTTTTGTGCTTATTATTCAACCGGACCCTATTAAAAAGAAACATGACAGTAACTCAAATCCACCTTGAGTGAAAATTTTAGGTACCGACCTATTTAATATGCTAGAACTTCATACTATACAAAAATATCTACTATCTTCGTTCCTATTTTTAATAAACAAACAATTAGTAACTCTTGCTCATCAATCACAAACATTTAAGAAATATCCCTGTCTCATTTCTCAATCAAACGCCAGTCAACCATGTCTGACCCGCAGCTATACATGGTTGTAGACGCATACGAAAGGTTGTAAAAAGAAACAATGACGCCCGTGAGATAGGACAAAGGCGAACACAAAAAGTTATGTCGGCGCCCAGAGAGAGATGGGATGATAACGAAATTATAAGCGAGCTGGCATAGTCAAAGCGATATCCAGTAATTCATATTAATTTGTGGGTATCGGGAGTTCGTTTTTTTTAAATTACTTATACGAAACACCTGTATAAAATCCAAGTTTCGGTATAAATAAAATACGTATCACGTTCTTTTTATAGCACCATCCTGGGTTAGCAGACTAACCCGGTGTTAAACCTATTTAGTAAGGTATTTGACAGCTAAGTACATAATTCTGCACATGCACCACCCGGGGTTAGCCACATAACCCAGATTTAAGCCTTTTTTTGCATGGAATTTGACACTCCCTTTGTGGTGCAAGTGGGCCTTAATGGTGCAAGTAGCCCTTATTTTACCCAACTAACCAGTGGTAAAGCGGGAATTGCAAGAGGCGCCGGTGGCTCTAACCCTGATTGGCACAAGTGGCGCTGAATGAAATCAGTTTGCGTTGGATCCTTGCCAATTATTCGTCCAACTTGATTTAGTGATTGATTTTAACCGCCTCCTAGCCTAGTTGGTAGTGTCTACAAAGCAGACGGTCCCCTGTTCGAATCCTGGTCAGGGCATTTATTTGTGTGTTTATTACGAATGTTTCCTGTGTTATGGATGTTTTCTTTGTATTTAAGTATTTATAGGTTTCTATATATTATATAATATTATATTATTATATCGTCGTCTAGTATCCACAACACACGCCTTATTGAGCTTACCGTCCTGGCACTAGGTTGATTTTTGTAAGATTGTCCCACAATATATATTTATTTAGATATGATTAATTTTAAAATTTCAAAGAATAACGGAGTTTAAAGGCAAATGTTGTATGTAGGTAACAAAATAGAACATGATCCTTTTAAAAAAATGTTTGTCATTATCTGCTTACCAGTGTACTGTTTTTTATATATATACTGTGATGAGCCCTACGTATGAGCGTGCACGAAGTTTGATTAAGTACACATACTTATAGTTTTAATAACAGCGATGAGAGTCTAGATAATAACTTAACTTGAACAACTTTGCTCGTTACGATAAGCTAGTGGAGATATGTTTTTCACGTCACTAGACATCTAAAATACGAATACATTCGTATGTAACTAAAAAGGAAAGCAAATTTGGAATAATTCATTTCTTAGTTGGAATTGTGATGAGCTGGTATCTCTCAGAGTCACCGGTTCGAGTCCCGCCCGAGGTCATGAATTTTTCCACTTATCCTTTTGGTATCGTTTGCAAATGTTTCTTCTTTAAAATAATACCAATACCAACGTAAGTATGATTGAAAAATAAGAATAAAGTAACCATAAGTATCTGTCTGGATAAATTGCTCTAAATTATATAAAAAGTGTATAACCTCCTGACGAGTTGTCTAAGATCTTAAGAGTGAAATGTGATACCTAATATTAATGTACAGACATAAACATAACACACGACCCATAACAGACGCAACATTAACTTATATTAAATACATAATATTAAGTTTTGATTGTAAAGTTTCATCTCTTAATCTCTTAGCGCCACTTGCACCACCCATGGTTAGCCGCTAACCCGGAGTTAAACTGTCAAAGTCTGACACAAAAAATCGCTTAACTTTGGGTTAGTTAGCTCACCCCAGTTGGTGCAGATGGCCCTTACTGAATCAGTAATATCTTCATACTTCATTTATTTATCGACCAGCAGTAAAGAAAATTAATCTATGCCCTCTTTTGAAAGGTAACCTGCATTCACTGTACATCGGCTGAGTAATAATACTTTTGATTTAAGACCGCGCGAATTTGTTATTAACCACAAAAACTCTGCAGTATAACGATGAAGGTTAAAAAGTGCCCTTTGGCTGAATTCCTAAATTTGAAAGTATAATATGAAACATGCGCTGCTGGTCGGTCCGGTCGGCGTGCACAAAATTCTAAATCGGGCTAATGAAAGTGTGGACTTCTCTGTAGGGATTCGTTGCTGGCTGTTACTGATCAAATTAGAAAAAAGAATTAATTTGCCATTTGTCTTTTTAAAAATATATTACTGACTCAACGTTAAAAATATCTCTCGCTTATATATTTTGATAGCACAGGGTTCTAAGACAATAATACAGAGTTCTCATTACGATTTCACTACACTTTATACCCACTAATGCTACCAATCGCATAACATATTCCCTTTTGCAAATATATGCGTTGGGGCATCCCGTATCAAAGATTTTACACCACAGAAAAAAATCTTATTTAGTCTTACTAGACTTCCCCTTACCGATATAGATTTTTTTATACTACGTTGTAAGTATTTTATGGATTAAGGAGGTTTGAGATCTGGATACGTTTTCCTAAAAGGCGATTTATTAAATGGTGTTTTTTCTTTATATAGGTTCTAATAAAATAAATCAAGATATATTTTTTATTTTGAAAGTTGTACATTTCATAAAACTGAACATAAACACAGAACCCGCTGGCAAACCAGCGCTTTTTCAAAGGAATGTACAGATCAGTCATCAAATTCCGAGCGGCAGGTACGCGGCAAAACGATAAAAATGCTGCCATCATAAATATTCATTTCTCCAGGATCAGGGGTAACTGCTAGAAATATGGGGTTTGTCAAAGCGCGGCGTAATCATAATTTTTATGTGTCTTCTATGTCGGGAATTAACGGGGTAATGAGATGCTGTGAATGTAATTTTTATTCTATGTACATCTAACATTTATAGCTACGTTTTGTTTTAATTAATTATTAACATGACGTTAAAGTATTACAGTTAAGGTGTTATGGAGCTTGACAGAGAGACATCATAACTTAGTACTTAATAGGGTTGTCAGCTTTCAAGTAGTGCTCCTGGTCGTGACCGTGTTTCGTGAACCCGTAGCCGAATTGGACTTTGGACCCGGGTACGTCCTTAAACTACGTCCAACAAGTGAGGTAGGGCACAGCGAAACGTCATCTCGCTTGAATCTGGAGCAGCCTGACTGGGGAAGTACCTCCACCTTACAGAATACCGAAGCCATAATAACATCACTACTTACTTTGTAGGTATGTGGTGTTGTGTTCCTCACGGTGAGTAAGGTTTCCAGAGCTCCAATCCCCCCAACCTCCCCCTTAATGACGATGACAGCGCAGATTAATAAGCTACCCCAGGAGGGTACCAGCTGCTCTAGCGCTGGAGAATCCCTTTCTGGGCTTCCATGCTCAGGTACTGTCGTGCCTGAGCGTGGACGCCGAGAGCGCCCCGTTTCGTACTCTGGGGGGGGCAAATCCGCGCTCCGCCATCCGCCATCCTCCCGAGGCAAGAGCAAGACGGCTACGGCAGCCCCTGCCACGCTCGCTGTGGATTTCTGCAACATCAGGGGTTTGCATTCTAATCTTAATGCTGTCCATCATCACCTCGAGACAGCTAAGCCGGCCTTGCTTTTTCTGACAGAGACGCAGATATCGTCTCCAGCGGACACAAAATACCTCTCCTACCCTGGGTACGAACTAGAGCATTCCTTTCTGCCTAGGGCTGGAGTGTGTGTGTACGTTAGAGGCGATATCAGTTCTCGTCGCCTCAGCAATCTTGAAGGTAGGGACCTTTCCACCTTATGGCTACGTGTTGATTGTGATGATCATCCTCGCGTCTATTCGTGCCTCTATAGGTCCCATAGCGGTGATGCCGAAACTGACCGACTCTTGGAGCAGATTCAAACGGCTGTGGATTCAGTGCAGCAGCAGATCCCATCCGCTGAGATCATCGTTCTTGGCGATTTTAACGCCCATAATGCCGAATGGCTGGGCTCCAGCAAGACTGATCATGCGGGGAGATCTGTTCACGACTTTGCTCTGACCTACGGCTTGACACAACTGGTTACTGCGCCTACGCGAATCCCAGATGTGGAGAGCCAGGAACCTTCCCTGTTGGACCTTCTGCTGACTTCTCACCCGGTTGGCTATGATGTATCCGTTGCAGCCCCTCTCGGTTCCTCGGATCATTGCCTCATCCGGAGTACAGTGCCTCTCACGTGCCCGCCGCGTCGGCGAGTTGCTTGTAGCCGCCGTGTGTGGCACTATAAGTCAGCAGACTGGGACGGGATGCGGGTGTTCTTTGCGTCTTACCCGTGGGGGCAGGTTTGCTTCACGCCGGATGATCCTGATATCGCTGCTGACTCTGTTGCTGACGTGGTGCTTCAGGGAATGGAACTTTTCGTTCCATCCTCTGCGGTACCTGTTGGTGGCAAAACCCAGCCTTGGTTTGATCGCTCCTGCAAAAAGGCGTCTCGCCGAAAGCTGGAGTGCTACCAAGCCTGGGTAAATGCAGCGGCGGTACAGGATGTAAAGACCAGCGCTTTAAAAAAGGAGTTTAACTTTGCCTCCAGGTCCTTCAAAAGAGCCATTGCCAGAGCAAAGTCGTTGCACATTGGTAGGATTGGCGAGAAACTAGAGCGTCTCCCCTCGGGAACTCGTGCGTTCTGGTCTCTTGCCAAAGCTATCCAGGGGAATTTCTGCACGCCGTCTTTTCCACCTCTGCACACGGGAAATGATTCGTTGGCCCACGACGCAAAAGACAAAGCCGATCTACTGGGTAAGCTTTTTGCGTCCAACTCGACTTTGGATGACGGGGGACAAGCGCCGCCGACTATACCGCGGTGCGAGAGCTGTATGCCAGATGTACAGTTCCGCCAAAGCTTTGTGCGTAAGGCTCTTCGCTCCCTCGACACCCATAAGTCCAGTGGGCCTGATGGAATCCCTGCAATTGTTCTCAAGATGTGTGCTCCTGAGTTGGCGCCGGTCTTAACGCGTCTTTTTCGGCTCTCCTACTCTTCTGGCGTAGTCCCGACTTCGTGGAAGTCAGCTTTGGTGCACCCGATCCCTAAAAAAGGCGACCGCTCAAATCCATCCGACTACAGGCCGATAGCTATAACCTCCCTTTTCTCTAAGATTATGGAGTCCATCATCAATCGTCAGCTCCTCTGGTACCTAGAGGATCACCAGCTGCTGAGTGACCAACAATACGGTTTCCGTAGGGGTCGTTCGGCTGGTGATCTTTTAGTTTACCTGACACATTGCTGGGCACAGGCGATAGAGAGTAAAGGTGAGGCACTGGCAGTTAGTTTGGATGTAGCGAAGGCCTTCGATCGCGTTTGGCACAAAGCACTTCTTTCGAAACTTCCATGCTATGGGCTCCCCGGGAAATTATGCGAATGGGTCAGCAGTTTTCTAGCAGACAGAAGCATTAAGGTCCTAGTTGACGGTGAATGCTCAGACTCAATGTCTGTGAATGCTGGTGTCCCTCAAGGCTGTGTGCTATCACCCACGCTATTCCTCCTGCATATCAATGACATGTTGCAAACTAGCGGCATTCATTGTTATGCTGATGATAGTACGGGTGATGCCTCCTACACCGGCCGCGCCAATATTTCCCGGGAAAACGTCATTGAGAGCCGGAACAAACTTGTGTCCGAAATTGAGACCTCCCTAAAAGAAGTCTCAGATTGGGGTCGACTTAATTTGGTCCATTTTAACCCTACAAAGACACAGGTTTGCGCGTTCACCGCAAAAAAACTTCCGTTCGTCGCGTCACCTCGTTTTGAGAGCACTCCCCTATCTGCCACAGCCAGTATTGGAATCCTTGGCGTTGACATCTCGAGTGAAGTCCAGTTCCGCGGCCACCTAGAGGGTAAGGCCAAATTGGCCTCGAAGAAGCTCGGTGTGCTCAATAGATCGAGGCAGTATTTCACGCCGGCCCATCGCCTACAGCTTTATAAGGCGCAGGTTCGCCCGCATATGGAATACTGCTCTCATCTTTGGGCAGGGGCACCTAAGTACCAGCTTCTTCCTCTAGACCGCATCCAACGGAGAGCAGCTCGAATTGTCAACTGCCAACGTATTTCTGATCGGCTTGATCCCTTGGCGCTGCGTAGAGATGTGGCCTCACTCTGTATTTTCTATCGCATGTATTATGGGGAGTGTTCCGAGGAATTGTTCGGATTAATCCCTGCCGCTTCTTTCCGCCATCGCCCTACGCGACAATATTTCCACTCTCACCATTTAGATGGTTGGCAGTCCTCAACTGTGCGCTTTTCCCGAAACTTCCTGCCTCGCACAGCTAAACTGTGGAACGAACTGTCGCCAGCGGTGTTTCCGGACCGATACGACCTTCAAACCTTCAAGAAAAGAGCGTACTCCCACCTTAAAGGCCGGCAACGCACTTGCGACACCTCTGGTGTTGCGGGTGTCCATGGACGACGTTAATCGCTTACCATCAGGTGATTCGTTTGCTCGTTTGCCCCCTATAGCATAAAAAAAAAAAAAAAAAAAAAAAGAATCTCCGTTGCTGTGTTACTCGGCAACGGAGATCCGCTCCGTTTGCTCCGTGTGATTCGGCTACGTGTAATTAAGATACGTAGCTACGTGTACACGGAGATACGTATCTTATTTATACGTAGATCGGATCCAGTCGTGACCGTGACGTTAAGTGTAGATTTTATGCGTGTTATTAAACCCCCGAATGTAATGCAAGGGGCGAGTTTTTAATTTCAGTTTCCATACTTTTGCATTTTAAATAAAAATTTAAGAGATCAAAAATAATTAGATGCAAATATTATGTTGGAGGCAAAAATAATAGACCAGTACAAATTGTAAAAGATGTGTATTAAAAGAAGCCGAGCGGAGCCGAAGCCGAGATTCGCGGGAACGTAGCCAAATCCAGAAACGGATACGTATCTTTGACGTGACCGTGTAGTACGGGATCTTAGCACCGCCGGTGCTAAGGCTACGTAGCTACGGTTCCGCGTGTAACACGTATATCACAAGCCCTACTTTCAAGAACTTACGTTAGCCTAGTTATAAGAAAGAATAAAATATAAATATATTCTCCTAGACAGTAGGCAAATACATTAGACTTTTTTGGGATTTTAAACACACTAAAGGAGGCAGTTAGCAACCTGAAACCGATGCTAGGTTCCGTAGAGGAGCTAGGGTAGTGAGAGAGCAAAAAAGGCAAAATAGATGTCGAGTTGCGGAAAATGTCCAGCAAAACTTACTAACTAATAGAAAAATTCTGAAATTATGGTACCCAAATATAATCAAATACTTATTATTATTATAGTGTGATGGTACATATATCTACAGTTTTATTACCACCTATGCTTATCAAAATTGTATAAATAAAAGTGTGAATATAACGTTACGTTTGATTGGAATATGCTTTTGAATACTTACTGACAATACTGTTAAAATTTGGGCTTTTTAAAACCCCTATTATAATTATCTCGAATTTAACTTAAGCCACAAAATCTCGTTTGTGGGCGAAATGCTTAAACCTTTAATCCTTTCTTTGTCACCGAATTTCTAATTTTAAGGAGATTTATTTTGGACTAAGGTTTTTGTCTTTTAAATTGAGTTTATTAAAAATATTTTAGCAGTTGATAAAATTAATTAATTATACTTTGTTTTGAGGAAAACCATAGTTAATCATTTACGGAAGAATATTGCATTGTTATTTTGCTTCTAAAAAACTACAATTACAGACTAGTACGCTCTTTATTATATAACGTAACATTTCAAAATGCATAAGTATATCTTAAGTATGAACAAAATACATACATATCGAATGTCAAAGTTAATTAGTAGATAATTTTCTCATGTAAGTTGAAGAAAATAAAACATTCAGTAGCTTCAATAACCTAAATAATTATATTATGCTTTGATTTAGATAATACAAAATAAACTATTATAAATACAAAAGCCAAACTTTTAAGCCGCTAGAAACTTCACAACAAACTATTTTTGGGGTCACAAAAACAAGGCGTTTTTTTAATCTCCCTTTACGTGGGTCGCGGCTTTTTTTTTATTTTAGGGACATTGATTGATTGAACCTTATGGCAGAACTATGAGAAACATAGGGATTGTTTTTTGCCCTTGTTTTTGTGTTTGGTTTCTAAATCCCCAAGTTTATTGCGTCTTCATTTAGATATTGTTGGTAGCTTTCAACAGCGTCGGGGATTTGGTTTTGTAAAGTCATTTATGCAATATCAATTTATTTGATAGGTCTGTTATCTTAGCTGGTTCATCTAAGATTTAACAAAATACAAGTTATCTAATCAAGGTCCTAGCTAGATTTTTTTTAAGTTCTTTCTGGCTAGGACTCCTTCTTCATGCTGGTATAACTGTAAACTCAGTGAGTGCAACATCATCGCATTCCCTTACATGTAACCTTAAACCGTTGGAGTGTCTGACTTTGTGGGATATTTGAACTTTTTGAATTATGTCATATAAGATTTCTGCAAAAAAGTGACCATTGCCATCCATGGAACATGTAGACTATTTATCTTTTTATCGTAACGCGACAGGGACAAATCTACTGCATTGCCGTGCCCCCAACAAGTCGAGCAAACAAAGGCACGGCCATACCATCCATCCTTTTCTCGAAGCAGTTCAGGCGATTTTCAAGACTCACTCATTTACTTTTTCAAGTGCTCACCACTGACCGATCATCAAAACTCTTCTCGAAACTCAGAAACTCTTTAAACATGAGTAGTTTATAGCCTACAGTCATTGAAAATTCAAAAAGTTGGAAAAGTCATACCAACTGCATACGTCAGTTTGTACTTCCATAGAAATACATACGACTGCAAAGATATTTATGTAGAGGAACACAGGGTTCGAAACGGTACGTTTAATATTTTTGATGGGATCTATTTAACCCAATTAGTAGTATACAAGTATCAGCATTAGTCACGGTGGCTCATATGCGATTGTTATTTATAAAAGGTACCACTTTGTCGCTAGCCGATAAAGAGCGAATGACATAAAGATTAGTTTAGAAATTTAATAAATTTAATTTAGTGTATTTTGAATATTAATGTTTGTGTAGAAATAAACGTTATCAAAAAGCCACAATGTGGAACCTTTTGCTAAATATTTATAGGACCAACTTCGGGGTAAACCCTTTTCAATAAAAAAAGAATTATCAAAATCGAACTACTCCGTAAAAAGTTATGCGTGGTCATACATGTAAATATAATATATACGCGTCGACTTGAGAACCTCCGCCGTGTTTTTCGTCGGTTAAAAACAAGCACACATCGACATTTTTAAATTTTTCCCCAAATATAATATGTTAATCTGAGTAATCAACCGTTAGTGTGCCATTTAGTTTGCATCTCGATTCGGCTAAATCGTTAAGAACACAATATAAATTAATTATAAGCTGCTTAACCACATGTTCATATTAAAAAATGGTTTTAATTACAAATTAATGTGTCAAGAACGTGTAGATTTCAATATTGGATTAAGAAAAATCAATTTGAATGTAAATGATACTTAATGATGAAACTGCTTTAAAGTCATGTGAAAGCAGTTAATTAAGTTGTTTCCCAGCCGTGCACACGATGAATGGGAATATTTTTACTATTTTTTTGTTAATTCACTAACGGCATATGCTTTACGATATACTTACTCTGCCTTTAATTATTTAAGATATTACCACTTAAAAATTCATTTATTTCCAAAATATATACCTACCTACCTAGTTTTACCTAATTTAAATCTAAAATAGGTCCTTGAGGCATTGTACAGTCAAGTGCAAAAATATGGTTCGACATAATCGACTCATAAATATGGTACTACGCTCTTAATACACCGGCATAAGGACATATTTTTGGGTAAGATGTGCACCACCATATTTTTACACTTGACTGTACCCAGGATGCTGGCGGCAGTTTCTCATCGTATCGCAATGCTTATACGTTGTGCGAGAAAGCCACCAGCTCTTTGATCACCAGTTACATCAACTAGACGTTTCGCGATTTCTACAAAAAACATGCATGCGCTGGTACAAAATAGCTTTCTGCCCGAGCTCTTATATTTTTTACGTTTTTATATTGTAATCGTATGTGTGACCAAATTTAGTAAACTTAATTATGATACACATGATATGGTTACAAAAAGTTTTTGTCACTAATATTTTTCAAATCATACCTTTTAATCTACCAGTCAATAGAATAACCCTCAACAATTGTATTCTTTTAGTTTAATTAAGCAAAATATAATTAATCCGCGGAAACCTGTTTATAACACTCACTGAAGAATATTACTGTCAAATTTGTCTCGGAAATAATGCTCATATTATGTTATTCTCAAAGTGTCCCTTATAAAGGACAAGCTAAAGCTGTCCTTAACAAATGGGGGTAAGAGATAACAAAACGGCTAAAATAAAAATGGCGTTACGTGACACGAGTCAAGGAAGTGTCCCTCAGGGCACTAGTACACCCTTTTCCACGAAATAGGGCACTCAGTCAAGATACGCTTCGATGCTTGCTTAAATGTGTTCTCTACTGCAACTTTACTTTTGGCGACCAGAGGTTTCAAGTCCTGTTGGATTATTTTTTTATTATTCTTAATTTCCGTAAAATTTAGCAAAATATCAACTGCGCATTTTTTTAATACCGCGTCGGTGGCAAATTAGTATACGGTCTGCCTGATGGAAAGGCGTTACCGTTGCCTTTTATGGACGCCTGAAACTCCAGGGGAGTCAAATGCGTATTACTAGCCCATCAAAAACTTGTACACGCCTTTTTTGAAGCAATACTGAAATCGAAACAAATTCCCATTTTAGGTATATACCTACTATATTAAGTGTTCCTATTATTGCAATCTTAAAAAGTTTGTTTTTAAACTCAAAATTAACCTAATATGAAAAAGAAAATAGGGATGAGCAACATTCCCGATGTGAGGTCAAATCATTACCTACTAGTTACCATTATTGACAAATAAACAAAATCGTATCGCTAATACTCTCTTTTTTTAAATATGGCAAACGAACATGTTCAAGCATACAAAAACCTAATACACGAAATGAATTAGCCGAGCGGCATCATGTTTAAAAGCATTCCGTACATGTCCGCAAATTCGATCCTTTGAAAGATGACTCAGTATGACTAATGAAGTTGTATCGAAGCAGACGCGACGGAAATCGTAATGGGTGAGAATGGCTATCGACATCCTATAAAGGTTTTTTTTTTCATATTTACAACATTCTGTATTGTGTGCAAATTTTGTAAGTGCTTAATAAAGTACATTGTCAGTAATTGTGTAAAGGACTAGAATGGAGAAAATGTTTCTTTGTAATCGCTAAAATACGGCTGTTTTTGGGTTTAGGACATTTTCTTTTCTGTGAAGTATAATATGTGAATGTTCCAAATTCAAACTTAATAAATTTAAATAATTTAGACATAGGTACTGTTGCAGACTCTTTGATATATCTAGTCAGTCGCATCAGGCCGCATAGGTTTCTAAATAAATGTTTAGAATTATATACTTCTGTTATGATGTCATTTTTTGACATATTCAATTTATTGTTTGCTTGAGACTCTAATGAGAAGCTGTGTTATAACTTTTCTATCTGTTTTTGTAAGAAATTGTGATTAATAAGCCAACCAAAGGTAAAATAATCTTTCTATCACTACGCCCGTCATCTTACAGCCCATTCACCGTCGTTTTTAGGTACCATACACTCGTGGCTAACCATGATATTGAAATACAATTGATTCTAGTTGTATTTACCTAGTACAGTAGAAAATGTTGTTCTCTTGTTTTATAAGAAAACATAAACAATATTAGGTCTATACATTTGTAAGACACGCCAATATTATTTTTTAACGGTTATATTACCCTGTCTCATTCAGTATCCATAACCTTAACACCTTTTCTTTTTTTCCCAATCCCGAGAAATAGAATCCGTCTCGTAAAACCTCTCCCAGTAGAGCAAACGCATCGTACCCTGAAAATATTATGATTTATTAAACCATGGACACAGTTCTTTGAAAAAACCCAAAAAGCGTAGACATCCGCGTATTTTTGGTCACTTAAGCTGTTTCAGTTTTACTAGGCTCTACTAACACCGACGTGAAAGGACACGCTCCCAAATGAATATAGAAATGTTTTTTGCATTTTTCATCACATTTACGCCCCAAAAATGTTTTCGACCGCTGCTGTCCTGTTTGACGTTATTCTTTGTTAGATTGAATGCGCAGAATTCGGAGGCATGTCATTCTGTTTATATGTTTTTTAATATTAGATTTCTTTTCTTTTAACAAATTAAATCAGGTGTGCCAATTAAAAAAAAGTTTTAGGTGTAGTTTTTGGATCCGATGTGTCTTAAATCTGAATCAACACAGAGTCATATTTGAAATGTATATGTGTATTAATTACTAATCGTTTTTCAATGAAGGAAAACATTCTGAGGAGAACGGATGTATCTCAATAAACACTTGCGTTGCGACATTAGTAAACCAGAGTTAGCGAACTAACCCGGAGTTAGCTGTCGAATTCCTTACTAAAAACGCTAAACTCCGGGCTAAGTGAGCTATCTATAACGTCGGAACATCGCAAGGAATGATCAAACATTTAAGAGGCCACACTGGTCAAATTGTTATCATTCCGATGTCTAGATCTCAATATTGATAACAACTAGGTAGGTACCTGATATTCATACACATGAAACTTCAACATATTTCCTTCAAACTGGTAAACGAAAACATGATTTTAAACAAAAGCCACGAAACTTTTATTTTTCAAACATAGATCCTTTTTTTACAAGTTTTTGGTCAGAACTCAGAACGTCGAAACACGTGAATTTATAAACATGATTCTTAGTTGAATATTTTAATAATAACTAGTTCTTAAATCTGGTAAAAGTTTTTATCTACAAAAATAGTAGTTTAGTTGTAAACAGGAAAAAAATATCTGATTACGCGGTTTATTCTGACGCGCCCGCCTGTCGCTGTCGCCTTTTCATTTTTCGCGTGCTCTTGCAATTACATCTATCCCGCTCTCTTTTGCTCGAGTATGTGAACTCTTAATCGAATTACGAAAATGATTTGAGGTACTTGTACACCGACATATCGCAATATCGCAAATTATCAAGATCAGTGTTCATTGAATCGCCACAAAATCACAAACTTACGAACTTGTAATTAAATATGGTCAATAATCACCACGTACTGCGAAATTAATACGACATCATGAGTTTGAATTACCCCATTACTAACCATGTTAACGATGATCGCCACCAAATAAATGTTGGGACTTATTTTCTTAGTGTTAAGGTTTATTTTCCTACTAAACATTTCGGTAAACGTGACCTCAAGAAAAGTAAAAATGAGTTAAGTAAATGTTGAAATCGTTTCTTACGAAGATACTGATCGCGATTATCGCATAATAAATATGGTACTAAAAATTAAACATTTCGTCTTATATATTTTTTAAGTTAACTGTTACAGCTTATGCAATTTGCATATTTTTTACTGGATTTTATTTTTAAATCTGGCATTCCAGACACTTTCTATGGTGTAGGAGAAACGAATGTATTTTATTGAGTAAGTAATTTTAGAAAATTATATGTGACCAATAGTGTCGTAGTATTTAGTAATCATTTTCTTTTGTATGTATATAAATTTTTCCCACTTAGCACATTGTGGCCCGTGAGATACGTAGCCTGTCATTGTCTAATCCAAATACAGATGTAGTGCATGCAATGACTTTCCTTAGTGTTTTCGGAAAAACACTCGTATTTGTCATGCTACTTCAATCGACTTCGGTACTTTTAGTACTGACACTGACTGAAGTAGCATGACACGTTCGGACGTTTCTGCGAAAATACGATGGAGAATAATTATGCACTACATCTGTATCTGTTTGAAAGTGTCAGGCGTCTTTTTCGACCGCGAGATATCTCGCTGGACGTCTTGTGCTAACCAATGCATATAAAATGAAAACCGACTGTCGCATTGGTCGTGAAACCAAAATACAAAGTTGTTCATATCAATGAGTAGGTACTAATCGCGGTGTTCATAGAAAACAGTATTAAAATATAAAGTTCCATGAATTGTACCGTCTAGCCATAATAAAAATTTACTGCCGCTAGAAGGCATAGCATTACGACTCAGTCAAATAAAGTTTTTTTGTGAGTTAACTTTAACAGTTTATTTTATACAGCACAAAGATATTATTACTTACCTAGTAACGTTAAAAGATTTCCAACTTTCATTTGAAGTAAAAATACAGCTGGGACAACTAAATACATGACCAGTGACATTTTTTTATCAAATTCTCTTATTATAGATCGCCCCTTTGGCTGAATCTTGATTTCGCACGGGTGGGATGTGGGCCGTCTGTATATGTCGGTACATTGTTTTAAAAAGTCATAATTCATAATTATGTTTAAATCTCACAACGCTCCAGGGTGCAAACGAGATATCAGTATAGGGTAAATCGCCTGTAACTGGTCACCTTACACAAAAAATTAATTTATTGACCTATAAATATTTTTCATTTTTTAATGAGGTGGCCAGTTACTAAAGGGTGGCCCAGTTACTGAAAACTTACAATAAACATTAACTCTGTTTATAAGTGAACAGAGTTCAGTATAAGATGGCCAGTTACTGGACGGTGGCCAGTTACTGGCGAATTACCCTACATAATTATTTATAGGTGCATAATGATGTCCCACTCACACCCCGGATCCGCTTGCGGATCCGAATCAGCGCGATAGCGGCGTAAGTGGATAAAGAATAGCGATATAATTAACCGTTGATTACGGCGCATCCTTCGAGCGCGCCTATTTGTGCTTAAGTTAAGTAAAAGGTACCATTTTGTCGGGTGTTGATAAGGTTAATTTTCAAATGAATGTTTATGGCGTTAGTGCCTTATCAATAACCGATTAAGGCGAACCTTTAGCTAAAAACGGCACATTTTACGATAATGCTTACCATGTTACCTTCTCCGATTTACATAATTATAAGACATCATATACATTGTAGTTGACTTCTCACGTAAAATGGTTAGTTTAACGATAGTTTTATGATGTTAATGCCTTTAGATAATTGTTCAGGTACGTAATTCAATTACGAGTAGGTATAACTAGGTATACTGTATGTAGAGTAGAGCTAGGTATGATTTTAGAGTCAAACCAGATATATGCTGCCATTTTTAATCAAAAGCATGATCGTGCAAGTATAATATAGGCATAGTTTAGATGTCGTGAATTTGGAAGTACGTTGAGATTTTTTACTTCATGAATTACTAATAGTCAAGTGGCACGATATGTCTTTATTTGCCCTGCTTTTTTTTTACCTAGCCATTAAGAGTTTCCCACAGCTGGGCAAAGGCTCCCTTGGATCTCCATAACTCAACACAGAGCCATATTAATTAAGTACTTAATTTTAAAAATGTTGCTAATACCTATCATAAGTAACATAATCTAAGATACTTACAATGTGCATAAAAAGTCACGTTCCTCCGAGACAGATCGGTCGTTCCGGCTAGGACAAGTTGGGTTATTTTAAAGAGACGTAAAGTTTACTTGCCCTCAATAGATAGCGCTGCAAGGATATTACTGGACAAGCGATAAGTTTCGGGACTTTGCATGGACATTATTGGACCTATAAAATTATTAAAAATCACCTAAACATTTGACTACTGCTAATAGCCTCCTAACTGTTGTAGGGAACAGGTGGGACAGTGGCCTTCTGCGGCATTGGTCCACTTTACATATAAGCTTAAATAGCAAATTTAATTTAATCTAATTTTATTTTATTATTCACATATTATTTTTTTGAATTGTGTAAAACGAATTGTAAGTACACTATTTATTTTGTTTGATATAATTAATTAGGCATAAGTGTCAATTATATGGATCCTTTGTTGTCCGAAATAAATGAATTTTATTTTACTTTTTTATTTTTTATTTTATTTTAACCCTCCACCGAAATATCTATTAATCTCTTAAACAAATGATAGTATAGTAGTGTTTAATATAGTTTTCATATCTCATGCTCTGAAAGCGGGTCATTGATAACCTATGGAGCGGGTGCAAAAAGGCGTTTTACTTTCCAATGCATTTTTTCAACGTTTACTAATTTCAATACAAATATTTTTTTGTACGATTTCCATTCTGATATTTATTTTCTTAATCCATAAATGACGAAAGAAATGTTTTTTTAAACAAAATTTCTTCAAGATACTTGTACTACAAGGTCATGTTAAGATATATTTTATAAACAAACCTGTATCTTGCTTTCCTCGTATCCGATATGAAAAGTAGTGTACAACTCGGGTGAAATAGATGCCTTTCACACTTTTTGTATCTAGTATTGTACTACTACCGTGTTCCAATAGTCTCAAGAACACACCGTTAACTATCACAAATTCAAATTTCGAAGTCCTCAATCTGGTCGAGCTGCATCGGCAAAGTTGCGCCTGTGGTGGCGTGTCGTGGGCTACCGGTGCGGCCAGCTCACGATCTGTCCACGGCCGCGGGCCGGCGTGCAATTTGCATCGGGCCACGCCCAGCGGCTTCCACACTACATTATTCTGCATTGTTCCGACAGCGCTTATCTTTGTAATTTTTAATACCATTTTTGGTTTGGCTTTAGTATTTTAAAGTGAGTTTTGAGACAGACTTTCGTCTATTGAAGTACATATTTATCACCAGTGTGCTTACCATGAGTTGCATTCGATTGCGACTCCGGTATTCGACAGTATGTCCGTCTCGCTCCTGCCAGAGTAGTGGTAGGAGCCACCACTCTGCTACCACTACTCTGGCAGGAGCGAGACGGACATACTTTCGAATGCCGCAGTCGCAATCGAAAACAACTCATGGTACGCACATAGAACAGTCGCGCTCTTGTTTCGAAAACTTTTGGTCGCTAGTAATTCGAGTGACCACATGACTAAAACTATTGAAGTAAGCCGGATATATCTGTTAAATGAGAATATCAAGCATTTTATGTATAATTATTAGTTTATAATTAACAAAACATCACTAAATTTTAAACAATAAAAAAATCATACATTTAAAGGTTTTTTTTTGCAATTGCAAATAATACGCTATTAACTCTCAGAGCTCTTTTTATTGTTTTTTAACTGTATCTTCTTAAATAACTATTACTGAATCACTCAAAATGACCAAAAGCCATTATAACGACCAAACTAAAATCTGTAAATTCATTCCGAATTTCACCTATTACAAAATTAAAGTAAACGCTTTTACTTTCAATTTCAAACAACTTTGCGTAGTTAACTTGTTTGTTTTTAAAGTCTGCTCTCTTTTTTGACAAATCTCTATGAGCAACTATCTTTAATTTTATGCTAGAAAAATTTACAATAAAAATATAAAATCGTTTAAAATATTGTAATATACAAGTCACGTTTTTTTTTGTTACTGGGTCTAGTGGACCCGGATCTATGTAAGAAATGTTCGCTCGCGTAAATGGTCGCTACCGGGTCTACTAGCCCCATACTCACTTTAGACGTGCTTCGCTTTTGAAGACAATGCCCTGGCGGACAGGCGAATACACAAGTCGATGCGACGAACATTCACGTGAGATACTAGGTACCTATAAACGGCATCGTCGTGCAATACCTAACGAATAAATTAAAGTTCTAAATGTAGGCCAGTGGGTCCAGCAGACCCGGTATCGACTGTTCTAGTGTTATATTATCTTTGAATGTTCACTTAGACTTGTAAGTTAACGTAGATGGCTTGCTTAGGCTTTGGTGTGGACTTACTATGGAAATGTGTTATGTATGTGTATGGAATGTGTGTGTGAAACCATATTTCTAGTTATACAATCATGTATGTACAGCGTCTCATAAATAAATAAATATTTGGGGACAATCTCCCACAGAGCAACCTAGTCCCTAACTAAGTAAAGCTTGTATCATGGGCACTAGGCGACGATATACATACCTATTTTTCTATATAAATACATACATACTCGCATATAGGTTCATAGAAAAAGGTACATAGTACATAGTAAATAGAAAAATATTCGTAACGTGCACACAAATTAATGCCCTTATCGGGATTCAAACCCGGACCTCTAGCTTCGTAGGCAGGGTCACTACCAACTTGGCTAGGGAGGTCGTCATAGGATTATTACCCTATCCCGTTACCAGTTACTGTTCAGATACAATTTAACATACATACATGCCATGATTTCTTTTAAAAAGATCCCTCATAAATTAAAATTAACAAACCTAGATTACGGTTATTGGCTAATTTATAGAATTGTCTCCCAATTATCTTACAAGCATGACCGCAAAAATTTATACAAACACGTACCCCGCATCTCCTTTTATAAACCGATTTCGTTAATAAGAGGTTGCGGCTTAGGCTAGGTTAAGTCTATATGCAAACTTCCAGTCAAATAACATCAAGGTCGTGCTCAAGCCTCCAACAATTATAACAGACTGAAACGAGAGCATGAGAATCGTAAGCAAAGACAAATTACTTCGTGAGCCACGCCAACCGGTAGCTCACGACGTAACTACATCTTCCTATATCTCGCACATCTCAGTATATCTCGTTTATAATTCAGGCTTCTGTATCGAAGCTCGGGAGATTTTATTAGGTACAATAAAACCGCAGCTCGTGCCACGCGATCCCAGAGGAAAACCTCTTATTTAGAGCAGCTATCTGTTTGTAAGTAAAAGGATAATGTATCGGTGAATTTAAGACCTGTTTCTAGTCCTGGAAACAACTATTCTATAGATTTATTGGTGGTTGAAAATAGTTAACGTTTAAGTTTGTTTATAGGGTAGACCGCGGTGAATGGGGTCACAGGGCCAAGGGGTCAAAATAATATTATTTTTGCCAAATCTGAAAATTTGCGTCTAACTTCAGCCAGGCGATTAGTATCACGTAAATGGCTCTGTTCTCCTCGCAGGCCGTCACAGTTAGTTACTGCCCTCGGATAAGTCGCCGAATCTCATCTTGATCCAATCCGCTCTGTGACCCGATTGATCTTGGTCTACCCTAAGTACAACTACACTACAACTACTTACAACTAGCATACTAGTACCTTAAATGGGTAATCAACTGGCAAACCTTTACAGGTGAAACCGCCAAACGCCCTCTTGCGTAGTAAATAAGTATCTACCTACTCCTTTAGTTTAAATACTTATTTTATCACGTGTCTATTTCTTAGAATCATTTACTTAGGAACCAAATTCGTTTAAATTCGTTCTGCAGTTCGTTTAAATATGAGATGGAAAAAAAACATTTACATATCAATTATTTATATTAGTGGATTACAGGTATACTTTTGGTACACTTAAATGCATATCAAACTGTTTTTACATTTAATTCTCGATTGTGTTTGATGAAACTGAACACCAGCCGTAAGTATTTGCTTATAACTAACGGAATATTTAAATTTTAGTTGTATTACTTCTAAAAGGTCTTCATATTTCTACTTAATGAAATAAACTTTCTCTATTAGCAAGAAATTATTAAAAAAGAAAAAAGTGTTTGCATCTTCAATAACTCATTTCACCATGCTGTGAAGATATTATATTAGAAATCGAACAAAAACTTAGGAAAGTGGAAAAGCTGAACCGTTACAAGCGATTTCTTGGTAACAATGGGATAAGGTGTGGGGCAAAAACCGTGGTGTTATCTTATTGAAAAGATCGTCACGTAGAATATGAGACATTTGGTTTCGAGACTGTAACTATTAAAAATCACGGATCGCTTACAAATTAAATTATTACACTTTTCGACACGGCATGCACCTTTATTTCACAGCTCTGTGTCATGCAATGTACAATCAGCGCCAGAAGCATCTGAACGAGTGGAGAGTTCAATTCAAAATAATTTTGACACTGTTATTGTCACAACAATAAGGTCAAGCCAAAATAATTTCGAATACGAGTACATTAACCGCTTAGCTTACTTACAGTCAGTTAGTACAGTCGTACTAACATTTTTGTAGAATTACATTTTAAGTTCAATTTTTGTCTTATCATTTCAAATGCAATATAAAATGGACATTTAACACTACACAAGTAACTAGGTCAGGATTTTACTTTACGAGCTGAAGTTAAACAGTTATTTTTCAACGCCAAACCTATCAAAACTGTTGGAAACCTTATGAAAACAACTAAACCGAAGTTAACGAAGTGAACCGGGATTAATTTTCTCAGTGTTTGAGTTGGACGGACTAGTCCCGGGCGCTAGCCGATATAACTTGCCATGTTCTAACACGGGTTGCTCGTTTTGAAGGAATTCATTAACTTGACGAATTGTACTACTTTAATCTACAAAGTAGCTAAAACTAAATGAAGTTTTAGAGTTAGAGTACGTTTAGAAATGTACAGTAGAAATAAATAAGGCAAATGTTAAATATAAATTACCTAGTATAATTTGATTTATTAAATGAATGATTTTACTTTATTGTAATAAACTAAAACTAAAACACACAAATTTAAATTTATAAGTGTAACTAAACTAAAAACTAAAATAAAACTAGATAAAAACTAAAATAAAACTAATTTATTAAATTACTTCATACAATATGTTTAGGGTGTAAAGAAACTCTTAGGAACCTAAATAAATAACGAAACCAGATTTTTAAGCTGTTATCACACTGCCGCCTCAAGTAATTACCGTGTCAGAATGAAGACTGCATAAATAAGTATTCAATTACATTAAAATTCACATTTTGGTCTGTTAATATACTTTGAAACTTAATAGGCACTTGACTTGTGAATAAACTTACCTAATTTATAAACAAAACAAAAAAAAGATTTTTCATCATTGAAATTACAACTTTTTGGAAATATAAATTTAAGAATGCACATGTTTTTATAACTTGCTATGTTCTAACTCACGTGTTGCTCGTTTTGGCGGAATTCATTAACTTGATGAGTCATACTATTTGAATCTACAGAGTAACTGAAACTAAATTAGTTTAAATTCAGTATTTAAAAGCTAAGTATAGTATTTTACGACATGTCAGAATAAGTCAATAAGCCAAAGGTAAAATAAATTATGTATTCAATTGCAAGACTAAGCTAGTACAATCTTATTTATTATTACACTACTTTGGTATTTCATAGAATAAGTATGTATGTTTAAATTGTACATAAACTCTGATCTCTGATCGTTGATAAAACATAATAAATAATAATAAATAAATAATGAAACGAGATGTTATGGCAGTTATCACACTACCGCCTCTATTAATATATCATGAATGGTTATTTTTCACTCAGTAGTTTTTATTATATTTTGCAACTAAATGACAAACAACAAAAAAAATTACAAAAAGAACTTATTTACACGTAATACAATTGCTTCTATTACCATTTTGCAATATAATGTTGATGAATGAAGTCATAGAAATTATCGTAGGTCATAACATTTTGATATCGCTCCAAAGGACTTGCATTTCCTTTGGCGGCTGTCGGGGAATTGGAGCTAACTAAAATTAGCTCAGAAATGTGGGACAGTAGACACTAACAACTTAAGTTGGCTGCACATTATAATTAACAATCACAAATAGGTATAATTAAGCAGAAGTATCTCAATTTGTAGTTTATAAGGAACCTTCAATCGATTGTAGTAACTTTTAACAAATTTCTGTAAGAGGTAACTCAACTCATTATAACTACAATCTAAAACGGGATATTTCCCATGTGCGTATGTTTCAATGAGCACCCAATATTGCGGCACTGTTGCAAAATAAGCGAACCCTTAAGATACTATGAACTCGCAGTACAACAGTTACAGTCACAGTCCGTGGACATGGCGCTTGCAACAGTGCCGAAATACCGGGTGCTCATTGCACAAACAAAGCAACATGGTAAATATTTCGTTTTAGATTGCGGATACCGGTATATTCCTTCATACAAAAATACCGGTATTATATTCATTTTTTTGTTTCTCTAGTTTTATAATTGATTTTAATGGGGTAATTTAATAACACGAAGTTGTTATCTGAAAGCAAGATTGAGTCCTGCACAAAGAACATAAAACATTTTTATATACCCACATGTCATTAGCCCTCAATAATGCGTTCAAAAATCGCATATAAAGGCCCCCATAATAATGAACTTTTTTGTTACAACAAATTTCTTATCTGTGAAAATGTAATAATAGCTAAATAATATTATCGTTTTCGATAATAATATTTTTGTTCAAATTTCGAACACATCTGAAACAAGAAAATTTGATTTGACCTCTATTCTAATATCAGTCGATATGACGTTTAGTTTGAAACGAATTGTCAATTGCATACAATGACGTACGCAAGTCGCACGTTATTTTGATATCGAACGATATGAAAATTGGCGCCAACTCTAGTTTTTCTCTGAATTTAAAAAATATAAATGTCAAAACTTGAATGTCAGAAAAGTTTTAATTCCTGAAATTCGCAATGGCGGTCGATATATATGCGTTTTGAATGCATCATGGAGAGTCATGATATGTGTGTATATAAAGCAGTGTATGTAATTGTAAATAATTAGGCATTAAAACACTCGTGTGATGTTATTATGAAACTCGGCTAACGCCTCGTTTCATAAACCCACCCTCGAGTTTTAATGCCTTTCATTATATACAATCACATAAACTACTATAATATATTGGACAATTCGTTTTTTTTTAACCGGTTCCGAGCCCTGTAATTAAAATACCCTTTGCATTAATTTCAGTATGTATGGAATTTTTAATTATAGGTATTTGTTTGTTAGATTTTCTATAGTAATCTATTATTAAGTATGTCTCTGTTAAACTTTATTGTAAGTAATTAGACTTCAACACCAAAAAATACAAGCTTTTTAAATCTTTTTATTTAACTATTTATATAAAGGAGATGAATAAAACCTACTTTAAAAAAGCAACAATCAAGTAGCACCAATATTACTAGCATTCGGATTAAAAACTGATAAAAAGCATAAAGTTTGTAGAACGTGAGCGTGCACCGACATCGACAATACAACGGATGGACGGACGACGGCGGCGGAATAACAATGCAGTCGCAATCAGTGCGGTTACGTTCCTCGGATTAATTAGCTTACTGAACAAAATGACTGCTTTGAAGAATCGCGGAAGAAAATTATATAAGGCATACAACGTGCAGTTGTATATTCATCTGCAATAGTATCTTGTAATATGAAGAACAAAAATATGTGACACAATTTAATTTGGACAGCCATAAGAGCGTATCAGATTTTTTTTTACATACCGGCAGTTACTATACAGACTACTGTATATACTGCATTCCGTAAACAAAATGTACTGTAGTTACATCTTGAAGGTAAGTAAGATATTAACTATAGACAAGACTTAAATACTATTTTTACTGAAATAAATTGTAAAAATCATTTAGGAATTCAATCAAAGATTGTCTCTGCTCGATCGAATCAAAGAAGTCTTGCTTCAGAGGAGTGTGCTTACCATGAGTTGTACGTGGCCGTATTCTATAGTGACTGCGGCGTTCGCGAGTATGTCCGTCTCGCTCCTGCCAGAGTAATGGTAGGAGCGAGACGGACATACGTTCGCAACTCATGGTAAGCATACTGATCTGTTACTTTGACACGAAACATTGAAAATTTTCTTCATCTTTGAGATGTTTTGGTAATTTCTTATATAGTCTACGGCAGATAACTACTGACATTTTATTAGACATGACAAGTTCGTGGTAAATTAAGCTCAGCTTCTCTTACAGAACATGTGTGTAATTATCTCTCGAATAAACAATGTTTTCAAATAAAAATAGTTTGGTCTTACTAAATTATTGTAGGTCTACAACTGTACATTAATAGTAGATTACATACCAAGGCCGTTTAAGTGGGAAATGCCTCGGATCCCATGTAATTGTCGGCCGAGGCGAAGCCGAGGTCGACTAACATGTGATCCGAGGCTTTCCCATTTACCGGCCGAGGTTTGTATACAATTTTTCAGCCCGACCGAGCCGGCAGGCGGCAATTTAGTTTTGCGTAAAGTGGCGCTTACCGGCCGGAGGACTGAAAAAATACTTAAATCGTAAAAGGTACCCTAATTAGATATCTAAATGAACCAATTTAATCCGTTTTCACGTAATTTCTTCCGTTATACTTTAGGATCCAAAAATCACTCTCTATATAATTTGAGTGTATTATTTTATTTTACTACTCGTATGTATCATGCATAACATTCGGCCCAGCACGTGCCTGATAGCCTGGAGAAGGTAGGTATTGCTGGTCGGTCATAATATTATATCGAAGATATCATATTATTCAATCACAGAACCTATGAAGAGACGGAAGATACCCATGCTGGTTTTACTCAATCGAGGTTACACGCGTGAGGCTTCTTAATGCATTATTGAAGGCAAAATCGTCTAGAACGAATTGCACATACTCGTACATAATGACTTATTATTCATTTTATTCTGTTACGATTTAAAATCGAGGGAAAGTTCGACTTCTACACCTCAACCCATAATACGTACCATAATCCAAATGAACGAAACGGGGAAAGTAAAGACGGCCCGCCGTAATTATCTGAATACTTCGCTCAAAATGGAGAATGTTTAAAATGAGGTAATTTGCAAAAACTCTTAGGGATTGGCAAAAAACAAGATTCTGAGTGAGAGAGATAAATTTCCTTGGAGATTGCCATCGGACGCATATGGTAAGCAGTTGGGGCCGGTTGTTAAAATTTACAGTAGCGTAAGGAAAAAATGGGTGGAGTTTTATTTCGAAAGGGTTAAGGATCAGATTTTATTGGAGGGTGCATGTTAAGGTCAACTGAAAAATGTTCGATGAGCAAGAGCATTCTACTATAATATGTGTACCTATAGAATTACACATTAAAGCATTGTCTGAATCTAAAATCTAATGATAGATACATACAAAACTTATCTTTCTGTATTTATTTTTGGCCGCATAACTTCCCTTGTGTTATTTAACTTTTCAGCTCGATGGATTGGCAGAATCAAAAGACATTCGCCGAGAACACCAAATATAACTACTTATTATTATACATTGATATTGTTAAGTCCCTATTCTTGTTTAAGTATGTGTGTACACGTACAGAAACAAGGACGTCATTTAAAAAATACATAGATATTATGCTAGAACAATAACTTATAAAACTTTGGCCTGAGTAAATAAATTAAAGAGACAGGTGCTCTTTAAAAACTAACGGAAGGTAAATGTTATATTGATAAAATCTGTGTAATTTGAAACGTTATCATGAATATTTGGACAACGATTGTATACGATGTAGTAGATTTCGTAATACTGTAACTGTAACGTAACCTATAGAGACAATATAATATTATTTATGAGCAAAGTGTTACCTGTAACGAAATGAAGGAAGAAAAGTAAACCAGGAATATTCCCCTTACTCGTAAAGAGCGGAACAATAACTTTCTGTAAAAAATACCACAAAAATAAAACATGTGTAAGTTTTAAGAAAGATATCTGTCATTTTTTTTAATGCATTAAGACAACAAGGTAGTATTAACACCTGCTCAGACCGTCACTAGAACACTTATCGGCTCCCCCACACAATATATCAAACTTTTTAAAGCTCTTTTACACATCTTATAGAGCTGCTTCAGGCTGACGCAAACTCCAAGGAAGAGTAATGAACGCGAGTCCATTACTCATTACAGCGCGTGACTTGCTCGTGTGGCGCAGCTTTTATTTCAGTGCACTACTGTTTGAAATGATTTATCTATTGTAACTTTATTATAAATCCCTTGTAAAGACAGTTATAAGCAACCATTAGTAAATAATAATGATACAAAACTCTAATTCACGTTTAATATTTCGCAATTTAAACGTTATTTTCTTTTAGACATGATAAAATTGTAAATACTGATCACATAACACTGGTACCCAAGGTACCCTTACCCATACTGTGTCAAAGCATCGTGATATGGAATTGAGGGATACGGACTATTTAATCAATTTAACGCACCTTTTATTCATCACAAGCAGGGGACGACATCGGTAAAGATAAGACGAAAGAGCTGTTAAAAATTAAAACGACGGGAAGTAAAAGTGGCTGTGAAGTGGATATTAACTGTGTGAGTTCCATTACAACCATCTGGTTTTCATTGAGTTATAATAAATGTTTTCAAAACTACGTCTATAAGTCTGCAAAGTTATTCTTGTATAGGTACATATTTGAATAGATACTACAACATTTGTCTTTGTGCTCTAAACGCTCTACACAAATCGAAAATACAGTTAGAATTATTGACACTTAAAAAATATATAGTTGTTCGAAAATGTATTTGTAATTGCTTTGACTGTGATAAAAATGGAATGGAATACTTTTCATTGGAAAATGTATAAAAGCGACATTTAAAGAGATAATTATCAGCATCAGCAGCTCATTGAATGAAGTTCCGATACGCGCCTATTGTCAATATCTGTAACAAGACACCCTTTTAACGTTAAGTAGGTATCTTCGATGCATTATACAGATTGGAGCATTTCCCAAGAATACTTGAGAATCACAATGAGGTTATTTGTATGCTTGTTAACGGTACGCCTCCCAAACAGCTGTATAGGGCAGATCAGGGTTTCACATAAAAACGAAATCCACCATAATGTTTCTCGTATTACCCCAGAGTGAGAGAAATCTTCAGCTCAGATAAACGATAAGGTAATAACAGAAGCTGATCCGATCTTTTGTGCTCTTTTGTTAAACGCAGAACACAATGCAGTTGTAAATTTTTGGGGTCTTAACTCCACAATTCCCGCCATTAATCTATGAGTCCGTTGGAAGTCGAGGCGGGTCGGCTTTTGTGTACCTGCCCTTGCAGCCCCTGACATGTGCGACGGGACAAAAACCCAGTCTTGTGCAATATTGTCCGCCCCGAGATCCCGAGATGATGTGGAAATAATGCGGAAGAATATAAAACGCAATATTCCGCCCGCGGAACGATGCTCGCATTTCATCCAATTTCAAACGTCTCAGACGAGATTTTAATCTAAAAATCTCTTTCCAAGTTAGTTCCATCAATCCGGCCTGTCTTTAACTTTATTGTGGTTATTTTTAAAGATGTCACCCGCAATCTTGGTTTCAGTTTTTTCTGGCACGTCGTTTTGGCCCTTGACATGCTTTAACACTTAACGTGCGCTTTTTCTGTGCTTCGTTCATGTAGCCATATGCGTCATTAAAATCTTCTATGACTCCAAAAAGATCAAAAGTTATCTCGGTCCGAAGTGGTTCTCCCTTCGCCCCGGTGTCCTGTCTCCCCTCCCGCGTTCCCTGTTCCCCTTTGGTCGGAGGCGGTAGCGGATTCAGTCGTGCCGCGACTTTGGTGCGCGCCGGGCGTCGAGCTTATCAGCACGTCCCTGACGTAACCGAAAATTTGTGAAAATAGTTTTCGTTAGTGTCATTTACATACGTGAAGTGAAAACTTGTTTTCAATTTCGTAGCCGTGCTATGTGGATGCGGTTCTAGTATTCGCGGATTATTTTACTGAACTGCATTTAGTGGAAGTGACAGATTAATTTGTTATGAAAATTGTGTTGTGGACTCTGGATTTGGACTCTATGTTTTGAGTGGACTTGGGTTTATCTTTACCTCTCGTTTTGGTATGTATAACTTAGACTTGGGAAAGTATTGTAAATTAAAGTAAAAGCGGGTAATAAACTGAATATGAAAGTACGAAAAATTTAATAGTTATTGTTTGTCAGTAGATGAGCTTTTAAAGCTCTATCTTTTTTATGCTGGTAATTACGTAAGGTTCGGAATTTCTATCAAAACTCAATTAATGATCTCAAATTATTAATACCAACTAGGATAGATACTCTATTAATATTAATTATTAAATTCCAGAAATTCTTGTTTAATAGGAGTTTGTAAGTAACTTTGTATTTAGTAGGCACCTTTAAGTAATAAGTACTGATAAGTTTCTCCGTAGAGCAGTTAGTCTTAACGTTTAATATTTTTGGTAGTCCTAAACTTTAGTTTGAAAGGTAAATAACAACTTTGTTCCCTTTTTTTAATAACTAATACATTCTTACGGTTATTTTTTAACTTTTAGGTTTCGATTGAGATATGTAGGTATATTTAGGGTAGAAATCGCGAAACGTCTGGTTGATGTTACTGGTGACCGAAGAGCTGGTGGCTTCCTCGCACAACGTATCAGCATTGCGATACAACGAGGAAATGCCGCCAGCATCCTAGGGCCTAGGTACAATGCCTCAAGGACCTACTTTAGATTTAAGGTAGGTAGTTAAGTAAGTTACACTTACTGTATATATTTCGAAAATAAATGTTTTTAGGGTTTAACACATTTACTTCTCTTTAAAATACAGCATTAGATTGTGTATGTAAGGTGTTTGTGTTAGTTAGGATGTTATCGACATAGTCTATAAAAATTACGAAAGGTGCGTGAAGTATTCATATTCGGAAATCTTAAATAACTATAATTACCTATCTTTTTACTTAGCCCTAATTACCTATAAATATGATTCTGATTACCTAATAATATGATAATTGTTGTAGCATATAAATAGATAATTTAATTCCAATTAGATTTAGGTACAACTAGATTGGTATCTTTATCATTTGGTGGAATCCTTAACTTCATAGAATCTTTATCCTTAACTTAGTAGAATCCTTAACCTATATATATTATCTCCGGGTCAAACAGACTTAAGAAAAACGTCACTTCCGTGGACAAAACATTCAGAGTTCGCGTTTCGGGTACAAGATTATCAGAATTTCTCATTTTTGCCCCAAATATTTAAAAATTGTTACTCGCCTAAATAAAAGTTAGGGTGCCGCGTAAAAATTAGCATTCAATTCTCTTCACTTTTGCGATGTTTACAGAAGAGATATATGTAATGCGTTAACCATACAATGAAATCTATTTGACCCCTACCTATCTATACTTACCTAGGTTTATTTTTATTTAATAATAAACGATAAACGAGCAGTTTTTGCATATAAATACACAAATGACAAAATTGTTTTAAATATACATAGGCATATATTACGGCGATCACGCGTTTACGACGAAAAATGCTAAAAATCGATCTGAGCTAGCTTGGTCATATATCGAACAAAACGCGGATCTTCGATTTTCCCGACGTCCTTTCAGTCCTGTAAGATATTAATATGTGATAATACGAAACGCACATGGGAGGCGTAAGTACCTAAATTATTAATAAGGCATATTAGGTAATATGTAATAAAACATAAGCAAATAAATAACGGCCTCCCTAGCCTAGGTGTTGGTAGTCACCCTGCCTACGAAGCTGGAGATCCCGGGTTTGAATCCTGGTAAAGACATTTAATTGTGTATTTATCTCAAATATTTATATGTTGGCATATATATAAGTATGTTTTTATCTATCTAAATATGTATATCGTTACCTAGCACCCATAACACAAAGCTTCGCTTAGTTTTGGGCTAGATTGAACTGTATAAGATTTTCCCAAAAATGTTTATTTAATTATAGTATGCCACACACGCGTTTTCGTCCGGCAAAATAATAACATTTTACCCGAGACTTTCAATCCCGATTTTACTGCCTTAAGAGTAAAATAACGGCCAAGTGCGGACTCGCCCACCGAGGGTTCCGCACAAAGGGCTGCTTCCCCCATTTATCAGCTTATAATATGTACTTAAAATGACTGGTGGTACGGAACTCGAACTCTTTTCGGATACCTTTTGATTGCGTTAACGTAGAGGTTTAGTTTTTTCACAGCTTCAATGGACCACAGACCTGTGCATGTGGTATTCATTTAACTTGCTACCTCTACGCGTTCTTGAGATAAAGGGTTTTGACTTGACAGACAGACAGACGGACGGACGGACGGACAACAAAGTGATCCTATAAGGGTTCCGTATTTTCCTTTCGAGGTACAGAACTCAAAAAAAACCTTACTTATAATTAAATAGAGCTTTACGAAAATTAAATAATGTAGGTATCTTTCAATTAACAAAACACAAACAATCTTTCAATTAACAAAATAATACCCTCCACGCATTAAGTTGCGTTGGACAGTAGGCAGTAGTAAAGTTCTCAACGTCAACGTCAAATAGGTACATTTGATCTAACTATCTATTCTATCTATCATTGACTCTCTCGTCATAAAGTGATAGGTAAGGCAGTATAAAGAGATTTTTTTTAAATAGTCGGTAGCGTGATAGCGTGTTAATCATCTAAAGGTACCTACAGTCAACCAATTGGAACCCTAGGCTACTCTAGAACCATGTCACTATGACATAGTCCTACAGTGGCCTAGAGTTCTAATTGGTCGATGTACATAGTTATAGGTGAATTAGGTGGTATAACTCCTTTACCTCGTCTTGCATTAAATTTACTGATCATTCTCTCAGTTACTTTTATCAGGATGCACATAAACTCGGTTATCTATAAGTTTTGGGTGTTCTTTCTTTGCTTGTAACCGCGATGCATTTCTCCCGATAAAAGAGATTTATGACTCGTTACAACTGTCACTGTGATACTGGTGTCATGGAGTTATCATGTTTGGAGACAATACGTTTCTGGCCGGGTTCTGTACTTGGACGTACCTACTTACTATGTACATTTATGGAATAATAAATGTCTGCACTGCATGAAACAATAGTAGAGTTTAAAATTCCAATAGCTGTGTCAGTAATTATTTTATTTGAAATGCTTATTACATAGGTTAGACATATCTGACCTTTAGTAAATCGATTCAAATGCTTATTTGGATTTTAGATAGGTTCTTAATTCGCTTAAGAGCGCGTACAAATAAAACGAATAGGTACACCTACCCAACCCCACCTTATCAATTTTCTTTGTCTACACGAGAACTAGCAGAAGACCAGCAGAGGATATTGAGAAATGTACTGCCTTACCTTTACCTAGAGCAGTAAAAGATACATCGCATTTATGTCTGACGCAACATTCATCCCACTACTAGGTAAAAACTTTTTGGTAAGCGACAAAGACGAATGCGGGATTTCAAACACTAACTAGATCGTAAGTCTTCTACAAAAAAAAACTAGCGACAAATATCTAAAATTATTTCAGGTCACATATTTCGTCATCATACAAACAAGAAACAAGAAAAAAGACGCTCAGAATATGAAAGGAACCCTTTTTATACTAGTCTTAAAAAAGTTTACGACTGACGCAATGGTCTAGGCGGCACCAATTGTTATGACGGAGACGAAATCTGATAAAATACGACGGCACGAAAAAAACAACTTGACATAAGCGCCATACTAAAGTCTGGTGAAACGAAACCTGCCGCAAACGATGAAGATTAACCAGTCATCATAATGATGTAGATTATTCAGATTTACTTAAAAGGTCGATTGTGACATTTTTCTTTTCCACCGTAAACAATTACGGTTCCCTCCGGAATAGGTTAATGTCATCTCCTATTATAGTATTTTGTCACGTGTCGATGACTAGAGAGATAAGAGGTTGTACCAATTTAACTTTTTTAACCTCTGTCTTTTTGACGTGAGATGAAAAAATAAGATAGATAAGTTTCTGTCAAATTAAATTGGTATTTATGTAACATAACTATCATTTAGTTTTACTGTACCTACTCTTTTTCTTAGTTTTATTTTAACTTGTTTATCATTTATTTTCTCGTAGGTATAATAAACTCTTGATTGAATTTCTAAAGACCCAGTACTTTATTGCGTATATACCAAAAGTTGAAAATGTACTATTGCGTTCAAAATTGCATGGGCAATTTATGAATGAATGAAATCATAAATTGCCCATGCATTTTTGAACGCGCGTGTGCCTAATTCTTGTATGAAAGGTACCCCAACATCAGGTAACCTTTAAGTATAGAGATTAGTTTTTTTAATTTAATCAACCTATACGTATAACACTATAGGTATAACATCGTATCCTTCAAATAAAATACTTATTAGGTATGTACTCTCAAGTCGTGAATAAGAATCTTTACGAAATCCTTTTTCAATATCGCCTTGAGCATAATGATCAATAATTCTTTCATTAGTTATTAATGTTACACCTTTATTAAACAAGCTACAAAAACCAACATGATCAGGCAAAAAATTACTTACAAAGTTTCTTAATTAGTGTGCTATTATGTCCAATTTGAGATATCTATGGGAAATGAAATGTCAGTCTGTCTGTTAAGCTTCTGCGCGTCATCGTCACGGTTGATGCGATATTGTTTTTTGCGGTTCAGCCTTTCCTTTTAGAACTGTTAGTCTTTCTTTGTATTATTTTTTACTAACAAATTCCTATATTAGACATTATTATCAAACCGTTAATGGTCTGGCGGTAAATTGTTACCTTGTTGTTACTAGTCAGTATTAGTACCAATAAAAATATATAATATTATTGCTTAGTTTCAAAGAAGACCTTAGATTCTCTGAGCGGTGGCACAAGCTGGGAAAACTCTGGGAAGCTAATAGATTTCATTTCATTCTGTGCTCAGTATGCTTTTTTTAGATAACAACTTTTTAAACTAGTTACACACGTGTTCAAAAGTGCATGGGCAAATTATGAATGAATTCATTCATAATCTGCACAAGCCAATTTTAAACGCGGTATTACCTACCTACCTTACACCTTTTTAGTCCGTGATCATAACAAACAAAAACATCAATGAGTCTATCACCACTGTGGAGTGGATAGCGGCGTCGCAGAAACGACCAAAATTGTAAATTCAATTGCGATTCAACAATCTTATCAACATTGATTGGTACCTACTTGACCGAGTCAGAGTTGTGCCCCCAAAGAGGATGGGTATTAATATGATGGGTATTAGTAAAAAAACATGTTTTACTAAAAACATCGCACCCTAGGGATTTTAACACCATTCATTAATACCTACCTATATCCCAATACTTGCCATAATTACTTTAACAGTCGGTCAAGGTTATACCGGGCCCTAACCTATTAACTAGTAGATCGCTATAGGCCAGATAAAACGGTTTTCATGACATATACGACCTTAACTATAATTGGTATGTAGAAGAAAGCTTTATAGTGTGCCTTAATACCTTTGAATAAGGTTGCTTTTCGCTAAATACAAATGGATCACGTGTGAAAAAAGTTACAATGGCCCTTTGCTGGCCAAGGTTTAGTATTAATCAATATGTGTATTAAGCATATATTGAATTTATCAATATGTGTATTAAGCATGTATTGAATTGATATAGCCTGCATTGCTTACAAATGTAAGAGGTTGAAGGGCATAAGCCTATTGGCATTACGCTTACCTACGTAAAGTAGGTATATAAGTAAGTATATTTGATTAAAGTAGGTAAGTAATAAGTTTATTTGAAAAATAGTATTGGCAAAACTATAGCTGTTTTTATTAAATACATTTTTGTATTACAAATACTATTTAATTTTTTTGTTGTCTTTATCTAATTTCGAAAACGAAGTGAAAAGTGTACCTAATGGTGTTTTCGATAGTATAATTAAATTTAACCGATGATCAATAATTCCGTATCTAAATCAAAAAGTTCTCGTTAAGATATAAGAATTTCACCCTACAATGTGTGTAGTGTACATAAATTAGAAAAGCAAACTAGTTGGCATAGGATCAGTTATCTGACGAAGTTGAAAGCAGAAAAGCTGTTGGACGGAGCGTGTGTATTCGATTACAAGTCTTAAGATGTTACTGTCAACTATCAAGAAGTGGCAGAATACAAGATACAACGAGCTTGCATTCAAGTAATCACCAACGTACCTATGTAATGGATCTATAGTGCTTCTACTTATCTTAGAACTTTAATCATTAATTGCATTTGAAGTCTGGTTGAAAAGCGACTTTTTTCTTTACGCACAGACTTTCTTGATTTCTTTTTTCTTACATATAATATTCAACTAAGGACAGAGAAATACCGTAAAACGGGGTGGCTTTGCGATTGCGAGGCGACATTGTTGATTACTTTTAACTTTCCGTATTCGCATCCGATTTATATTTTTTCTTAATTTTTAAGAAAAAATATAAATAAAAAATAATTAATTTCTGCCCTGCCAGAGTAACTGTTTTAATATCAGTATTCTCTTGGCGTTTAGGGTATTATATGTTTCCTTAGCCAAACAAATATTATGTTTTTTTTTTGTTTTTTTGTTATAATTTATTAAAAAAATGGATTATATATCATTTTTTGTAATTTTTTTCCTTTAAAACCGACAAAGAAATAACCTTGAATTTCAAAATTATTCAATGAAGGTATTTCCGTTTTACGGTTAATTACGTTTTAAGGTTGTAATTGTTTCATGCCTTTTTATTTGCAAAAAGTTACATATTTACTTACAGGAAAATAGAACTCTGATCAAAAAGAGAAATTAGAATTTATTGGATAAACCGGCCCAGTGCGAGTCAAACTCGCGCATAAAGGGTGCCGTACCATTATCTTTAAAACGGAAAAAACACGTTTTAATGTTAATACGTATATATATATATTTTTATCATATAATTATTTATGTTTAAAGTATAACTAAATATTCTGTGAATATTGCAAGCGTCAACCAGTTGCCGATGCTAGTATCGTGCAAAACCGAGCAAAAAAAATTGCCAAGGGAACCCCCTCAAATTTTATGTTATTCTGTTTTTTTATTATAATTTTTTTGTTACAATGGTAACACAAATATATCAAATTTAGGATCTCATTTTACCCTTTGGGTATACATTTAGGATATAGAACCCTTAAAAACACATAAGTTCTTGCAGAAGAACCTTAACGCAAATTGTTTTGATATTATTATTATTTATTTTTTACATAACTGAGTAAAATAAAAATGTTACAAATTAACAGAATCTTGTGAATAGACAATAAAGCTTATAAGTAACAAAACCCGAAAAGTGAACCCAAATATGCCTAATCTCAAATTACGTTAATCACCGAAGTTTAAGAACAAAATAAACACTGAAGTCTAACAACAAAGTCAAACAGTGAATTCAATCGAAGGGAAAACAACAGAGTTTGCAAAACGAATTAACGGTTTGTTTAACTATCATTGCGTCATAAGTTGAGTGTAAATGAGAGAAAAGCAAACAATAAGATATATTTGTAATGTTTACGGTTTCAGCTTCAAATTGGGCTGTAAATTTTATCCTTACTCTGCAATTGAGAAATAAACTTTTCAATCTTCAGTTCTTTCCTGTGGACTACTAAACAGTTCAGCTGAACACTCAAGTTTTCTCCTGTGGGCAATAGGTAGTTAACAGTTTCTGGGTGTGTAGTAATATTTTTATCATTCAGGCCAATAGAAAAGGAGTACCCATGTATGTGCGTACAGGTTGAATAAGAATAAAAGAGATCAGTATTTTATTAAAATTTGAATTTTTGATACAAGCTTTTATTGCTGACTGTACTTTGGTACCATAACACTATTGTCATCCAACCTTCATAAGCATGTGAAGTTTCAGCTTATTCGAATAACGGGAAGTTAGTTCAATTCAGCTCTCAAGATGACCCTAACAAACACACAAACACACATACGTTTAAAGTTAAATACTTAAAAGCTTGTAAAAATCAAACTTTATAACCCTTACCTTTTGGGTAGTCTACTAGAAAAGTAGATCCATTTGACTTAATCATCCTTTTATCTTATCACGCTCGCAACAAGCTTGAAAATATGAAACAATATGAATTGTAGTGCTTTTTTTTTCGGTGTCGAACCATTGCGACAGTTTATTAATTGCGAAAGCTTAAATGCATTATAATCTTATAAATCATATTATATCAGATAATCCACGACCTGTTATCCAAATAACCGTTTCTCATTACGGTTATAATGCATTCGTCTGTATTGGCTGTTATTTCTCGACGTAACATTTCTAACTACTATTGCAACAAACAATAACGTGCCATCAAGCTCTCGTTGCTCAAGTTTTTCTTTAGTCTTACAGAACTAAGTAATGTTTTTAAAAGCTGCAAAACCATCGCAGCCAAGTCCAGCTGCAATCTAGATGCGTTGCATCAGGCGCAGACAAAAGCGGCTGGAATTTATCTACTTGCTATCGCTCCGTCGCCGATCGTAAGTCTGCGGGACGCCTTATTGTGCTTCACGGGACATGAGAAGTGAGGGAGCAGCCCTTGGCAAGTTTAAACTATGAAATACGTTATACAAAGTATATTTTCCATAAAAGTGCAGCTGAGCGTGAGTGTCGCTCGATTCAAATATGACAAATTAGATTGACATCTGAAAGTGTACACCAATGCACAGGAGTGCGATTCGGTGTACTAAAACTAACATATGGGTGTATATCCACGGATTTGTCATTTCTCCGTTGGTAGTAAAAGTAGAGGATATGATGTTGACAAAGGGAATATTCCTTTCGTCAAATTAGTAGTTTGCATAAGGCCCCAGAAATCAACATGATGACATGACTTTTATGCGTATGATCAATTATTATATAACGTCCTTGTCATTGTAAGGAATACATCATCAAAATAGAAAGCATTATATGCATCGCTCTGCTTTATAACGCCTCCTAGCCTAGTTGGTAGTGACCCTGCCTACGAAGCAGGAGGTCCCGGGTTCGAATCCTGGTCAGGGCATTTATTTGTGTGTTTATCACGAATATTTGTTCCTGAGTTATGGATGTTTTCTATGTATTTAAGTACTTATATGTATCTATCTATTATATATATCGTCGCCTAGTACCCACAACACAAGCCTTATTGAGCTTACCGTGGGACTAGGTCGATTTGTGTAAGATTGTCCTATAATATTTATTTATTTATTTATTTATTATTTATAACGGTTGGGTGAACTACTACACAACAGACCTTTTCCTTAATCGAAATCTTCATTTCAAGTTGAAGTATTCATGTCGGTAAGTTAAAACGGGAATCACTATGAATATGAGGGTTAACTTTTTTGTAGGTATCATTTATCATTATGGATAATTTATCACTTTAAATGATTATATTATATTTTTATAGCTTGGAAGATGTTATAGGTATACCTATAGTACAAATAAACCAACAACCGTTATAATGCCATTAAAAAAAACCTATTACACTTTATCTGTAGGCAACTATTGTTATTAGAATTGACTTGTTCTAGGATTTATTATTACATTGAAATTATGGCGCAAAATTATGAGTTTGATTTTAGTTATTAACCTACAAACGTATACCAACGTTACCCTACAGTTGGTCAAAGTAATCCGACCTTACAGTAACAATGTAGCAAAATATACCATTGCCACATATTCAATGAGCTAAATTCTGGTGTGGTCCTTGGCGTGAGTTCATTTTAATCAATAAATCTCCTATGTTTCTGTACACCGTGGCTGGTTACTTACAGGCACGAAGCTTTGTTTTATCTGAGATAAGGCAGCTTCCGCTCTTATCGGGGCTCTTACAACGCTCCGTTGTTTAATGATCACTCATGTTACATCGACGTAGGTGATTGCATCGCTTTTGCGAGCGTTTACGCGTTATTGGCAACTTACTGACGGTAATTGGAAAATAATTTATTATAACAATATGTAGGTACTTACCATTGAAATTTATTGATGTTAGTCAAATCGACGTTATTGTTTTCAAATACAAGATTTAAATCTCAAAAAGTGTGTCAAATTTACGTGGGTTTTATAGGGCAGTCATGATACTTACTGGTAACGATAAAAAATGACTTTTTATTACAAACTTCAAGTCAAATACATACCTAGCAGCACACCATCGGGTACCATTTTAGTATCAATCTCCAAACTAATAACAACAAATAAGCGTATTACGATTAACTTTACATGCATTAAAAGTCCCTTAACTAATTAACTTCTACCTTTATTCAGAATTCCCTCTAAAACTAACGCCACGTCCTACAAAGAACCTTGAGCAAACCCATCTCGAATGCATTAAAACGCGTTTAAAACGATCCTATTTTATTTATTTTTTGCTCCAAACCCATTTATAACCCGAGCCCTAAAGACGTATTAGTTACGGTCCCATGCCATACATACAGGCACATACGAAATGCCGTTAAAACTCCCAATGCCATTTGACAAAGAAACAGACGGGACGATCTCTCAGAGATAACTTCGTAGTTTTCTCATACATTGCCGATTAAGATGGTACTCAGAAATGGTTAACGTGGGTATTCAGTAATGGATTTTGAAATTGTTTTGGCTTTAGATGATTGAAAGCTTAATAAGCCCGTTGAGTTAAAGAAGAGTTTGGAAAGTATAGAGAAGGCGGATTAGCAAAGTTTACCGAGAGTGTATGAAATCCTTCAATTTGTTATAAATTAATGTAACATAACTGCTTTTTTTTTAAGAGCGCACCAACCTTTTTCCAAGGACGGCATTTAGCGCGCCGAGCGTGACTCGCTATCTGTGTGCGTGCGCGCGCACACTACTACGCCGTCGGCCCGTCATCACTGCTATGGCAAAAGTCGGTAACTTAAAATTCGACATTTTTGTAGTCCTGCGATGCCAACGATGAATAAAATCGTCTTAAATTCAGTTGAGATTTTGTACGATATTATTAAACTAAATGATATTCTAATGAAGTTGGTATAGTAAAAAATGTACATGTGCGTTTTGGATTTGTTACATTCATTTTTTTGAGAAAACTAGGATGCAGGTGTTATCGAAGATCTGATGATGGAGCAGAAAGGTTAGTTGACATAATACCCCCGTTTCTGGGCTCTTTACTTTGAATTTCGCGAGCACTTGAGCCTTCGGTGGTGTCCAAGGTCTGATGATGGAGCAGAAAGATGACCACTAGACCTGAAGAATAAGTTGATGTAAAACTATCGTGTTTGGACTCGTTATGTTTGTTTCGTCGAGCATTTGGACCGTGAGTGGTGTCCAAGGTCTGATGATGGAGTAGAAATATGGCCACCGGAACTCAGGAATTAGTTGATGTAATACTCCCGTGTTTGGGCTCGTTAGGTTTGTTTTGGTGAGCACTTGGGCCGTAGGTGGTGTCCAAGGTCTGATGATGGAGCAGAAAGGTGGCCACCGGAACTCAAGAAGGAGTTGATGTAATACTCCCGTGTTTGGGCTCGTTAGGTTTGTTTTGGTGAGCACTTGGGCCGTAGGTGGTGTCCAAGGTCTGATGATGGGAATAGAAATATGGCCACCGGAACTCAGGAAGTAGTTAGTATAATACCCCAGTGTTTGGGCTCATTTGCATTGTTTTGGCGAGCACTTGGATCGTGAGTGGTGTCCAAGGTCTGATGATGGAGCAGAAAGGTGGCCACCGGAACTCAGGAAGTAGTTGATGTAATACCCCCGTGTTTGGACTCATTTGTATTGTTTTGGCGAGCACTTGGATCGTGAGTGGTGTCCAAGGTCTGATGATGGAGCAGAAAGATGACCACCGGAACTCAGGAATTAGTTGATTTAATACCCCCGTGTTTGGGCTTGTTAGGTTTGTCTTAGTGAGCACTTGGGCCGTAGGTGGTGTCCAAGGTCTGATGATGGAGCATAAAGGTGGCCACCGGAACTCAAGAAGGAGTTGATGTAATACTCCCGTATTTGGGCTCGTTAGGTTTGTTTTGGTGAGCACTTGGGCCGTAGGTGGTGTCCAAGGTCTGATGATGGAGCAGAAAGGTGGCCACCGGAACTCAAGAAGGAGTTGATGTAATACTCCCGTGTTTGGGCTCGTTAGGTTTGTTTTGGTGAGCACTTGGGCCGTAGGTGGTGTCCAAGGTCTGATGATGGAGTAGAAATATGGCCACCGGAACTCAAGAAGTAGTTAATATAATACGCCAGTGTTTGGGCTCATTGGCATTGTTTTGGCGAGCACTTGGATCGTGAGTGGTGTCCAAGGTTTGATGATGGAGCAGAAAGGTGGCCACCGGAACTCAGGAAGTAGTTGAAGTAATACCCCCGTGTTTGGACTCATTTGTATTGTTTTGGCGAGCACTTGGATCGTGAGTGGTGTCCAAGGTCTGATGATGGAGCAGAAAGATGACCACTAGACCTGAAGAATAAGTTGATGTAAAACTATCGTGTTTGGACTCGTTATGTTTGTTTCGTCGAGCATTTGGACCGTGAGTGGTGTCCAAGGTCTGATGATGGAGTAGAAATATGGCCACCGGAACTCAGGAAGTAGATGATGTAATACCCTCGTGTTTGGACTCATTTGTATTGTTTTGGCGAGCACTTGGGCCGTAGGTGGTGTCCAAGGTCTGATGATGGAGCAGAAAGGTGGCCACCGGAACTCAAGAAGGAGTTGATGTAATACTCCCGTGTTTGGGCTCGTTAGGTTTGTTTTGGTGAGCACTTGGGCCGTAGGTGGTGTCCAAGGTCTGATGATGGGAATAGAAATATGGCCACCGGAACTCAGGAAGTAGTTAGTATAATACCCCAGTGTTTGGGCTCATTTGCATTGTTTTGGCGAGCACTTGGATCGTGAGTGGTGTCCAAGGTCTGATGATGGAGCAGAAAGGTGGCCACCGGAACTCAGGAAGTAGTTGATGTAATACCCCCGTGTTTGGACTCATTTGTATTGTTTTGGCGAGCACTTGGATCGTGAGTGGTGTCCAAGGTCTGATGATGGAGCAGAAAGATGACCACCGGAACTCAGGAATTAGTTGATTTAATACCCCCGTGTTTGGGCTCGTTAAGTTTGTTTTGGTGAGCACTTGGGCCGTAGGTGGTGTCCAAGGTCTGATGATGGAGCAGAAAGATGGCCACCGGAACTCAGGAAGTAGTTGATGTAATACCCCCGTGTTTGGGCTCATTGCATTGTTTTGGCGAGCACTTGGATCGTGAGTGGTGTCCAAGGTCTGATGATGGAGCAGAAAGGTGGCCACCGGAACTCAGGAAGTAGTTGATGTAATACCCCCGTGTTATGTTACATTATATACTTCCTGAGTTCCGGTGGTCACCTTTCTGCTCCATCGTCAGTCCTTGGACACCAGTCACGGTCCAAGTGCTCGCCAAAACAATACAAATGAGTCCAAACACGGGAGTATTACATCAACTACTTCCTGAGTTCCGGTGGTCATATTTCTGCTCCATCATCAGACCTTGGACACCACTCACGGTCCAAGTGCTCACCAGAACAATAGAAATGAGTCCAAACACGGGAGTATTACATCAACTACTTCCTGAGTTCCGGTGGTCATATTTCTGCTCCATCATCAGACCTTGGACACCAGTCACGGTCCAAGTGCTCGCCAAAACAATACAAATGAGTCCAAACACGGGAGTATTACATCAACTACTTCCTGAGTTCCGGTGGTCATATTTCTGCTCCATCATCAGACCTTGGACACCACTCACGGTCCAAGTGCTCACCAGAACAAATCTAACGAGCCCAAACACGAGGGTATTACATCAACTACTTCCTGAGTTCCGGTGGCCACCTTTCTGCTCCGTCATCAGACCTTGGACATCTTCTACGGTCCAAGTGACACTATATACATATGAGGTATAAACGAAACTAACCATGTATGTCATTCATTTTGAACTGGTTCCTTTGGAAACACAAAAAATGGTAAAAAAATTCTTATACCGTTTTGCTACATGTAACGCAGTATACGTACACAAAGAACATCGATTTATTTCAAGACGTAGACGCTCCGCAGAGAGACGTGGTGTCGCTTCGAACATTCGGGGCCGACTGACTATTTCGGGTGTTGCTCACTTGTTATATTTCAACGATCAGATTCCATAGTAATTTTGTATAGCGGATTTTTAGGACGTTTTCAAAAAATCATAATTAATTAACGAAAAAGTATTTTGAAATGAGACTATACGAATTTTACACCTTATTTATTTGAGATTGAATGCAATTGGTTTTCAAAAATAGACCAAATAATTTTTCATTCACTTTTATCTAAACGCTGACACGCGTTTTACTACATTTTACTGCAACTTTACGTAGACATATTTACTAAACTGCACAATATTTTAGATTCTAAGTATACGAATATTGTAGATACACTCTTTGAGATAATAATTACAAGCATCTTGTATATATTTGTGAAGAATTGTGGAAGTCACAGCATTAACCGTGACTGTCGTTTTTGTTAAATTTACTCTGCCGGCTCTTAATATCTCTCTCGCTCTCCTCCTTCCTCCATCCTTCTTATCTATAATGATCTGTTAAAAATTTTGAACTAGTAACGAACGACCTAAAGCATGAATTACCGTATTTTGTTTGTTAAAACAAATCAAATTATTTAATTAAATAATTTATTAATAAATGACTGAGTTTATAGGTACCTTCTATTTCTATTTAACAGCGTTATATAGAAAGTAAGTGACAACACAAAATATGTAGTATATTATAATTTGTAATGTTTCCCGTCCGCCGCGATGCTTCTCTCTTAATTTCTTACTTCAGAATTTATTTTGAATTCAAATCCGAAAGTGGTGATAACGGGTTTGTCCTTTTAACATGTTCTATGCGTGATGCATAAAAAATCGCGAGAGGAGATAAGTACTTCGTAGTACTCGTTCTGATTAAAGTTTTTTTAGTATTACATATTTATATATAATACCTATAAAATGTTAAACCACTATTATTCAACACAGAAAGGTATTCCATATTTAAAAGGCAGTAACAAAGGAGTGGAAGCATTCGTGCAGGCATGCTATCTCTCCATTCATCCGAGAACCATTTCCGAACTGGCGAATTGGAATAAAAAAAATAGGAAAGACTGAGTAGTGGTGTGTAAACTGGTGATAAATTTTCTTTAGATTGACGTAAAGGAGGTTTGTTTCTACGACTAATTATTTGCTTTTTGCAAAATAGATTTTCGAAATTCCTATTTTATTGTTAGTCACCTAAGCTTGTATTAAGGATGACTCACGGTAGACCGGGCCGGGACGGGCTGGGCCGGGACGGGCTGGGCCGTGACCGATGTATCAATTTCGATTAGATCACGTGACATTTTCCATATAAATTGGTCACTGGGTGTTAATTTTTGTATAAAATTTATCCAAATTTAACTCGGGACGTATTTTGCTAAGCGCCACCTGGTCCATAGGGGGTTCGCCAACTAACCTGGAGATAAGCGTTTTTAGAATGGTATTCGACAGCTAACTCCGGGTTAGTTAGCTAACCCTGGTTAGCGCAAGTGGCCCGGGGATCGGTAATAGCTACTACTTAGTCCAAATGAGGCGTATTATATTTAGGGCTTTCCTAAAAACGTCTCTAAACAATTGAAACATGAACGAAATAATAACAAAACATCATGTAAGTATCATTTATCTAACTAAAGCGTCGGCATGAGCGGCAAAATGAACACTACTAAAATTCCGAAGATAATCAACACTTGCTTCAACAAAACCTAACGGCCACTTCTACACATTAAACACACAAATACTAATATTGGTCGTCCAACCCTTGATCAAATATTGGTCAGCTTTCCCGTGCTCAAACAGCGTTATTGTTTTAGGTGATGCGCGCACGGTGAGATGGAGTGGAGGGGGCTACTCCTCGTGCTATGGGTGGTCGGCGTCGCGGCGGACGGGAAACATGGTAAGTTTTTTTTCTTCTGTATATTGCAACTCTATTTAGCAAAGCGGCTTAGGCTAGCAGGGAAAACATAGAGCGATTGGACCCAAAAAAAGAAAATGGCGGTAGCCGCTAGCGTACTTTGTGGAGTTTTGAAATGTTTCGTTTTTCCGTTACGCGTTTGGCAGTTTTTACTGACAGCATTCCACACGGTCTACATATTGTTAAAGTAATTGTTTTACAATCTTCGAAACCTATGTCAAAGTATATATTTATGGTTCTTTGGATTTGGTATATCGTAGGACAGGTTTTTAAACGAATGTAGCGCCATCTGCGTCAACTAGGAAATTGTAATCTAAAACTAATTAATGTAATTATATCCAGTAACTTCAAGTGTATCATTTAGTCCCCTGTTAACTTTCAAAATGCCCTGACTACGCAATCAGGAACCAAAATAAAGACTGTACGTACGCTGTATGAAGATAACCTTTCAGGAGAAATTTGTTATCTAGCTACCGCCAATGTCATAATATTTAATATATGCATTGAACTATTATTTTTAAGCAGAAAAATGCATGACCTCGAGCGGGACTCGAACCCGTGACTCTGGTGAATTTTACCACTTTTCCTTCCTTTCCATGAAATGTATTGTATTTGGCTTGTGTTGGCTTATGTGGCGTATGTCATAAAAATAAATAAATTTCCTTATGCACTTGATAAAACCCTATTATGCTTTATAATAAAGTTAGTATTCCCACATTTATGTTTCAATATCCGGATCGGTATTTTAGTCTTAGATTGTACTAACGTGATCCGTAATTCCGTACTCTCGCAGTTCCTCAACACGATAAATCCTTTGAAACTTAACAACGGTTATTTAAAAGCAGTTAACTATTTAATAATAATGCCTTCAAAGAACTTCTAACTATACTTAATAAGTGTTTACAAGTATCGATTTTAAATTTACGTTTAATAGATATCTATACATTAACAACCAAAAATATATTTTACTTACATAAGTGGTACGTATTGGAATATGTTACACCGTGAAAGTATGTAATAAGCAGGTATATGGTTTCCTCATAATTATACTTCAAGTTAAATTCAATCATATACTCATTTAGGATGATATCCGTTTAATAATCATTCGGTAAATATATGTTTGGTACACTACATTGCATTATTTATTTTTTAAATATGTATTGTGATTTTCAGTCAAAACGTAATTACGACTTAAAGTGTAAATCGTCGGCCTAAATCGCAAACCTCGTAACTCAATCTGACCAAATTTTACAGGAGGCACAAAAAACTTAATTACCAAAAATTTTGCATGAAGACTTGCTTAGTATTTTTTTTACATAATGTTAAGTTAAATTTAGCCGTCAGATTGCTAAAACCTATTTTTTTGTAATCACCTGAACCTGAAAAATTTGGAGTTACGAGTTTTTCTTGAAAATTTTAGAAAGCTAATCGGGAGTTAAGAGCTTCGCTATAAAAATCCGTATAAATAGAGGATAGTCTTTTGATCTGAAAAAGGTAATTGTGGATAAAAAAAATAAAAAAAACTTGCAAATTAAAAAATATTTATTAAACTTTAAACAGAAAAGCCTCTTCTGGCTTCTTAAATGTGGGTAGCAAAATTATAATTATACATTTTTTTTCAACTCTAAATAGGGCTAAAAATATTATAGACTACAACATTTCTCAAACAACAAAACAACGCTTCTATAATAATCAGACTCATAGTTTTTGCTAACATAAAAATACTAAGTATATTTTTCATTAGTATCTCTTCTAAGTACTTCTAACTAAACGAAAATTGGTAGCAAAATTATTACAATTGTTTACCTACTTTAATTAAACATTTTATGAAGTAAATTATAACTAAACAATAACTATATTGCTCGTAAGTAACAAAATATAATAGGTAGGTATTAAATTTAAATTAAATCACAGCCTCTTCTGCTGTAAAATCTTTAGTAGCAAAACTGACAATATTTTTCATAAACGTCGTTATACTTAAGTAAATCTTAAAACTTATTATTATGGCCTTTAACATTTAATAGACTAAATCACAAAACTCTTTTTAAGAACAATAATTTAATATCACTATCAACTTGACAAGGACTAAAATCAGACTTTTATGTTTTATTAGCTAGCTAGTTCACTTTCATAATTATTATTAATAGAAGTAATATCACAATTAATAACATCTACGAGTATATCAGAATTTTAGGGCGTCATTAAATGTCTCCTGCACACTAAAATATCATACTACAAGCTATTCAAATGGAATGGCATCATAAAAGGCGTGATAATCCACCTCCAATACCTCTTTTAACTGCTGCAAGTGTTCGAATTTAGTTTTCTTTATTTTTAGTCTTTCAGTATACAGTAAAGGAATGTCTTGTGTGCTTATTGGTTCAGTCAATCTCACCCTCTCTGGCAATGGATTTTCATCGTATTCTTCGGTGTATCCTAGACGATACAATATCTGTCCCTCTGGTAAGTATTTTAACTGTCTCCGGTCTGTTACTACTGGATCCCCTTTCTTCTTTACCGGTCTAATGGATTTGTATGTTTTCAAAGTTTCATAGTTTCTAAAAAACGTATGATCCAAATATTCTATCAAGAATACACAATCAGAAAACCGTAGAACCTTATTACACATACCTGTTATCCAGCACTCGTTTTCTTCCTAAATATTTACGCAAAACTGACGTGCAGTAACAACGCCATCGCAAGCTGTACTGACGGAAGTGGTGGCGGGGAGGGAGATACGAGGTATTTCTTTTACAAAATGGCGGCCGAGAGTTGCGAGGTTTTCTATTTTGCTTTTTAAACGTAAACGGTTTATTTTTGGTATTTAAGAGTTTTGCCGTTAGATGCGTTCAGAATAGTACTATCTAAAAGTGTCAAAACATGATTTTCAAAAAAATTGGAGTTACGAGGTATGCGATTTAGGCCGACGAAATGTTAAAAATAACTTAAGTGGTCCTAAACTCGATAAAAAATCTTTTTAGAGTGTGCGAAAAAAAACCCTAAAGAATATAGACTTGGCACCTAATCTTGAATCATCAACAAAAAGCTGTCGTCGGCGCTCAAACTGTGAGGAGGCCTCCGATAAAAAAGGTTAAGTATGCATTGGATAGGGAGTTCAGGTTCCGTCAGTGGAGGACATATTTATTCCGTTATGTCGCGACTTTTAAGTGGAAGTTAAGATTATATGTGAAAACTAACGACGTTATCGTAAACGTTGTCTAGCAAATTAACATCGTATTTAGAAATTTTCGGCATTTCGGTCGAATACGTCACTTAATCCCTTTAAAAAATAGACATTTCTCGTAGCAGACATAACCGTGGTAGGCGTGGTAGTATAAACATACGACATTATTGTTAATTCTTGAATATGACCTTAAGAGTCGTAAAAGATCCTGCTCAACGGAATATAGCAATTCAGCTTCAAGAAATCGATATAATGGACCCTAAATTTAGTCTGCGCTCACAAGATACAAGTTTAATTTTTTCAAAGCATACTTGTTCCACATTTTGTGTCTAAAACTGGGTTTTCAAACTGTTTTGAGGAACCCTAACGACATTGGAAAGGGCGATACAAGCACCAAGCAAAAAACCTTTCGTCACGAAAAGGGCTTCAACACGACGCGACGCCAGCGCAATCAGAACGTCGCAGTAAAAAATCTATTAACGTAACTGTACGTGTACTATTGATGCTAAAGATATGTTCAAGTTTACACTTTATTACAAGGGATTTAGGTGCTGAAGTGTAAACATATTTTCGGCGTCGACTGTACCAGCGAGAAAGTTTACAAACATTTTGTACAGAGGCACCTCTTTATCATTTATATGATGAATTTAATGGTACGTATGCAACGTAGTTACGTTTGTACTTGTTTTCTTTTGACTATAATTGATTGATGATTTCTACAGAACTTCGTAGGTACAGAATTTAATATTTGAATTGGTTATAATGCATGACGGAACTAAAAATTAAACGATTAATTTAAAGTAAATACAATCTGCACAATAAACAACACTCAGGCACATTAGACAGTTTGAGGACTACAGTTTTTATAAGTTCCTATGTTATTAATATTTTTATGTGGAGGTATTGCTTAGTTATTTAGCTGACAATTAGTTATACATAAATTGCAAATGTCATAAGCTACATGAATTGTCACTGAATCGTTGTAAACATAATTCATCAGCACGGTCGTGTTAAACATTTTTTACATTACACAGGGTGCTATATTACCGCACTAGTGCGATAATGAGCACTTTATGTGCCTAAATATGTCATAAATTCAAAGGGCCATATGTACTGTAAAACGTCGTACGATACATGTGCGAATAGGTAAATTCGCAACTCGTGTCGTTTTGAAACACTCCCTTCGGTCGTGTTTTAGTCTATCGCCACTCATTGCGAATTTTCTCCTATTCGCACTTGTATCGTAATGTACTATTTCAATACAGTTGCTCAAAAAGTGCCCTTTTTGTTCATATTTCAGTTCATAAAAACTAAATACCTACTTACTATTAACGCAAACATTAAGGATTGATATTTCATATTTCACTGTTTAAGTACCTCTTCATCATAATCATGAGCATTCATTAAAAATATTCAATATTGAAAACAGGTCTTATATGTGTGTATGAAACGGAGCCTACGAAACGTCTGTCAAAGTAGAGGCGTTTTTAAATCAGGTAAACATGTCGAAGGCTCTATTAGGCATGACGATACGATTCGTCACATGCGATTTATTATTTTGTTAGTAAGAAATAATGATTATAAGATTGAAAATGAGAAAGTAAAGATGATAAGATATACATTTTGAAGATGTTCTAGTTCAACTATATTACAATAGTGTTACGAAAATAATAAAAAAAACTTTCAAATTCGTTCTGATGTAAGTATTTAATTTTTATCTAATCTGTATTGATAAACGTCGTTCGATACATGTGCGGATATGTAATTTTTCACTCGTCCCGAGTATTGCCACTCGCCCACGGATCGTGGCAAGATACCTCGCGACTTTTGAAGTAATGACATACTTTCCACACTAGCATCGAAATGTACTATTATTGCAAATTCAGATTAAAACTTAATGGATGTAGTTTATTTTTATTTAATAACTTTTAATGCTGCTATAATGAAAATAGCAACAAATTACCATTTTATTTATCAAACATTTCTCACATAATTCGCATACTGACCGCAAAAAGAGGTAACATTATAAATTCATAATAAATAACGACGTCGTAAAGGGACTTTACCTTAACAATAATGTCCCGCTGTTTATACATTACATTAACAAGGTGCAAAAAGCCCAGTTCTAAAATTACAGCCTTTGAGATCCCGACAAATTCTCACCCCAGGAAAAACACAAAGACAGACTCGCCTACAAAAACACGTAACTTGATATAACCACGTTAACTTTGCAGTTGGAACACGTCACAAGAATCCTATATGCTGCTTTACCTGAACAGTTCCACAAAGTTTAGAATTGATTGAACATGAAATGGCACTTAGATCCTTTTACACATTATGGAACAACAGGGAATTCTGGTGACTGAGAACGCCGAGTCTACATTTTAAGAAGCATTAATGCTCACTGTAGAATAGCTTTTACACGGCGTATGAGTCCTTATGGATGTCACGTGCAGGATTTGCCCACCTGAATATTTAAGTTGGTGGTCGCACAAAGCATCGAGTGCCAGTCAAGAGGTTCCCAAACAAGATAATCCCTTTGTTGGGTTATAATGGCGTCTCGCGGGAGTCCTTTGCCATTATTTCTGTTTCATTCACGCGGGCAGCTGCCAAGTTTCCTATTTCTTTAATAGCAGTTCAATTTGTGCATTAGAAAAATTTTTTTAGTTGTGGAGTTGCTTAAAGTCTATTCAATGCACTTTGCTTACTTGTTTAATTAAAGTGAATGATGAAACAAATGTGAAACCTTAAACTGTGGTATACAGGCAACCTAAGATAATTTATCCGCAAAGGGTAAATAATAATTATCCATTAGCTCTTAATGTGTAAAATTAGTGCAGGTATTGTTTGTAGGTACTCATACTTGAAAGCATTACAAACACAACTAAACAACTATAGAGCATATTACTTCAAGTATCTACTTAATTTAGTCATTGCTTTTCTGCATTCTATGTATTTAAGTAGTTATATATATGTATATGTCTATTATATATATCGTCGCCTAGTACCCACAATACAAGCCTTATTGAGCTTACCGTGGGAATAGGTCGATTTGTGTAAGATTGTCCCATAAAATATTTATTTATTATTTATTATTATTTATTTATTGCAGACTCACCGATTTCAGCTTCCATAAATAATTATTTAAATTTTAGGAGATTTTTCTTCTATCCGTATTAAGACAATATTGGATGAACGCTACTTTTTTTAACTTCTATTTAATAAGAGATCTTCATATTCCTTTTTTTCTTCTCAAACCGAAGTTCTGCCAGTAGCTTCAATCTTATAAAGTGGCCAGTTACTTGATTAGCCGGGTATCCCTCAACCGCAAGGGCTAACATGACTTCCGTTTCTGAGATCGTACCTACCGTATTACCCTGTGGCGTAGTATTTATTAACGATTTAGGTAATTTTTATTGTTTATCTAAAAAGTACTGTCCCAGTTTCTTCTACGACTTTTGACGTACATTTCTACTGCGATTAACTTTTTAACTTAATATTATATTATGACAATGACGCAAAGGCATACACTTATCTTGAATTCATCTGCAGTATTCGTGCGGTTTAACTTTTGAGATCTAATAACCTTAGTTCAAAATTTAGCAATAAAATTCCTCGTGGCAATTTGGTTGGTATCAACCCGAATCACTGCACGTTTTTGCTGACCACTTCAATCTGAAGAACGCGGTTATTTCTTTTCATACTTCATTAGATTTTTTCTTGATGGCAATCTTCATACAGAAGTACTCCTTAGCTTTAAGAAAATATCGCAGATGAATTACGAATTAGTCTATGGATTTATGCTACAGCAAAAGCTACAATAAAGGCTAGGAGATTTGGTTTACTTAGACATCTCTTAGTTTCGGAAATAGTAATTTTTTATACAAGGCGGCAAAGTTTTGGTTTACCTCTCGTGATTATATTTTGATATTAACAAGTGAAAGATTCCATAATTGAGCTACGAGCCGAACAGATTTTGGTGCTGATTTTGATTAGGTAATACAACATTTTTCACCTCACTATCACGAGGAAAATTAAAACTGTAGGTATAGCCAATGCTACCCAATTAACGTGAGGAAACAAGTCAAACCTTGCATCAAATTACTTTTGTCACCACCTTGTGGATAAAAGTAAATAAATTAAGTGAGGTGAAACATGAAGCTTGTAATAACCTTATAATTTCTTCTCAGTTAGATTTTAGTAACATGAAGGCTGTAATAAACTGATAAATATATCTGACCTTTCAAAATTATTACCGTTTTCCAATAACCGTTTTCCATTAAATGACACAACACTAAAATAAATTATTCAACATTAAAAAAAACTTACATCTAAATATAAACAGAGAACAAGTTTTAAGCCCACTTTATTCTTCCGAATCGACACGTTTGAGAGCGACATCCAAAAGTAACATAAAATATCCTTAAATAAACACCTTAATGCGCTATAAACTGCCTTAGGAGTGTTTAATAGTCCGCACACTAATGCAGTGTCGGGTCTAAGCTCGTATGCCCTTTAAGATCACGCACCATGTTTGTAAAATAAAATTTAAATAAGGTACAGGCTGACAAAATAAGATATATACATTTTATAAAAAAAATACTGTATGATATTTTAAAATTATAAAGTAAGTATAAGATATAAATATATTCTTAAGGGATACCAATTTCACATAAACAATAACCAATATACAATACAATAACCGTCCCAAATGTATCGGTTAGTAGCGAAGACAAAGCCTCTATTTCCAAACAACAACAAAACTCCAAAGGCAAAAAATTCTGTTGCGAAAATTTTATCTAAATTGGCCTACCTATATATATTTATATTTGATTCTCGAGGCTAACTTTTGACTATGAATTTGGAGTCTTTTTCATTTGATATTGTGTTTCGTGTGAAATTGCCATCCCTCAACAGATGTTTAAAAAAAATACTTTTTAATTTTAAAATTTCATATAAGTATTACATTTTTTTAAATAAAAATACTTCTTATTTGGCCATCCTGTATTAACTGCAAAAGAACATTGAAGGTGGAATATATTCCGTAAAGATAGGTACTAAGCATATGCCATGTATTTTCCACAAAGAGCCTACATCTATTCATTGCTTTTTGTTTGAATACCCTTTCACATATTAATTAAGATTATCTATTCGATATACCTATTTAGGTACATACACGTACACAAACTGGTGCACGTATGCCCAAAGGGGTAAGGCAGAGCACATACGTATAAGTTTCAGTGGCATTGTAAGCAGTAGCAATTAAGAGGTTCAAAGATAACTAAATTGTAATATTGAAATAAAGGACTAGTACCACGAAAATCGAACGATGGCGGATTTGTATGTCCATCTGCGTCACACGTGCATATTTGAGTGACAAAGAAGTTTTACCAGAAATGCCAATTTTCGAAGTTCGTGGTAGGCATGCAGGTTGCTAACCCATCGCCCACGACATAAATATCACAAATATCGCACAGTCTACTTCTACGACACCCACGAATAATAGGCGGTGGTGAAATACCAAAACACAAGGATGCATACATTATATTTTCATGGGAAAACATAGATAGTTATTCCAAACTGACAAAAATGTCATATACTAAAGAAAAAAAAACAACTCCATCGGAGGTTAAGTCGGATCGAAACCAGCGTGCGTAGCCAAGATGCCAATCGCTCACGCTTAGTAACGTATCGTAGCTACCTTTCTCTATCACTCTTCCTTATTAGTGTGACAATGACAGTTGCGTTTCATTAGCGACTGAGCGTGAGCGATTGGCATCTTGGCTACGCAGGCGCTTACGCGGCTAACGCCACAAGCCTTCCATAGAGTTTGTCTTTTTCGTCAGTATATAATATCTATGTCCGTTTATAGTGTAGTGTTGACTTTAATACAAAATCAACATATTTAATTGAATAATTTGATTAGATTCTAGGTTTAAAGTGAAAAAGCTATAACCCTAATAATAGTAAATTATAACAAAACGCATAATAACTAAAAACAAAACACGCAGGCTTATGACTACAGGATTGACACATGAAATGAGGTTAATGACCTTTTGTCTACCTCAATTTGGCCCGCACTATGCTTGGAGCTTTTAACTCCAAGTTAAGTGCATTTACGAGTAAGTGCATCAAGCAGTCTGAATCCGCTGAACGTTTTATTGCATCTTCGTTGAACAGATTTATCAGAAATGTGTTTGTGATTTATTTATAACTCGCTCCAAAAGGTATGAGTGTGCGAAGTTTTAGATAACAAGTTGTTAGTTGACATACTTTATTATATTTTAATTTTTGTCAGGTAATTCAAAGAAATGTCCTAAATTTTACCACTGTACACTGTTGGTTTCTAATGTCATAAAGATTCCTATAGAGATGAACGTTGTCAATAACCGACAAAGTAGGTAGTTCCTTTTACAAAAAACAAGCATATTTATATCGCGCTCGTGCCCCTAGTCTACTCGTATCACTAATACGCGGTGTCAAAAAGTGACGTACTGGGTCATTAATGCTTCCCTAATACGCCAGTTGCTAACATTTAAAAAATACCCAATGTTCTAATCTATCTCACTAAGAAGATTCGTATGCTGATCAGTTTAGTAGCATGGAAGTGCTTAATGTGCAAATATTTTAAAATTTGGATTCGGTTGTTTGTTCCATTTTCATAAGTCGAAGTGACGTCATATAAATTAGCGTTCCGCATTCGTGCCGATGTCATAATACCTATATACTTACCAGGCTGCCGTCAGAATATGTATTTTTCTCTCATACGCAAATACATAAAAATAACTATATATCTCACTAGCTTTCCGCCCGCGACTTCGTCCGCTTATAATAGGGTTCTTCCTACAGATTTTCATACCTTGTTTTATCTTTTTAAAATGTGACTTGATATAACCTACACATATATAATACAAATATTTTCTATTGCGTTTACGTTTTAAGTTTTTATTAGGTAGATGTTGGCAACAGGCGGTATTATCGCTAAAAGGCAACATTTGTCTCTTACAGACAACCATCCGGTTAAATAGCATAAATGATTACCTACATACTTGAATAACAAAATTGAGTTGAATTCTATGGATACAAAAGAAAACTTTCCGCCATTGAAACTTTCAACACTCTTTTCACCTCTTTATGGGTGGAATTTCCAAAAAAACCATGAAACCAGATTTCTTTTATTTTAATAAGGAATCGATGCATAAAGTTTCAAATCTCTAGCTCAAAAAAATCTTTATTTCCCCGCTTCATCAATTTTCAACCCCATTTTTACCCCCTTAGGAGTACAATTTTCCAAAACTATGAAAACACTTTTCTTTTGTTCTAATAAAGAGTTTTTTCACAAAGTTTCAAGCCTCTAGCTCAAAAAGAATCTCCTTTTCCATACAAACGTTTAACCCCTTAGCAAACAACTTTTTTATATTTTAATAATTGCACAAAGTTTCAAGTCTCTAGCTCAAAAAAAAACACCATTTTCAAACAAACTTTCAACCCCCTTTCTAACCCTTTAGAAGTTGAATTTTCCAAAACTATGAAAACACTTTTCTTTAAATTGCAACGGTTAACACTCACGTATTTTTATCACAATGGGCGTCAGGACGTAAGGCATTCGGCAGTAGCGAAACATACTTTCGGTACGGACGCGACGCATTTCATTCGGTGCGATAAAGTGAAGTTGTTGGCACGGGAAAATTGTTACGTGCCACGCAAGATCCGTGAGGCCATTGAAATCGGACGTCGCCCTAATTTCAACCGCGACGGAGGTTGGACTCTGCCACCGGCTGGAAACCAGTGCTTCCTAGAGGGAACGTGAATTTGTGTGGTGACGATTTGGTGGACACGGTTAGTTCGGTGTGCTTGTCGTTGATCCCGTCAGACGATCCGACAATTCAGACTCCCGCAACGACGGCGCCGGATTGCGCGAATCACCCCGCTTCCGCTTCCTCCCGCGCGAACCGTTACCTACGCCGGGCTCGGGCAGCGAAGGTGATAACAACACTCTGTCTGTCCGACGATGTCTGCCCGACGCAGACGAATCATGTCACGCCTATTGTGATAAAAATACGTGAGTGTTGACCGTTGCAATTTAATATCAGTATGACTCACGAAAGTTTAAATTATACACTTTTCATTGATTTAAATAAAAAGTTTTTACAAAAACATTCAAGCTCAAAAATAATCTCTATTTTTATACAAAGGTTTTACCCCCTTTTCACCCCCTTAATTTCCAAAAACCATGAAAACACGTTTCTTAAATTGTAATAAAGAGTCTTTACACAAAGTTTCAAGACTTTAGCTAAAAAAAAACCATTCTCAAACAAACTTTCAACCCCCTTTTTAGTTTTTACCCCTTTAGGAGTAGAATTTCCAAAAAACATTAAATAATTTTTCTTTAATTGTAATAAAGAGTCTTTACACAAAGTTTCAAGTCTCTAGCTCAAAATAAATTCCATTCTCATACAAACTTTCTACCCCTTTTTTACCCCCATAGGGGTTGAATTTTCCAAAACTATGAAAATACTTTTCTTTAATTCTAATAAGGAGTCTTTACACAAAGTTTCAAGTATCTAGCTCAAAACAAAATTCTATTCCTATACAAACTTTCAACCCCCTTTGTACCCCTTTAGAGGTAGAATTTCGAAAAACCATGAAAACAATTTTCTTCATTTGTAATTAAAAGTCTTAACACAAAGTTTCAAGTCTCTAGCTCAAAACAAAATTCCATTCCTATAAAAACTTTCAGCCCCTTTTTTACCCCTTTATAGGTAAAATTTTCAAAAACCATGAAAACACTTTTCTTCAATTGTAATACAGAGTTTTAAAACAAAGTTTCAAGTCTCTAGCTCAAAACAAAATTCTATTCCTATACAAACTTTCAACCCCCTTTTTACCTCTTTAGAGGTAGAATTTCCAAAAACCATGAAAACAGTTTTCTTAAATTGTAATTAAAAGTCTTTACACAAAGTTTCAAGTCTCTAGCTCAAAAATAAATCCCATTCTCATACAAACTTTCTACCCCTTTTTTACCCCCATTGAGGTTGAATTTCCAAAAACCATGAAAATACTTTTTTTTAATTATAATAAGGATTCTTAACACAAAGTTTCAAGTAGCTCAAAACAAAATTCCATTCCTATACAAACTTTCAACCCCCTTTTTACCCCTTTAGAGGTGGAATTTTCAAAAACCATGAAAACACTTTTCTTCAATTGTAATACAGAGTTTTAAAACAAAGTTTCAAGTCTCTAGCTCAAAACAAAATTCTATTCCTATACAAACTTTCAACCCTCTTTTTACCCCTTTAAAGGTGGAATTTCCAAAAACCACGAAAACGGTTTTCTTCAATTGTAATTAAAAGTCTTTACACAAAGTTTCAAGTCTCTAGCTCAAAAAAAAAATCCATTTCTATACAAACTTTCAACCCCCTTTTCACCCCCTTAGGGGTAGAATTTCCAAAAATCCGTCCTTATCTCTCGCCTACGTACTAAAAGGAAGCTTTGGTAAAAATTTCAAGTTTCTAGTTCTAGCCGTTTCGGCTGTGCGTTGATCGTAGATGAGGACAACCTCTTTTATATATATAGATAAAAAATTACTCTAATCCTAAAAATTACTCGAAACCTAAAATAATTTAGACCGAAATGGGTCAATTGGGAATCAATCCACTAACCACGGTAGCAACACGAACTTTACGAGCCTATGCGTCGACTACCAAACTTACTAATTTATGAAGACACATCCGGTGAATCATCCCAAAACTTGGCCGGCACTACTCCGTGCGAAACCTCTTATGAAAGGTTAAAACAGACGTCGATGCTCGATATCTGGTCTGCCAGTTTGGTTTATAGATAGAGAGCTAGCTACGGAAATATGATGTTATTAATTAATCCGGCGCCTGGCAGCTATTCAGCTGCGGATGTGAGAGTGGATGGGCAACAAACGGTGAGTAAAATCAATTGAAGGTGTTTAATTTGTAACCATTAAGTTTGGTGTGATAAAATAGCTAATTATATACCTATTTAATTCGAATATAACATTGCCAAGCATTTTAATTGGGGGAAAAATAGTGCCAGGTGACGTCAAAAAGGCAATAAAAAGTGCGAAAGACGTCTCATTTATAGATGTCTGGTTCTATAGGTACTTGTTTATTTGAGTATACGTTCAATGTCTTATGTGCAAAAATACAGGCGCAAATATTCAGTCGATCACCCCGCCAAGCGACGACAAAGAGCAACTATCACACTCACCGCTGAAGACCTACCACGCGCCCGTATTAATTAATAATGATAGTATAATATGACAGACTAACTAGAGGGGTTTCGTGGCACTATAAAGCATACTTATTTTCGTAGCTAGCCCTTAGACTATTAGCCATCGCCAATACTGTTTAACCATTTGTAATCCCTATTGCAATTGCATAAGGTCTACCATTGACCAGTTAAGGGTGTTGATGTTCATACTTTAAAATTGTAGTCGATTTAAATATTATAGATCCTATGTTATTAACGATAGGGTTGCGCTTTCTATAAATATGTTACAATTACGGTTCTACTTTTTATCGGTGAACGGTTAAGGGTCACTTAGTGGGTGCATATGTTTTAGTGCGCTGATAAGGAAGTGATGTAAGCGTATTACATGTGTTTAAATAAGTGTGTTTGTTTTTATTAATATCTATGATTGACAGTGCACTTCCACGTGCTGTTTTATTTATATTATGACAAATAATGAGGTCGAGCTAATGTTAGTAAACTTGCTCAATATTGCTTATTATTCTAAATTCCATACGTAAAGCTATTAAATGGAATATTGTTTTCAAGCCAGACAAGTTACTTAATTGTTAGATGTGATACTATTAATTAGAACATAACTTAATTTCAATTCAATTAAAACATAATTTCAATTGAGTCGTATAAAATGCGGATGTCATAAGAGTAGGTACAGTCACGTCTATAAATATATATACACTTTGGAATTTATAAGGGGAAGAAGGGTCAAAATTGAATACAGATGCATATATATTTATGAAGCCCATCGTAACTAGTGTTATTTACTTTTAAGTAAATGTAACTTGCCTACCTACCTCTACCAACTTTAAATCTAAAATAGGTCCTTGAGGCATTGTACCTAGGATGCTGGCGACCTTTCCTCATTGTAACGCAATGCTGTAACGTTGTGCGAGGAAGCTCTTTGGCCACCAGTTAAAAAAATCGATATTTTTTTTGTAGTGATGTGTGAACCAACCCTAATGTAACACCTATTTTGTACCACATGATTTCTATGCAATAAATGAAATGAAATGAAATGAAACGACATTATTAATTTAAGACTGCAGTTACCTACTTGAACTTTTTAACATTTTTATCGTAAAGAGGCTAAGTAAATCTTAAAAAGCCCATAAAACTCTATCAACCTTAGCGAAACTAATAATTTGTCCTTTAAAAAGCGCTTAACATTACTTTGTACTCCATGGCTCGTAACTTCTCCTGCAAAAACGACTACTATCCTGTCGTAAAGGACAATGATTAAGCACAATCTGGTACAAATGCACTAAATAGAATCGATTGGCTTAATTATTCCAATGGACGTTGGAATGACAGCGGTCTCTTTTAGAACTAAGTACGGGATGACGCCAATTCAAGTTTGTTTTTAGATGTAGTGATGTGACGTTATAAGTATCGATAGACGTAACTTTAAAATAAACCAACTCGCTGCTTTTAAACGAAAGGGCCACAAATCAAAATCAATAGTTTTTGAGGAGAGCACGATGAAAATTTTATTTTAATTTTTTATCTGTTTTTCAACACTCTTACTTTCAACACTTTTGTGTCATATACCTTTGGATGCGTATTTTAATTCCCTATCTCTTGTTTATTTTAACTTTGAGGTAAATAAAGCCCAAAGATAATTATTAGCACACAAGTCCGTTTGGCATATAAACATTTCTTGACAAGTAAGTAAATAATTTGAATAAAAGGCCACAAGTAGAAAAGGTAAAAATGTTTTATTGAATTTTTCTATCACAACCTTGTTTAATAAAGACAATGCTATAATTTAAAAAAATACAGAAAAAATCTTTCGTTCGAATCTTCAAAAACCTAAATTTTTATTACAAAACTAGCATCTTGGCACCATACAAAACAAGTAGTTAACAAAAATAAATGCTTCTAGACCCTCATCAGGCATAAATTCACACTAATTATAGGTAACAAAATAGTCTTAACTTCTTTTTTCATTATAATAATATGGAGAGATCCTTCGCACTAGTTCTAACGAGAGATCAACATTTTCACTCAAGGTATAATTTCTTTATAGGCGGTTTCTAAGTAATTACTAAATAAACCTTTTTATTATTAAAATTAAGTATATGACTGTATTATAAAACCAGTCCACACGCTGGGCGGCTGAGTATCGACGCTGGGCGGCTGAGTATCGATGCTGGGCGGCTGAGTATCGATGCTGGGCGGCTGATTATCGACGCTGGGTGGTTGGCTATTGACGCTGGGTGGTTGGCTCTCGAGATCGGTTTGCTGAACATCGATGCCTTTTTTTTTTTTTTTTTTTTGACCCAGGGGAAATCCGTTTTGGATCCCACTGGCCCGGGAGAAAGCCGAGTGGGTATGTCCGACTCTCACGGACTAAAACCCCTGGGGTGTTCCGCCATGCGCTTTGTGGACGGGGTTTCGGGTACGGTATTGCACATCCGATACCTCGCCGGCGTTGCCCTTGCGGGCCCGGCCTGTGTGGGCTGAATGGTGCCCCCTCCGCTAGAGGTCTCCCGGAACACAACGGGCGACCCTCCAGCTTGGAACCTCATTGCGCGGGTAATGGGACTCCCGACCCATTTCCCGCAGGTTGAACATCGATGCCTGCAGGCTGGCTATCCATGCTGCATGCCTGCTTATCAGGGCTTATTGCTTTCATAATAATATTATTGCCTGAAAAAAAAATATAATGAACAATTTTACCTTATAATCTTATAAACAAATAATGTGAAACTAGATCTAAACTGAACGTTGTTGCTTACCTGAGATCGATGAATACATATTACAAGCTCTAGAAGTCCCAGGTTTTGGTGAAAAATCGTGTCGATTAATAGGCCTTGTAAAATCGTTGTCTGAATCTGAGTCAGCTGGAGACTTAATTTCATAGTCAGGATCTTTTACGCTATCATCTTTCTGATGAAAAATCTTCTGTACCATCTGAGCTCGAAGTTTTGTCAGAATCACTATCAAGACTTGAACTAGAGTCATTATCAGAATCGGAGCTACTCTCTCTGACAACTTTGTTTATTTTTTTAGGCTTCGAGCCTTGTGTGTCATCAAAATAGGCATCATCATCAGAACTAGTTTCTTCGACAATAACTTCGTTTGGTTGTTTGGGGCACTCAGATTCTTTTTCATTTGTGTCATTAAATGTGATATCGAGATCATAGCCTACCTGACTATCTGGTAAAGAAATAGTATCAAACGAATCATCATGTAAGTCAATAAATGTAGGTTCGCAGTTAAATAGTGAGTAGTGAGAATCATGCTTCTGTATCTGTAAATGGATGGGTGGATTATTGCCTTCCTTTGGTACAGGTAAATCTTGATCAGGCTCTTGTTTTCGTGGATGGATGGAATTATTGGTTTTAGGTAGAACCATGTTTAAAATTCTATGCGATCTGGTACTCATTCTGCAAGTGAAAATAAATACATAAACTATAGTATAGAAGTAGAATGAAAAAGAAAAAACAATAATTGAGAGTTGGTTTAGGCATGTAGAAAAGCTAAAAACGAAAAAAAAAGAAATAAGGGGAGAGAAGAAATTAATTAAAGTAGCACATTTTCGCTTATTAGGTAGTATAATTTGTAAAAATGTTCAAATAAAAGTAAATGTGTGTTATTTTTTGCACAACATTCAATATTTTACATCATAAAATAAAGAATTCCTTTACCAAACAGCAATCCCTAATTGTATCATAGCCCTTTGTCTTAAAAGAAAACTTCGCAAGCACAACTATGTTTTGAGCAAAACAGACATTTCACAGAAATAACCTCTTCAGCTTATAAGAATAATAATATATTAGGCATTTTTCTTTTACTAAACGGACACTTTCTAAAATATGGCACTTCTGTCTTAAAAATAATCCTGTACTTATAAATTTACATAAGCGAAACGAACACTTTCCAGAACGTGGCACTTGAGTCTTAAAAATAATATAGTACTTACTTGATTTTTATAAGCGAAACAGTTGCATTCCCAAATGTGACCCTTTAACCCATAAAATTCACTCATAACCTAGGTGACTTTTCGCAATGTGGCCCTTTATCACAAACTGACATGCGCTCGCGCCGACTGTCGAGTCGCAACTAAAATGATGGCCGCTTTGCTCTGAAGTTAGCCATCAATGCGTAAAAATGCCGAAAGGGCGCATGCATAGAATTGCGATAAAGGGGCCGATTTTGAAGAGTGTCTTCGTGTAATATGAAAATAAGGATTATTTTGGCTACATTTTTCAATTAAAAATGATTTTGGCCAATTATGACTTGTGGCCCTTTCGTTTAAAAGCAAGAGTTACTCTTGTTATACATAGACTCAACGATTTTCATTACAATCCGAAGCTAATTAAGATATGCGTCATTTAACGAGGAATAGCCAGCATTGGGAACATAATTAAAAAATAAAATTAAACCAATCACTCACGGCTTCTTCTTCTTGGGGTTTTTGCCACCGCTTAAGGACCCTGGGTGGATCTCAGGGATCCCTGGTTGGCAAGCACACATGTTTACAATAATAAGTTGTTTAAATATCAAGCTAGAATATCAACGATATTTTATTTTCTATCTCCTGATTACCTACAAAAAGTTCAGCAGAACTTTTATAACCAAAAAGTAGATAAACTATTTACATAAATATTAACAATCCCTTGGTAAAATAAAAACTACTAAAGTATCGACATTTATCCCAACACTACTCATTAGTAGAATTCGGCCATTCATCAGACGAAACATACTTCACCTCTGTCGTGGCGATAAGGAATTTCTCCATTTACATTCATTTTCTTCAGCGTGTGGTATTTTAAAGTAAGAAAATATTTTAGTTTGGAATTATTTAACTGTTTTTGTCGAGTGAAATACCGATGTTTTCATTGGACGAAATATTGCTTGAATTTTATTTAGCTGTTGTGATTGGTTGGACTAATAATGTAAGTGATTTGTTTTGATTCAAGAATATAGAGGCACTTTAACAGAAATAATAGTTAATAGTAACTTGGGAACAAATCGAATTTATAAAATATTTTGAAATGTGTTTTTCTTTGTTTGTTGGCTGAGTAGATAGCTTGGATTTTAGTAATGAAAATAAATAGAAGTAGGTACCTAAATACGTATTAGTGAAGCGATGGCTAGATGTCGTGAAGGCCGACATGAGCGTAAACGGGCTCACAAGAGAAGACTCCCGGGATCGCACAAAGTGGAAGAGAGAAAATAGGAAAGCGGACCCTGGAAAAGGCTTTGATAATGCTAGGTATAAAAAGAAGACACGCGTATTTAATTAAGAGAATAAGCCAATGAAAATGAACCCTACATACCTAAGAAATAATACTGATAAATACATAATACTCAATAATTTTCACTGTAGCCTTTGACACCTAGCGTTATCAGTGCTGCCCATAGCTTTTAATAAAAGAAACACAACAGCAGTATGATCCTCAAGAAACCCAAAGGCTGATCGAAGTGAAAAAGTCAAAAGTGAAAGAGTACGCATACCCAGTTGTATAACTATAGTCGCTACTCGATACCAAAACCCATTGTCGCATATTATTATTGTTATTTTGTTTTTCTAAACAATAATTTGCCTTTTACCCGTACATTACAAACACCCAGCCCGTCACTATAAATGCATAACATTCAACTACTTACAATTTACAAAAGAGTCGTGACATCGGTATACACGTTTTGGCGTAACAGGACACCATTTATCCAAAGAACGTGGCAATGACGTAAGGAACCTTTGTACTTACTTCATTTCATCTTCGTTCGACGTCTTACAGCATAGACAAGTGGAGCCGCTTTTCAATTCTATTTCCCCTTGGCAGATTATTTTGTACAGAAAATGACAGACAAGGCGTCTCCAATTTTTCTATGCTCTAAGTTCGACGTGGCATACCTAAGTGAACATTTCCTTTATTTAAGTACTGGCTGTTTGTTAAGCTTTGAACAAGCTCCTTGGTCTCAGCTAGTGGTCTTGTGGTCTACAAGTCAACGAAGAATAAAGCGATTTGAAGCAATTGGCGGCGTAAAATTTCAGGTTTCGTAATCGGAAATGTATAAATTCCGATTACGAAACGTTAAGTTTGGCGGTAGGTATTAGTTATTTAAGGTACTTACTAAGAATATCATTTCTGTAACAATAATAAATTTCATGGACATACTTTTCACCAAAGCAGAGAAATAGAACAACTTGTTTCATTTGTTTTAGACTTTGACTTTTGTAACTAGCTTACTAAGTTACTAGTTTTGCCACTATGAAGATACTTTTAGTTAAACGAATCAATAGGTAGAATGACTAAATAACTAAATAATTGCGGCTCAGCAAGAGTAACATGTGAACGCAACCACAACCCAATTCAATTACAGCACGGTAGTGTCGTGTCGGTAATGGTATTTATTATTGTAATTATGTGGCTGCCAATTCAATAAAACATAGTATATCTATCTCAATTATGCAAATAATTAACGACAGGTTTATAAATTTAAAACATTGGTCATATACCTACCTAACATATAGACGTATATGCCCTACAACATTAACCGTGTGACTTTTAAGCTATAAACAAAAAACTACCTTTGTTTATCGGTCGTGACGGCCGAAGCGTGATTGATACAGCGCCGAAAAAGGCCTCTAACGAAACGTGCGCTAGCGCATACACTCATTACGGGAACACGACCTGAATTACGAAACAACGATACTGGTGTTAATTGAAGAAACTTTGGTACTTGCTTGGAATTCGGTTTCAATGGGCTTCGAATGCTCTAGTTTTTCAAGAGCGCGCCTATGAATTTACTCTCCTTGCAATGGATTTTACAGCAAAGTCGCTTTAAATGCGGTTGCTTTCAAGCTCTGATTAATGCATAAGTCACGAATACGTTTAATTTGTATTTTACAGCTGGTTATTTTAATTATACCTATTAGTTCAGGAACCTTAAGGTTAGACATTTAAACGTTGCTCTATATTTAACACATTCAGTACCAAGCTCCTTCAATATTGTGTTAAATTAAATTCACCTAGCGGGTTCCTGGCCGCGAATGTGTTAAATATATGTCGTTTAACTTATTTTAACTCCTGAATATTATAAGCAACATTAAAATAGATGGATATCTCATTTCGTTAACCATATAACGCTTGATCAACTTTCCCAGTATCAGTTACCTTAGGCGCTAACATAAAGAAACTGACTGATTACTGAGTACCTCTTTGGCTTCTTTGAACAGGTGCACTTGTTTCCAGTAAGTGTAGCTATTACACTTAGTAGCCGAGGGCCGTGCCGGAGCGGTAGCTCTGGGTTGTCGATTAAAGTCCCTTTTAAGAGCCCTAAATATCGAACAGTCTGATAAAGTCTTAAAATGTGATATCCTAAATCTCCTTGCTTGATGGATCTCTTAAGTTTCTCTATATAACGTTTAAAATAAGTCGGGTGAATCAATATTTTTTTCTGCTTTTTGCAACTATTGCCCTAAACCATTATTTGTAGAATTTTTATAACGTGATCAAAATGACACAAGATCTAGATCATGTAGAAATAAAATTAATAAACTTAAAAAAAGAATAACTTAGCGGACAAACCCTTATTTTATACATAAATGGGGGACAGATATGTTCGCTAAGACACTGCTGTTAAAAGAGTTATAAAATATCAGTTTATTATAAAAAAATGTCTTTTTACATAACGAAGTTATAAATTAAGTCAAAGTAGTTTTGTTGAGAAAAAAAATGATTGGCCGCGGTACAATCAGAGTAATTTTTATATCTAATTATAAAACTTAAAATTAAACTTGTCAAGTCCAAAAAATAATTTGGAAAGCGTGCTTGAATCAATCAAGTGCAAGCCCTTTATTTTGAATCCGAGTCAGCATTAATTAAAAATCTGTGATAACGCCCCGTTAGAGTCGGAAGCGAGAAGCGATCGGACCTGTTGGTAATCAAAAGTTAAAACCAATTTAAGTTGACGTGCCGGTTACACAATCAAGTGATTTCTCAAACTTTTTTTTCTTTAAAATGCGTTTGAAAAGTTTTAATTATATTTCACATTTAAAGACTGTTTTAACAAGCTTTTATAAAGTAAAATTAATTTAAAATCTTGCAAAATTTGAACGATCGATTGAGTAATCAACTTACCCATATTTTGTATTATATGCCAGACATTAAATGTGTTGAAGGTGCATTAATTTACAGCATAGATGAAAAATAGAATACGTGTAAGTGAGACCTAAAATAAATCAAAGAGGCTTATTCTTACAATAAAAAAAGATTTATGTGAGTACAAATAGGCATTAGCCCTGAGGGTGTATCTAATTAAAATTTGTTTGCTATTTCATTATCTAGCGAATAATGTCAGAGATTGAAGATAGACAGAGAGCTAGATCGATTCATTTGTTCAAGGAAATATTATGGAGTCCGTCTAAGCTAATTTTCCATAGATTTGATAGCACAGACTTTGAAAGTGCACTCTAGTTATATATTAGAGATTCTTGGTAAATTGATTATAAAGTTTGACTGCAGGAGTAACACGATGCCATAGTGCCTAATAATATCCAATTATATTATTTAAACCAAATCTGAATTACAATTCTTGCCGGAGTATCCGTTAAACTGGTCAAATTCGCAAAACGCCGTAAAATCTTTAAATAGGAAGCTCCAAAATTAATCTCATTAAAAATGAGGAAAATCCGAAAAGGAAACAACCCCACTAAAACGGAAATAGAAATAAGCCGAACGGAAGTGAAACTAATTAAGTTATCCACACTTCGCGTTATTTTCGTCTACAAACAGACGTACAAATGTCAACGGAAAAGTAACATGCACTGATGTGCTGATAGCGATTTCTAAGCGAAATGTTAGAAGGAAATAACTTCACGTCAATTAAATTGAAGCCGAAGCTTGTAAGGCTTAAGATTGAAATCTCGTTGGTGCGTGACCACTTTGTAAAGTAGGGTGTACAGTATCCAAATATCTACGTTTCGCATGTAAATAGGAGTGAGCTGTGACACCAGGTGCGTAGAAATCGATGCCGCTAGGGAGCGTGTTATTATGACAGTTGCCGTTTATATAACTGATGCCGATTATAAATTAGAAGCTGTAATTAGAACGCTATTAACTATGTGATACGGTTTCCATGTGATCATTTGTTAACGGTTCCAGTTCAATTTTGTTTTATAATTAGATATTCCAGGAATCACAATTTCACATAAAAATATAAGTTTGAAAAATATTGGTGCATGTTCGAGAAACTCAATGATAAACTATAGAAAACACTAAAATTGCAAGGGTTAACACTCACGTATTTTTGTCACAATAGGCGTGTCACGCCTATTGTGCGCCGTTGCAATTTTAATGTCAGTATGACTCACGAAAGTTAAAATTTTATAGAAAACATTAAAATAATGTCACCCTTAATTAGGGTTGAGTGTGCCAATTGTTTTTTTGGTTATAGATGCAATGAGAGATAATTCAGATAATGTTCAAAGTATAGTGGGAAAATAATTCTCTTCTAAATATTATTTCCAATTAAGGAGGTATAAGCAGCAACCGAATAAAAAAAGCTCCCATTTTATCACTCTAAAGTTCTAAACGCTGAAAAGCTTAGTTGTAAGTTTAGTTTAATTTAAACCAAAAAATAAGCAAGGGCTCTGTCTTGTTTCAGATGCTTCCAGCACGCCGAAGCCAGATGAAACGACTGCCGCGTCAACGCCACCCATCCCCCTACGCCCCGAATATGCTCACCCGGCTGGAGTCGAAGCACTAGATCCCTACAACTCAGAAAAAAATCACCCACCTCCTCACCACAGAGACTACTTAGAAGAAGACTACGATGGCGAACCATACAAAGAAGACGACCACGACAAACGTGAGGAAGACGAACTACCAAGTTTATCAGGCGATCACTTGCTTCAGAGCTCGACTGATGATCTTCCGATGTTTCTACTAGAACCCTCACATTCATTCGTTGTCAGAAATAAACCAGCTACTTTAAGGTGTCGGGCAGCGAATGCTCTTCAAGTGTACTTCAAGTGCAATGAAGTTCGGTCGGTTGCTAGTACGCAATTTGAGTTTGTGGATCCACAGACTGGAGTACGGATTGTGGAAGCGGAGTGCAATGTGACGAGAGATCAGTTGGAAGAGTATTTCGGTGATGATCGTTTCATTTGTACGTGCTATGCGTGGAGTAGCCGTGGCGATATCAAGAGTCAGCCTGCTGTTGTGGAATTAGCATGTACGTATTTAGAAACAACATTTACTCATATTAATGTGCCTTTAAGTTAGTTTTGTCCCAAAATTCGATCTTTTTTACGCAGACAATTCATTTCTAATTTTCGCCCTTTCAGTAGCAACAAAACTAAATAATGGAGTCGTCGATTAATCTCACATGATCACCATATTGATATGTTTACAACATTACAACGACAATAAACACGTCGATGCAATCATAACGCGGCTTCTATATCCGGCCATGGCGCAACGTTTCATCAAAACTCATAATTTGAGAGTTTCCGCGACGGTTTTAGAACTAACCCGGTCAACGTTTGAACCCCGGTTCTGTAACGAAGTAGAACTAGAAGAAGTTTAAAATGACGGGCTGTCCCGTACCTATATTTTATTTGAATCTTATGTTTAGTAGCAGTGTCTCGATGATCAACAATTATATTCGTACAGAGTTCAGTAAGTGATAATCTACTAAATATATATTTTTTGATCCAACATCAAAAAAATAATATAAGTCAACAATTTTTTAAAAAATTAAAATTAAAATTAAAAAATTAATTAAAAAAAGAAAATTGCGATTAAGTAATAAATTTTTGATTTTTTTTAATATTTAGCATATATATATATATATATATATATATATATATAACTATATATATATATATTATTTTTTATATTTCTAGTACCTATACAATTTCTATGAAAAATTAAATACTTGTATAGCCTAGGTGTGTATAGAGGCAGATGCTAACATAAAATTGTATTAAAACAGTATACTCGTAACAACAGACAGTAACATGACACGCAGTAGGTACAGGCAATTCAAAGGAAATACGACCTAAGCTTAATGCGCAAATTAAACGATAAGCACGTAGTTAGTACTCAGTATCTCTGAACACCATTTGTATTTTAATAGGTACCTATACGTTGAAGTTCCTATGTTTACAGATTACCTACTTCAATTTTAGGTGGAAAATGACATCTCTGTACCCTGTTTGATCGAAACAGGTTCGTCGTCATCGAATACTTCATGCATTATACAACGCCACACCTAAAGATCTAGTTAAAAGGGATGTGAGTCAAATTAGCTCAAAAATGGGGTGTAACAAAAAGGGCACAAGTACCGTACTAAAGACTTTTTACGCTGAGCCAATTTAATTTATACCTCTGTTTACTAGAGCCGCAGTAAAGTACATTCTGCAATCGTTCTTGCCCACCTTCAAAATTTCTGTCCTACAAAGACGTATGGCACCATTTATATTATTGTTCATAACTTCCATTAAGGCAGCCTCGATTTAATTCAATGCCCGGAGGTAAATCTTCTGTGCATATTAAATAAACGTCGGGTGCGCAGTTTGTTGGATTTATTGCTTCTTGGGCAATGCGAGCCACAGCATAGATGTGTGGCAGAGCCATTACTACAGTATCAATCAATTGTTGTGTGCGATTTCGAAAAAAGAACATGTTTTTGTAAGGGAAATTCGTCGAAAAGCAGCAGGTCAACATTTACATGTATAATGTACCACGGTTAAATTTAACTAAACCAAATTTCACTATTGAATTAGCGTAGGTACTTAAAGGATACAACGTGGAAATGCGGCCAGCGTTCTGGGCACGCTTCGCATCGGCAGCGATCTGGAGGGCATATTTATTTATAGATTGGTTACGTTTTTATTTTAATATTTACTGTATATATTAAATTTAAGTATTAGTTTATTTTATTATTACTTCGTTTGTTTGTGTTTTAAATAAATATTTGATATACAATAGCACTAAATGTATTCGAAATACGTAGACTACATATTAGTTAGTTTTTAACGAAACGTGACAAAACCAACTAATTAGTTGAATTTGACTTTATTCATATGGGTATCTTTGCACAAGGAGTGGATTGTACAAACTTTACATATTCTTAGTTGTAATGTCGATCGTTTAGTTTTCTGTATTTCGTAGGTACCTAATAATAGTTGCAATATACCTAAGCCTGTTATCTGCCTATAAGTGATATAGCTGGCTTGGTATCTGTGCAAAATCTGATTTTATTTGCTCCTACCACGATTAGAGCGCGTTATTCGATCAGTTGGGCTGCATTTAAGACCCTAATAGGATTGGGCAATAAGCCCAAATCAATACCTACTCTAAAACTACTTATACTAAGCAATATCTAAGTTTGTCAAAGAATTATGAATCTTGTTGTAAGAGTATGAAGCTCTAAAACTGTGCATTCAGCAATCATACGAGGTATCTGGACTCGGTATTGGACATTGTCAAATAGAAAGTAGGTGCTCCAATTGGTAATCTATAAACTAGCTAAAGGACCAAATATCAAATGTGACTTGCGAAATTTTACAACAAGATTATATATCACAATTGAAATGACGGTAAAGGTAATACAATTGAATTATTGGACAGGACTTATTGAGTGGACAAATACTATTGAATCAGTGGTATTTGTAGTCGCAGTCGAGGGTCAGTTTAAAACTGATTTTCTCCAAGATGTGCCTTTTGATGGAGATTGCTTTATTGTTGTGTATGCAGTTTCCAGTTAGTTGACATGATTGACGCAGCTACCGCAGCACGCAGTTACGGCAACGCCTTTGAGGTTCGCGGCTTTAATCCCTAGTTGATAGTGACCCATCTGAGTTGACTAGTCATGCGGTTGCGCTATTCATAGGCCAATGCATAATAGGATTAACTAATCACTCTACATGTACTAAGCCAGATTTATCATCGTCGTAAAGTACAAAATTATATTTACAATCCAGACCACACCGAAGTGATTTTCGAAGGTTTTTTGTAGACTTATGACTAAGTTTCGGGGAATTTCTGAAGAGATTGATCATTGTTGTAAAGTGGTCTAATTTCCAAAGTTCAAGCTAGATTTATAGCGAATCCCGGTATTGTCCATACAAAAAATCCCGTTATTGCATGCCCTCAAGCGTTCTACAAAACCTAGAACTATTAGACAGTAATTAAACATTTAAATTTTGAGAGACACCTTTATTTAGCGAAGAAAACTGTCGAGTTCATAAACATTCCTTTGAAAGGCGTCAAGTTAAACAAAACTGGAAGCAAACATTTAGTGCAACTCATAAACGGCTAAATATAAACAGAAACGTTCACACTGTTCTAATTGCGAGAGTTCAAAACAATATACCGCCGGTAAAATTACTTTGAACAATGGCAATTTCTCTTTATTAATTAAGAGCAAACTCTATGTAATTAATTAGTAATATACGAGAAGGTATGTGATATAATCTGAAATGTGTAAGCGATGTTACGACAGCTTTGTCTCTGAGGAACACGAGGAATCCTTTTAAGCGTTGTATAATAAATACGTGTCCCCTCGTAGATATCGTAAATAATGAACACCATGTATTATACATACACTGAAACTTACAAAATATAAATACACATACGAGTATTTTTGTTGATTTATTTGAATGTGAAATGCATTTTTAGGAGGCCTACATGGCAATAAGCGACTTATTCTTACTAATTCTCTTGACTAAACCCGACACCAACGCATGTACTGACTTTAATACAGGAGCTCTAAATTCTCAACTTGACAGTTTTAATTGTTCCTCCGCTTAAAATACACTCTCAAGCGACATTGCTATAAATGATAATACAATACGTGTTCTAAGTGACGCTCCTACGTCTTCTGTCTAAGATTTACAGCGTTGTACGTAATGCATTACCTTTTTAATGGTCGAGTAAACGTGTTTAAATTTAAATTCGTTTAAGGAGTTAGTTAATAGTGGGCCTAATGTTGAGCATTTAAGCGGCAGCTGTTTGACTACTATTCATGTCTATTTAGTTTTGGTAATGAATGTTGTGATCTCTTAAAATGTATCAATCCGAAAGTACTTTTTGTCTATTTTCTTATTGGAATACTAACAACTAAGGTTGGAGGATAATCAATTTAAGTTCAAATGTGTGTTACAACCCGGTTGAAAATCCAGGCTACCAACATTCAAAATTAAACTTAAGTACCAACTGTACACACACTAAATCTATTTTATTATAACCTTTTCTAGAGTTTCTGAGTCCTTTGTTCCAGAATTTTGTAGAGGAAATGAAACGTAGTCCGTAATTTACGGCGCATGAACTCACAGGTTCTAACAAACTTATCTTTGCTGCTGGTAACAGTGCCACATCTGACAGTTCTCGTGTAATTAGTGTGTGGAGAAGTGTTTCATAATTTTAGAGAGCGGTAAATTTAAGTTGGGTTCAACCTTACACTTATCATTTACGGCTATCACCGGATGACTTAAAATTTAGAGGGACGTAGGATTTATATTACATTTCGTGTGATATTATGATGTTTTTGTATATTATAATTGTGAAAGTTATTTTTGTATTTTAGTAGTAGGTATAAGAAGTTAGTGTTTATATATTATAAGAATTAGGAGTAGTAAATTATGCTATGCAATAATACATACAGTGTGGAAAATTTTGAGTGCCTTGAAAAGTGCCTTAAATACTTAAGATAGCTCATTTTAATTTGTTTTTTTAAATAAAAAAATTGTGGAATAAAATAGCGGGGGTTTATTTTTTCTTTGACATTGACATTATCGATTAGTGAAATTAAAAAGCAAGTTTTAGTTTTTATGTTTATCGGGTTGATTCCTGGGTGAGACAAGCTAAATTTATAAGAATTTTGGATGCAGTTCTATAAATTTAAAAAAATAAGGGAATACTTCCTTTAAGTTTACGAGCTGACTTAACTATTTAAGGCACCCTCTCTCCAGGGCGCATCAAAACTTTTCACACTAATAACATTTAATACGAATACGATTTTGTGAAGATTGAGCAACAAACGTTTTGCAGATTTATATACTGAGTACGAGTTATACAAATGCTATTATTCTGTTACTATGGTGTGTGAAAGTGTTTATGTGGCCAATTTACTGCATAAATGTTTGATTTGAATTTTGCAGTATTAAATATCAATCAAACTACATCTCTACGACAAAACACTACTGCAATCTCCTATATAAAGTGCCACTTCACACTTTATTGTTAATTTAACAATATAGTTTTAAGCTACCGTACTTCAACACAGTAGTCACCCGTGCAAAAGGGCTTATAGAGTCAAAACGGTAACTTCACATACGCCAATTTACTCGACCGAAATAAATAGCAACGCAAGCTTAGTACTGGAGCAAGTAATGGAGCGTGTTGGCTGAGATTTATGGCGCTCCACAGTTCGCAGTATTCGTTTTGCAGCCGGCATTAGTTCTTATGAAAGCGAGAGTGTCGTGATTTGTTATTGTAAGTTTCCGTGATATATTGGAGGAGTTTTGATTGAGAGTGTCGACATAGAACCTTGCTAGGAAAGGAAAAAGATTTAACATAGATTTAAAATGTTTCCATGAGACATAAAACTACAATATGTTTCTAGATTCAAATTAAAGTGTAAAATTAGGTATCGCGTTCAGAATTGTATGGGCAGTTTATGAATGAATTCATTCATTGATTGCCCATGCACTTATGAACGCATGCATACATAAAAATAATTATTCAAATAGACAATAGAAAAGAAAAACTCATTAAATTGAATAATGTAAAAAAGGCGTTTTTACCTCAAAATGTATATATGAAAATTAATTTCATGACCTGACTTGCTTTATATAAATGTTACGTCTTGTACAAAATTGGCTTGACAATCATGGCCAAATTATTTCAATGCCTGAACAGCGACATTGTGACCACTTTTGAATTGTTGTTGAATTGTTTAATGAAAGACAATTATCGCTGTCGACGGGAACGAAGTAATCGACCGGCTTGTTACGCTTTTTATTAAGATTGATGTGAGAAGATATTCGGGGACGGTTCAATTTATAAGACCAAGCGAAAAGAAAAAAAAAAAGCCCATTTTTTCATATATTTTTGTACACATAAATGTATACCGGTAGTAAATATTGAAGGTATTTGTTGTTTTAGTTAAAATAAAAGTTCTTAATAATTGTAACGTTAACTATAATCATCAAAATAATAAATACAAACCTAAATATACAATCCAACGTCAAACAACTACTTAGAAATAGGGACGAGTAATAGATTACTCGTCCCTGCTAGAGCAAGTACAGATACCTACTATGCTAATTACTAACTTAGATTGCCCTCTAAAGTCTTAGCAGACGACATTTTTATCATAGTAATTTTTATAAATGAAATTTGAGACCCGAGGAAGGCTGGATAAAATAGGCTTATTGTTATTTAATTTGATTCTAGCAACTCGAGATTCAAGAGCATTTTAGTGCCTATTAAAATGTCAGTCTATAAAACACAGGTATAAGGTTGTACAAACAAGGGTGTACAGGTTGTCGATTTCTAGACACCTATGTGAAACTGATAGGTACCTCCCAGTTTTAGTATCATCATAAACATTTATGTTCTTAAGACAGTCCGCATCAAAGTACTAATATTAAAGTAAATGTAGTACAACATGTTCGTTTGTACTTACATATTTGTTTTTATTAAGTTCAGAATAAAGAATTTATATATTTCTCACTACACATCTTATGAAATGGGGGAATGGGGGGATGTCGTAGTAAGAAATTTAAAAAAATCAACAATGCTCATGTATTGTATGAAAATTCATAGGCATCATAGCATCGTTTAGCAGTGTTCTTATGGAATAACATAGACAACGTTATAATGTATACTTTTTTTAATATCGCTGTCAGTCATCTAATTGACAGATAGATGTGCTGGAGTAAAAACAAAGTATTAAGTTAATTATTATTGGTATATTATCTTCGGTATTTAGTCCAAACGCTTATATTGCATAACAAAACTGTCACTCCTTAAACAATTATCACATTACAGTGGCCCGTCTCCACGCGTGCGTGATAAATTATAATTGACATGGGTTTTGTTTGTATGAGCCCGTTCATTTTTTGTATGAAGTTCGCATGCGGGCGTTGCGTAACAATGGAATGTCGAATTACAGAGATATGGGAATTCGATGCCTCTCATTGTCCCATTTCAGCGTTAATTTAACCACAAAAATGTTTAACTGAAATCAGTTTCATTAAATTGTATTTTGTGTTTATCTCATTTCATTGAATTATAGCGACAAGATCAGGATTTCGGACGTATATAACGAACAATATTCAGAAATTATACACATCTATTGAAGTGATATATTTTAGCACAGATAAACTCATTCAATCTTTATTTAAATGAGATATCTGTATGTTAAGTAGGTACATTGGTTCTGCAAAAGGCCAAGGATATAGATTTGTGGTTGATAAACTCGTAAATAAACAGTTACCTTCACTGTTTATCCCGGGTAGGATGCATGTAAGATATTCTGAGTCCACAGCTAATACATGTTTATCTTCTACAGACCTCAAGAAAGTGTTCACAATGTCACCATCACCAGCCTCGGTTGAAGCTGGTTCAACGGTGTCCCTACGTTGCGCTCCACCTCAGGCGGCGCCGACGCCGCGAGTGTCGTGGCTGAAGCACGGGGCTCCACTCCAGCAGGATCACAACGTGCTGATATCTGCTGAGGGGAACCTTGTGATATCGAGGGCTACATTACAAGTAAGTTGTTCACAATGTCGTTGTTGTTCAATATGTAGGTAACTTAAGGTTATTTAGTTTAACCCCCTTTGTTTAAATCCTTAGGCCTAAATAAACGTTTTAATTGGAGTTAATCTTAGCCACCGTGTCAGAATGTTGTAAGATTACTATTCAATAATATTAATTTTAAGTTCACTTTCTTATTTAACTTCATTGTTCTGTTCGTTCACCGTTTAAAAACCAATCAGTGACATAATACATTTAAATAAAATACATTTGACGATAACGTCTAAGATAAAGTAACAATTTTTAAGTAACGAAACAACAATGGCATGTCTCCGGACAAGATATTTTTGACTGGCCCATTAAATGATTGATAAAGCTACTTACTTCCCAATCTTGATGAGACCTCGTTTTGCCTCTTAACTGTATAGCTATCTCAAATCTTAGTAAAATCCGTTATTTCGACCTTTAGTTTCGATATTTAAAAATTGTTGAATCAGAGCGAGAGGTTAAATATCTCCATTCAAATAATAGTACTAGTTACCTATAGCACTTTAAGCAAAACAAGTTGCAATACAGTTCTAAGATCTAAAGGCCAACTTATCCTTACAAGGAATATCTTTAGTTTTGCCAATAACAAAGAAAAGAGAAAAAATATTATCCACTATAACTGTACTAGGTGCTTAGAAACATGATTGTTTTCTATAAAAAACTACGAAGGTATGACTCCATTTCTCAGCCGTCGATTGGTAAGACGCTTTTGGACCAAATGATTGCTATTCATTTCTTCCATCACACCTACTTATAGTTGTCAGTGTTTTATTTAATTTTCGTTGTACCTACTACAGTCATAACCAAATTTGAAGTTTAAGATACTAATTCGACGTAGTATTCAACCTTATTTAATACCTACCTGAATGAAATTACCGTCCGAGGTACCATTTTCGAGCTAGATGCCAAATGTTGAAAAATAACCCAATTTTGGCAGTTATTTGGCTCTCGAAAGTCAAACTCTACTCTTGGAACTTTGCAAACTCTGTTGACATGTCTTTAGCACCTCGTGAAGGTATTTAAACGATAACCAGCTTGTTGGGAATTAGTTCCTGGAAATTATCTAATTTTCATGGCCTATGTTATGTGTAAATTTCATCCTTTTAAGTTTATTAGGGCAAAGTGCAAGTGGCACCAGCCGGGGTTATTCACATAATCCAGAGTTACTCGTTTTTTTGTATGGAAATTGACAGCTTAACTCCGGGTTAGCGGTTAACCCTGAGTGGTGCAAGTGGGCCTTAGGTGTTTCCAAGGTCGAACTGTTTAAACCTTTAAATAAGTTTTTCTCAAAACTATGTTTTAGGGTTACATTGTTTTACCATTTGAAGGCAGTTCTAGTGTGAGTAAGAAACATTTATACTTAAGAAAGGGGTCGAAAAGTTGAAACGATTAATAAAAGGATAAATAACAATAGTTCCCGCTTGTCAGGCATTTCGTGCACAATCCGCATAAAATTCCGCTGACAGACAACCGTGAGTAACATTTTTATTGAATACAAAAGTTTCAAGCGCCATTTTTATTGTTCAGTAGTTTGGCAAAATTCGAATTATAGGAATAAAACTGCGCTGTTAACTCGTTCCGTGCGATATTTTACGTATTTGGATCATAACTGGAATATAAAATAGAAATAATTTGTGTTTAAATAAAAACATATCTTCACTGTGCCTCCTGTACTACAAAAAAGAACAGTGAAGGGTTTGGTCAGGCGGACGAGCTAAGGTAACAAGAACACGAAGTGAAAACTATTTTTTTGTTAAGTGATTAAGATACTTATACCTAAGGAAGGTGAAGGTCATTTTGATGACCACACCCGCCAAACTACTTACTACCTACTGCCGCTGACTGTACGTGGTAATTTTGTAATATCTAACCGAATAAACCTGATACTGCGCCTATCAAACACTCGTAAAAGTTATTGGCGAAATGTGCCGGTACCGACAAAGCTTTCCTAGGTATTGATAACACAGACTGTGAAAGTATAAAGAAACGTCTTAATTTAATTAGAAGTTTAACGAATCAAATAACATTTTCACAGTCTGTTATCAATATCAATGTAACTTATATAAAATACAAATTTCCCTTAACCTTTAAGAATTGAAGAAGAAGTAAAATAATAATTATTAAATAAGTTTTTTGTCAAAACATTCATTTTTGATACAAGTTTTTATCACTGACTGGACTTTGGTACCATAACATTGTATTGTCATCGAACCTTGATAAGCATGCGAAGTTTCAGCTTATTCAAATAACGTCAAATATAGTATAGATAGTCAAATCTAGCTCGCAAAATTTGACTCTAAAAAACACACATAATTATTCTCTAAATACAGCTGTCTCGGCCCCCAATACCAGTTCTTTCCATTTGGGGTCGAGACGCTAGGGCCTTGGGGTAGGGCTGCGCTGGAGCTCCACAAAGAAGTGAGCAAAAGATTGAGAGAGGCAACAGGTGACCCTCGCGCCGGCGGCTTTCTCGCACAAAGAATCTCTATTGCAATTCAGCGCGGGAATGCCGCTTGCGTGATGGGCACACTGCCGAGCGGTCCGGCTTTAAGTTTATAGGTTTGTCTATTTTTAAGGTTTAGATTAGATTTATCAATTACACTGTTTACTTTTAATTATTATTGGGTAATAAATCTTATCTTATCACACATAATTATGTTGCAAGTAAAATAAAAACTTGTAAAAAAACAAGCTTAGGTGATACTTGCAAAATTTAGAATGAATTAGACTAACTATTTGTATATTGTATTTAGTTTATTTTCACCTATGTTGGTATATACAATTACAGTATTTGTAACTATAAGTAAATATAGGTAGGTACATGAAAGTGTTCAGTTCTCTTTATAGGTACCTACTTAATAAATTTTATCCTAGCATCAATACCTATACTTTTTGTACATCTTAATGGTTATGATTATGAGATCATACAAGCTTGATGTTTTGTTACAGTTATGCCAGTTTGATTCCGATTTTGTTGAGATGACGCAACTCTGTGTTACTTTGTTGTGATGTCGAGCAGATTTGGTTCATAGAATGTGATGTTATTATTCCTGTTTTAACTTACTCAGTATTATTGAGTCTGCTTGCGCTAAATAGTAACATCGAATTGCCCACCTCGGCACATAAGTATGAACACTTTATAACAAACGGTTGACGATCTATTTAGGTAACGTGATTAATTTTTAAGCGGCTGGTCTCATAGTTTATTATCTATTTCATTATTTAGGAATAAAATCGATACACGTATATGTTTCAAAATAATGTTGAACCCACTCTCTTCCATTTAATATTACATTACACATGAAGTAACAGAAAAAGCAAAACCCAACCTCCATACTATACCGCTCTTTTTACAGAATCTTTATAGACATTAAAACGATTATAGCCTATAAATAATTATAGCTACAGCTTATTAAAACCGCAAATATAAAAGTCGTATAACTTACACGTGTTTTATGTAGGTCATGAAAATGTGCACTTTTAATATTGAACCTTCGTGTGTAATTAATAAGTGTGTATTTGTTTTGAGATGGAAAGGTGACAAGTTTCCTGTGACGCGTCCCTTGATGATAGAAGCTACAATATGTTTACCATTAGACGCCGTGCGTTAGTGTTTAGTTCTGTCGTTCGTTTTTATACGACCTTAAATACGTCTATTTTCAGTTGGATCCATTAGTGTTTTATGGTAAAAGGTATTGGATAAGCAGAGTCCCTAAATGAACTTATTACCTATATTAATAGATCGTTTTAGTAGCTATTTTGTCTTTAAAAATGTGTTTTCATATCTTTATATTTTTTATATTTTTAATGCAGTTAATCTGGTTAGATTTACGATGAATGGGATGAACTAAAATAAGCACCAGCCAATTATACCAGTGCATACTTCACAGCTTTATAATTTAGCAAAGCAATTCACTAACGAGATAATGCCGCAGTGTTGCAACGTAATCACATAGCTTCGCTACGGCATGAATAAAATATCCCACCACTTTCATCAGGGCTTTGAAAGACAACACCGCGCGGAGGAACGCAACAAAACGGCAGAGGAGACTTGTGTTGCAATTAATAAATGTCCGTGCCGCTCGACTAATTAGTTGGAGTTGGTTTGAAATAAACATGAAATAAACAACGGAATAAACACTGCAAACAAATAAACTGCTATGGTGACGATTGTTAACGCTGTGCCGGAGTTGGTTAATGTTGTCCCGGTTGGGATTGATAGTGCAGAGTCCATTGCAACTGAAGATTGTCAGTGGCAATTCATATTCGTCGATGATATATGGGACAAATTATTAATGAATGTCACTGGTATTGGTGGTAAGCTTATGAATATGGTCGTAAGTTTACTACCAAGTAAACTTATTTAATAAAGACATTGCAAAAATACACTGCACGATGATGTCAATTGTTAACGCTGTGCTGGAATTAATTACCTAAGTTGTCCCGGTTGGGATTGATGGTGCAGAATCAATTGCAACTGAAGATTGTCAGTGGCAATTCATATTGGACAAGTTATTCATAATCATGAAATACATGAATGTCACCGGCATTGATGGTAAACTTTGGAACACGTTGTAACGCTTAATAAGAGAAATAAACAATAAACTATTTTAATTAGGTATAAACACATTGTAAACATTAAATAACGTCGACTATAAATACATCAATGAAGTTTACCGACCTAAATAATATGCAAAACATTATATTCATGAAATATTCATTGTTATTTCAAAGGAATTAGACTTTAAAATAAAGACCAAATGATGAGTGACGCTTGCAAATACGACCAATGAAGATTGACTGTCAATTACTTTGCATGAAAACGATAAACGTGTTTAATGCCCTGAATTATGTTAACTGTTGCCATAAATTCATGTGACAGATTTATACCACAATTTCTTCAAAGAATGATTGTGTAGAAATTATACTTCTCTAAAAAGAACTTTCGCAATGACCACTTAAAGTTAATAGTTGTTATTACCTGTTATTTATTTCTGAATACTGACATGAAGTTTTTGAGCATGAACATTTTTATTTGAATGGTTAATAATACGTATTTGTAATTGCGTATTAAATGAGAAATTTAGCACCTAAGAATTATCTTGTACTCACGAATACAAACAAATACTAACAACTTAATAAGTAAATAAGGCTTTGGGTTTCTCAGAAAGAACGGAAAAGTGGAAAAATTCATGACCTCGGGCGGGTCTCGAACCCGCACCTCTGGGAAACCAGCGTGCGTAGCCAAGATGCCAATCGCTAACGCTTATAAGCGAATCGTAGTTATCTCTCTCTATCACTCTTCCTTATAAGTGCAACAAAGACAGTTGCGTTTCGTTTGCGACTGAACGCTAGCGATTGGCATCTTGGCTACGCATACTGCTCACATTTCTTTCTGAGAAATTTGGTATCAGTCGCAGACGTTGCCGATAAAAAAATTACGCTTTGTGTATTTAGGTACATTTATTTGTACCGAAAGCCGATTAAGCTGGTATGGAATTAAATTATTAAACCTAACTACTTCCCCTTCTTCTACTTTCCCTTCTTCCTAGTGTTTTCCCGGCTTATGCCACGGCTCAGGGAGCCTTGGGTCCGTTTTGGCAACTAATCCCACGTTTTGACGTAGCGTAGGCGCTAGTTTTACGACAGCGACTGCCATCTGACCTTCCAACCCAGAGGGTAAACTAGGCCTTATTGGGATTAGTCCGGTTTTCTCACGATGTTTTCCGTCACCAAAAAGCCATTGGTAAATATCAAATGATACTTCGTACATAAGTTCCGAAAAATTCATTGGTACGAGCCGGCAGGATTTGAACCCGAGACCTTCGGATTGAAAGTCTCACGTGATACCGCTAGGCCACCAACGCTCTTAACTATGCTACCTATGCTGAAAAAATAAATACAATGACAACATGGCAATCTGAAAAGGAATAGGTACCATTAGTGTATCACCTTTTGTAACCATAAAAGTCACTACATATTCCATATATCCACTAAACTCTAACCAGAACCACCCACGAACGACGGCATCGCAAATAACTCATTCCATCTCCGGTTTCCGTTGAACCAGCCTGCTAATTAGCAAACGCGTGCAGACATGGATAAATTGCAGGCGATGTCGCATTGTACGCAACGTTATATGAGTAGAGTACTCAAAAGTGTCGGAAGTGCTCGTCTTAATTAATATGTATACAGCTTACTTACTAAACCTCATCTGTGAATTCTGTATTGCTTTGGATTTTGGACTCTATACTGAATTCGAAAAAGTTGATATTGCTATAATAGATGTTGTACTAAACACAAAGTTGAGCAAATAAGTAAGTGCCTAGTTAACATAATCGCGTGTTGCTAGAATTAATGTTTGTCCTTTGTAATTTTGACACAGAGGTTAATTTATGCTAAAAGTATTTTGCACATTGAATTCCTGCTTTGACATTAGTTTCTCTTAGTTTTGTCCCCTTTTTTCGTTTCATTTGTTATGTGTTTACTTTAAACATTGTAATATACCTACATACCCCCCCACTCCTCCTAACATTTTCTATAATTTTGTTGAAACATGTGTTTTTGCCATTTACTTATTATATCTGAATTGTCAACAGGACATGGCTAACTACAGCTGCGTGGCCGAAAATATCGCGGGCAAAAGAATTTCGGAACCAGCACTTCTAACCGTCTATGGTAAGTTTTTTTCCTTCCTTTTACACTTAAACTAAGCCCATATGGTGACACTTCAGTGCCCCACTCATTAAATCAGACGTCGAAATAGTAGCACATGTGAATGAATGTAAGTGGCCACAGGAATAACAGTCGTTGGCAATTTACGAACTAAGTCCTTATTTTGATAATAGGCGTTAATATTTTTAATGATTAAGGAAATGTGTTTGAGTGTTTTATATTTGTATCCTTGGGTAAGTCGTATAAATTAACTAGTATAAATGACATTTACCTTTGAAGGCCACCTGCACCAACCACCAACTAACTAACCCCGGAGTTAAGTGTTTATTTCATATGGAATCCGACAGACAAGTGGCGCTTAGATGGATTGTCATGAACAAAAGATGATTAGTAATGGCTGTCTGGATCAAGCCCAAACAATTTGTCGATTATCGATCTAACGCATTAAACATCAATTTCAAAACAAACCTTAAAGACCAACAATCTGGTACCTTTATAAAAATGTTAAAATTGGTATTTAAAAGCTATAAATGTACTATGAAATACCTTTAAACGTATCTGTTTACAGAAGAGAACAACTATAAGAATTTTAAAATTACTCCCACATGTAGATTTGAATCAAACACTGGAAAGACTAAGCAAAACACAGAGCAGCTTTCAATTCGAATCTACCGACAAATCAAAGGAATAATAACAAAATTGCCCACTAATTTTCCAACGATTTAATACGCTTTACCTAACAAGACATCGAACACGTTCTGCACCTCACATAATTCATCAGACAACCATTTCCGATGGAGTTTAACGCTCATTTCACCCTCCTTGTACGTAATAACTATCTTTACTTCAGCGAGATCAAAAGGGCATGCGCCGTACAATTATTGCACTGATGCTTGCGCTGGCGCATGGGAGAGTCATTAGGGACGCGCCCACGCCATCTCGGAAATATGGCGCCTGGCTAACTGATTGCAATCAGCACCTCTGACTTTACACGTCCGAATCCTTGTTTTATATCATTAGCGCTAAAATTATTGGTCGTGTTCTGTTTTGCCGGATAATAACAGATATATGTGCAATGTTGTAGTAACATCCCTTCACACCACTAAGACTGACGAGCAAGAACGAGCATACAAATAAAGTTATTTCTTTAGTATGCATTTGATATATGTGACTGCTGATAATATGTAGGTACTTACTTTATTTGCAAAGCTCTTTATTTCATCAGTCAATAAGCAATGCAAATGTATTTCTATTCATTTCTTTTACCAACAACTAGTTCATGATTTTGGAAATTCCACCTAAGAGCGAGAGACATCTTCACAAATTACAATTAAGAATTTAGCCAGCTCCGCCATTACTCGACCATGATCAATAGCATCTCAGCTTCTAAATCCTATTGTGGTTTCGTCCTAGCTCAGGCAACCTTCGAAATCCGGCGGATTATAAACTGAACTCAATTTCTCCGTGCAAACTTACCTATAACTTCCAAACATACATATATTTAAGACACTAATTGGAATAGTTATTCCCGCTATTCGGGGAGCAATTACGTTTATTAGAGGGACAGAGCTCCCTTTGTTACGTCTGTACTAACGTATGAATTGGGCAATACACGTTGTCGCGTAATATACACATTGTGTATACGGACCGTGTGGATAATTATTTCGTTGGCTATGGAATCCACAAACTTTGATTGTTTCTAATACAATTCTAGTATTTGTTTCAAACACGTAATTTGTAGCAGTTTCTTCTAATGGTTTAGATTTCATCATGTTTGCTAACCTGCATTGTACTATTTGGTTTAACGAGCAATATTTGTATCTTATTTTAATTAATTATATTCTCTAACATTCCTGCCTCTACTCAAAATTACAATTTAAGTAATAAACAATATATGGGTTCCTGATGACGGCATTATATCCCTATTTACATCAATACCTAATAAACAGTATTCACTCAAAAAACTTTAAAAAAAAACACGTTTATTACATTCAGTATGACCGTGCCTCGATATAAGTATCAAAAAGTAAAGAATCATTACAACCACTAGCGAATATCTTTTATTGATTTATCTCGTTTTAGGCTAAAAGCCATAGATAAAAAGCAATTCCCAAAAACCAATTCCACCGCTATTGCCTTATATCTCTCCTCTTATTACCAGTGGGCGTGCTGAACAATACTTACTTCACACTATTATTTAATAGTGGCCATGCGTGTCTGTTAGCGGTGTCACGCTATTGTAGGAATTATCTTACATCTCCAAGATAGCATTCCTCCGAAGATGCTTCTTTGTGCTTAGGTGATAACTTAAAAACTTTAATGACTCGAGGAAATTTCTAATTCGGTACCGTTAGTTTATTAACATGTTGAAAATTGTTATCGCTTTTGTTAGGCGTCTCTTTTTTTGAAAGGATGGCTCAATAGATGAGAGTAAAAAAGACAAATTATGGCTTTATGTGGATATTAAAGAAAGTTTGATCAGTAAAAATAAAAAAATAATGCTAAACGCAGAAGTTCATGAGTTGTTATGATATTCCCACTAATTTCAATTCACGTGTTCAAAACTCATAACTCAAAACAACCGCATGTAATTACTAGCCTTTTCTAACTTAATTTAAACTTGCAGACAGCAGATTAATATTAACCGTACATTAATAAGTTAATAACGGAGCCAAATTCTCTAAGGGCAATCAATTTTTATTGGGAATCCAGCGAATGATTAACCACGGGTGGTCTCAAACAATTTGGATGAAAGCTGTTTCAATAAAATGCTAACCAAGGCAAATTAGGGAAATTTACTGATAAGCCATTAAAGTTAAGTTTGAGGGAAATAAATAACCCATATAACATCAGGAGTTCATTACGTTATAAAATAAGTATTGTGCATATTTAAAGCTTAACTTTACTATCCTCTTAAAATTCTTAAATGATCACGTAAACTAAAACAGCTTGCCTACCAATAATAATCCTAATAGAAAATGATTTGCTGATTCGGTTAAAGTTGTATGCGTTTCAAATATTTAACATCAGATTGTACACTACTTTCTTCATCTTCATTACCAACTTTACAAAAAAGGTTGTCCATGTATCTTGCATTCGGGGCAATTTAGGCAACATATGGCGTTGAGTTCCGTTAACCGAATGAACGTAATGGCGCTTCATTATAGTGAGTTTAGTGATGCATTTGTCGCTTGAAGAATAATGGCGTGAAGCACTTAGTGGGAGTAACAAAGAGCGTCGCGTATTAAGAGCATAAGCGTATATATGGTCATATTTTATGTGAAAGGGCTCTTAAATTGTTAATTTTTAATGTATTAAATATTAGCGAATAAAAATGAAAAGTGGCTAAAGTCTTCCACTTTATAAACACCATTCTGATCTACTATTACAACTAGTCTTACGTGGAGGAATTGGAGTCCTTTACTGTTACTGCTCACTTATTCATAAAATTAAATAAGGCAATTTCTAAGAAACGCAAATATAAAAAGGAATGATGGACGTTTATAAGTAAATCTACTACTGAACAATTACCATCTTCCTACTAACAGATATATGAAAGTAATAAAGTAATAACTCTTTATAATATTAGCACAGCGTAGGGATGTATTCAATTCAGTGAGGTAACTTCATACACGGCCAGCGGCTCGGCTCGGTGGTCGTGCTGAGGCTCAGGGTTGTCAAAAACGATGCGAAAGATATTACAGTCTGATTGGCAAACTAATTTCCATTTTACACTCTTTAAAATAGGCGGCGTTTCCTCCCCGCCTCCTTCCCCGCGCGCCCCCCATCGATGACCCTGAAATCGGCGGAGTTAACCCACTGTATAGAATACATCCTTACGCTGTGATATTAGTAAAGATAGGGACATTATTAAACTTATCTCTCTTCTTAGTCGTGCACTCTTGGCAGAGTGGTCGTGGTCATGTCTAGGTTGGGTCTTTTTCCACCGCTTCTCTGGTGATGCGACGCCATGTAGCTCTATGTTATGTATTAAACTTATATATTATTATAAATAAACGAGTATATATGTATATATATACTTGTTTATCCTCATAAATATATAAACCGCTCAAATTATCAACCAAAATAATTTATACGTATTACTATAATATATACTCAATATTCTTAGATACCTTTAATTTAAGTTACCAACTAAGCCATCGGAAATAGTGTGCTCAAGCATTTGTTGACACTTCCGAACAATTTAGATCAGTGTTATTTAACGAAATACGCTCACAGTGCAGCAGCGCACAGCGCATATATTGTTTTGCAGGCGATTCAAATCTACCTACCAATATCATCTAAATGGTAATCATACCGAATATTTGCTTTTATAAACTCACTAGTTAAATGCTTAACATTCATACTATAAAATTGCTTCTTTCTCATGTAAGTGAATTATTGTAATTCTTATGGGAAATAAAGATCTTTAAACCGAAAGTAACCTCTCAATTAGCGAACCGACGTGGTGGTCAACATCACGTATTCTCGAAATGAGGTTCTAGGAAGGCTGTCGCGGTTAGTTAGCCTACAACGACACGCAAACTCGCGTGTCCCTACTAACATGCAACCGATTTGCGGAAAGAGATACCTGCGAATGCCTAGTTTTTCGTATTAGAAACGGTTCTCATTTTTTGTAGGAAAATCGCCCATTAAAAGGTTTCGGCTCGCATTGATGGAGATTAGATAGAAATAGCTTCCGACTGATTAATGGTTGTGGAGCAAAAACGAGTCCATTGTGATGATATATTTCGCTGACCATTAAATTATTATCTTAAAAAGAAAAAAATTAACCATTTCGTTAATTTGTTATTCAAATTTGGAAGCTTAACGGTCATTTGGATCCAAAGTTTATCTCAGTATGTATTTGTTGAACAGGTTTTAAAACTACTCCAGTATGTTAGTACTTGTCTGTAATTCGTACTTAAATACTAAAACACATCGAAACAAAACATCTGGCATGCTTAATTGCTTATCTTCCATCAATCAATTCACACATCTAGTAAACACCCACATAGTTTGCGATGGACCAATAATTTTATTTTAATGTTTGCAAAAATGGGTTAAATTAAAATATTTTAAAGGTCGGGGCTGCACTAGTTAGGGAATGTAAAGCAAGCTTTGGTACCCTGAAATAAAGGCAGGCGCGCTGGGAAGCTTACTGGTAAGATTGAAAAAGGAAAACATTAAACCTAACCCTAACCTAACCTTAACTCAATAAACATTTCATTTTATTCCCAAGAGGGAATAAGCACTTTTTAAAGGGGTTTTAACTGTGTAAAGATAAGTAGATTGTGTAATTTCAGTGACATATTGCTATTACCCATCGCCCACAACCCATGGTCTAACTAAAGCTTTTTCAACAGTGAACGGTGGATGGAGCCCGTGGGGCCCTTGGAGCCAGTGCCGCTGCAACGGGCGCGCCGCCGGCGGGCAGCGGCGCACGCGCAGCTGTACGGAACCACACCCTCTGAACGGCGGCGCGCCGTGCCAGGGTCAAGCGGTGCAGAGAACCCCGGACTGTATACCTTGTCAAAGTGGTGAGTACGACGCGAATGTATGTGCGTAGCTCGTTATTTGCAAATTCAATCAACGTCAAATCGATCGCAGCTTATAAAGGTATAATAAGGCCTCAAACATGAATTCCTATTAATGAAAATTAACCCGAGGTGTAGATCGAACCGGTAACAATATAATAAGTAGTAACCTTTTCGACACCGAGTCGAGCAAAAGCTGTCACTCACCGAAGTATAAAAAACTCAAGTTAAGCTTTGTGCACGTTCTTAAGTCTGTGGTGTGTGACGGATTCATCTGTCGTTGGCGTTGGACCTATCATCGCTGGTGTCAAAAAGGTTACGTATATATTGTATGACATGAAAAAAAAATATGACAGTTAAGTTCTCAAAACAAATAGTCCATTAACTAAGTTCTTGTCATTGTTGGTTTAAATTGGGCTTGAGTGGCAAGCTTCCACTATTACCGTAAACTTAATTAATCCAGGTTTACGTCAATCTCAGGTAAGCACAAGCTCGGGCTAAATTAAACTCAAACTTCACTTTAAGCAACTAAATTTGTCACGTTACATTTTATGCCACAACTAACTTTAATGTACTTATATCTTAATGCTGCCAAAGACGGATACATGGATCTACAAGCTTATGATAACTCACAGCAGTTATTAATCGGTAAGTCCTTTACTCAAAATCCCAAACTTATAAACGTGCTTTCTATTATTCCATGTTATGCCTCTGACAATTAACAATTCATTTTTACTAGCCCATTTAAATGAAAACACCGGATAAACGCATCAAACAATAAAACAAAAGGCGCGTGCCCAAATCCTTTCATTACGAATCATAACGACCATTTTAGTCGTATCTTGGATCTGAACTAAAAAAACTTTTTATGCCTACACATAAAGTCGAGTACTCCGGTCACATCAAACACTAAGTTCAAACTGACTCTGTTATACCTTATGTTGTTGCGGTAGAGGCTACAAATGGCCAGTTAATGGCGATGCTACTTCATATCAGTTATGTTATGAGGGCGACGAATTTTACCGCGTGTCTGACAAGTCGCATGCGGCAGTGTAGATTGACATGATGTTTTGAGGATGTTGGCATTGTGGCGTCTTGTGAGTCATAGCTCGCTCAGTTGATTATTCATGCTGTTATTATTGAAGATGATTAAATATGTAACGGAAATATCGAACACTAATTAAAGGGTCACTAATGAAAGGACCCTCTGTTTAATTCGTTCAATAAAATAATAAAGCAGTTGTTGTATATAGATATAGCAGTTAATGAACAACAAAACAATGTTTCTACGCATTTGTGAATGGTTGCTTCCATTAAAGACTAATTACTGATTCTGATTCCCTGTTTATAAATAAACCCAACCTTGTGTTCTGAACTAATAAAATAGACCAACCGGGTAGACAATAAAATCCAATCAAGAGATGTTAAACTCCAACCCAGGATTATTGTTCAGTTAATTGGTTACACATGTCTGTTCCTCTTTGGCGGTCTTCACTGTAACCGTTTCAGTCTAACCATTTTATTAATGCACTTCACTTCAAAGAGTTGAATAATTATGATGAGCTGGAATTTTATTGAAGAATCTCATATGGAAGTTGGAACAGATCCCTTTTTATATTCAGTAAATTTAAATGGGAAAAGCATAAATTATTATGTAAGCATTCACATTGTGTGTATTATCGTGTATGTATTATAAAACTGGATGTGTAAATCTATAATGACACTTGAATCTTGGTAGAAAGTGACCACCGCAAAATTCTGGCTTGATCGTAACGGTTTTTATTATTGTAACCTGCAAGTAATTTGTGCCAAAAACACTTGTGAGAGATATGCAAATACGGGCTCCCTAAAAGAGAATATACTGGATTACCTACATACGGGCAAATTTGTAACATACTCTCGAATATGAGGCGGCCCAGATGCGATTTGCAGATATTAAGGTACCATTACAATTTTTCATACGTTTTTATCCTCGCACATCTGCCACATTGTTTTAAATTTCCACTCTGAAAGCATATGAAGCGATATTACATAATTTACCCATTTTATCTCGTGAAACGTCTCCAAAACGACTTCCTACAAAATGCGTTCTTAAAATTCGTATGGACCCGTCAGTGGGACGCAATTACATACAATTTATTAACTTACTTCGAGCCATAAAAAGTTGTTAAAGTAAAAAATACGTTTTACTAAATGTGAAAGTCCTTCGCGTTGTTCCTCTAACGAACCTCGACTGATTTATGTGTGTGCGCATTAATTAATAAGAAATGTTACACACTGTTGTAGTTTAATATGCGTATGGTTCCACCCACACAGGCGGGAGTGAATAATTGGCGGGAGGAAGTCATGAGACTTAGCGGTTAGTGGTATAAATAATGCCAGGTATTTTAGGGGGCTATTTTTGAGGTTAGTGATGACTTTCGACATACACATCCGGTCTGATATTTAGACGTTTATTAGTTTTATTATGTAGTTTGAAGTTCAATAAAGGCACGGAGAGTGAAACAGTAATAACAGTACTTTAAGTACCTACTGAAATGTTTATATCCGTAAAAACAAGATCATCAACATTGGAACAACAGATGGAACTTACTCATTAGTGGAAGGGTGACATGGGTACCTATTAGATTATATAATACGTACGGGTATAAATTAGATGAAACGTACCCAGGCACAAGCAAAAGAGGAAAAGGCTGTCATTGTTATCATGTGCAAATATATTATATATTTCTTGCAGCATCATAAGCCGTTTCAACCTGTGTGCGTAGCCAAGATGCCAATCGCTCAATCGCGAACGAAACGCAACTGTCATTGTCACACTAATAAGGTAAAATGATAGAGAAAGATAGCTACGATACGCTCTAAGCGTGAGTGATTGGCATCTTGGCTACGCAAGCTGGTCTCTCTCCGCCCGCCCTCACCGTACTCGCCCAACTTACGAATTGGTTCTAATCCTTAAAATGTTTAGACCAAACACTCACTCAGTACAAGCACCAGCGCTATTATTTCTTTTGAAAAAAAAACATGTGATTTATGTCCGACTCGTATGTAAGGGCAGTTACGGCGGGCTGATGTATTTTAATTTCAATTTATAGAGTCGATTGGCCGTGGGTATACGCTCTGAATTATTAGATATCCTATTAATAACAGCAAACGATGCGGTAATTGCTGCAATTATTAGTGAATCAATATTGAATCTTATTACGATAATCCTAAGAATCAAATTACAAAGGTTGTAATGCTGACTGTTTTGAGATAAATTCTACAATATTTGCCTTTAAATGTTTTCACCGGCACAAACGGTGAAACGTAGGCGATTGTTTATGGGTGATAAGTTTTGACAATCAGTAAATTGCAGTCGATCTTATAATAGATAATTGATTTAACTATTTCCGGCACATTGGCTGCAACTGTTAAGCGGAGAGGAAAGCAAATAACAAAAACCACGTATGTGTAAGAAGCATTTGCGTCAACAACTCTTCATTTCACATCATCAAAGTCCTATGACTTTAGAGACACCGTCCTTATAAGGTCCGTATAAAGACGGTGTCTTTTTAGACTAGTAGCCAAACTTTAAATAGGTATTTTATTATCATTCTGTATTCAAAACTTGCTTCCCTGTAACGGTCCGCCCCATAACATACTCATGCTTAAATCTGTCGAATCGTCACTTCGTTTGTACTCGAGATTCGTTCATATTTTTGGTTCGAAATTGGACCAAACGTATAAATCGGTGTACACTGTCGCTGACTTTGATATTTTTCACAGCGCTTTCGGGTCGCTGGGGCCCTTGGTCGGAGTGGTCGGTGTGTGGCGCGGACTGTCAGCAGAGTCGGCGCCGAGCTTGTGTCGGGGACACCCCTTGTTCAGGCGCTCACGCTCAGCACGCAGACTGCGTGGGAGACTACTGCGGGGTGCATGAAAGTAAGTAGCAGTTCATATGGTTGAATATTATGTGTTAAGGATGGAAGAAGGATGGAAGAAGTTGTGAGTGGTGTGGACTTTCCCAAAACTTTCGCCACTCGTATATACATCGAATTCCCAGTTTGGTTACACATGGCAGCTTATAGGCACTTTGAGAAATTAACACAAAGTGAACACGTAAGGAGAAGTATGATTGCATATCATAGGAAACTATGGTCGGAGTCGTTAGCATGCAGCACGAACTGCCGACAGATAGTCGAAATGAAAAAAAAAGGATAATCGGAAACCAAGAAAGTAACGTTACTGAACTCCAAGTCGTTAAATATATGTAGGAATGCTAATAAAAGCATAAATTATGTAATCATTCCAAACACCTGTCACATATAAAGAAAGAAAGCCATAAGGAAAGTAATTTAATTCAAAACGATAAAGGACCACTTAAATGACCGAAATATTATAGAGCATTGAATAATTTATTATAACGAAGGAAATAAATATAAATCAACCGCAAAATCTTATAAAAATACCAACACCTTAATAATTAAAAACGCTGGACATTTTTATGTCACAGTCATACAAACAAAACATTTATAAATAATGGCGGAGTCAACTGCCAAAATATTTTATCATCGCATTAAGACAAAAAATGACACATGGTATAAAGAAATGCAGTTTTATAATTTCGGATGCTAGAACATCACGAAACTATTCCACAAGGGGCATCTTAATTAAACCATTTCTATGAAATGCACCAGAGTTCCAACAAACAGATGCCATACAACTAAAAATATACTTCCTTTTCCGCGCGAGATCATAACTATGAAATGTTACACGGACTGCTCGCTTTATAACAGGCTATCGGTTCTACCTGTAACCTACCAGTATAACATGACCTGCCCACCCTTCATCCAATTGAAACGATCTCATGTTCTTTGGCTCAGGTATAAAGAGAAGAACAGGTCAGAGTAAATTGGCTGCGTTAAAAGATTCGAGAGATACTAAAATCGGGTAGCCATGACCATCTGGGTCGTATCATATCGGCTAAATATAGACGAGGGACTAAAATTTTATGGTGGTCTTACGAAATGTTGACTTACAATTTCGAGTCTTAAAAGGTTGTTCTACAGCGTAATGGTAATGGCTCAGTTATTGCTTCTCCAACTTTCTGAGGCTGGGCTGGTGATTATTTTTGAAATATTTATTTCCTTAAGCGTTCCCCTAGTCCGAAATATTTTCGTTGAGGAATATTTTTACTCATGTAATCATCTCAGTGCAACACTTAAAATCAAGTAAATAATTAAGTAGCTATTTAATTTTGCAAACGCTAAAAATCTGATAGCAGTGCTATCAGATTACCAGTATATATATAATATTATATATATATACACTGGTAATCTGTAGCAGCGCTGTATATATATACACTGGTCATTAACACCTGGTACTAAACCTGCAATGATTTTCATTACATAAAACAGGAAAAAGTTAAAATTTACTAATGTATTACCTGACAAGCAATAATCTAAGAAAAGATTAAAACACATTTAAAGGCATTACCATAATTGTGAAAGCTGCAGCTCCCCCGGCGATCGCGATCCAATACCCAAATGGAAAATGATCAATCCTTATTTTGTTTATAATAGCAATAAATCATTTTCGTGGTCCCCGTTGACTCGATTTCAATTTCCTATGTCTGTTTATCGAGCATTTGATAAATAGCCCCAGGCAACTTTGCCAGTTGTTTGGTTTGCTCAACAATTTCTTTCTCGTACCACGTTCGGTTTCACGCTAAATAAATCTGCAATCTCTGACATATTTGCTTATAAATTGGCTTCGGTTATCTCTTGTTTTAGATTGATTATTATTTATTGGGATCATCGCTCAGGGAATTGCGTCAAGGGCTGATGGGTCGTGCATTTTTGCGCGAGAGTGTGCTTCAAATTTGTAATAACTAGACAGAATATCAATCAAGTAAATTTCAGTGCATAAGTATGGTATATTAATAATGCTATGAGTTGTAACTATGTTTTATGATTACTTAGAAAACAACTCATAAAAGTCTACCGCTTAAACTATGCGGGTTAAAGCTATTTAAGTAAACAGTCTTGAAGCATCCCATTTATAGCAGTAACCTAATTTCCCGATCACAAAACGGAGCACGTATTTCTTATCAACCTGAAAATTCCTCAAACCATCAAACCCGAAACCATTACCGAGAACTGATTCAAGCCTCGCATAGAATGTGGACCATCAGTAAATTACCCACATGAAAGGTGAGACTTGAATGCGGGGAACGCGAGGACCATTCATTCGTACCATGCCGCTACTTCATTAGCCTAATTGCTGGCGTATAAAGGGGAAATGGTTGAATTTTATAGCAGCTTTTCATCTTTTGTTGCCTAAACATTGGAGTGTTAATTCAGCGTCAAGGCGGAGCGAATTACGTTGGGGAAGTGTTGAAGTGTCTGTTAAGGAAATAGGGTTAGTTTTTGTTTACGAACCTTTGAATACTGAATGTTTGCACTCTGCTAAGTCTGGACGAATCATTGGAAATCTGAATGTAAAGTGCTGACTAGGCATTAATATTGAAGCAGAATGAGGTTAAATAAATCTGTTTTTTTTTTTTCATATTTGTACGCGGGGATTTTGATAAGAAGCAATAAAATAAACTAATTTAATTGATATGATCAGCTTTCAGTTATAAGACAACTGAAGGCCTAGTATAAAAGTTGTACGACATTAACTCCTCGACCGCGTTAGCGTATCGAGGGGTCAAAATATGAAAGTTGCCGGATGATTTTAATAAACGGCAAACATAATTTGAACTCCCGATACGCTAACGCGGTCGAGGAGTTAATGTCGTACAATTTTTATACTAGGCCTTCTGCTAATTTCAAAATGAAAGGGTTACTTAGTTATATTTAATTCTTTCAAAGAAAATATATTAACAGTATAAAAAAGTAACTAAAAGTCTTTAACAATTAACATTCTCACCGAACAAAACGATAATAAATTCGAACAATGGAAATAACATAAGAGTTATTGCTAATTTAGATCCATTGCTGATACCAAGATAATTGACGTACATGGCCCGGCCGTATCTAGGGCACAGTTAGTTAAGCTTCGGTTACAATAATAATTTGCTGTAATAGAAGAAAGATTAATTGAACTGAATTTATGAAAGCTTTTGAACAAGAAACGACACTGCGTGTTATATCATTTATAATTTCTGAATGGATAAAGGAATAAATGAATAACACTGTTGATAACGTTCGTTGATTCATTCGTTGCTATTTAATATGCAAATGTAAGTATGGTACAACAAACCGCTGAATTAAAATTTATCAATCGATTAAAATATACTGTAATAATAAATATGGTAATTAGTTGAGTAAACGTTAAACATGCACGCTACATAATCTGATATCATGATATCAATCAATCTGAAACATAAACAGCTCCCAAGTCCCATATGGTTTAATGCTAACCAAGTTTGAAATATGATAAATCATCCGCTACTTGATTGCGTACGTCAGTCCCTAAACCGCGTAAAACGTTGCGGAATTAATTTACGATTCATTCAAACGCTTATCGGATTAACGTCGAAATTTGTACGCAGTGTAAACATTTGTCAGTGCCAGCCGTAACATTCGGGACTGCAGTGAGATTGCAGATACAAAATCCAATCGAAATTTACAAACCCTTGTCGCTTTACCCATAACGCGGCAGGAGGCCTTGCAGAATTAAATACGTTGACGAAAACAAGTACGCAACAGCAGCCCTAAATGCTAAAGAACTAAAGGTGATAACGGCGTGGTGCATTTGAAGGGGCGTCGGGATGCAAGTCGAGCTCGCCCGCTGCGTTCTCTCGACGAGATCACAACAAATCATTCACGGGGCCCACCTCCGGCAATGATAGCTACATACTCACATATTGGTTTTGGTATAATCGATACAAGAATCTGACTTTCGTCGCGAGTATTCATGTGGAAAAATAATGAACTAACATGACGTGTTGATGTAATGACACGATGTTTTGGTTTGAGGCTGCTGACGTGACGAGTCAAAAATATAAAAGCATGAGAAAAAGGATGGCAGAGACTTCTAATGTTTTTTTATTGGCATTTGAACAAAAATGTGCACTTTTGTTTACTCCTGGCAGTGAAAGAAAATGCCACTTTGCAGAAAAAAGGGTTTTCTTTTTCTTCTTCTTTAATCTTCTTATTGTATCTCATCTGTAAGTACATTTTAACATCCTAACCAACATCATTTTTGGATGCTTTTGTGATAACAAAAACTGCTTATTGCTTTTTACCCTTATGTATGACATGAATTCGAAATTGAATAGCGTTTTTAACCCTAAACTCCCGTAACATAATTGGCTATTGCAATCAAATCGCCTATCCACATCAAACTAATCACCTTATCACATTTTTAACATCAAATAGCATTTTAAAATTGTTTAAATTATAACAAACTGCAAACGCCCTACACAGCCAGGTGCAAAAAGTTCCCCTTTGCAACTACGCTTAGTTTGTTCTTTATGTAACCAGTCAAGTGGTACCATTCAAAGGCTTTGAATTACAGTCTGTTGGAATGGAACTTGTCTGCACGGAGCTGAATAGTTGCGCAGTTTTCATATGTTTCTGTTCAAGAATGCGGACAAAAGGATGGAATTTTTAGACTACATGTTGCTTTAAAAGCATTTATAGGCACACATAACTTTTGATGGGTTACACACGAAATAGGATCGTAGTTAGTAACTAATAGAAATATTGATATCGTTTGTATGCTATTCCCAATACTAGTTCGTTGCTTCATCAATTGCAGTGTTTTTAAACTATCGCCATAGTTTTCTAGAAGTTACGACCTTATCGATTTAAATACAGTAAGTAACAGTAATCCGAGAGAAGTACCCGTCTTTTATAATAACGATTAAGGAAAGGTACTTAACTTAATACAAAATGGATAAGAATACTAGCATACTTACTTAGCACCATAAAAGGCACAAGCCAAGCTAAAGCTGAAAATGCTTTATAAATTTTACTACTTAGAACCTAAGTGTCGAAAGTCATACAATAACGACCGACACATGCGACTAAAATGTCCCAAGGCAAAGAACTATGCCCATAAAATTAGCAAGTGCCTATAAAAAGCAACTATGTGGAACACACCGTCGCCGCGTTTTTAATTACTCTGGCAACATTCGAGATCGTTATCGAGTTATCGAGCGATGGCTTTATTCTGGCTTCTTTATATTTATAGTTCAGGCTAAAAACATCCCTTTTACCTTGAGTGTAAAATATAAAATTTGGAGAAGCTGAGTCCAGGGAGATGTGACCTTATGAAATGAGCGTCCAATATCGAGGCAATGTTGGAGATAATTCTTTATGGTAAAAGTTTAAAATTCATTTTTATCGGGTGATCTTCAAAAAGTAGGTACCTTTTTAGCTTTGCTTCAGTTTTCCCTTTTAAAAAGCAGCGCTGCAAAGTAGGTACTTACTTCATAAAATAGTGTTGTAATTTTGGTTGTTACTAACAAGTTTTTGATGCTTCTATTATATGTGCCACTCTCTCCCACGTGTTCAAAAAAACACTTTATAAAAAGCATCCCTTCATTTTAAAAGACTGGTCCTTTCACGGCAGCAAATTACACAAAAAATACTCGTTAAAATGAACTGCCGCGAGCCCAATCGTAAACTTAGAGACGCGATGACATAAATAATATTAAGGCATGCTGCCAGAAACTTGTACGGTTCCATTCCGAAGCTTGAAAACAAATTTACATCTGCAAACACGAAAATTATCTTTCCTTCCACCTCGTCAAATTTTGTATTGACACTCCAAAACTTCGCTCGCAATTCTATATTTGTAAAAATAAGATCGGGCAGGTGCTTATTGTGGTTAATTTTATAGTTTTCAAGAAACTCTTAAATCCCTTATTTAAATCATCATGGTTCCCTCACTTAATAAAAGTTTGCGAGACAGAAAATGGGAGCTAAAACTTACTTTGTAATTTATTACGCTTTGTTTGGATGTTGAAAGCGTCTTCAAATGGCCGAGGGAAACGTCGGTGGTTGTGAAATGAACTGTAAATCAAAATTCTGGAATACGATAAAACCTAATGTTTTGAGTGAGTCGTAGCAACAATAATATTGAGTTGTTTACATCATTAATAAAGTGACGCGCTCTTTCTTAGTCGACTTAGAAATATGTTTTCTGTTAGTTCTCATTTGAATTTAGTGTGCTTCTAATTTGGTTGTGATTAATTATGTAGTTAGGTACCTAATACCTATATTCAAATTTTTCAAATTCAAAATTCAAATTCAAAAATTTATTCTGCAAGTAGGCCTCAAGAGCACTTTTACAAGTCAATAAGCATTACAGTAAAGCATTTGCATGTACAAACATTTACAATATATAGAAGTAAAATTATAATCTAAATGTTGATAATACAACAGCCAAAACCTGGGTAAAGAATATTAAAATAAATGTGTAATATGTGCAAGAGATGTATAGTCTCTATAGTTAAAAATAAATTAAGTGTGGGAGATGTAAAAGGTCCCCCCACGTCAAAATAAAATACGAATAAAATTTGGACATGTAAAGGGGGAGCCTTTACATGTCCAAATTTTATTCGTATTATATAAAGTGTCAAAATAAAGACTGGAGATGTTAACGGTCCCCATTGTCAAAAAAAATAATACTAATAGGATTTGGAGGTGTAAAGGCCTCCAAACGTCAAAATATAATATATTTATGATATAAATACCACAAGTCATCAGACTGTTAAGTTAACAGTCTTAGATCTAATGCTACAGAATACATAACTAATATGTATCCAACAAGTCAAAGTTATAGAATCCAACAGAGATGTAAAGTCTCTATAGTTAATAATAAGTATATAAATTATATAAGCACACGTTTACATCTTCAACCTATTCTACTTGTTTGTTTTGTACTAGCTTTTATTCAGAAATTAAACACATCGAAAACTTCTATTAAGTTTATCCAATCAACACGCTCGTAGTATGTATAACAAAAGCAAAATATGTTCTGCCGGTGACATCTCGTGACGTTGTCTTACCTACAACCTTAAAATTAAACATTTAAATTGTATTTTTATAATCTGTGAAAAGAGCCAAGCCACTATCACGTTTATTCCAGACATTCTTGGCACACGTCCTTTTATTTCCCTTGCTAATCTTCCGTTTTGCCCCCAGTTGCGGCGCACAGCGACGTGCCGCTGTACATCGGCATTGCAGTGGCCGTGGTCGTGTTCCTTGCCGGCGCGGCTGTGGTCTACAAACTGCTGCAGAAGAAAACGAGGGACCATTCGCTTTACACTATGACTAGGACAGGTAAGGATTTATAATATTGTCTTCTGTTACCGCCATTTTTATTTATTGAAATTAAACACTTTAGAACGGATTAATCGCCTTTACTAACACCATAACGCTACGTTTATTGTCCTTTACAGCACTCGTTTTGCTGTTGTGCGAAACGAGTACTGTAAAGGGCTCGAAACGTTGGGTCATGGTGTTAATAAACGCGATTAATCCGTTTTAAAGTGTTCAAGGATTTATAATTATTGTTCTTGTTGCAATATAAGTTATAAGTCTGTCCGATTTGAAATGTGGTTCAGTGAAGTGCAGTGTTACTAATTATTAGAAATTATAAGGTACTATTGTAATTGCTTTCATTGTCTGATTACTCCGTACACGGTACAAATTATTGTCCAGGGTGGCCAAATAAGAGGTGGAAATTTTCCTTCATGATTTTTTTTATTTATAAAGTATTTACTCAAAAATATGTATATTTTCCGTTGTGCTGTAAGTAGACATTTCCGTACCTACAGGTGTACAGTTAATAAACTTATTGTTTCATATGAACTTGCCATCCCTTAATTAGATGTTTAAAAAAAACTTTCTATGATTTAAATTCCATAAATATAAATCTAAAAAATAAAATGTATACTTCTTATTTGACCACCTGTAGATCGTAGGTTGGTCAATGCGTATTTTAAGAGTACATTGTTTTAAATAAGTAAAACCTGCTTGCCAATCCTAAGCAGTAATTTATACATTTGGTTAAGGGTTAACGCAAATATGCTAACAAAAGCATGTGAATCGATATTTTTTCATCCCTCAAGTTCTATCCTTCATTAGCGTGTTTCAGAATTGACATGCAAGAGCATGGAAAACGGGTCACTTCTTGTAGTAATATCTATACCGACTGACCTGTTTTCACTTCTCTCCCGATGTAGTTCCGCAGAGTTCCGCAGAGCATCATTATTATGTATGGCCTACTTCATAATGAATCAATTTACAAATAAGTCTACGCCATAAGTTTGCTTTTTGGACTTTAAGTGTGCTATTTTTAGAATCATAAATAAAAGCGGCGGTGTATATGCATTCATGAATAGCATTCTTTATTATTAGTATCGGATTCGTGAGCAAAAAAAACTTGATCGGAATATTGAATAGGTAGTTATAAATATTTACCTCAGGCGGTGATGCAGTTAAAATGTTTAATGCACTAAGTTAAGGTGGGAACTATAGGTGAATCATGAAGTTGTCCTAAGCTAATAAACGAGAGAAATTATGTAGCTGCAAAAATAGTTTTGTTAAAGACTCCACTGCTAAACAAAGGCTAGATTAGGAACTTACAACTTTGTTAGAACCCTGAGGATATTACTATTTTGAGACTAGATCGATTTGTGTAATATTTATTTATTACTTCATATTTTGAGGTGTTTTCATTTAAGTATCATTAAAGATACGATTTCTTTCACAAACAGATTTCCAACCCGAAATGTACCCAACAGTGGAGAAACAATCCCTATCCCTGGGCCCAGACCTGATGCAGCATCGGCCGCCAAGATATGAGCATCCTCAGACTGACACCAGGGCTGAGCACCATTACGATGTCCCACATCTTACTAACAGGCAAGCTACCCACTTAGTTTTTATTAGTAATTTGACTGTTTTGTTTCTTACATTTTAACCTCAACAGCGATAGCTTATATGATTCTTTGTCTTTGAGCAAAAGTCTTTGAAACGCGAAACGTTTGTATAAGGAGTTGATGCACAAAAGCTGGGCCTACGTGACCTATTTTTCATTTTTGAATAAAGATCATGTTGTTTGAACATTTAATGATTCTAACATTCATCGTAAATTAATCAAAAAATGTCGAGCACCAAAAGACAATAAAAAATGCCTAATATATTTGAGTCAGACTAGACTTTTATACACAAATACTTGGTTAGCAACCTTGAACATGTCCTTGTAGAATTATCATATTTTAGACAAGATTTTTAAAAGATTCTAAATAAGCATAATTTCTCCAGCTACGCTTCTCCAGTCGATCATCAGATAACTCCATGCGCGTCTTCCAAAGGCCAAAGTGAAGAATACGACAGCAAACCGTACAGCGAGTCCGAACATTCTGTATCCAGTTGCTTCACTAGTTGTAAGTATTCAATTCAGAGTCAGAATCTTCAATGAGAAAACGCTAGTAAAATATACTTATTTTCTTAGTTCCGTAGCTCATTTTTATCATTTACCTAGAAATTATTTTAAAGTTAAGAGAGCAAATTAACGTGCTTCCTTTATAAAATAACCTGAATTCCTGCTTTGCAAACTGCGCCCTCTGGTACTACGACTTTAATAGAGCTGTATTTTCATCCTAAGCTTATACTTTCACCATTTTAGATAGTCTTAGACGAAAAAGCACTCTGTAAAATGCCTGCCATATATTCAAATTTATTTCTAGCTGGCTCTATGTACGATGCAGCGAACGAATCAGTGACGTTGCAACTAGCGGAACTCGTGTCAAACTCACCTACTTCACAATCCCTATCCGTGGCGAGTTCTGGATCAAGACTGGCACTACCTGCTGCCGGAGTTGCGTTGTCGGTACCCGAGAATGCCCTTAGTAGGGGACGAAGGGAACAGATGTATGTGGCTGTCGTGAGAGACGATAGATATAGACCGAGACTTGGTAAAGGTATGTAAAGTTGTTTAAAATGTATTTTTGCACAAAGATCTAAGTTAATATTCTCACATCTCAGAATTTCTTACATAGAACTTTATTTGCAGAATTAGTTATTTAATTTAATGATCAATGTTATAAACTTATGGTTCATACAGGTTGTTCTTAGCTATTGGACATTGCGTACACGTGCGTTACGGTGTTCAGAACCAGTACATAAAGTACATGACATGACAATCGGTGCAGTGCAAATTAACAAATTACAAATTGTTACTTTGGAGCAACCTGTATGCAAGTAAAACTTATGACGTAATAAATCCTCATAGGATAGTATGAAACCTTTTTCGTCTTTTTGATTATCGTTTTTATTTATGTCACTTAGAGCACTTTGACGGTTGACAAATGTCATCATTGAAGAAAATGGACAGTGGCACTAATATGCTACTCCAAAAATCACTGCCAATGATAAATACAGTATGTTGTTTTTGTTGTCGATTATTGGAAATAACTTTTGTTAGAACTTTTATTTTGTTCAAATAAATAAAAACTTTAGAACATTACTGAGCTGCCCTATCTGAATTTGCAAGGAATGTCCAAAAGCTGAGGTCAACTTGTATTTATTTCGAATAAATTATAGTGGTCAGATGTTTTGCGTTCCGTATTTGATTTAACATCTTGTAATAAAACCAATCGGAACTCTAAAATTGGCTACAATGCCTGAAGCACTATTTAAACAACATTTATACTGAAGACAGCACATTAAAGTTCACCATCTCGTTCTAAAACCCAACATTAGAACGGGAGGCGTAGAAAAGACTGTAATTATTGCTAGTGTCTATCCTATTCGTAGTCTCACAGTTAATTCTGCCCCGCAGGTATCACGCAACTGAGTCCAGTAGTTAAGTGCGGACCTCCGCGACTGCAATTAAACAAGCCGGTCGTCCTTCAGATTCCGCACTGCGCTAGCCTCAAGCACGGCTTCTGGAACCTCGCCCTCTATGCCATAGACCACAACAACAAGGCAGACAACGCCCAACCTCAGTGGAAGAAAGTTGTCGGTCTCGGCCAAGAGACAATAAATACGCCTGTGTTCACGCAACTCGACAACGAAAAGATATACTTAGTGACAGACATGCTGTCAACTTTCGTGTTAGTAGGAGAAAGTTTTAATGGCAAGGCAGTCAAAGCTTTACAGTTAGCTGTTTACGCTCCCGCTGCGCCTAATGAAAGCTGCTCAGAGTACAGTATAAGATTATACGTGTTTGAGGATACTCCTTGTGCACCATACTATTGCCAAGAGCAAGAGAAGAAATTAGGAGGTGTACTGCTTGAAAGGACTAAGACACTTTTATTCCAAGATGGTGGCTCCAACCTTTGTTTAAATTTAGAACACATTAGTCCTGGCTGGAAAGCCAAACCAGGTATAGGCTATCAAGAAATACCATTTAACCACGTCTGGAGCTCCAATTACAATGCTCTACACTGCAGTTTCGTACTAGAAAGAACTCACGACTGTGATTCTATAGACTTTAGCATTTCTGCATGTCAAAGAACCAACCCATCTTATAAACAGACATTCCGAATATCTCTTGAGGATATGAGAAGTCGGTCGCCGCGCGGTCGTTCGCCCCGCGCTGAATCGCAGCGCAGTTTCAACATAACTGAAAACCTTTTAGAGGCTCGTATGTGTAGGAGCGAGGACGGCGACGCTAAAAGAAACGTCACGGTTAGCGAGGCGGGAGTTAACGAATGTTCTAGCGAAGGCCCGTTTAAATTGAGCTCAAGAGTTAAACGACAACTATGTGCTATATTGGACCCTCCTAACGCTCGTGGCAACGACTGGCGCGCCTTAGCCGCGAGGCTCGGGGTAGATCGCTACACGACGTGGTTTGCCACGAAGAGTTCTCCGACGGAGACAATTTTGGAGCTATGGGAATGTCGTGAACGGGGTCCTGGAGCGACAGCCGCCCTTGCCGCCGCCCTGCGACAGATGGAACGACACGACGCGGCGGACTTGCTACAAGGGAGACCCTCCTGGTTATGAATTCATTAAAAGAAAGTCGATAGACAGTCGTGTAAGCTTGAGTGACAAAGACGCTTATTTCACAAGCAGTGCTGGTTGGTTGGTGTTTTTGTAGTTTCAGTGCTAAAGCTCGTTTAGAAGGTATGGATACTGAGTCTGTTGTACATTAGAATGAACAAAAGGATTTATATGGATGACTTGTTGGTAATTTACTGAGTAGTTTAAATGTTATGTTAGTGGAAATAGTCTCGGCCTCGGCCTAAGTTTGTAAATCGTGGTAGTATATTTTGTATAGAACATTATTACGCTGTAAGATAAGCGAGGAAAATAAATTATATTAATATAGTAGCAATAATAGTGCCTACGAAATCTTTTAAAGAACACTGCCAACCTCAGATTGGCATTTGTTATTTTTTACTCTTAAGTGTTTGGTGTTTATTGTATTGGAAATTACATATATGGCCTAAGTTTGTTTACTTTGCTTTTTGTTTTCGACGCTTGAGTATTAAATATGTGCCAAATCTCTGATGCCACAGCACTTTGGCAGTTTTAATCTTAACGCAATTTATCAGAGCTTACTGTTGTTAAATAAAAATAGCTTAGCGTCTTATTTAATACTACAAAGACTTAAGCAGATTGCATTTACTACTTAAAATTGTATCTCACTGTACTTTATATTTATCAAATCCTAAGGCTGATGAAGTAATTCGTCACTGTATAATGAACTTAAGAGCTATTAGCTTTCGGTCTACTTAAGAATGGAGAATCTTAGATCATCTCTTTCTGTATATAAGTAATAGATTGTACATACTTCTTGTATCGCGATCGTACGGTAGTGAAATAACCATGGTTTTGTAAATGGGATACATGCCACAAGTAGACTATATTATTATATTTTTGTTAAAGTGATGACTATTAAAATAAATGAATCTGTGATACTTAAAATAATATGAAATAAATTATGTTTAACTGTGCAGCTTTCTGTTTCTTTACATGGCTTTCCTGTTGTCCTTAAATAGAAGTTCAAGTTTCATACCTATAAGTACAGTAAACCCTTCGCCACCATGTCATATTGACGCTATCAATCAGATTGTAAGAAATATCTTACTGTTTGTCATTTTAATATGGTTCTGAAGTGGTCTAGGGTTCCAATTGGTTGACTGTACCCAAATTGACAAAAAGATTTATACTCTCATAACAATAAAATAATTGCCCAATACTTGAGTCCCGAGGCCCCGGTCGATATTTAAAATTTCATCTTTGACAGTACACATGTAGGGTGTTTTTCTTAGCCATACTCGGCGAGATCAATGAAATTTAAAACGGGTCACTCACGTAATTTAGTCGATTTTCGCTCGACACGACCCGTGACCCGTGACACGATCCGTGTACATGAGTGACCCGTTTTAAATATTATTTAATATGTTCGAGTCTCACGATAGTTTTATAGTTAAAATTGAGATCAATGAAGTAAGTCATACCGGGTTCACAGAAGGAATATACGAGTATATAACCTCCTGGATCCATATCTATGGCAAACAACAAAATATTCAAAATTATAAATAAAGTATGCTCCCTGACGAGTTAAAGGTTTAACAACAAGGCTAATATGAATAAAAGTAATTTCTATCTACCTACTTATCTCTAATTTGAATAAAAACTTTAAGATCATACAAACACTACTTTTGTAACTAAGAAATTATAACGCGTACAAGTTTTATTTAGGCTCATACATGATGATGATTATAAAAGTTAAACTACCAGACCACTTGAACGAAAAGGCTCTACAATCATCATACCAAGTATATGGAAGTGTGTCGAAATTGTACTCTAAAATCATCAGTGATCATACATTTCGTAGCAATTTCGGTGCATCATAACATTGTTGACTAAAAAGAATCTGTATGTCCTATTCTAGCTGAGATAGCTAATTAGAGTTAATAACAGTAATATTTCCTTTAATTGATCATCTCTCTAGATTTTTTTGTAGAAATTCCTTTAATTCTACTATGCTGCACCGAAATTGCTACACTGAACATCATAATACTAAGAGTTAGAGAAATGAGTACATATTCAATAATCTATACAGAAGCCTAATAGTTCCCAACAAAGGCATTCCAATTCAAATAGCTTAAAATAAAAGAATATTTCACTATTTCTAAACACTCAAAAGCTATACTAGCAACATGACAGGCGAGAAACACGTTAAATAAATTACTTTTCAACAATAAGGTGGGATAGAGGTAAATAAGTTAAAGTTTTTGTGTCGGTTGAAATGTGAGCAGGTGCAAGCACGCTTTATGACGGGCTGATGCTTCACACGTCACGGTGTTCCTGAGTGCGTGGGCCGAATGTCGGCGGGAACAGTAAGTCAATGGGAAGGTAATTGTCAATAATATATTGATCATGCATGATGGCATACAAAAAAACTCATACAAAAGCTATTATTGAATAACAGTCTAATTTGAAATTGAATATCGCCGACAATGCCATTTTCGATTCGTTATTATTGTCTGTCTCCATTGTCTAATCAGAACTTGACGTACTTAAGTAAGAATTACAATAAGAATCACATTAGACTGTGCGCATCCAAGTGAAAATAATATTTAATAAAGTATTTTTTTTTTGTGTAATCTTAAAGAAAACATTCCACAAGTGACTGCAATAGCACTGTCATCGCAAGAATTGCAGCACCAGTTTATTTCTTTGATATTTTATAAACATTATTATATTTTATATTTTTTATAAACATAATGGCAACGCGAATCACAAAATATCAGCGATTTACTCACAATCTTGCAAATGCTACCTACACATATAAGTATCGGTAGTCACCCGCTACTGCGACCGCTAACATTGGCTCCACCCTCAGCCACTACATTTCGGGCATACATTTAAATACATTATAACGCCATTTCGGCTAGAAGGGCTATAAATAGACAGGTGCAGTAATAAAATAAAAAATTAACCAACCGCTACTGTCAGCTTTTGGGGTCCAAATTATGTGAAACGACCAATGGATTTTTGTTAAAAAATATCCGAATACATACCTATATTGAATCTCCATTTGCAAGTTGTTGTTAAGGTAAGGACGCGTTACAAACGTAGCGTTTTGATGTCAAGTGATACATTGAACACAGATTAATCGCTAAGATCTTATCATAGATAATTATTTATTTGTTTGATATTTTTTACATTAATAGCTATACGTAAAAGATAAATCATAATAAGCCTATTTCTACTATCATTACATAACACTTACCTATGCCTATATCATGTCAAACTAATACAGACACACAGACACAGACAGTTATACAGAAATACACATAAAAAATGTTCAGTCCTTATGAGGAACTAGCCAAAGATAAAAAAGAGCTAAGTACCATTTAAATTGTCATATACATATGATAGTTTACTAAATGTTCAGCGTAGCCAGTGTCTAATAGCTTATAATAAACTGACAATACTTACTTGAATAGGTTAGTTCAGTTTAACTAAAATTCTGAAATCTAATGAAGCCACTCGATATGTACCTACCTAACTATGTAGTAAAACTATTAGGTAAACACTGCGCTACATGAGTCTTTTACTGACACACTCGTGTCGTTTGCAAGGCTGTAAGAGCTGTTTGAACACAGTTAACACATCACACTCCTCCTCACTACGCTCGTCGTCACACTAATAAGCTTCTAGTCTTTGAAAAAAGGTTTGAAAGTTATTTTATCTTCGCGTGGCTTTATTTTGGCGTAGGCAATACTTGTACGAAAGATACTGCCGTCTGAACTCTATCGGGGTTGAGGGTAAACTAGGCCTTATTGGGAAAAGTGATTGGTACCTAAATATCAAAGTATATTTCATACAAGTTCCGGTAAACTCATTGATACGAGCCCATTTAATTGAAATCGCAAGCTCTCACCGCTCGACCATATTGCTTCTAAATGAAACCAAACTATTTAAGTACCGTACCTACAGTACAGTACCTACTATCATAATATTCATAATACCAATAGCAAACCTAAAATAATTGGATGTGATTTCACGTTACTAAAGTAGTAGTTATTGGTAGAATGAGTGATGATTATATATTATGTCTTAACTTCTGTCTGATATAAAGGATAAAGTTGAAGAGCTTATAACTTACTTACCAATAATTATGGCGTAGGTAATAAGTTTTAGAAATAAACATAACACTTAATTTCTCACTTTGTGTTTATTCCAATCAGCAGGAAGACAAACTATAACTATTTATTATTATTGTGCTTATAAGTGCTAACAACGCTAAACGTAAAACCACGCCTTAAATTAGATCCCACAGTTTCAAAAGAGCTCATAATCATAGTGGCTGTATAACACTTACGACTTTTCAGTTTTGAATGTTAGATAGTAAAACTAAAAGTCGATTTCCGGGATTTTACTCAACTTGGCCAATAAATATAAGTGTTACTAATTAGTGATATTACTAATAACTTTGTTTATCTGTGGGTAGTAACTCGTAACAAGCAACTAAATGTGAAAAATACTTAGGTAATTACAATTACCCATAATATTATTTGTGTTTAAAAGTGAATTGTTTATTTAGGCCCACTTGCACCTGCAGGGTTAGCTGCTAACCCGGAATTAAGCTGTCAAATTCCATAGCAAAAACGTTTAACTCCGGGTTATGCCGCTTAACCCAGGTTATTTGTTTAAACGTAGTCTATTACTAAGATTTTAATTTCAAGTTGAAAAAGAGAGTAGGTACATACGGTACGTTGCAATGATAATAGATATAAAAAAAGTAATTTTATTTGGAAATAGTGAGAAGAGTAATCCCAACGGTCTTGACTTAAATTTAGACACGGAGTATAAAGGACGATTCACATTAGACCGGGCTGGGCCGAGCCGGGCCGGAACGAATTGTCGATATCTATAGAAAGTATCACGTGATATCCGAGCTAATAGGTAAACATTTAATAGAATTTCGTGAATTCTATTTCATGAGAAGAAGACCTTTTGTGAAGTTTCGTTTTGATATTTATTTTACATAGGGGTTAGCCAACTTACCTGGAGTTAACGGTTCTTAGTACGGAATTTGACAGCTAACTGACAGAAGAGGCTCTAAATGACATAAAGAAACATGGAACTGTTGATGGCAATACAATTCCTAAAACACAGTTACAATACAATTCATGTTACAATGCAATTCTAAGAAATGTGATTGTTTTTAGTAAAAGGTACAGTCAACCAATTGGAAGCCTAGGCCACTCTAGAACCACGTTAAAGTGACAAGCAGTAAGATATATTTTACAATCTGATTTATAGCGTCACTATGACGTAGTCCTACAGTGGCCTAGGGTTTCAATTGGTTGACAGTACCACTTTGTTGGTTGCCGATAAGGCGCAAATGCCATAAAGATTTGTTTAGAAATTAACCTTCTCAATATCAACAAGCGACAATGTAGTACATTTTACTCAAAATAAGCACACATGTCGTAGTCAACTGTTTTTCATTTTGCTTCTTCATTGTAGGCAGGTAAGTAAGTACTTACTTAACTAAGTAGCTTATTCTATGTTTTACTGTGAACTTAATTTTTACAAGAGTCCTGAAAACCCTACAATATAATTTGTAGGGTAAAGGCATTTTTATATAACCAAAAGTCATACAAATGCAATTTATCTTCATAAAATTATAGGATTTAAGTACGGGTTAAGCGACAATCTCCCAAAATATACGCCCTTTGTCATAATATATGAGTTTAAATTACCATGTGAATTAGAAAGTCTACATAATAAAAAACATTTATTTTCGAAATATATACAGTAAGTGTAACTTACATACCTAATTAACGTAAGTAGGTATACCCGTGCTGTAGGTAATTACACCGACCGCACCCCTTAAACTTACCCTCAACTATTCACTGGCTTCATAAGACGCCCTACAACGGCTACAAGACATCTACAACTGAAAGACGAGGATAGAGTTTAACTTCTCTAGTATTTATACTTGGTATTAATACTTGGTACTTAGCTTGAAAATCTATAAAACAATCAGCGTAACCTAGAGACTGGCAACTTACAGCCTAACTTTTGAAATTTCGAAAATTTTCCGTAAATCAACCCTTTGGGACAAAGTCGAAGACAAAGGCTACTAATTTTATATATTTTGCTGCACTTTACTACGCTTGTGTTATTTTTGCTAATATTAAGATAAAATAGTAAATCTACCTACATATTCGTACGTTTTTAATATACTTGTAACCCAGTTCGAAAGCTGAAAGACAAAAAAAAATACTAATTTGAACATGGCCGTTTCTGCCAATACACAGCATTAATAAACTATATATACCTATGCGGTTTTGCAGGTTACGTACGCATGTAAAGTAAATACTTGTTGTACCAGCACCATCAAGTATTAATACTCAATTCTCACCTAGAGGGTCTGAAATGTCGGTAATCAATCGAAAAGGGCGAACAACAAAGGGGTTTGGAAGGGTGCCAATCCATCAACTCAGGTCAGTGTCCTGTGTCCTTTCACCGAGGGTTTTGGCGTATATTAATTTTAGTATCGAATGCCATAGGTCATAAGATACTTCGTAGGACGCGATAAGGTTTCGTAAGTAACAAGTGTAATATTTCATGTTGTCGATATTAAATTTTTGATAAATAGACCCGTGCGAGTTCAAATGTCAAAAGTCGCGAGGAAATCACTGGAAGGTTAATCTGAAGCTTCTGTTAATTCCTTGGCGTGTTTGTAATTTCATTAGATTTATGTACCGTAATTGTAATTGAAAAGGTGTGTATGCTTTAAGTACTTAACTGACGTAATGTAAAAAAAAGATATTTATTTACGAACACAAAACATGCTGCATTACTAAAATAAACTAAAACCTGGTCAACGGTTAAGTACCTTTTTATAGTCTTAATATTGACTCCTCTGAAACGAGACGAATAGTAGGTATACAGAACAGAGGCAATTTTTAAATGATTTTAATTTAAGAATTTGATCGATTTAGCATTTATATTAAGTACTTACTTAAATGTTCAAGTTATCTTTACTTAATAGAATATATCTATATACATATTTATTGTTCATCTAAATATATCATATCTTGTTTATTTAAACTTTTGCGGTTAATAAATTCTAGTACCTATCTACTCGAATGAATCAATCTGCAATACTATAATCAATTACTTTCTGAATGGATGAATAGTGGTGACATAGGCTACGTCTTGTTGTTTTCGCCAGAAATGTTTTTATACGGATATAAGTCATTTTCCTTGTTACTCTGACATCGTCTAATGTGACGTAAATCAGCGATATTATTCAATCCTCATCCCAGTAAGTAGGTACATATGTAACTAAGAGCCACTTTTACTACCTGGGGTTAGCGTAGCTAAGCGTTGTTTTGTATGGCATTTGACAGCTGAACTCCGGGTTAGCGAATAAACCTGGGTGGTGCAAGTGGGCCTAAGGTAACCAATTTTTACACATAAATTAAAACAAACGAGTTTTAAGTCACTAGTTATTAACTAGGGTGGCGGCACCAATACCGGACAACCATATGATATTTGAATTAAGAATGAAGTGTCCATCACTAGTGCCTGTCAGCTTAAAGTGTTCATAATTGGTGTCGTCCATCTAGTAGTTAATAAGTGAGTACACCCATTTCACGCCAGAGAGACAGTGAGTGATATTACACTAATATAATTATCCATTTATTTTTTTGCAAACTAGATACCTATTTTATTTTATTGTTTCTGCCTTCATTATTTTATCCTCCTCGCATGACAGACATATTTTTGATATTATAGATTAAGATTAGGATTATGCATTAGAACCTACCTCTACCTTACGAAGGCCTGACATTGGTGTAAATATCTCGCGACTCGAGCAAGCCCACGCGTGGGTCTAATTTCGGACGAATTGTCAACAACTCATCCGGACGGTGTAAGGGCAGTTTAATGGCAAAGACAAACTGTCGCGAGGTGGCTCGGGTCAGAGCGGGAACGATATTATCAAATGTCGCGCCGGTGGCCGGTCGTGACTTACCTTACGCGCCAGTGGGGCGTAAGCAAAGGGCTGATGAACGTTTTAGGCCCGGTTGTGTTGCCTTGAGTTGCTTCATTTTATGGAGAAGCTACACTGCAATTGGGTCAAACACACAACGATGTTCTGAGTCGTTCCGGTGGACTACTCAAAAGATAATGGCTATAAAGATAATGGCTTTCAATCTCATAATCATTATTTCTTATCAACAAAATAATAATTCGCATGTGACATATCGTATCAACATGTCTAATAGACCCTTCAACATAATAGATAATGGCCTTCGTAATTTATTGAGATTTGCGTTTGAGCAATAAAGTTTATGTACATAAAAGTACCTATAAAACCACGCAAACCCTTTATTTCTTTGCTCTTTATTTCATCATACAAATAAATTATTAAGTCATTGAAAGCGGCAATATAAGATCAAAGGTGTTTGCCGAGCAAGATCCAAGCTACACCAGAAAATATTAACACAAATGCGTTGACATCTTTCATTGCTAAACAACATGTCAGAAATAATTTTGCACGCTTATTTCTCCTTCCTTAAGCCAAATTTGAAATCGCACTGGACAAAGGAGTGGGCGAAGCGGGAATGATGCGAATGGCTGTACAATTGTTTAATTTAAGGAGGATTATCTTGAGTCAATGGTCGGGCCTTAATGAGGACGATCCTGGTCTTGGGGTCATTTGGTTCTTATAAATCATTAACAACGGTTATTTGAGCTTCTAGTGAGCAGGAAACTAATATGTTAAAGCCAACAACAGCCGAATGAACCGAACCGCAGTGTCGAATGAACAGGCGTTATAAAAATATTGAAGTACTACATACTAATAAAATATACTACTCGTATATGCACAACATTACAATTTTATTTTTTTCTCGGAAACTATATTGGTTCAGCATTAGGTTATAACTATCGATATTTCTTAATTTTATTATTTTTTTGCTGTGAAAATGATTATCGAAAAGCGTAAAAAAATATGTGACATTTTTTCGACTGTGAGGTCAAAGAATAATGCCGGCTGTACACCAAACATTCGAGAAATAGAGAATGCGAATGAACAGGGAACTCTGTACACTCACGTCTCGGCTTCTCAGATGTTTGGTGTGCAGCCGGCTTTAGACTACGACGCCAAAGTCAAGCTTTCCAGTTTGAAGTTTTTGAAACGAGATTTATATAATGATTTATATGCAGGTATTCTTCGTCATTCTTAAGCGTGATACTGATAGTTAGGTGTATTAAGTAGTATATCAACTATTTTGACTGTCGTTAGTTACTTTTCTGTCCTCCGGCCGATAAGCAGCCAATTGCAAGCCGCTACGCTAAACAAATTTGCCGCTTGCTTGCCTTGAGTAGAAAAATAATGTAGGTACAGACCTTGGCCAGTAAATAAGAAAACCTCAGATCTCGTGTGATTGTCGGCCGAAGCGAAGCATTTCTTACTTTACAGGCCTCGGTACGTACTCGTAATCTACCTACTATAGTTAAAAATGTCATTACTTACACAAAATTATGGACTGACGTAATGTAAAAAAAAGATATTTATTTACTAACACAAAACATGCTGCATTACTAAAATAAACTAAAATCTGGTCAACGGTTAAGTACCTTTTTATAGTCTTAATATTGACTCCTCTGAAACGAGACGAATAGTAGATATACAGAACAGAGGCAATTTTTAAATGATTTTTCAGTCCTCCGGCCGGTAAGCGCCACTTTACGCAAAACTAAATAGCCGCCTCCCGGCTCCGTCGGGCTGAAAAATAGTATACAAACCTCGGCCGGTAAATGGGAAAGCCTCGGATCACATGTTAGTCGACCTCGGCTTCGCCTCGGCCGACAATTACATGCAATCCGAGGCATTTCCCACTTAAACGGCCTTGGTATGTAATGTACTATTAATTTAAGAATTTGATCGATTTGGCATTTATATTAAGTACTTACTTAAATGTTCAAGTTATCTTTACTTAAGAGAATATATCTATATACATATTTATTGTTCATCTAAATATATCATATCTTGTTTATTTAAACTTTTGCGGCTAATAAATTCTCCAATCTAAGCATTACAAAACCGCGACACCTTCTCAACTAGAGCGCTCCGACATCCTAATTTATAATCCAATGTCACCGTCTCCCTGTTCCTTTTGTGCCATATTTCGTTCAAACTCTGCAAATAGCAATGCGCGTAAGTTATGTGTCGGAGCGGAGTCTGTGAAATTGCATCGTGGAGTTGCGAGCAAAAAGGTGTCCATGATATTAGGTTCTTAGGGCGTGCATTGCTTACGATTGCTCACTGTATAAATTATAAACTTCAAGCAACCGGCGGTAGAATAGAAACTCTAAGTGGACCTATTTATGTTGTACCTCACTGAACCGGGGCCTTGCCATAACGACCTAACGTAATTCAGTTGATGACCTAAACTGAGTCGCTTCCATACAACTGAGCCTAAACTGAACCTAAACTGAATCGCGTTAAGACATCATGGTAAGGTTTAAGAGTGCATGAACAATTTATGAATTCCTTCATCCATAAATTGTTCACGCACTTTTGAATGCGATAGTAGGTACACAGCTTGATTAACAAATTTAGCTTTAGGTATTTACTACACTCGAAGACAAAACTAAGGGAACTGATATATTATCCTTAACAAACTTGGACATATAATAAAATATGATATGATAATGAAGTAGAAAATATGAAGTGGATATGTCAAATGTCAGTTTAGCACGTTCGAATAGGTATTTAGGACTAACAGGGCGAATTAATACAATTAATATAATTTAGTAAACTACTTGAAAAAATAAGATGTGTATGTTTATGTTAATAATTAATAAACCGCGCGTTTCAGTTCCAACATAGGTACCTACTTAAACATTCAACTTTAAATCAAAAAGTCCGTCCCTCGTCTAAACCCTTTTTTGTTCCTAATCTTGTGTACCTTATAGATAAAATACCTCGTTCACTCCATTCTCTTCTAATTTATCAAAGTACGGATCTAATCAGATGAAGATAAGAGGCCACCAACGACGCCTATCGTTTATTGCTACAATTTCTTTGTATTGTATGTGCCTGTGAATACTAATAAAGTTTCGAAATACAACATTCTTGTAATTCCTATCTATATTTTTAGTGTAAGATTATATGATTGTTGATTTGTTTATAATTTCACCTACCTGCTATTATCCTTACCAGAGGGCTTACTATGACGTCTTAACTCTTAACGCGATTCAGTTGACGACCTAAACTGAGTCTCTTCCATACAACTGGGCCTAAACTGAACCTAAACTGAATCACGTTAAAACGTCATGGTGAGGCCCCCTGGTATCGAAACATTTATAACTACTATGTGTTAAATACTTATATGTAACAAAAGCTATAAGGAGATTCAAAAGCATCAGACTAATTCACTCTTTTAGTCACACAGTCTTACAACTCGTTTTGGACGAATACTTGTAAACTTAAGAAAACCGAAAATAACACAACATTTTTCACCATTGAGTCTCTCGTATTAAACATGTCCTCCTCGCCTCGTGTTCCTGATTGCTGAAAGTCGTGAAGGCGCCGTGATAACAACTTGTCTCTGACGGCATCCCGCCGTCTGTGCCTGTCTTTGGCTCGTGAAGTGCGAACGGACTTGATCTGCCCAGCTATAAACATGTATTTGTTATAGCTGGGCAGCCAAGTAAATAATAAAGCACTTGTAATTAAAATAATAAGGTAAAAGGTGCATGTATAACATCAAAGAAGTAAACATACGCATTTAAAACAAATGGTTTTCAAGTTCAAACGCATTAAAGCTAAAAGAAACTGAAAATGCTTAATTCTTAATTTTACTCTGGAAAAATTAAGCTTATTACAACTAGGAAATATCGTTATTAATTACAGAACTCCTAATAGCTATATCAAATTATTTATACATCGCCATTCGAGACACGTTTTCTCGTAACGAGGATATCATATTAACTGGTGCGCGAACGAACCTAGTTAGGGTAAGTTATTTAGTGATATCAAAGGGTAGTTTTATCTTCTTGGTCAAATAACATTTGTCAAAAAGCGTTTTTGCAATGGTAATTGTGTATGCGAGAGTACCTATTTATTTATTGTTAATGTCATCATAAAACACATCATAAAATAAAACTCAGATAGGTAAATAAACATAATTATATTGGTTAGCTAAGTAAAAATACTAATAACTAAATAACTAAAATGGCCGTACCACGCTCTTTTGGGATTGATTTATAATCACGGACAAGATTATTGTATTAAAATACAATTATATCAGGTTACTGAGGTCAATAAAGTCGAAAATAGCTCGACATATTTCGGAACAATCTGTGTTCCTTAGTCATGAGTCATGCGTCCGGCCGCGACGGCTGCTCTGCGCACACGCGGTGCTGCGGATGTCGAATAGATGCAGAAGGTGGTATCTCAGACACGGTGTGCATAGTCCGGCGGTTCCACTCTTTGTGGTCCTAACCATCGGTAGCCTGGGCCCTGCCCCGTTTAGTTGCCGGCGGCACCCTAAGTTAGGTTTTTTTATAATGTTCTTATACGTACCTATATGTATTTTGTATTGTTTTATATGAATTTGTGTATTTTATGTTTCGAAAAATAACTAATAAATCTAATCTTAAGTTGGCCCCTGTGGCAAAATATTTCCTCGCTGTGTCGCAATGCTTATTATACTTTGAACGAGGAAGCTGCTAGTTGAATCGCCGGTTGCAACGACCAGCAGTTGGGGTTTTCTCGGCATAGGGCCTATGCCACTGGGAATTTTGGGCCCCACCGGTCAAGAGTATCGACACCAAAAGCAATAAAATTATTATTTAAAATTGTATACACACTGTCAAATTTTATTAATGTTGTCTACATATGTTAAACTATTTACATCTACTGAACTATAGGTATATAATGTTCACTGTTTTGAATATCAAGTTGTGTGGAATTCTTTATTTATTTCTTGACTCCAAATCTGCTGTCACTCCATGGAGGTATTTATTATTACTTGGACCTTTTACTAATTCTTCATTATGCATTAAACCCATCAGCATAAAATATATAAAATCTGTTAAATAAGATGACAACGGTACCTACAGGACAGAGCACAACTGAAGGAATACCGTTGTAACACACAAACTATTAGATACTATCGCGTTATAAATTGCCCATGCACTTTTGAACGCATGTCAACATAGGTACTATCACAAAACACATAGGTACGGTAAATATCAAGTACTAATAATAACTTAGTAGTTTCATTGTTAGTTAAACATTTACAACGCAGGTGTACAGGAATAATAGCCAATATTAGGTATGTTTTTATTATATTGCGAATATTGTGTATATTTAATAATACAAAATACACAAGCATTTGTTTTGTATACATAAGCATTACCAACATTTTGGCTCTATGCCAAATGAGCGTGTGGTTTGGAAATCTCTCATGTTTATATATTCTAATCAAAAACTATAATCCTAAAAACATTGCCATTGCAGTATCGTTTCTTATATAGGTAAGTAAAAGTTTATTTAGTCCGGTTCTTTCATTAAAATGCTGATTCGTTTGTATGGCAACCTGTATGTGGAGAAGTTTATTTTAAAAGGCCTGTTCTGATAATTTTGGTTTTATTATGACGAGGGTCGTTGATTTGTGGCGCCATCTTGCGGCCCGACACTGAGAGATATCCTGGCACCGATTGACTTTATAGATTACGGTAAGTAATATGACACTTTGAGAAATTAGTAGTTTTTTGGATTCTTGATTCTTAATACGAGTTGTAAGGTATTTGTTAAAAGGATCCAATATTTTTATAATGCCATGTAAACCTTTTAATCAATTGCTGTTATCACAAGGTACCGTCTACATATATTTACGTTAAGGTTACATTCCAACTGCAGTGGATTGGTGTTCCATTAGGAATTGGAAACAACTCTATTTTTACTAGCGTGACTACTTTTTAGATACTCGATATTTTTTCTACGGTACGAAAAACAATTCCTAATTTGCTTCGCCTTGCTTATGAATGTTATTAACTGCGCAGCCAAAGTTTAACTAATACATTTTAGTCAAAATTAGGACTAACAGTTTACAGTTACATAACATTACAGTATCGAATGTATGTATGTTCTCAGAACCTGCAGATATTTTTAATAAGAAAGTTGACGTCCTTATTAGCTGGTCGTAAGTCCATCTCAAGCTACGGCTCGCTGACTCACGGCGATCCGTTTAGCAGATAGCGATATTGAGTCAGACGGCCTCCAGCGAAAAGCGACCATTCGAAAACACGAATGTCCATCTTCTTCGCTCGAATAGGTAAGTGCGACGTGCGACAAAGAGGGAAACGAAAATGTTCTATTTTCCGGTGTTCGCGGTAGGCATGTAATTTCCGAGTTAATATACTTAAATGGTAGATCGCTCTGGACATGTGCCTAGAAAGATAATCTACTACAAGGTGCATAAAATGTGGAAAGACAACTAATGTGAAAAGTAGGTTACTTCAAATTGCAACGGTTAACACTCACGTATTTTTTATCACAATAGGCGTGACATTTTTCGACTGCATCGGGCAGTCATCGTCGGACACGGTGACTTGATAGTACCTATCAATTTAAATCTATACAATACAATACAATAACTCTTTATTGCACCTCAAAACAACAAAAATAACACAAACTGATCTATCATCTTAATTTAAATACTTACATAATACCTATTTATAATTGTAAAACTCAGAAAAGGGGTCACCACGGGATTATTGATGAGACTGTCAAAATAATTTGATTGCATTTTTTTAATGTAAAAGAGGAAGAAAAATGTCTTGAATAATGTTAAGAAGTAATCGTTGTCTTAACTCACACTAGGAAGGGACGGGACGGCGCTGGACGGGACGGGACGATCTCTCAATTTCTATGGAAAGAATCAAGTGATAGGTCGGAGTCCTCGGATGGTACGTGTCAGATCGCCACGTCTCGCCCCGTCCCGTCCCGTTGTCCCGACATTTTGCGACACGTTGATGTTTCTTTTTTAATATTTACACTTTTATCATGGGTAAAAAAAAATATTTCCCGTATGAAAAGCTTTCCTCTTACAACACCTTATTAGCCTATAATCTCGAAAATAATTAACAAACTTTAATGACACTAAGCAGGATTTATCGACACTTGTTTGAAAACAACCAATAGTCGTTTTACAAGTTGTCTGGTAAGTACCGGTTGTTACCCTCCGTAGGTACTTCATGTTTATATATTTTAATCCAAACGTATCATTACTATTTCCCATAAATAAATGGCGCAATAAAAAGGGACCGTATAATTAAAACTAGATTTATGTTAATCGAAGACGTTATTGCCGTAATAAATAATATCGTATCGCTTCAAATTGTATTGTATGGGATAAATTGGACGATGATGTATAAAATTTTATTGTTTTTCGCTTAATGGAGTTGTTCAGTGGCAATGAAGGGTAATTAAAAATAGTTTGGTGGAGTCGCACTGATTTGTTAATGTTAATGTTTTGGGAGCATAATTATAAGAAAGCATAACATAGACTATCCCGCTTAAACTTGTTCTTTATATTTTATTTATGGTTAATAAACAGTTTTTTTTATAAAACGCAGTATTAAGAGCCTGCTGAAAGCAATTAGCTATTGAGGTGAAAAATACCTTCCCCTTAATACCTCTGGCGTGAGTAAAGTCCAATTTTGGCGGAATGCATCCCTGATTGGACAATCTCAGAAATCTTGATGGATGCATTCTTATTGCTTGATCATAATAAGAGTGTAAAAATTAAGCTATCATACTTGATAGGTTTTAAGCTTAACTTATACACTTAAGTATATACTATACAGGGTGACTTCAAAATGGTAATACAAAATCAATGTTTTACACACATTTCCCCTAAACTAAGCCTCTCAATTAAGTATCATGCATTTAAAATAATCGTAAGAATATTTTTTAAAATTTTTAATTTATCCTATTTTGTTTGACTTAACATGGTTAACCTACCATAATAATTAACAAAGAAGTTTAAAAAATCACTTTCCTCTTTAGTTGTCAATCACCTACCATGGTATTTATGAAGAAAACGTGTTTTGATTATTAAGTGACACTTGTCAAAGAAAATAAGATTTACCGTAATATTTTGATTTCACTATTAAATAAAATGCCTCGACCTTATCCTTATACTAATATTCAAAAGATGGATATGCTTGATTTTTATTTAACATCGCGAAGTACTGTGCGAGCTCAGGTATTATTTAACGAACGTTACCCTGATTGTCCAACACCTACACGTGTGTTAATAAACAGTACCATCCAGAATTTACGAGACTATGGTCAGTTTTGTGACCTTACAAAAGCATTTGACTGTGTAAATCATGAAATACTCCTTGACAAACTTGAATATTACGGCATACGTGGGACAGCTCTGGAACTAATAAGATCATACTTAACTGAGCGCACTCAGTATGTTGAGATAATTGACAGGGATTTAGACTGTATCACAATTTCTGATAAAGGCATATTAAAGTGTGGTGTGCCTCAAGGGTCAGTGCTTGGACCACTTTTATTCGTAATTTTTATTAACGACCTACCGGATTGTCTCTCATGCGGCATCCCGTATCTTTACGCCGACGACACAAGTATAGTTATTATGGCGGATAGCTTTGATGCTTTAAATGAAAAGGCTCATACGTGCTGGTCAGATCTTAATGGTTGGTTTTCAAACAATGGGTTAGTAATTAACTGTGATAAAAGCTTTTCCATGTTGTTTCGTCGGAGTGTTCATAGTAGTGACTTTGAATTAGATATACCTATTCAAAAATCCGACTGTGTGCGGTTTTTAGGCGTTCAACTTGACCCATACCTTAGATGGGACAGTCAAATAGACAAAATTATCAAACGTCTGGCAACAGCTTGCTACACAATGAGAGCACTTAAGAAAACAAGTGATAGGAAAACTTTATTGTTAGTATATTACTCTTACTTCGAAAGCACAATTCGCTACTGTGTTGAGGTTTGGGGTAACGCAGGTAACATTAACGACATACTGCTTATGCAAAAAAAAGCTATCAGAATAATCGAAGGCTGTAAGCATGTACCAGAAACCCATAGACAAATGTTTATTGATAATAAGATACTCACGATTGTGTCATTGTATTTATATCGAATCTGCTTGTATGTTCATAAAAATATTAACGAATTCACAAAAGCTCGACAATATGATAACCATAACCTAAGAAAAACTACAAATTTAGCTCTAGTCAGGCCTCGCTTTACACACTTTGATAAAAGCATAATTAATAATGCTACTAAGGTTTATAATAAATTAAACGACAAGTTAAAGGAGTGTAATGATATACATACATTTGACATACAATTGAAGCAATATTTTTTAAGTAGACCATATTATAATATTAATGAATATTTTTCAAGTGCACTGGATTAGAGACTAATTAATCTTGACCAAAATCTCATTATAAACTCTTAAAATTTAATATACATTTGACATTAAATATCTAACGTTCTCATCTTATTTAGTTTTCCATTTTATTTTGATTTTGTTTAAATATTAGCCAAGTATGTCAATAAATTTACCAATAATTTTAATGTAAACAAATCTGTATATATTATTTTAACTGTATATTTGCATGTATATTTGTATACTTATGGCAAATAAATGATTTTGATTTGATTTGATTTGATTTGCAGTTCCGGTGCATGCTCAAGCTCGAGGCCGACGGCCGCGGTATTCACAAGCTTTTCGGAGACGAGTGCTCGAGTATTTTAACCGCAACCCAGAGGCTAGCACAAGGGACGCTGCTGCGAGATTCGGCACGAGCCAATTGTTTATTTGGCGGCTAATGAAAGCTGAAGCAAAACATCCGTTTAAATTTCAAAGGGTTCAGGATATCGTATTAGCAGATTACCCTAGAAGAGTTATTTTTGGTCGTTGGCTGCAGCAAAACTTACACCTAAATATCTTATGGACCGACGAGGCAACTTTTACAAGAGTCGGCATGTTTAACGTCCACAATGAACACTGGTGGGCTGATCGTGATGCAAATCCTCATGTAACTCGCCGAGACTCTTACCAGACTCGTTTCTCTGTAAACGTTTGGGCAGGCATTCTGAACAATTGTGTAATTGGCCCATATTTTATTGACGGGAACTTAAATGGACCGAAATATGAAGATTTCCTGAGAAACGTGTTACCGATTTTGCTACAAGATGTGCCGGAGCGAAATTTGGATAATCTTTATTTCCAGCAAGATGGTGCACCAGCACATTTTGCTCTAAGTGTGCGAAATTATTTGGACAGACAATTCCCTGAGAGATGGATTGGACGCAATGGTCCAGTCGCATGGCCGCCTCGAAGTCCCGATCTGACGCCACTCGACTTCTTTTTGTGGGGCGAAATCAAAAGGAGAGTGTACACACGGGAATCTAATACCGTCCATGAACTTCGCCAAAAGATAATTCAGGCGTTTGATTCAGTAAAAGCCAATGAATTTATTCTAGGCAGACTTAAGATCAACCATAGACGGCGGGCGGACTTATGTGTCCGGGAAGGCGGTGGTCATTTTGAACACATCTTAAAATACGTTTAGGAAAAGTAGGTTCACACTTATCTACTTAAACGTAGATATTTTAAGCTTGTAATTTACGGTAGTTTAGGTACATTAATAAATGATTTTATTTAAACTAGCTCCGTTTATTATTTTCACAAATTTATCAGGGTACTTAAAACTAAACAACAAACAAGTTAATATTGTCTTCTGTTACCGCGATTGTTATTCATTGAAATTTAACACTTTAGAACGGAATAATCGCGTTTATTAACACCATGATCCTACGTTTCGAGCCCTTTACAGCACTCGTTTTCACAGGGTTAAGATGATGACTGAGCAGCTTAACACGACATGTGCCTTAACCTTGTGAAAACGAGTGCTGTAAAGGGCTCTAAACGTAGGATCATGGTGTTAATAAACACGATTAATCCGTTCTAAAGTGTTTAATTTCAATGAACAAACAAGTTAGTTATACGACTGTCACTCATAGTGATATCGATAATAACTTGCTTTGATGATAACATCGAGTGACAGGTATGACAGTCAGGTATTGAATGTAGTGTAACAACACTTCGGGACTTTAAATATATAATTATCGCTAATTTTCTAACATTTTGTTAGAAAATTAGCGATAATTAAATACAGCTAATTTTAACAACGGGGTGCATGTATTATATAGTTTGGCATTAACTGAGCCACAACCAAGTGTTTTGTATTACGATTTTGAAGTCACCCTGTATATATAGCAGTGACGGAGAGTCAAAATGTTCTTTGCTCGGAGCTGATTCGGCCTGCTTTTGAGTAATTAAGGAAAAATGTGCTATATTGAGCAATATAAGCCGGCAGGAATCGAGTTCTACGAACGCCCCCCACTGATGTATAGGTAGGTATAGTTCGATCATACAACATATACATTTGAGACAAACTCTAGTTCTTTTTCATTTCTATAAGTGTCAGAAAAGATTAATAAAAAATCTATAAGTAAGTAAGTAAATATTATTTATCGCACCACAGATGAAAACAAATACAGAAAAGATTTACAATGTAAATAAAAGCAGCAACAGGCGGTCTTAAGCGATCTCTTCCAGACAACCTTTGGGGAGCAACTGATAAGTAATTAAAAAATAACAAAACTGTTTTACAGCTAAAGCTTATTACTTCAAACAACCGCTATGGAGTCAAATATTTTGTCATTACTATGTAGATATTTATTTTCTCTCATTTGGTTTTAAGTTTCACTTATTCAAATTGTGACATTATTTTTAGTTGCGGGTGGTACAGGCACGTTTCGCTTCAACAGTGTCACTTTTCTCAATAAACATCGTTATTTCCGAAATGAACTTACTTGGCAACACCAAAATGGTCTTAAACATGTATTAAATTGCAAATTAAGTTTAAACAGATTGTGAGATCTTGATATTTCGTTACAGAACCTTATTTCGTGCAAGTTTTTAAATGACGTTGCTAACGGATATTGATTTCCTGTAATAAAGTTGAAGAAATATGTTTTTAAAAGGTTGTTAAGTAAACATTATTAAATCGATATGTTTTTCATAGATATATATAATGCATTATTTAAAAAATCCTTCCAAAGGGTTTTTAATCACCATGTCGTTTTATCACCAACCTACACTACCAAAGTTTTTTCTAATAAACTTATTGTCTGTTATGTGTTATGTTATGTATCCATACTAATATTATAAATGGGAAAGTGTGTGTGTCTGTTTCTTTGTCAGTCTTTCGCGGCAAAACGGAGCGACGAATTGACGTGATTTTTTAAGTGGAGATAGTTGAAGGGATGGAGAGTGACATAGGCTACTTTTTGTCTCTTTCTAACGCGAGCAAAGCCGCGGGCAAAAGCTAGAGAAATATATACTATTGTATATTTAACGTAACGTAGCTATACAGGCTGCCTTCAAAATGATACCTAATACAAAACACTTGATTGTCGCTCAGTTAATGCCAAACTATATAATACATGCACTCCATTGTTAAAATTAGCTGTATTTAATTATCGCTAATTTTCAAACAAAACTAATATTGAAAGTCCTGAAGTGTTATTATACTACATTCAATACCTAACTGTCATACCTATAACTCGATGTTATCATCAAAGTAAGTGATTATCGATATCACTATGAGTGACACTCGTGTACCTAACTTATTTTTTGTTTAGTTTTAAGTACCCTGATAAATTTGTGGAAATAATAAACAGAGCTAGTTTAAATAAAATCATTTATGAATGTTAAATCTACCGAAAATTACAAGCTTGTAGATATTTTAAGCTTGTAATTTTCGGTAGATTTAACATTCATAAATGATTTTATTTAAACTAGCTCGGTTTATTATTTCCACAAATTTATCAGGGTACTTAAAACTAAACAAAAAATTTTCCTAAACGTATTTTAAGATATTATGTTCAAAATGACCACCGCCTTCCCGGACACATAAGTCCGCCCGCCGTCTATGGTTGATAAGGAGTCTGCCTAGAATAAATTAATTGGCTTTTACAGAATCTCTCTTTTGTTGAAGTTCATGGACGGTATTAGATTTCCGTGTGTACTCCTTTTGATTTCGCCCCACGAAAGAAGTCAGATCAGGACTTCAAGGCGGCCATGCGACTGGACCATTGCATCCAATCCATCTCTCGGGGAATGGTCTGTCCAAATAATTTCGCACACTTAGAGCAAAATGTGCTGGTGCACCACCTTGCTGGAAATAAAATTATCCAAATTTTGCTCCGGCATCTCTTGTAGCAAAATCGGTTTTCGGCACGTTTCTCAGGAAATCTTCATATTTCGGTTCATTTAAGTTCCCGTTAATAAAATACGGTCCAACTACACAATAGTTCAGAATTCCTGCCCATACGTTTACAGAGAAACAAGTCTGGTAAGAGTCTCGGCGAGTAACATGAGGATTTGCATCACGATCAGCCCACCAGTGTTCGTTGTGTACGTTAAACATGCCGACTCTTGTAAAAGTTGCCTCGTCGGTCCAGAAGATATGTAAGTGTAAGTTTTGCTGCAGCCAACGACCAAAAATAACTCTTCTAGGGTAAACTGCCAATACGATATCCTGTACCCTTTGAAATTTAAACGGATGTTTTGCTTCCGCTTTCATAAGCCACCAAATAAATAATTAATTGGCTCGTGCCGCATCTAGTAGCAGCGTCGCTTGTGCTAGCCTCTGGGTTGCGGTTAAAATACTCGAGCACTCGTCTCCGAAAAGCTTGTGAATACCGCGGCTGTCGGCCTTGAGCTTGAGAATGCACTGGAACCGCAAACTGACCATAGTCTCGTAAATTCTGGATGGTAGATATTGTTTATTAACACACGTGTAGGTGTTGGACAATCAGGGTAATGTTCGTTATCTAAAAAAATCTTAAAATCTTATTTTCTTTGACAAGTGACAATTAACAATTACTAATCAAAACACGTTTTCTTCATAAATACTGTAGCAGGCGATTGACAACCAAAGAGGAAAGTGATTCTCTAAACTTCTTTGTTAATTATTATGGTAGGTTAACCATGATAAAATGGCGCCTGGATAAAATCAGAAATGAATACGTCAGAGGATCCTTTAAGGTAGCCCCAATAACTGAAAAGCTGAAAGAAGGGAGACTTCGCTGGTATGGCCATGTAATGAGAAGGGAGGAGAGCTACTCTGTAAAGACTGTGCTTAACATCAAAACACAGCCCAAGGGAAGAGGCAGGCCACCTGCCACGTGGTGGTCAACTGTTGAAAGGGATCTAAAGGCCCAAGACATTTCGCCAAGACAACCCGGGACAGAAGGTCCTGGCGCCGCTGCATAAGGAAGCCCGACCCCAGATGAACTGGGACTAAGGGCAAGGACAAGAAGAAGATGGTAGGTTAACCATGTTAAGTCAAACAAAATGGGATAAATTAAAATTTAAAAAAATATTCTTACGATTATTTTAAAAGCATGATACTTAATTGAGAGGCTTGGTTTAGGGGAAATGTGTGTAAAACATTGATTTTGTATTACCATATTGAAATCACCCTGTACATATTTGTATTAAATGGCATTAACAGACATTTTAGTTCCTCCCCAGTTACCCTTGACCCTTCTATTAAGAAAGCAACATTAACGCTTCTCGCTGCTACTGGACACCGTAACATAAAAACTTTCTCTTTTGAATGTATTTCGGCACAAGAGACACTCAATATCCTTAAATCTATTAAGACGAAGGCCGTCGGTGAGGATAATCTCAGTGTAGACATGCTTATGCTCGTAGCGGACCTCATTTCCCCAATCCTCTCTAGTATCATAAATTTCTCATTTTCCTCTTGTTCATTTCCGGCATCCTGGAAATATGCCAATGTCATTCCTCTTCCTAAAACCCCCAATCCTACTTGTTTTTCTCAATATCGGCCTATCTCTATTCTTCCTATTTTATCAAAAATTATTGAACATTACGTTAACCGTCGCCTTCTATCACATCTCAATAGAAACTCCTTAATTAACTCTTTCCAATCTGGATTCCGCCCCGGGCATAGCACAGTCACTGCTTTGGTTAAAGTCACCGACGACATTCGCTTCAATATCGAGTGCAGAAAGGTTACTGTTCTTGTTCTCCTGGACTTTAGCAGTGCCTTCAATACTGTGGACTTCGAAATTCTTTTAGGTATTCTCAGCACCCTTAACGTCTCTCAATCCGCTTTGTCGTGGTTCCGTAGCTACCTTTTTGGCAGACGCCAGCGTGTCAGGGTGGGTGACAAGGCGTCCGACTGGTGTGAGCTTTCCGCTGGCGTCCCGCAAGGAGGCGTGCTTTCTCCACTTCTTTTCTCCATTTTTATTAATGGTATCACTGCGGGACTTACATCATCGTACCACCTTTACGCGGACGACCTACAGATTTATGCAGCGGGGAGTATAGAGGAAGTTACCTTATTGATCGATAAGGTGAATGCGGATCTGGAGTGCATTCGTGACTGGGCCGGTAAATTTGGATTAAAGGTTAACGCTAAGAAATCGCAAGCGATTGTTATTGGAAGTCCCTATTTTACAAGCAGGCTCTCTGAAATGGTGATACGTGACATTCTTTTTGATGGAACTCCCATCCCCCTCTCCTCTACTGTCCGGAATTTAGGTGTCACCATGGATGAGACGCTGTACACATACTCTTTACCCCTACTTCTCCACCTTATTTAATTGAGCGATTTAACTATCTAGCGGAGGGTAGTGATCACCGCTTACGCTCAAGTACTAATTTAAAATTGGCTATTCCTGGTAACAAGACGCTTACTTACGCAAAATCTTTCACAGTACGCGCTGTTAAGCTGTGGAATGAGTTACCCTTGTCCATCAGACAATCTCAGTCTGTGGCATCATTTAAAGATAATCTGAAAAGACTGTGGCTCTCCAACCAAGTTTCAAATAATTGAGAACTGGCATAGTAATATTTGTTCATTTGTGCTATATATATATATATATATATATTTATGTATGTATTTAGTAGATATATATTATGTATAAATGTAGATATATACTATTATTATTGTTATATATAAATATATACGTAATTTATTATAACTTGTTGTATTTTACGTACTTAAGTACTTCCTTGTTGTTTTGTACATTATTGTATTTCTTGTTTGTCTATCTAGAACTTGAAGATTCTCCTCTCAATTACTCAAAGGTTAGCTGGAAGAGATCCCTTATAGGGATAAGCTCGCCGTTGTACCTTTGTTCTTATCAAAATGTTTATTTTTACTATATTTGTGTACAATAAAGTGCTTACAAACAAACAAACAAACATATTTGTATTGTACCTCCCGAAATTTCTGGTCCATGGTAAATATTTCGTTCTAATTAGTAATTATAACGTAAATTAGCATAGTAACTTACATAATAAAGATAATCAATTCATATACGTTTTCTCCAAAAACTTATCACAAAAGGAAAGATAGGTAGGTATTTACATTCTTTCAAGACTATAACTCAAGGTGCTTTAAACTAACGCATTAAAATACTTAAAACTAATCAATAATTCGAAATCACGTATTTACCAACTCAATTGCCTCGAAGACATGCAAAGCCGTAGGCGGCGTCTGGCTTTCTAAGGGGACCATAAAGGTAATAAAAGCCTTAATACGCCGCAAATAAAATGTTGACAGAACACAATCGAGAAATAAGGTAATTGCGTTGAAAATCTCCGCTTGAGATAAGTGGATAAGATATTGAAATATCACAGCTATGCTACCAGAGGTTCTATAGCGACATTTTAAGCTCGTTACTTTACGTTACGATTACGTACACCTTTGCGGTACAGTAATTGACAAGTAAAGTTTGATTAAGAAGTCTTTAGTTAAATATAGCGCAGTATTACAAACGCCAAAAGTGTGCAATCAGTACAAACCACTCTATGAGAATTTTTTTGAATCTTTTCTTTTCCAAAGGTTTGAAATCCTTTTTTTTACGTGGAGGAATGCATTTGGCGTCCTGCCTAGCCGGGGAACTAGAACGGGTGTGTGGGACTCGCAGGCTCGGGCCCGCGCTGCCCACCAAACCATCTACGGTATGCCCATCACAACACCGCGTGCTGCGACAGCCGAGGCTGTCCCCTGCTTGGAACCGAAGCCCCCCAGCCCGAAGGTAGCGTGCAGGGGGACTCCCAACGCTGGTCCCTCATGACAACCTCCACACCCGGAGCAGGATGGAAAAACCCCGGGTTCCACCCCCTCAGGTTGCTTTCGCGTTTTTTATAGTGGTGGTCATCCTTGCAGCCGCCACGCCGGCACCGGCCAGCAGTGGCAACCCCCGGCCCGTCATCAAAGGCCCTCTGTCTAGACAGGGTACGGAACCGCAGTTTTATAAAGGTCAGCGGCATTCCTGTACCTCGGCGTCAAGCGCCAAGCCCGAAGGCCCCCTCTAGCCACCACTCGGAAGTTCTCTCCCTCAATGAGAGTACTCCCTGTGTGGAACACCCCAATCTCCCCTGACAGGATATTTGCAGTACCGGTAAGAAATCGGGCTCTTGCAAGAGATCGCTTACCGGTGCCCCCAGGAAGCACCGTCCAAGAATCCTTCCTTTTCTCCCTGATCAACCGGATCAAGAAGAACGCGAAAAGCCCTGGCACTCGAGGAGGTTTCCCGTTGAGGCTTCCCTGAGTTTAAAAACCTAGATTGACTTAAGATTATACAAAAATAACATTTTTGTATAAAATATATGCAATCTTAGTAACAGGCAGGACGCCCGTGGCCATTCTCTAAGTACAAGCATCATTGCTTTGTACTTCCATCTAAACTAAACTTAGGGGTTTCCGGTATGGCGAGAGAGATGGCGCTGTAATCAATACAACTTTTTGTTGAAACAAATCAAAATATTTAATTGAATATTTTGACCTGTCACTATATTTCTATATGTCGCCTGTTACTAAGATTGCATCATCTTCAGCTTACGTGGAATATATTTCCACGTAAGCTGAAGACCCGAGTTCGATCCGTGTTGATATCTTTCTTTAGTATATGACATCTATTAAATTTATAATGTATAGTAATGTTACTACTTTAATAACAAATCAATATATTTAATTAAATAATTTGATTTGTTTCAACAAAAAGTTATAAGTAACTTTAACATCTTAATACTTATTTAATATTAGATTCTTGAAAATTATAATTGCATAAAATAGTGAATTTATGTCCCATTTCTTAATTATTTTTAGCATAAATTGACTGGATCTACTTAACGTTTTATTAAACAGCAAGACATTCTGATTGTGTTACTAAGCTGTGAAGTAAAAAGTTATTTCTCTTAAATCTAGAATAATGTGTACTTACCTTTAGGTAATCAGTGTAATCACATATTTTGATCAGGAATTAAATATTTACCTACACAAATGACGCCATTCCTGCCCAACCAGTTTTTTTTATATTCAGATTTACGAATATACATACATGTAAGTTCTGTGTTCATTTAAATTTCCATTACAACATTATCCAGATGTCTTTAAGAATTTTTCGTTTAAAAAATGCACAACAACAATGTCATACTTATTGCGTGAAATGTCGATGACATAAATTTTATACTAAGAGACGTCTGTCAGTACAAATTACAGTTTTATAATATAACTAAAAGAAAATATAGATATGTAAACTATGGTCAATGATTATTTAACGTAACCAATTTAAACGGTTTTCCGAGAAAGATACTTAAGCTAAGAAAACAACATAGACACCTAGTTAGTTAGTAAAGGCGCCAAAAATAACTAAAGCTTAATAAAACTTACTAAAGCAGAGTCAAAATAAAAGTAATTTACGACCACTGTCCGACTCTTTAACAAGTACATTTACAAAGTCCGTAAGGGCAATCGTACGCGCGTAGAAGCCTTTATTGCGAAGAAAATGTGCGTTTAAAGCGTTTAATGAGCGTGTTTGGTGCGATGACGCGGCGATACCGTGTGGCGGCGCGGCGCCCTAATGGCTCGTGTTAAGAGGGCTCCCGTTGAATCTTTAGCGTTCGTTATACATATACGGTGTGGTTAGGATAGTAATCGGGACTAAAACCGCAATATACTGCAAAAACCATGTTATTTTTTGAAAGTTAAAAAGCTCCTTAGAAGTAAGTTTTGCTACAAACTCGAAACATAATTACATAAGCTTTTGGCTGGAAGTTAGTAACAGTGTTTAGTGATCTGAAATTCTAGAGAATATTCTGTGAAAGTCTCCGAACATTATTACATTACAATAATGGCCCCTTAGTTTAAATTATGAAAAACAAAAATTTCTAATTAATAATCTTAATACTTTTATCGTTTAAGGCCCAAATTAATGATATCACCATACAAAAATATCCACTCGATATTCCAAACACGACAGCTGGGTCCAGAAAATTAATTAATATTTTAATTAATTATTGATGGAACTTGGGAAACGCATGCGAGACATTTTAATAGGCTGCCTATTGGAAACCTGTTGAGGGAATGGCGCGTAAAATATTTTCAGGGAATCGAATAACTCCGTAAAATAATATTAAAAACGAATAACGTATAAGTGTAACGTGCATAACGTTTGCTGAATCAATGTTTAACACTACCGTAAAACGCTGTACTTCGCCTACTGCCCATGCTGTAAAAAAAATATGGCCTAGTGCAATGATGTAAAAGAAACTTCCCATACGCAAGAATTAGATATAGGTACAGTTTGGTGGAAAACTACTGTTTTTCGAGCCAGGCAATTTTTAATTTTTAGGGCTCTGGAGTTAACTAGGAACGCTTATAATTTCACCATGTCTGTCTGTCCGTCCGTCCATCCGGCAGTCCGTCCGTCCGTCCGTCTGCGTCTTAGCTCAGTGACGTTAGTACGAGAAAGCTGTAATTCGGTGTAAATAAAGAGGTACATGTCCATCTTGCCAACAAAGTGATAAAATAAAAAGACTTAAAACTTTTATTTTAAGGGTAGCTTCAGCCCAAATTATTCGTTCCAATACATGTCATGGCAATGTTTATTTATTTAAATTTTATTGCACAGTAAATAATGTACAAAAGGCAAACTTCATGCCAGAAAAGTCTAAAAGTCTCTACCAGTCAACCTTAATAATTGAGTATATGTTTCAAACATATTCATTGTTTTGCCATAAACTCATATATTATTATTATTTTAGCGTCGGAATTACAGCGTCACACAAACAATCGACGTCTCAATCTCTGGACTAAATAAAAGTCTGACGATAAATCACGACCCTATAATTACTTGTCGGGGTTCATTAATAATGCATAACTCGATCAAACGTGTGTCGGCGCTGAGAGGCGTTCACATAGGTAATAAACTTATATTTGATGTTGTAATATTATGGCTGAAAGGCAAATGGAGGTGTGGGATGGGTCCCAAACCGCAGATGAAGACTGTCATGTTGAATTATCTCTTTAATGATGTTTGATAAAACGATCGTAATTACAGATAAAGCACCCTCGCTTTTACAAATAGATACGTGTGTGAGTGGGCATTGCAGTGCAGTCAGTCGGTACCCAATCGGATTGCAATTGGCTAATTTTTTATCGACTTCGAGAATTCGACGGAGGAGGTTATATAAACATCCGTTTTTTTTTAATGTATGTTCACCGTTTACTGTAAGCTCTGTCGTCCGAGCTTACTCCAATTTGATCCCATAGAAATGTGGTGCTGATCGGATGATGGGAATTCCTTAATTTTCAAGGGCACATGTATGGTGATTTCGGTGTTTTCTTAAGTAAATTAAGCAAATTCTTGCGAAAACCATTTTGTAAGGTAGACCTACCAGATGGAGATCAAGGATGGCATGTGAAACTTCTGATACGTAAGTTGATAATAAAATTCTAAGCTCCGTCGTCCAATTTGAACAGTTAAAAGGACGAGTCACCTCCAAGTTAGTATAATACAAACGTTCCAATATATATTTGAAATACCAATCAAGACACTCCTCAAGGTACGTAGTATCATCGGCGTCTCTTTTCTTCTCTAAATTAAAACCACCTTCGTACGCATAACTGACTGAATAAATACTCGCCGTTACTACGGTTACAAGAACTCTTTTCGAAAAACTTAATAAGTACAGGCCAATAATATGTGAGCATTATATTTAGTAGTCCACCTTGTCTAAAAAGTTAACACCTATGTGACTGTAAAATTACAATGTAAAATTAGTATTTTCCATAAGTAGCTTCCGCCCACAACTATGTTTATTCCATACTTTGCGAGGTTAAAAAATATTTTGAAGTGTTGTTATCTGAAGATTACGTGATCTAAATTATTCCAATATTTTGATAACATTGGGTAGCGATTGCTGTCGCTGGTCGGTGCTCTGAAACATCATTTACATATGAAATAAGGTGTTCGTTTTTAAATGATTGCACTACCGCAGAATATTAATTTAATAGTGCAAATATGAGCTGAAAGAGAAAAGAGACGATAAAAAAACCGCTGGGCCAAAACGCAAACAAAATCGTTAGCATGAAAGTCCGTTTAAAAGAAGATACCGATAAAAGCTTTTCGATAAAAACGGTAAAATCATGTGACTGAATATCTGTTGGATTTAATTCCCCAGGTATTTGATAACTTGGCAAACGGCAAAGCTATTATAAAAATCCTAATCGACAGAAACTCTCCCGAATCTCACTCGCTTTGAATTGAGTAAATTTTATCCGGTCAAACGGCCGGGACAAAGGTTCAAAAATTGATTCGCATTTAAAATGTAAATTTGGTTAACTTTTGAACACGGAGCCTTCGTGATGTTCGTTTGTCCTTTTTTATTTGCAAGAAAACAATAGAGACGCAAGTTGTTGATTTTATCTAATAAGTCGCGATTCAATGCGAGTTTTTGTTATTATGCTCGTACAATTCTGTAATACGTGACTTGGAATATATTAACTTTTATTGTTTGGGTTTTATACGAAGAAATTCATTGTTTGCTATGTTCGAACCATTTAATCATAATAATTGAAGCATTAAATTATTTTCTTTATAAAGGTTTTTCGTACCTATGAATAAAGTGTGAACATTCTACATCAAGCAACACTTTTTATTTTATAAATAAAGCTTATCGAGTACAACGTAGTACTGGTAGTACGTACCTATTGGCTAAATCCTACTTGGGCTGCGTTTTACCAAATTCTGGCTACCAAAGGCTGGATTTGACCAAACTTTTAAACCAAGAGTAACACTTACTCTTGGATACTAATGTCAAAATCCCATAGTAATTTGACGTTACTATCTGAGAGTAAGCGTTATTCTCGGAATAAAAATTTGGTAAAACGCAGCCTAAGGAATGTATGTGACGGAAGATTTTCTTGAAAATCGGGTGGAAAAGATATTTCGTACATAATAATCAGTGCAGAAGATGTCGTACACGCCAGAATTGGAATTTTACTATTTCATATAGCAATGTCAGCGTAAGAACTTTTCCTATACAAGAACCTACATTTTTATTTTATTTTCCTAATGTTTTCCTGGTTTATGTGATGGTTCAGGGAGCCTGGGGTTCGCTTGGGCAACTAATTCCGAGATTCGGCGGAGGCGCTAGTTTTACGAGAGCTACTGCCATCTGATCTTCCAATCAAGAGGGTAAAGTAGGCATTATTGGCATAAGTCTGGTTAGTAAATATCAAATGATATTTCGCACATCAATTCCGAATAACTCATTGGTACGAGCCGGGGTTATGAACCCGCGACCATTTGATCCGCCACCAACGCTCAACTGACATAGTCAACATAACAAGAAATGAAAGAGCAACTTGTCGTCATAGACACCTGATTACTACATTTTTCAGGATGCGTACATGTTGCGGAGGCTGGAGGTCCGGCTAGAGGAATAGCGTCCCTGGTCGCGGTTGCGAAGACCGATCTCAAAGCCCGGGTGTGAATGCGTTGAGCTCGCGGTCGTAAGTCGGGTTGCCGTTCCTACTGGTAGTCTAGTGACTGGCTTGTTTGAAGAGTGCTGAGTCTTGCTTCTTGATCTTCTTCGGACTCATTATAAACATATGTTGATATCGATATCACCAGTATAACCCTAACTTATCTACAATGTTACGAATATGTATACTGTTGTAAAACACACTTCACTTACACACGCCCATGATCCGTTCGATTTTACGAATAAAAACCAAAATTTATATAATTATCGTACAGTCACGTCTATAAATATCTATACACTTCGGAACTTGTTACAGGGGAAGAAGGTTCACAATAATGGGAAACCAAAACACACATTTTCCATACAAAGTTAAACTCTTCCTTTTACCCCCATAAATTAAAAAGCTAGTTATTTTTATAGCCTAAAGCCTGCCCGAGATCCTTTGGACGTATCATTGAAGGTTGCATCTAAATCCGTTCAGCGCATATTTTAAACATAGGTATAACTCGTCCGTTACTGTTTTATTATATGTAGGTATAGATTAAAAGAAAATTATTAACACTTGGCAGAATAGATTGTCAGAGGCGGCAAAATAAATATTTGTGACCTGCGTATTCATGTTCATTAGTTACATTGTGATACTCGAACGCGTGTACTTTTTGTTTCGTTGCATACATTTACGAGCTCTCCAAACTGAAACGTGATTCGCAAACAAAATGGAAATGTATTGACGTTGTAATCAAAACTCGTCCCATTCAATTTTGCGATAAAAAGTTGTCGCAGATTCATAAAATTAAATTATAGACATATTTTTGTACAACTTTTAATTCCAAAATTCCTAATTCCTGTGTCTGATAAAGCAAATACCATTACTTTGAGGACATGGACTGAATGTTATCTTATCGTGCCCCGCATTTGACTATTGCTTTGGATTTCGGATTAATGCTACCAATACTGGCAATACTGGTTTTACTGGCAAGGTAAAATTAGGAATATGTGCTATGCAGTGTCTTTTTTTGTCATACAGTGGTAGTGTCCAACTGTCCACGTCATGCTTTGAGATAGGTCATTTTTTGACACCGTAACATCGATAACGCCTGCCAACATCCGAACCGTGCTACATTACTAGTCAAATTGGTCACAAGCAAAAAACAGAAATCCTCACGTCTACATTATAACACTACAAATAATATAAAATAAAAATTAATTACTAAAAAGATATAACCAACTCATTTAGAAAAGCCTTTGACATTATACAGAAGCTCACTCCTTCCATAAGGGGAGTAATCCCCTAAATATTGAAGCCACTAAATCTGGAAAACTTCGCCCTCCTCATATTTCCGTATTGCCGCAGCGCGGGTCCGTTTACACTAATCAACTTTAGTGATCAAGGGTCTTCAACGAGAGAACCGCGGGCCGCCAACGGGTTTTGGAGGTTTCATCTGGATACCGCAAAAATCTGGCTCAACAAGTGTTCATTGTTTTGGGTTAATTATTAGAAAGCGCTAAAGACATTTGTAAATCTGTCCATATTTCCGATACTTGATTGCAAATAGTTTAAAATTTAAAGATATTACCTATGAAATTGGCGATTTCTATGAATAATTTAAAGAAAAGCGATAACACAATACACAAATATTTTTATAAATATTTTAAAAATGTTTTATTAAAATTAAATGAAATTTTAAAGACAAAAGCAAACAATATCCAAGCCTAAATTGAGTTATTTAATTTTCAATATAAAGAATTGTAGAAGTAGGTACACAAAGTAGCAAACAGTCTTTCTCTAGAAAAACAAGGATACCTATTTGTAAAGAAAGTTTGATTAAGACAGGCTAAGAAGCCAATAGTTGTAACGAAAAATGCCAATTGCACAGGTAATTACCCAATATTACAATTTAATTATACCAATATTATTGATGGACAATCAATACTCATCGCGATGCCACGGTGACACATGATTTAACGAATTCTTAATAATAGGCTAGGCGACAAAAAATCGAATTAGTCCTGTTAGATTATTAAAAAATATTTGACAAGTATTTGTTCTTTTGTTCGTCAAATAAAAAAATACGGTATCACTGTATATGTGAATTAAAGTTGCGCGTGACGTCACGGGTAGCTACAATTCTTACCTATTAGGTAAGTGACGTCACCAGCCCCCATCCCGGAACTTTAATGCTCTTCATCTTCGTCAATTGTATTTATCTTGATAAGGGAAATATACTGTCTAATAATTTTGGATAATCTAACGGTCAGCTGATGACCTACTGCGAACCGCGAACCAAGATTTTCAGTGGAAAAATTTCGCTCTCGGTCTATTGGTAAAACGTATCGTATCCGTAACGTATTGCAAAAACAAATCATAGGTACTCACATTTGCATAAAGCCGTCCTCTCAACGCTGGCCCTCTTATTAAATTTCTCATGACCTCTCGCAGGCTTCTGCGGTTAAAATACGACCGCAAACTTTATTTTCATTTACTGAGGATTTTATGCGAACCAGTTCTGGACGTAATAACTTACATTTTACACTAGTTTTAATGAGCTTATTAGGTTGTCTGTTAATTTTGAAAATGCATTTAAACTTTCATGGTATATGAATTGCTGAATCTGTTACTTTGTTCAGCTTAATTTTAGTGTAGGTACCTAATGAGTTTTATTACGATGGGGCCAGCTCTATTTTATTTAAATGTATGGAGTAGGTAGTGGAAATATAAATTAAATGTGTAAATCAGTATTTAAGAATTAAGTATTTAAGCTCCACTTGCGTCAACCAGGGTTATCCGCTAACCCGGCGTCGGCCGTCAAAATCCATATGAAATAATCACTTAAGTCCGGGTTAGTTCGCTAGCCCCGATTGGTGCAAGTCGTCTTAATCAGCTAAAATGCTTAATTAGAGCTAAGTTTGTGCTTTTTTGGTGGAGCAATAATTAATTAAATTATTAATCTTGTTCCGTATATCTATTAATAGTATGTTAAATTAATATTAAAAGAAATAATTTACCACCAGGTACCAGTTGGTAACCCAGTTCTAGCACCAGTTCAGCACCAGTAATGCCCAACCCGTGAAGATGGCAACACCACTCGATCTGTCCGACGATGACTGCCCGATGCAGTCGAAACATGTCACGCCTATTGTGATAAAATTACGTGAGTTTGAACCAGTTGAATATTAAAAGAATAAACATTCTCGATTACTGCAGATTTATAGAAAATATGATGACATTTTAACTCCTTTTACCTAACTCTATACTCTCATTTAAAATTACCTAATTAAAAAGAAAACAATGGATGTGCTGATTTTCACATGAATTTGTATACTTCATCTATCTACACAGATTGAACTAAAAAGCAAAACGATGTTTCATCTGGTTAATAGAAGACAAAATGCGTAAGTAAGTTTTGAAACCAGCATGAAATCTCAACATTGGGGCTTATTTTACTTTGCAGTCAAGCCCAGAGGTCAGGGCCGCAGGTAGACCAGGGATTACGGGACCTTGATAATGGTGTACTTAATTGTGGACCTTTTGTCCTGTCCTCATATTCACATTTCTAGCGTTAGTCAGGTTAACCAGTGTAACTGTAACCTTAAAGAAACGTAACGATTTTGAATTTAATACAGAATACAGAATCATTTATTCGTCAAACATAGGTTTAATACAACAATACATTGTATAAGATGGTCAGATAGAAATGCATCACTATGTTGTGCCCACAGGACCTACGAAATTAATTTTAAAATCATGCATACATGCACTATATTACATTTTATTTCAAAATTAACATTACAGAAGAATTAATTAAAATTTGATCAAATAATAACAATAATAAACGGAGAAAATTGAAGTTATAAACATTAAAACACTATCATTATCATTATACATAATGCAGGCTCTCTACATGCTGTAACTTGTATACTTACATTTTCCAAAAAAAATCTAAACTTTCAACGAGAGCAATTCAATGTAATTATCAAACACGCTCACAAAACTTTACGAACGTCGTTTACAAAATGCGACCTGTAAAATGGAACAGCTAGACTGCCGGACTGCAGAATATTAGAGCAGCGGGGCTGGCTTACTCTCACTAACAGTAGGGCGGCGGTAAGAGTTGTAGTCCAATACAGATAAAGAGATTCACGCTCATCTTTGAATTTGCTGGTAAACAATTTTTTTTTAAATTATTCCCAGAAATATATTTTAACAAATAAACAACTTTTACAGACCTCCACACTTAACTAGGCAATGCCTGTCACGTGAATAGAAAATTCCTACAATACAAACATTACTTAGATACAACATATGTAGTTGCAATAGGTACCTACTTACTTAGAGATAAGTTAAACAGTTTTAAATAAAATTAAACTAAAATGGTAACTATGAGGGGAAGTCGAAAAGTACGTGAACTTCGTAATGGAACAAGAAGACGTTACTATATTTCTTTTTCAATATAATCCCCCTTAAGGTCAATACATTAGTACGATCGGGATATTAATTTTTTAAACCTACAATTAATATAATAATGTTCATCTTTAGCGTCAAAATGAGCCAAAATTGCGTCCTCACCTCACCTCCTCACCTCATCATTGGTATGAAATTTCCTTCCCTGTAACTCTTACTTCAAATTTGGGAATAAATAATAATCACTCAATCAAATTAACAAAGCCACATTCGTTCAGGGCAGCCATCGCAATATAGCTCTTGTGAACTGGTGCATTGTCTGATAGTAACACCCTTGTGGCACCCTTAGCCAATTATCCTCGCCTTTTTTTCTTTAATGCAGCAATTGCTCAATAATCTTGCATAATATTCTCCAGTAATATTAGTGACACCCTTTTCTTTAGGTATAGTCAATCATTAAAATCCCTTGACAATACCATTAACTTTCCAGCCGATTCTGACACCCTAAATTTCTTAGGTGGTCGTGTACCTTTCTTGTGCCAGGAACAAGAGGAAGTAAACAGGAGTCAATGCAATGGCATTGACTCCTGTTAAGAGTCAGCTTAAAAATAATTAACCTAGGTTTCATCTACAGTAACAATCCTATTCAACATCGACGAGCTTTCTTGACCACACCGCTCCAAAAAGCTCCTTAATGCATCGATGTGCTGCTATCGCTGAGGGGGCATGAGTTTGGTTCTTCCGGATTTTGTTGTTCGCTCGTCGACATTTCGTAAAATAATCAGCTCATTAGGCTGAAACTTGGTATATAGAGTCGAAATGTGTAAATTGTATTACCTATACTAGAAATTATGCTCATCCCCGCCATTCCGCGGACTTTTGGATCTCCCTTCGTAATGTCTAATGGAAAATGTAACATTTAACAATGTAATGTGTGTGTGTGACTGTGAGTGTACGCAGTAGGAATATGCAAGTATGTTAATGATGTATCGTTATGAAGTTTTCTTTCTCAGTGTAGTATAAGTGTAACATGTAAGTACTCGTAAGTAATTTTTTTATTGTTTACTGTGTGACTACAGAAAAATGTAAAAAACATGTATCTACAGTTGCTCATTTTGAGCGTACAATTTTAGCCTTAAATCTAACAAAAACTAATGGCTTTTAATAACAGTTTTACTTCTTCGAAGACTTACTATTTGAATGATAAAGTTTTAATATTTGGTTCGAATCGGCGTAAGAAGGAAGTTTTGAAAGAAGTGGTACAGAAGAAAGTGTTTGGTATTTTAAATATTCGGTTATTAAGCAAGGTATTGTATGAAGTTTTTAGGTATGGCTTCTTGGTATCGTAGGTTTATAAAGGATTTCAGTTCTCTAGCGTCTCCTTTAAGTAAATTGACCTCTTAAGCTAAAAATGCGAGATAAATCATTACAATTATAGGAGAAAAAACGCAGGACCTAAAATTCTGCCTTGTGGTACGCCGAACGAGACTGGTTTCATATCGCTAAGATGCCTGGTTTCATATCGCCTATTTTAGTGCACTGACTTTTATCTGTTAGGTAACTAGTAAACTATTTTATTGGGCTTCCGCAGATTCTGTCAGCTTCTAGTTTCTTTAACAGAATTGTTATGGATACTGCTTCGACGGCCTTTGATAAATCTAGAAATACTCCGTCACAGGCCCGTCCCTCATCAAAATGCTTTGCAATTATTTTTGTAAGCAAAGATACGGCATGTTCAGTTGATAGCCCTTTATGAAAACCAAACTGACGAGCTGTTATTAGGGAATTCGTTTGGGGATAAGCCACATAATACAAGTTGATTATGTGGGTTATCTCGAACTCATTGAATCAAGGTCCAAGATTCTAACCCATACCCTCTAATTTAAAGAATCTTCACCGCTCAATTACCAACACGATAACAATTATTCATGGCCCAAGCGCATTAGGTTTACCATTGTATCTAACGCATGTCCGATCTAAAAGCGATTGGAATATAACCACTGGGCTCACAATTCACCAAGGACCCGGATTAGTCCGGTCTCCAGAATGTTTTATACAATACAATGGTTTGTATTGAATTAGGTTTCTACTATTTATTTAACTTTGTAGTTTTCTGGTATTACTAGATAGTAGGAAAAAAAACCTTGAAAAACTTTTTTTAAAACCTTTATTCTTTAAAAACTGGATTACTATACAAAGGTTCGATGTCATATCTGATATTATACCTATTATATATTATAGTAATTACCTTTAGAGACGCCATAAATAGTAGATTGTACATCAAGGGCATAAAGTGACCCATTTTAGACGAGGCCATTTATTGGTACGAGTGTAACGAGGACCAATATAGTAGCCGAGGATAAAATGGGTCTTTTGCCCGAGGTATACACTCTGCTTTTCACTTCGATTGTAAGGAAAATATTAGGTTTTATATTACCTACTTTCAATCGTTGAAAATGTAACATCCATACTCGCGCGCTTGGGTTCTCCCCGGCGGCCGGGCGCGCGGGGGGCGAGGCCGCGGCGAGCGCGCTCCACCTGCGATGTTACTTTATGCCCTAGTGCATGAAAAGCGATTTTGTGTCGCCTAGCAACTAACAAAGGCGAACTTTTCGAGCAAGAGAAGTGAAAAGATATATAAATATGAATAATTGTGCTCATTGAAAATACTCGATCATTATACAAAGCTTCGATATCATATCTGATATCGAAAAACTTAATTTCCATTTAAAGTTAATTGTTTTAAAGTTAAGCATCGTGTGTTAAAATAATATCGGTAGCTAATGTGGAAGCACCTTATATACTGTTCAATGTATAAGATGCCTCCAACGATGTTATCGTAAATGCAACATTTCAAGTAAAATCTCCGCAACGAACGGTTTTGTGTTGTTTTTGTTTGATAAATTGAATTCCGACACTAAAAATAAAATAACTTAAAAGTGCAAATCACTTTTTATTCGTATTAGTATTGAACATGTTGAAAAACTAAAATGAAATTTCACAAGCAAATGCCCGAACAATTTAAATAGGTATTTTCAGTATTCCAAAACCACTATTTTGTTGGATATTATTTAAAATCCAAGAGGGAATATTTACAATTCCGTAGATTTTCAGTTTGTGTTGATTTCAAAGCATTGAAGATAATTATTCACCGATGCTTCAATTATAAGTTAGGGTGATACCACATGGGATTCTGCCCTTTATTAATAAGTTTTTAAGGCAAAGTTTACGAATCAATTTAAAGTCTTAGAATAGTAACAACACTAGATTGCACGTTCTGTCAAAGGCAGCCATTTCGATTGAGATTTTTTTTCTCAATTTCCATATATTTCCCTATAGCATACATAGGTATTGTATAAATGGGTTTATTACACTTGCGTTTGTCGCAAAGCTTTTTATATGACACACCATTTCAATAGCCGTATTCTTAGTAGTTTTTTTTTATAAAATGTTATCGGTGAAATTGATGATACTCGTACTTTATTGTAAAACACTATAACTTAATCTGATAGATATATTTTTTCCAGTTACGGGATGTAGGTCAAAAACATGGAAATAATCATAACTGGCCCATAACAAACGCAGGCATGAAACTTGACAAACGGTTAAAAACGTACGTATTTTTTGTCACAAGAGGCGTGACATGTTTCGACTGCATCGGGCAGTCATCGTCGAACAGATTGGTATTGTCCCCTCCGCCGCTCAGTCAGCACTGCCTGAGACCAGCGTAGGTAACCGGTCGCGCGCACCGATGCAGACGGGTTCGGGCAATCTGGCGTCGTCATTGCGTTGTCGAATCTCGAGTCTTTACCCTTCGGCAAGTTTAATGTCAGTATGACTCAAGAAAGTTTAAATTGTAGAAACGTAGGCATTTTATTATTGCCTACAAAAAAATAACATAAATTTAGAATTACGGATGACTCGCACTAGAACGGGACGGGACGGGGCGGGAAGGGAAATTCTGTCAATTTCCATATAAAACGTCACGTGACATACAATTTTAAATATAGGTATTTTCTTTTATTTCATGTTTAATTTTATCGCATTGGGTACAGAACAAGGTTTACAAGTAACGGTATGAAAGACGTTCTTGCTCCCTCTAAGTCTGATGCCGAACGGCGCTTTTGTGATAAAATTAATTGCATTTCCCCCTATGCACCGTGCACGCACACATATTGGTTTTGTCTGTCCTGAAATTGAAGGCTTTTCTATTTTGGTTTTTAACATTGACGCGCTTTGACGTGACTTTACTGGGAAATGCGGATTTCGTGATAAAGCTATTAATTAATATAAGTTATTAGTAGGTAAGTAAATATATATTACACGCATTAACTACCTAACTAAAATATTTCAAATTGTTCATAATTTCGTTGATTAGTACCTACCTACATCATAGTGACGCGCGACTAAAGGCTAGGCAAAAACTACAGTCAGTTTCAGTCGCAGAGGTCCTCTATGCGGACGATGTCTGTCTCATGGCGGATAGCTTGGAGGTCTTGCAGGATTATTTAGATAATCTGGACGACTCTTGCCGCAGGTTTGGCTTAATAATCAGCGCGTCGAAAACCCAGATTCTCAAACAGCCTGCACGAGGTAAATCTGCGACCGGTGCTAGTGTTTATTTCAGAGGTATAGCTTTAGAGGAAGTTGGAACTTTTCGATACCTCGGGAGCCTATTGCGGAGTGACAATCGTCTCGAGTCTGAGATCTCTGCAAGGATTGCAAAAGCTGCAGGTGCCTTTGGTGGACTTAACTTGCGGGTTTGGAAATCCCACGACCTTACATTAAAAACAAAACTAGCCGTGTATAAGGCAATAGTCCTACCTATATTGCTTTACGCTTCGGAGACTTGGTGTCTATATAAGGGAGACATCAAGCGTCTTGACACCTTCCATCTCAAGTGTCTCCGGGCAATTCTTCGGCTGAGGAGGCAGGATCGTGTTCCAAACTCGGAGGTTTTGCGCCGGTCTGGCATGACAGGCATGGAATGCATGCTCATGAAGGGTCAGCTTCGTTGGTGTGGACACCTTGTACGCATACCGCCATCAAGATTGCCCAAAGTTGTGTTTGACTCCGAGCTAGCTTCGGGTAAACGCAAGGCTGGCGGGCAATATCTGCGGTACAAGGACGTCCTAAAACGTCACCTAACATCAACCGGCATATCATGTGAGAGGTGGGAGGAGCTTGCTACCAGATCGGGATGGCGAGCTGCGATCCACACGGGTCTCCGGGACTACGAAAGTGCCCGCCTTGAGGATCTCAATGCCAAACGCCAGTTACAGAAGTCTCGGCCCAAGCCCTCCTATACCTATACCTACAACTCAAATGGTGAGCTCTACTGCGTATCCTGCTGCCGAACTTTCAGAACAAAATTTGGATTTGCGAGTCACGTTCGAGCCCATGCACGCAAAGAAACAGACAATGTATAGGTCTCTTTATAATTGTCCGGGTGTCGCCGTCGACGAATACGTCTGGGAGGACATCATCATCACATAGTGAGATCGAACTGAGAGCAGAGATTATTAAGTAGTTGAAATCCTAACTTTTTTCTTACATCGAAAAGCAACTGGGAAATAAAAATTATATTAAATAAAATTTTTAAAAACGAATAAATATACACCCTGTTTACTAACCCATCTACCTACTACTAAGGTGTGTTTTGGCATGTGTTGACGACTTTACTCATGACGACTAAAGTAAACTTTGTCATACTTGACATTTACTTTGGTTATACCAAAGTGCTCTTAACATACATAGGTTAAGTATGAAAAACAACACAATTTTTTTTCCAATTCGACAAAAAACTATATACAACGTAGCTCATATTAACGTACAAAGCAGCGTGTCGAATTTAACGGAAATAAAAAGAAACGGTAAACATGTAATTGTACTTTTTTGAGAGAAGCGTTGGTAGCTCAGCGGTAAGAGCGTGCGACTCTTAATCTAAAGTTCGCTGGTTCAAACGTAGCTCGTACCAAACCAATGACTTTTTCTTATTCATTTTAACATATTGTACGAAATATTTTTGATACAGATAAAACTTGTTGGTAAGGGAAAACATCGTGACTCGTGAGGAAACCAGACTAATCCCAATAAAGCAAAGTTTACCATTTGGGTTGGAAGGTCAGATGGCAGTCGCTTCGATAAAAACTAGCGCCTACGCCAAATCTTGGGATTAGGTGCCGAAGCGGACCCCAGACTCGGAGACCCATGACATAAGCCGGGAAACCGATAAGATAAAATGAAGGATTTTTTAGAGAAATGTATAACATCGATAGGACATCAATAAAAGATAGTTGTCCAAATCTGTACGCTCCCGCGAAAACTCCCAACAATGCTATTTTTCCGAGGAGCATTCTATTGCGGAAGTTCTATCTATTTGCCGTTATCGTGTAACTAACAGTTAGCAGGATTAGAGTCGGGGCTAATAAAACTATTGTGTCCTATGATTGCTATTTGAAAGCGGATTCAATTGGAAACGCCTGCGGGTGTAACGGGAAAACGTTCGTTTATAAAACAAAATTTATCAATCCGCCTTAATTTTTGGCAATGATTGATAAAGGATTATGCAGTATACTGGAATAGTCCTATTGGTCAGTCATACACTTCTATTTAGAAATGCTTAAAGCTCAAGGAAACTTCACTGTGAGTACTACCATGTTTTATATTAAATCATAATTATTTTCTACAAAACGTTCATACGTGTTGTTAATATTACCACTTCCCTACATATCTCAGTACAAGCATTGCCAAAACCACTTTACTATTAATATCCAATATAACATTCATATCACCGCAATCATTTCGACTATAAGTATAACATAGATTAGCATGTGTCCTCTACCAATACGTTTACGGTCCAGATATCCTTATCGTAAAGATATAAAGATTATTTTTGTGCAAACCTCCAGTACAAAAAATTGTTTGGAATAGTAGCAGATGTTGTAATAGACCCCATATTTGGAGGGCACTCGAGAATTGATTACGACGTAAGCTGGTAAGCGGATTTCTTTTTAATAGTTTTCCTTTTAAGCCCGAGGGATACTTGAAGATTCATTTGTTTAAGCCGCGGTGATTTTATATTCGTGTGGTTACAAATAATGTAGGTATTTTTTACTTCAGTTACAATCAAACGAAAGCGAGATTTTGTTAGAAAAAGTCCAGACAACGAAATAACATTAATTATCTATGTATCTAGACGTCATTATTTAGAACTACAAATTTTTGATTTAAGAAGTCACTAAGATTTACTTTTAGACAAAATCATATATATTATTGAGTAAGTCAATTAATATATTAATAAAGGCCAAGAAAATTAGATAATTAAAATTAGATATCGTTTCAACACCTTCATTGGGTCCTAAAGACGTGTCAACCGAGTTTGCACAATTCCAGAAGCTGCGCTTGACTTTTGAGAGCCAATTAACTGCCAAATTTTCATTCATTTTTCAGTTTTATGCGTTTAGCTCGATAATGGTACGTCTGACGGAAAATCATTCAGGTAAGTATTAAAGAGCGTTAAATTCTACGTCGAAAGAGTAGGTATCTTCAACTTCATATTTGATTTAGTGGTACAGCCAAATTAAAACAAAACCTGCAAACTCGGTTGACACGACTTTGGGACCTAATGAAGGTATTAAAACGATATTCAGCTAGCTGGAAATTCATTCCTGGAAATGCTTCTTATTGATCTAATTTTCTTGACCTAATATGTTGCTAGTATATTATACGTTTTCTTGAAATAAACATCTACCTACCTGGACGCCTATTCGAACATGTTGAGGTGACATTTCAATGCAAAAAATCCGTGAAATGTTCCATATCACATGATAATAAAGTATGGAATATCAAGTGGATATGTCAAATGTCAGTTTAGCACGTTCGAAAAGGTCTAATTGTATTTACCGTTGCCATACTGTAAATAATAGTTATCACTAAAACTCGTTACTATCTTATATAACATTTATAACATTTAAAACTTTCGCGATTTAAACACATATTTAAACATAATTATTAAACGGGTCTAACACGGGGGTTCAACGGGTTGAGTCAGCCGCGACCATGACCAGTGAAACCTGTGTCGAAACGTCGGTAAATAAGGTAAACAAATTAATTCGCGTTAGACCCGTTTAATAATTATGTTTAAATATGTCGTTACTATCTTGCTTAATGCGCCCATAATGCGCGTGTAAATAGTGTACAGATGTTCTTAGTAACCGCATTTTGACGTTTCGAGTGTTTCGCCGGATGTTACATTACTACTAAACCACAACGTAAACACACATGCGTAGCTCGGTTACAACACTATATCCGCTTATAAACATTGCATGATATCGAACAAATTAAGTTACACTTTAGAGGGACAGCCGCGAACCGGGATTGTTTAGTCACTAACTATTTTTCTAACTTTGTCGTGTACTTAATACAAATCGGTATGGCAAATGTCAACTGTTATCTATTGATAACATCGGTAATTACGGCTAAATTACGAAAAATTGCAAGAATGACAAAAATCCCTGTTCAATAGCAATGCGTTATAGCAATGCGTTAGTCACGTACATATTTTGTTTTTTTGGGTCTTTACTACTTATTTAATTTGCGTTAAAAAGTGTTATATACGCTTTTCTGACTGTTTTACAACGCCTGTTGTTTATTTCTTTGTTTGTTTGCTGTATTTTCTTTACTGAGCTCTTTTGAGATGTACAATTAGCTTTTTGGTGAAGGAAAACATCGTGAGGAAACCAGACTAATCCCAATAAAGCCAAGTTTACCTTTTGGGTTGGAAGGTCAGATGGCAGTCTCTTCGATAAAAACTAGCGCCTACGCCAAATCTTGGGATTAGGTACCAAAACGGACCTCAGACTCGGAAACCCATGACATCAATAAAACACGGTGTACGTATATAAGTAACTAGCTGACCCGGCGAACTTTGTTCCGCCTTAGATGCAATAAGTGAGCAGACTTTTGATTTATTCATTTTTCGTTTTATTATCAGGTGCAAGAACAAATAACGCAGATGGTCTTCCGGCCCGTGAACGTGCCACATATATTTGACCATAGGGAAAACATGGATTTTCTAGATTCAGACCACAAACTTTTAAGGATTGGGCTTGTGATTTGTTGATGGTTCAATAAATCGGCAATCAAACGGCATGATGTGTCGGTTGGGATCATCGGGATCCTTGGAATGAGAACTTCCTCACCTTCGAATTTTCCTTTGAGTATCGAAACAAACACATCAACCGGTCAACTTCAATTAACCATAGACTACATTACGTTTAGCTGTCAGTTGCGTTTTGTTTTGTTATATCATTTTTAACAATTGAAGGGCTAGACTGTTTTTTTTACTAATAAATTGCTTTAAATTGCGTTTTGTTATTCCATAACAGTTGCGTTTTGTTATACCACGTTTTATGTCACGTCCCACGGGAACGTGATAAAAAGTATCCTATGTCCTTTTCTTGGTTCTAAACTACCTCCCCATATATATATATATATAGATTATAAAATGTAAGATAACATAAATAAGTTTAAATTAGCTTGAAAGTGATGTCTTGGAATTTAATTATATTATGTACTATCCGCCTTCAGAATTGCATGGGCAGTTTATGAATGAATTCGTTCATAAATTGCCCATGCAATTTTGAACGCGTGTGTACCTTAAATGCAATATTAACTTTTAGGTGAAAAGCATTAAATATGCGTTTATTGCCCAACAAGATTGCGTATTGAGGTCAAAGACAAATAATCGACTTTGAAGACTTTGAATTCATTAAGTTCAGCACAATGGAGGAGTACTTACTATTACTCCCCTGCCACTCACTACTTATTATATAATAAACACGGGCTCTGGGTGTTAGGGTGTCTACAGTAGGTTATAGCTCTTCCCGTAGGTGACAATTTGGTAAAACCCACTCTTGGTTTAACAACATAGAATTGAGATGTGTCAACAAGTCCATTATCTCGTGAGCTCTCATATGTCTATTATACCATCTGGTGGGTGACTTAACGTGACAAAATCGACGAAGTCAGATTGTGATATCTGACTTCAGAATAATATCATCTTCAGCAGGATAACCCAGCTGAGCAACGGATGTGCCTCGGACGCTAATTCACCATGCGCTAAGTGTAGGCGTGTTGCCATACTTCGTACTCGTTAACAAATTATGCATTTATGGAATAAAGTATGGTTTCATAATCTCCTTATTCCATTGTTCAGCTTTTGTTCTTATTTATTTTATTTTTGTTCACTACATGATTCATTAAAGTATAACAATGGATTATAAGCATATCTTTTTATTTTTAGGTAGGTACCAACCTACAATGCAAAATTTTTTCTAATTTACCACGAACATCGAAAATTGTCATTGACGGAAAAACCTCTTTGTCACTCTAATATGCAAGTGTGATAGAGATGGAGATACAAATCCGTTCAATTTTCATGGTACTAGCCCTAATCTAAATTTACTTTATCACATTTATCAGATAGGTTTAAACCCTGGGCTAGTACCACGAAAATCGAACTGTCACACTTGCGTATTAAAGTGACAGAGGTTATTCCGTCAATGCCAATTTTCGATGTTCGTGGTAGGCGTGCTGAATTCAAATAAGGCAAACATAAAAATACAAACAGAAGTAAGTTAGTATTATACGACAAAAAATATCCGTGGTGCCTCGGAAATTCAAGACAGTTGACGCGTGCACCGGGCATCCCTTTTAGAATTTAGAACTGAAAATATTTTACTAACCTGTCTGAACTCTGGCTACCGAAAAACCACGTTTCATGACTAACCCCGACAAACACTATCATCATTATTTTAAGCCTTATTTTCCCTTGATCGGACACAAAATTTAAGATAGTTCAACAAAATTTAAGTAAACAGTTGCTGTTGCCTTATATCATTGAAATACGAATTGGTTTAGCGTAAATTAGAAGGAAAGTATCTTGTTCGGTCGAGGGTAGTATTTATAAATAAATCCGATATTCAGTTGTTTATACTTGTTATTTTTACTTCTGTTTCATGTGACACGTGAAATTGTTTTGTTTGAATTGGAAAGTAAATTGTATTTGAAAATATAACATTTTTTATAGCTTTATTAATACGTTTCGTTTTAACAAATAAGATGTAATTGATGTCTAAGTAAATATTACTGATGCAGCGAATAGTACTTTTACCAATACGAATACAAACTTAGAATTTTAATTTTACAAAACACTGTTGATATTTGGCGAATACAAATATTCTAAATGGTACTCGTATTTTTTTGCTATTATGTTCCATTGTTCTAGGGTTTTAAGGCAAAACAAACCGCAAAGATTTTAACATCACCAACTATTCTTTGCATACCTATTTTAACCTGCAGTGGCGATGCCACAATAGGTACCTAACACAAATAACAACATACATAATGTACGTACCTACGAGTATCAATACATAGCAGTACATTATTTAATGCACCAGTGATCCTATCCAAGGGTTTCTCTCGTTCTTGGTCCGTCTCGTTACGTTCTGTTCCGCTCTATCTGATCTGACTTTTTCCAATTGATTTGTCCATTCTGGAGTTTGTGTTTAAATTCCATTTCGAAATATACGTGACACAATGATGTTTCTTTGAGTTCGGTCAGATTGCTTCCGGTAATGCGCTTACCACTCGCGCCAACCAAGGTCTACCACAAATCCGATGTTCACTATCAAATTACATATGAAATAAATGCTTAACTCTGCTCTGTTTACAAGAGGCCCTAAATGATAAAAGAGCGCAAACGAAACGTTCTAGTATTGTACGTGGCTTCACACTACGCAAGTCAACTAGCATCGTTGAAATATTTATGTAGCATAGTGTATGTACACATATAACATTTCTTGTGGTATTATAATACTATAATATCAAGAGAAATGTTCTGATTTTCAACTAAAGACATAATATTTAAATAAAATAAATAAATAAATATTGTGGGACAATCTTACACAAATCAACCTAGTCCCACGGTAAGCCCAAGAAGGGCTTGTGATGTGGGTAGTAGGCGACGATATATATAATAGATAGTTACATATGAATACTTAAATACATAGAAAACATCCATAACTCAGGAACAAATATTCGTGATAAACACACAAATAGATGCCCTGACCAGGATTCGAACCCGGGACCTCCTGCATCGTAGGCAGGGTCAGTACCAACTAGGCTAGGAGGCCGTTATTATATATTTAAAATGGTGCAGTCCGCCACGCATTAACCCTCTAATAACTCGCACTTTAAAGGTGTTTCCTGTAATCCCGCAAATCCCAATTAATCCCTTTAAGTGACGTCCGCTTAATCCGACCTGACGTTTTTAATGCGAACTTAATTAACTTTTATTAATGAGCGCGGCTAAGTTACGAATTAAACGAATTAATTCCTTCTATAATAAACTGAGGCTGTGGGTTTCTTGGTTAGGAAATTTTAATTAGTTCCTCGCTAAGTAGTACTGAAGGACAATTTTTGTAAATGTGTAAAAATAGCATAGCCATAATATAAAGGAGAAGAATAAGAATATAAAGGCATCTGACGGCGGCCTTCAGACGTCCTTTTCGTTCTTTTCGTATTTCAAAACTGTTTGATCTGTATAGGTCAAGGGCCTTACCATGACGTCTTAACGCGATTCAGTTGAAGACCCAACCTGAGTCGCTTCCATACACAAGTGAGCCTAAAGTAAACCTAAACTGAATCGCGTTAAGACGTCATGGTAAGGCCCCTTTTTTTATTTCATATAAGCTTCTTGGCTTTCCTAATATCTTCTAAGGCTGCGTTTTAGCCTGAAGTTGTGTGTTTTAAAATAGAAAATATTAACTAAGATAACCAAGTGAGACAGCCAAAAATAATTGCACTGCTCGTGATAAAGAAAAGTTTTCTGACAGTGTTTATGTGTTTACTCCTAACATACATAATTATATTATCTAAATAAACATCCGGTTTATTTAGTTATAATATGGAAAAAAGCTATACCTATGGAATCCCTGAAGTCTCTCAATCTGTTGGGCGTAAATAACTTTATCCACATGTTTTTGACGCATTTCAATGAATAATTTCCAATGGAAAAAATCCAGATCCGCATTAAAGCGTAAGAGGAACGACGTAACAGTATATAACGTATTTATCACAATGGTAAATATATATGTGCCTACTGTAAAATATGTAATGACAGAACTAGGGACAGCGTAGTCACTTGAACTGCAAAATTAAGAGAAGTGTAAATTACATCCAAATAACATTGTCAGTTGACAACTGTAGAATTGTTGCGTTAGTGCCAAGAGATACGTTTACAATCCGCTATTACCCTTATGCTGCCCAAGCCATTTTCTAATTTAGGTACTTTTGAATTCTGTTTTTTTTTTAAGTATATGTGCCTACTGTAAATATTGAAATAGATTAATGTGATTGATACTTATTGATTATTGTGTTGAATAGTACTGGCAATAGAAGAAACTATAACAAATTTGTATTTGCATAGTTACCGTTCTAGGCATTGTTTATTGACTTTTCTTAAGTCAGTTGAATCAAAACAGTGCTCATATAAACATTGAATATATTCCGTTAGTGCTTTTTTACTGTGTTTTATCTGCTTTGCTATCCTTTATATATAAGGGCAATTTTTACCCTCACAGTGGTTATGGGCCCAGATTTTATATCATCCAACATCTTTTTGGCTCGTTCGTATATAGCTGAACCTGGTTGCTCCAAACGCGTGAGATCTAGTAGACATTGTTCTAGAAGATCAGGCACTCTCATATAGATCTCCTCCTCTAATAATCCGTTTAAATATGCCGTGTTAATGTCCAACTGATGAATTTCAAGATCAAGTTCTGCTGCAAGTGCAACTAATAATCTTACAGAGTCAAGTCTGGCTACTGGTGCAAAGGTGTTCTGGTAGTCAATCCCGTAACGTTGACTAAATCCTTTCGCTACTAGTCTGGCTTTCTTCTTTTCAGTTTTATCAACATTCAACTTAGTAGTTAGTATATAACGGCATCCTACGACATTTCGACCCATAGGTTTACTAACAATATCGAAAGTATCGTTTTTAACTAAACTTTTTACTTCTGAAAGTATCGCATCTTTCCATCCTTTTCGCTCATTACCGGATAAAGCCTGCTTTACCGTAATCTCAGCTATCCCACCGAAATCTTCACAGTCTAAATACGTATCGACAGAATCGGTATTTTCCTGTATGCATACTTGTGGTTCCATGTTCGACTCGACGCTCTCTTCCATAGGAATATGTAACTCGACGTTCGACTCTAAATCTTCTTCCATGGGAATATGTGACTCCATGTTCGACTCGACGTTCTCTTCCATAGGAATATGTGACTCGAGGTTCGACTCAAAACCTTCTTGTGGCTCAATGTCAACCATGTGATATATCTTCCGTGGACGCCCGACATGACCTCGCTCCAATCGTGGTCGACCTGGACCTCTTTTCATTACCCTCCTCCCATCAATATGAACATCATGGTGTTGATGATCATGTTGAAATGGTTCCGTAACAATATCTGGATCATCCGTCATTCGGCGGTCTACAACGGAAACTTCATCTTTTCCCTCAGATGCAGGATCAAGATTTCTGACTTCATCCTCTTCATGAGAAATCTGCTCAATTCGATTTTCATTTGGTTTTTCAGGATGAAATTCTACCTCAACCTTTGAAGGTTGATTTTGAACATTTGCCGATTCTCCCTTGTAAATTTCAAAGGGGTCAACCTTCATGTTCGTCATTTTATTCTCTTCACTCTTCACTTCGTGAAATTTTACATCTCTTGACATGATAACTTGTCGTTGTTTCGGCATCCATACTCTATAACCTTTTCGATCTCTAGGATAACCTACAAAGATTCCTTCTTGACTTCGAGGAGCAAACTTGTCTTTCCCGGTTGACTTGTCCAAGACGTGTACCTTAGACCCAAACTTGTGTAAGTAATCTAATTTGACAGGTCGTTCGAACCACTTCTCGAAAGGTATTCCTCCTTCAAGACTCCTTGTTGGACAACGATTTCTTATGTGGCATGCTGTAGCCACAGCATCCGCCCAGAAACCCGGAGAAAGCCCCGACGAAATGAGCATACATCTTGCCATCTCTGTCAAGGTCCTGTTCTTCCTTTCAGCTATCGAATTCTGCTGAGGTATGCCAGGAATTGTCAGCCTTCTTGCTATTCCTTCTTTCTTCAAGAACTCGTCGAAATCTCGGTTGCAGTATTCGCCTCCATTATCTGTATGAAGGTAAGTTATTTTCCTATTAAACAGGTTCTCAACATGAGTTTTGTATACCTTGAATGTAGTGAACACTTCACTTTTCTTGCTAAGAAAATAGACTTCACACCATCTAGTATGATCATCAATAAATGTCACAAAATATTTGGCACCATTTATTGATGTGTGCTGCATCGGGCCCACCACGTCAGAATAAATAATTTTCAATTTTTCATCGCATGGCCCACTAGATCTCGTAAAAGGTAACCTACTCATTTTCCCTTGCATACAAACATCACAATCGTACAACTCTCTTACATCTGTCATCTTAAGCTTCATGCCAGATTTATTTAAGATTTGGACAAGATCCTTCGCATTTAAATGGCCTAAACGCTCATGCCACAACCTCACATCAACTTTTCGCTCGGAAATCGCTGACGCTCTGTCGTATTGTTCCTCAACGTAATATAAATTACCTTTGCGATTCGCCACAAGTTTAGTGTTACCACAACTATCTCGAACAATAGCTCTGTTTTTCTCAAACGTAACGCTAAACCCCTGATCAGTAATTTTAGCTACTGAGATAAGGTCACATCGCAAATCCGGAACAAATAGGGTATTGAGCAACTGGATTACAGTTTTAGCACCATTACTACATGTAGATAATCTGACTGTCCCCTTACCTTGTACGTTCGTGCTAGAGTTAGTTGCCAAATTCAGCTTACCAGCTACATGTAAAAATTTGGTATCAAATTTGCATGCGTGGTTTAGGCATAGCTTGTTAATTGTTATTATTTTTAGAGTTGTTCTTTGATATCACTTTGTTTTGCGTATGTGTTTTTATTTATTTTGAATATGCACATTAAGGGGGCGTATTGAAATAGATTAATGTGATTGATACTTATTGATTATTGTGTTGAATAGTACTGGCAATAGAAGAAACTATAACAAATTTGTATTTGCATAGTTACCGTTCTAGGCATTGTTTATTGACTTTTCTTAAGTCAGTTGAATCAAAACAGTGCTCATATAAACATTGAATATATTCCGTTAGTGCTTTTTTACTGTGTTTTATCTGCTTTGCTATCCTTTATATATAAGGGCAATTTTTACCCTCACAGTAAAATCTCTTGTGATTTGGAAGGAACTTCTTTCGATAAATATTTTTGCAATTGATTATAAATACAAAAAGCTAATTAATACACTTCTTATAACATTTACAATGTTGTCATGTTATTAATTTGTAGTAGCTTGTTAAGCTTTTTCTTATTTGTTACACGTGTCGTGGTTTTCTTCTAATAAATATAATATATATATATAATAATAAATTCTAATATCACGCAGCCAAGAATATTGCTTAAAACTTGGTATTTAAAGCCCTGACCAGGATTCGAACCCGGGACCTCCTGCTTCGTAGGCTGGGTCAATATACTACCGTACTTAAACCGTCGCCGGCCGTTATCTACAATAGGGATGACGACTGGGTTGAAAAACTTTCATTGTAATTAGTCCGTCAGTTAGATTATCTAAAATAATGTGACACATATTTTTTCCTTTATCAATTTAACTAAAATTTACGAAGATAAAGAGCATCAAAGTTCCGGGGTGGGGGCTGGTGACGTCACTAGGTCACTACTAGGTAAGAATTGTACCTAATAGTGACGTTACGCGAAAATTGAACGCTCTGTATTATCGTCATTTTTGATTTGACGGACAAAAGATAAAATATGTGTACAATATTTTGTAATAATCTGAAAGACGGACTACATAGATTTTTTTAGTCGTCTAGCCTATTAATCCCGATTCCACCCGCAAATGCAACTGACAGTGCGTTGACGTGGACGCTAGCGACTAAAGATTTCTACAGTAGATTTCAAACGTGCTGTATTTAGAAATTGATTACATTTTTCTGTTTCACATAAAGCCAGTGCCCCCGCTCCATATAACAGCGGTACGGTACATACTGGCACGCTTTGACTGTGACACGCATTGTTAGCAAAGTTGCCGGCTTCGGAATCCGCTACAAGCGAGTTCAGCGGAAATTCTTTGTTATTTTTATACGAGCAATTTTCACGTAGGCCGGAAACGAGGAAATGACAAGCGGAAACAGATTTGTTTGTGTTGTAATTTCTATAAATATTCAACTCTATTATTGCTTCTTAGTAAGACACTAAAAATATAGTTTGGACGAAATAACGTGTGCAATAACAAATTTGATTACATTGGCACTATACCAAGAAAGGAATATACAGTCAGCAGCATAACTAGCTGAGCGGGTGAGGGTGTTAAAAATGATCTTGACACACTCTTATTGTCACAACAATAATGTTGCTGCTGACTGTACCTGTTTTCTCTTACAGTTGCTTGGTAAAACGATAGAAATCGCTTTGTATTTGTCTCGTACTTCACTACCGAACTTCTTTTTCTTTTATAGCGTGGCTTATGCCACGGCTCAAGGAACCTGGGGTCCGCTTTGGCAGCCAATTCCAAGATTTAATCTTAAGATTAGTTGCCAAAGTGACTGCCATCTGGGACCTTACCATAACGTCTTATCGCGATTCAGTTTAGGTTCTTAACTGTGCTCAGTTGTATGGCAGCGACTCAGCTGAACAACAACTGAATCGCGTTAAGACGTCATGGTAAGGCCCCAGATCTTTCAACACAGATTGTAAAACTAGGCCTTAGTGGGATTAGTCCGGTTTTTCACGATGTTTATTATCACCGAAGAGTGATTGGTAAATATCAAATAATATTTCGTAAATAAGTTTCTAAAAACTCAGTGGCCAGGGATTAAACCCGTGACCTTCGGATTGAAAGCTGCTTGCTCTTACCGCTGGCCACCAACACTACCGAACTATATTCCGTTCCATTACAAACTTAATCAGGGTCAGAAGGCCTAGTATAAAAATTGTACGACATTAACTTCTCGACCGCGTTAGTGTATCGAGAGTTCAAATTATGTTTGCCGTTTATTTAAATCATCCGGCAACTTTCATATTTTGACCCCTCGATACGCTAACGCGGTCGAGAAGTTAATGTCGTAAAATTTTTATACTAGGCCTTCAGGTTGTAACAGAAGTGTAATAGTATATCCGTACTCGTACAATTGTAAATCCACTATACAGGGTGTAACAGAAATGCTGAACAGTTAAAGGGCGGAATCAGTATCAGTATATGATACTGATTCCGCCCTTTGACTGATCAATTGGGAAAAAAATGAAGAAAAAACTTGACACAAAAAAAATTATGGAAAATTGACTACCGATTTTTTTGCTACGTAATTTGTTTTTCCAAATTTTTCCCGAACAGTCCACGATACTGATTTAGTCATTAAATGGATCACCAGCATATGCGTTACACCTGTATAGTAACGAAGTTATGCAGATATATTTTGTTTGTTGGTTAATATGCCCGAATGTCTTTAAGCTACAAAGGATTTACAATTTTAAGGATTATACAATTTTGTGCATGGTGGTTTAGTAGCGACGCCTTGTTGGCTGGGATAATAACTTTTCTAAACATAGGAGAGAGCGCACTTGGCATATTTACTATCCGAGCGAAAACGACATGTAAGTATGCTATGACTCAGAGCTACTGGGTATCGCGAAAATGTCACCATATCTCGAGGGTGCGTGCACTTTGTTGTATAACGAGATAATAACATGCGCAAGTCGTATACGCGCTCTTTCAAGTGCTTACTTGTAATACAACAATGTTTTAAATTGAATTGAATTATTTAACATTGTGCAGAATATATTTATTTAACAGCCTAGGTACATAATATCGGTCCTTATAAAAGATGGAAATAAAGTTCTTCCTATCGTATTTCAATGCAGTTTTTGTAATACAACCTGTACAATAAGATTATTTTGCGTGCATTTTTATTTTTTTATCGCCGATAAAAAAATAAAAATGTGGCAAAATCTTAGTGCCGTGCCCTTTCCAATCAATATACCTACGTAATAAAACGAGACGACTCTACGCTTTTGCCACTTTTTAATTTTTACCTTTCTCTGCCGCACTTGGGAGCTGTTGAGGAGGCCTAAAATTATAGGTATTTCGTAAATGTATATTATATACTCTGATTTTAATTTTATGTAGGTATTAAAAAGCCAAAACTTGAAAACTTTAGGATGTCCTGTCCCATACAATTATTTTTTGCATCATTTTTTTCTATTTTATCCTAATAAGAACACGATAATAATTAGGTCCTTAAAAGGATCATCAGCATTTTTTTAACTCAAATTTTGTACTATATAAATAGCTTCCAGGAAAATATAGGATATATTTTGTTCTAATGGAAACCCACCTCTGCTATCGCATTTGGTAGCTATAGTAAACCAACGCAGCGCGCGCGCGTAGATAACAGAGAATAAATCTGTGATCGGAAGCAGGCGACTCGCATTGGATATAAGATTAGTCGCATTGGAAATGGACAGGTCAAAGGGCTGGCGATAGTACCCAGTTAATTTTTGACGCGGTTTTAAACCTACTCGTAGCATTGAATAATGTTTAAAAATGTGTGAGCTTGTTATTATCACAAAATATAAACAGTAAGTTACAAGCTACCTTAAAGGATGATTTACAGTGCAATATAGTCAATTTCTATAAAAAGGTGTCACGTGATAGCTCGGAGTCCTCAGAGGTCACGTGACACTTTATAGAAATTTACAAATCGGGCGCGAGCACGGGCTATTCTTTGCTGATTCATCCTTTAATCTAGAATAGGCCCTTGAGGCATTGTACCTAGGATGCTGGCGGCCTTTCCTCGTTGTATCGCAATGCTACGTTGTGCGAGGAAGCCACCAGACCTCAAATGGTACAAATTGGTTGGTACTCTCATATTTATTATGTTTTAAAATCAACAATTATTAATAAGTATCTACATCCTGAACACGGCGCTTATGTAAAAGCCTGGGCCCTGCCTCGTTGCCGGCAGCACCTTCGTTTTTTTTAATATGTATGTTGTATTGTTTTTATGTGGTTTTGTATTTTACTTTTATAATTATATTATAAATACCTAGCCTGAGATTCAAAATAAATAAAGGAATAAGTACACACATAAATACTTACGCCGGTATCCCGAATACAAAAGGAATAAATAGACTGAGAAGTGGCTCAAGTTTCAGTGCTTCACTGATTAAAGGGTTTCAAGATAGGTAACAAAATTGTGATATTGCAGTGAGGGGTTGCTAGCCTCTCACCCACAACACATTTGAACACATATCCCACAGTTAATACACACTGAAGTAAGGGATGACTCACACTAGAACGGGACGTGACGGGGCGGGACGGGACGATCTGTCACTTTTTGTAGAAAACGTCACGTGAGTTCCGAGGGCTCCGAGCTATCACGTGATTATTTCTGTAGAAATTGACGGATCGTCTCGTCCCGCTCCGCCCCGTCCCATCTCCTTCCGTCCTAGTGTGTCTTCTTAAAGGGGTGGTGAAATGGTAAATAAATAAATGAATTTGCAGTGATTAAATTTTGTAGTTTGATATGTAAGCAATTTACATTGTAAGTTTTTGTATTTGAAATAACTATGTACAATTACTTTTATTTGTCATTTTATGATAACTGATTATATTATATAAACGAAATTTACACTACCTATATATATAAACCAGGCAAAGCCGCATATCCGCACTATCTAACTCGTCAGGAGTGTTAATCCAAAACCCTATTACTTTTATCGCACCGCTATCAGGGTTCATGCTTGACTGACCGCGCGTCATCCGTTGCCTCTATGCCGTTGGAAAATATTTTATTATCATATTTTGGCTCGTGACTTATTCCGAGCCAGAATATAATGTAAGGTGTTCAACCAATGCGTACTGCCCGCCATGACCTACGCTTGCGAAACGTGGACACTGACGATGAGCACAATGAACAGGCTTAAGGTTGCCCAAAGAGCCATGGAACGCAGCATGCTGGGTATATCTCTCCGCGACAGAATCCGAAACGAGGAGATCCGGCGAAGGACCAAAGTAGTAGACATCGGTCAACGGGTTGCTACTCTGAAATGGGCCTGGGCTGGACACGTCTGTCGCCGAGACGACGGGAGATGGAGCAGACGCGTTCTAGTATGGCGACCTCGTTCCAAGAGACCGGATCATAGACCTCCAACCAGATGGGAGGACGATATCAAGAAGCTTGCTGGCCCTCTCTGGATGAGAAAAACAACAGATCGGGCAATGTGGAAGAAAATTGGAGAGGCGTATGCCCAACAGTGGGCGGAAAAAAGACGCTGAAGAAGAAGAAGAAGAATATAATGTAGGAAAGATAGAAGGAAACATGTCAGGGAACTAATTACTCTATTTATGTTTAAGAGCAACGAAATTATTACAGCGGAGCGCGGAAAAAAAAGGAGAAACATCATTCAAATTCAGAAAAAGTCCTACAATTCAAAATGTATCGATAAGGATCTTGTGGATTTGTAGGAGAAACAAGGTTGTTATCTCGCTGGGAAACATCTCCATCTCATCATCTTGCTGGAAAAGTCACTCAGCGGGCTATGTAAAGGGTTATGCTCGGCCTCGATATGCGGGGTCGAATCAGAAATGAGATGATCCGGCAGAGAACCAAAGTCATCGATATAGCCCACCGTATTAGCAAGCTGAAGTGGATGTGGGCTGGCCATATTAGCCGTAGAACCGACAACCGTTGCGATAAACGAGTTCTTGAGTTGAGACTGCGTCTCGGCAAACGTAGTATAGGACGCCCACAGGCAAGGTGGAGTATCGATTTGCGCAAGATGGCTGGCAGGAGCTGGAGACGAGCAGCTGAAGATCGAACACGGTGGCGTGAAATTGAGGAGGCGTATGTCTAGAAGTGGACTGCGATATGCTGGTGATGATAACGATTACTGGGACACTACAATGCGTACTTCCACGTTTCCTATGATTTGTAAGACACTGTGACGACTTATGTCTTTACGATTATACTAGACCAATTACGTTCTAAACTTTATCTTTCAAAATTAATGCAATATAATCTTCTAATAAAATACACGCCGTTAATAGTAATCGTGTGCGATTACTATTAACGGCGACCGTATTTAAGTGGGTAGGTCCATTATCGGAACATCACTGCAAATGGGTTTTACATGTCCAAGTTATCTGGGTAATGAATAAGGTTACAGCCAAAAATAACCGGAAGCATTTTTTTAATGCAAATTATTAAAGATGTGTGGTCATACAGATGTGCTCCATCTTTCATCATCGTTCCATAACGTTGCGTAAGTATATCTACTTTGTGTAAATACTGTATTGTCCTTATCGTAATTACCAAATGTTGAGATTAGAGGTATCTAGAAATTTAAAATATTATTACTCGTATCAAAGTATATCTAAGATTTAATAATTTAATAATGTGGCCTAATGTACCTTTATCAAAACTAATAGAATCAAATCAATATTATAACAAACGTACTTACTACTCTCGTTATCAATTATAGAGATAATTTATTGAAGAAGAAGATGTGAAACTGGGCAAGTATAAAGCGGACTCGCGTACAGAGGGTTCCGTACCAACACTTAATACTGGTGGGACAAAAACCTTGGTGTACGGCAAGTATACGGTTTTCTGATTTCTCCATATTATACTTTTGATAAAAGATACTGCTTTTTGCCAAATACCAAGATAAGTCAACGAGAAGTACCTTAGGTATAGGTAGGTTTTCCTTAGTTTAGTACTTGGGTACTCCTCGCTACCTCAAGGACCGTTTTAGTTATCTTTGTTCGGCCAGGTCTGCCCGAAATTTGCTCCTTAATGTCCCGTCATCTTCTTCACACTTCAGTAACAACTCTTTCTTTCCAGGCTCTGCGTCTAAGGAATTCTTTGCCCCTGGCGTGCCTGACCTACCTTCAAGAAACTTCTTAAAGATTTCTGTCTCTACCTTAACACTATTTTTTGCTGTATGTGTATGTTTATTTTATTTGTGTATTATTGTTAATATGTCAATGGGTCCTATTTTTTGCACCATTTAGCATTTTTTGTACTAGTTTTCCGGTGCCTCAAAGTTGTCTGGAAGAAACCGCTTTTATCTTAGCGATAAGCCTATTCCGCCTATTGTCTGCCTATTCTGTTTCTGTGTCTTACAGTGTATAATTTCTATCGTAATATATAATTTATATTTTTGAAAGGCTAAAACGGCTTTTTGAAATAAACCGTCATATCTTTTGATTGTGAGTGGTCTTGACCTACATATAGATAAACATGCAGGTAAGGCAGAGACAGATGGACAATGAAGTGATCTTATAAGGGTACATTTTGTTTTTAGAGGTACGGAACCCCAAAAACGAAATGCGTAAAACTAAAACATTTTTAGTTTTACTAAACGAAAGAATTTAATAATTCCCAGCACTAATCCGGCGTTTCAAGGTATGTCGAGGCCGGAAATATCGGCAACAACTTGCGTGTTCCGAACACCGTGGCGGAAATAAGCCGCACAAATCCGGTCGTCACGTTGCACCGCGTCGTTGATTGAAACTAGTGCGGATACGGTTGTGGAACAAACTGGAAAATAAATATTATTTTTTTAAATAAATATCATGCCATATAATCTGTAATATAAAATAATACACGAGATGATACGGAAATCAATACTCCTGTAATCGACCCCCACAGCACCTATGTAGGTACGTTAGAATTCGCCTAGCTATTGGAGATAGAGACTCAGATCCATCTAACGCCAAACTACGCAAAGCTTTTACTATGAGTGTTAGCCAAGGAAGCGTCGACGATGGATCATCATCATATCATAATCATTTATTCGTTACAACTATACATTTATAGAAAATATCCATTCTCAAGGACATCCAGCATCGTCCGCGGAATCAATAGGAGGCCACTATTCATCAGTACCTAACTGAACTTTCACTACATACCAAATAAAATTACTCACAAAAATTGTCATAATACTATTAATCACATTACACCATACTGTATGCGATGAACCATGGAACAGTAAGCACCACCGTGTCCTCAACACGAACGCTTCGAGCAATAACACAGAAAATTTAAAAGTTTATGTTCTTAAGACGTATTTACAGTTTTACTAGAATCACTGGAATTATTGTGGTAAAACACTTATATAAATGAAAATGCATTATAGAATAATGGGACCGATGAAGCACAGAGCTATATGCGCCACGGAGTTCTCAACACGATCGCTTCGTCCAATAACACGGAAAATTCAGGCAGCTGCGCGGTGCGTGCCTAGTGCGAACTTCGTTCCACCACGTCTATAAAGCTAGAGTCTCACTCGTTTTGGGCTCATGTTCAGAGTCTCACTGGGACAGTGCCTTTGTATTTCATATACGGGTTTCATAAACGGGTCCTGACTTGTCTTCTCTGTTTTTAGTAGCTATCGCCGCACGATAAAACATTTTTGATCAATCTGGCTGTCAAATTAATGATTTTTTAAAACATCCAATCACATAAAAATTCAGACGAATTGAGAACATCCTCCTTTAGAAATATTGAAGTCGGTTGAAAATGAAAGCGTGGTCCTCTGTTGACATTATCTAGTTATTTATTTATTATTATTGATTTTGGGCTAGTTTTGCGGCGTCGACCAGTTGTGAACTATTGTAGTCAACCCTTTATAAATAATAACTGATTCCCGTTGTGTCCAAAAAAATTCAGATTATTTGGGCTGTAATGTTGTGTACTCATACTTCATAAGGTTGCAGTACATGCCTACCTAGGTGGATACTTCTTTTATGCTTCTATCTATCTACATAGCCTCCTTATTCACAACACGGAATACCTAATTCCTTTTTCACACTTTAATGTCACCTTCTTTGTAACGGGCAGGGCAACCGGATCGGGCTGATGTGTCAGTTCCAATAGCAAGTGTCAAGTGACCCTCCGAGCTATCACGTGATGCTTTCTATAGTAATTGACACATCGGCCCGACCCCGTCACGTCCCAGTCCGGTCTAGCGTGAGTCATCCTTTAGAATAATGTCTAATACTGGGTTATTTAGGTTAATTATATTTCAATTACTTGGATAATTTAGTATTTGCTTCGAGAGAAAGGAATGTATTTATTCTTGCGAAGCAAATATTAAATTCAGGCAGTTATTATTAGGTGTCACGGACAGAAACAATGGCTCAGTCTTTTGTTATTTTGTTTTAACTCGTTCCTATGCATAGGTATTTTCATTATTCAGAGTTGAGTTCCTGTTTGACTTGGTCATCGTACAAAAGCTACGGAAAGCGTGTCAAATCGGTGTGGCTATTTACGCAGCGTGTAATGTACCGTCGATGGCGCAATTGTTTGGTAATATTAAACTTTATTACAACGGGATAAGGTCTAGTAATGATCAGTTTAGAGTTTTGCTTATAGTACTTAGTGAAAACAGACTTCAATTTACTAATACAATACTAACGTCCGTCATAATCATAAGCTTTCATGTTTTAACGAAGCGAGTCTATTGTATTAGTGTCTACGAAGGTAGACAGACTCAAAAGATTTTAATCTCAGAATGTTATAATGGTGCAGTATATTTGGCTACTATATTTATATGTATGTATTCAGATCCAAGAATGAGAAGGAAATATATTGCAAAATTCTCAAGTAATATATTATTATTGCATAACAGTAGATAATCTATAGGTTTTATTGTATTTGTTTAAGTACTATGAAGTGTAGTGACTAGCGAAGTTCTCGGATACATGTCCTAAATTTAATATAAAATAAGGTTTGCAAAGTCCAATTTCAGTTCGAGTACTACCTTCTTATTTTCAAGGTTCAATGTAGCATGTTTATAATCTATTGCATCTTAATAAGTTAAAACAATTATTTAACAAATTGAAACTTAAAAAAATCTTCTTGAAAAGTATCATAACATTAATTACTTACTCTAATGTGTATATTTTCAAAATTATCTAGTTTTATTAAATTATGAGTAACAAAATAGGATCAATTAAGAGATAATATTGAAGTTGCTAATGTAAAAACTTGTTGAGAAATGCTCAAATATGTACTGTAACACTTTAATTTTGCTATCGGGTATGGTAACTCAAATTATTAATTTTACGACTTCGCTCTGTTGTGTTGAAGCACTCTCCTGATTGCTACACGAATATTCAAACTGCGGGCGCGCCTAAGTAATAGTTCTAGAATACAGAGTGGCCACACGGCTAGCATAAAATGTTGAAGGAGTATGCTTTATCTACAATAGTTGACTGGCTACTATAACGCTGTATTTAGGACGAATTTTCCCAACAAAATAATACAAGTCGTACTCACACGTATAGGAGTTTTACATATAATATTTTTGTTTGTATCACGAATAATCATTTCTTTTAAAATCGGGGGCTTCAATATCATGTTCATTATTTAAATGCATATTTTAAAATAAGTGAGCGAGAGAACTGACCTGATCCAAGTTGTAAAATATTTACTTACTCGTAACATCATCATTACAGTATATACGTATTTTTGAAAACGATGCAATTATTATATTTTTACTATGATTTATTGAATGGCCAAACGTTTCTTGTTCAACGGTAGCAGTAGGAATGCGCATCCAAAAATTATAAGTAATTTCTTCCTCAATGACAAATTCATTCATTCAAAATATTAGCTTAAATTTAATATGGGCGCCCTAATTATAATAGAAGACAAGTTTGTTTCACAATGAACTACAATAAAAGTTTAATTTTAATATAATTCCTAGTGCCATTTAAAAATCATAAAAACTGCCATAAAATTTAAGAGTAAGTTGTTTCTTTAGTTTATGTACCTACGAGTTTAGTAACACACTTTGAAACTTTTTTGAATGTGTTTGCTTTTAGTTAAAGGTACTAATATGTCGGTTATTGATATGATACATTTATAAATGAATCTTTATGGCATTAACGCCTTATCGGCGAGCGACACAGTGGTACCTTTTACTAAAAACAATCACACACTCTTTGTTAGTATGTTTTAGAGTGACGTATATTATTATTTTTTAAGAAATAAATTGAGATTGTAGAACTAATAGAGTCACAAGTTAAAGCATACCTAGTTCATTGACGTCTGACAATAGCACCTGTCACCCGCCTTATATTTTTATTATGTTTTTAAACTTTATACGGTTTCTGCAATCGATATGTGAGTGTTGCGAGTGTAAGGTTACCGGTTAACGAAGAAAATATTTGACACTGGCCGCAGGTGTTCTGTGACGAATTAGAAAAAGTGTAGGTATCGAAAGGAATAAGTATGCGAGTGGTGCGCGGGATGGAATGTAGCGATAAGAGCACGATCGATACACTTTTAAACGATATGCGCGGATTCCTCGCTACCCCTTTTGGGCCTACCCTATGGTGACAATTGGTAAATATAGACTAGGTTTTTAATATGAACCATGGAAATATTTTGCGACATGTCATTACTATTGTAGCAAAGGTTATCGCTTCCATGTTTTCGAGGCTTAAAAGGGAATAAGAACAGATGTTCACTCCATAAAAGATTACATTTTGAACTGCCGTATTCCACTTCTTTCTCCTACATTCTACGCCAATAACTTCAAATTGGGTGCTCGTAGGTGCTTTTCGCTACATACACATTTTTCCAAGTTATTGGAACGCTTACGCGCTGGCACTGATGTTTCGAATAAAACCATGACTAAAATAAATATAAAATTTGAAAGTTGTATCCGAAAAACCGATTTCATCAACCCGCTATTCGTTTATTACTTTTACCAGACAACGAACGTTTTTATGAGGAGATTATTCTTTGAAAGCTATCGAGTTACCTTAGCGTAATTTTCACGAATGAAATGGATACTCTATTATTTTGTTTTTGTTTGTGTAGGTACATTATCTTGTAAATTAATAATTAGAAGAAAATCTTGTTTTCAAGGCAGTTTAGTTACGTAAAAATTATGATTAAGACGAATAACTGTTATTAAATTAGCCAGACTTATAAATAAAAAAGGCAGAACTATATTTTAAACAGACAAAATAGACTTGTTCTACTCAGAGAACGATATACACGTTCTAATAACCTAATGTGTATGGTGTCAATGATATAGAGTAGATTTATTTTGTAATATAGAGAATCATTCATTAAGCATATAAAATCCTTATTTGCTACTTTTGACGTGACAACGTCTTAAATTAGGGTGCGGCTGGGAGTCACTTATGAAAAAGTGTAACGCTCGGTAACGTTACGATGAGTCACCGAACGAGAGAGAGGCCCGCCGAATGCCTTGCGTCTCTCTCCCACTCAACTATGATCGGTCTGCCGCGCGCGCAGCACTAGAGAATTAGGCGCATTGAATCGGCGCATGCTTGTGTCTCTGTCTTTGTCTTTCTCGAACGTTGATAGTGTTAAGGTTGTCACGTAAAATCTTCGCCCGTAAAACCGACTTTACAGGCAACCATTTTTTTTAACTGTAGTGACAACCCTATTGCACATCACGGCTAGATCAAGGAATATTTTTTTGGGAAAACTCGGATTTTCTACGCTTATTTCCGAGCGTTGACGTAATTGCATTATTGTACAACCCATAAATGTCAAATCAAATAAATACAAAAATATTTTTATCACTTACTTTATTAGGTACTTATTTATAACATTGACTGCTATCTTAACATAATGTGTTCAAATTTACCACCGTGTCTTGCAACGCTTCAGCTTGTGCCCGAACCCGAGTACAAGTGAACATACGTTCGTGTGTGCCCTATATAATTTTTCAGAACGCGAGTAGTCATAGAGACAGCAACCAACCTTACTTTCATTTCGTCTGCAGTGTCGCATTTACTTTTGTAAACCATATCTTTGATAAAATAAAGTCCCGCAGAAACGAATCCAAGCAAGTTAGAACCGGGAATCTGGGAAATCAGGCCCATACCGGCCAATCTATTGATTTCCAAACTCGTTATTTAATTGTATTCTTACTTAGAGTATTAAAAAATCTCAAGCTGATCATATACCTAAACATTTTTATTTAACAAACATGACATAAGGTTAATGACAACCATATGACAATTACAGTCTAACCAATCTAACCAGTGTAGGTGGGCTGTACTTTTTTTTGCCGACAATGAAACTCGTTGTCTTTGTCTATGTCACGTATTTTCCTTTTCAGTAGTTTTCTAGAAAATACCTTGCTAGGTGGCCCTTTTCAGCGAAAACAGCCTTCCGAATAACCACTCTGTCATGATGTTTTGAGTTAAATAATAACTTTACGCCGTTTTCGGTCATTAACCATGGAAGAAACTATTGTCTTGTATAGATAAGATTAATTTACATTTGGGCATTTATCTACTATAAAAAAAAACAATAATTAAATACTAAACCAGCCATTTTCCAGCGCGGAGACAGATCATTGTCGCTAAAGAAGAAGAACAGCCCAGGTAACATTCTGTTTGATGTCAAACAAAACATCTTGTTGATTTTCAACCACGAAAGAGATTCGTTAGCTATTGGAAATACAATTATTAAGTATTTCATATTTCATATGCACGTTTTAAACCAAAACAATATTTTTTTTTAGTACAAATGAATAAAATTGTGCTCAAGCAATTTCAATTCATTCGAAAACAATTTTGTGAAACACGTTAGTTATCCTTTTTATTATTCTAGCTAAACAAATTTGTTTATGATGAAATAGGCTGCGATATAATATTTTAACAAATAAATATATTGCGGGACAATCAATCAATATTTTATTGTTTATGACGATCAAACACTTTTGAGTTCTTGTCAATGTCACAATTTGTTGTGACAGAACATTTGTTGTGTGTTAGTATTATTTGTATTGAGAATAACGTATACCTAACGTAATTAGCCCAAAACTACAATAATAATAAAAACGTAATAAACCTAAACAAGTGGAGCCACTAATATAATCGTTTACGTAAATCCTGCAACAATTATGACGGAGTTGCCAGCAGACCTAAGAAAGGGTAGGTGGCAAAACTTAACATACCTATCTAACGTCTAACGATTGTTTACAAGTAAGTTCATTGACTCTCCCACCAGTTAAGTTTGCACATAATGACATAGTTTCTATGGACAAAATATAGAGGCTAAACAATCTATCCCCAGGAAGGTCCCTCGTCAAATTATACGTTGTATAATAGTACTTATTGGTATTCGTAGGTGCCTTAATTATAAAGATAATATATACTTATATGATTTAAAGTCCTCCCACCACTTTGCCATTAATTTATCTGATATATCCTTGCTCACATAATTCTTACCTGCAATTAATAATACCCTCACAATGACGATAAAGGAACAAAAAGATTGAACCCCGCAACGAACGGGGGCGGTTTAAAGGTTAAAAGATTAAAAAGGGTTTAACCGGTTTAAATCAATGATAGGGATGTGTAACAATGCAGGCTGACCGTGGTCCCCGTAACGTTTATTGGAAAAGTTTGTCTACATTGCATGGTTTAAGTTAAGAGATAACTATCTATAAGTTCTCCAGAGGTTCACGCGTGACGAATACTATAAAAGTGTAAAGATAAAGATAAGTAACTAGAAGAAATCGCACTTTTATAACATGCTTTTGCTTTGCACAGCAGAACTATTATAACAGACATTCAGAATTAAGTACTGAAAAACGACAGATGCTAAACAAACATACCTATACTTTACTTTTTACTTATATGAAACTTACATTTATACTTAGGTACTACTTTTACTTCAGTTTTACGCAAATAAGTAGCAAAAATAAGATATTTATTGTATTTTCCCTTTAAATTACAATTCATTATTGTAAGCTTGAATAATGTCAAAATAATGTAAATATTTTGACAACATACCAAGTATCCCTAAAAATGTGATATTTTTACGTAGGTACGTTGATTATAATTGGTTGTGGTACATCACTATATGTATTTATGAAAGAAAAAAAAAACAGAGAACCCACGAAACGTCACTTTAGTCTCCGGAATAAAAGAATAGGCTTGGTAGTTGGTAAACTAAGCCTAACTAAAGTCGCTTTTTGTCATCGCTTCTTCCTATTAGCACAGGTAGACATATTGAATCTTAGTAGGTACATAGTTTTAATAAAATAATTCTGAATGTAATTTATCTGAAATAATATCATATTATTAAACCATATCGCATTTAAAAGCTAGATTGCAGGGTAATTTTTTTACACAATCAATATTAAAACTCGCTTGCTCCCATAGCTTGCGCCCCAGCGGAACTAAAGGAATGTCCTAAGTCCGCATATATTTGGAGGCAGTGATGGGCAAAATTTATTCGAATGACGGATGACGAATGACGAATAACCAAATCATTCGCGGATGACGGATGAAATTTCGGATGATTATTTGTATTCGCGGATAAATTATTCGCGAATAATTTATCCGCGAATAATTTATTCGCCGAATGAATTGCCACGGATAATTTTTTAATACCTTATCAACTTCTGTTTAAAATAGCTATCTAATTATGAATTCATAACTCAAGTTTCATTTCAACCGCCTAGTTTCATTGACAGAATTTCTTTTAAACATTATGACCTTACTAGTTTACATGGAATTAATTTTATTTTCGGTTATTTTAATGCGAACTACGGGGCCCCTTTTACGGAGATAGTGTCATTGAAATTAGTGCTCCTGGTCGTGACCGTGTTTCGTGTACCCGTAGTAATTAAGATACGTAGCTACGTGTACACGGAGATACGTATCTTATTTATACGTAGATCGGATCCAGTCGTGACCGGGACGTTAAGTGTAGATTTTATGCGTGTTATTAAGACCCCCGAATGTAATGCAAGGGGCGAGTTTTTAAATTCAGTTTCCATACTTTTGCATTTTAAATAAAAATTTAAGAGATCAAAAATAATAAGATGCAAATATTATGTTGGAGGCAAAAAAATAATAGACCAGTACAAATTGTAAAAGATGTGTATTAAAAGAAGCCGAGCGGAGCCGAAGCCGAGATTCGCGGGAACGTAGCCGAATCCAGAAACGGATACGTATCTTTGAAGTGACCGTGTAGTACGGGATCCGCCGGTGCTAAGGCTACGTAGCTACGGTTCCGCGTGTAACACGTATATCACAAGCCCTAATTGAAATGTACAGAAACTTGACAAAATCTATGCCATAGAAATTAGGCGGTTTTTTTGCTCAGAAAGTAATAAAAAGTAATTGACTTCTATGGTATCATTTTCTTCATCAATAGGTATAATTGTGGAATCCGTTCTTGTTATAACAAAATACATAATAGTAGTTTATGCGACAGTGATGCCGAGTTTTTAATAATAGACCCGAGAGTTTTAAGACACAATTATGAGCATACCCTAGTTTTTCTACGACAGCTAAACTAGCGTAAAAAGCTAAATTTAGAAACGTGGCAGAATAGGGAAAATGTTGTGCCCACTATAGAAAAAAAAAACAACAACAGTGCTAATATATTGTATGAAAATCCATAGAAGCAGTATTCTTATGGAACACCATAGACAACGTTATAATGTAGACTTTTTGAATATCGCTGTCAGTCATCTAATTGACAGATACAAGTGCTGGAGTAGAAAAAATAACATACATAATTGCAACAACGCAGGTGTTCATTTTAAACAAAAGTTGTTATTTTACGATAAGCGAAGCGACTGTGGGTTTGGTCCCATTAAAGAATAATGGAAGTATGGTCTTATTTCTTGTAACCTCAACACGTCTGGAAAAAATGTAACAAATTTAATAATCATTCAGGTAGGATAATCCCATTGTGTTGTTGCCGGTCGGCACTAAAAAGCATTTTTCTACACATTTTGCTGCATTAAGATTCCTATTTCGCCACCTAGGCTCAATATACGAATCATTAAACACGTGCAGTTTTTTACTAGGTACATAACAAAATTAACGGGGCTCATATAGATCATATCGAATAGATCACTAAACTCTGAGACGATCGTGAACTTTAGTAAAAATTTGTAATTTTTAATATATGATTCTTTTTTTATTTATTTAATAGAATAGCCAACAAACGTTAAATATTGTTAGTAAATGTATAGGAGTAATATAATAAGTAAGTCATTCGTCAAGTTAAAAACCGGTGGAAATATTTATTCGCCGATAAGTTACTCGCGAATAAATCATCCGCGCATAAATCATCCGCGAATAAATCATCCGCGAATAAATCATTCGCGAATAAAAAATTGGTGGATTATTCGTCATTCGAATGATCATTTAGATAAATTTTTATTCGAATAATGCCCATCTCTGTTTGGAGGTACCTGAACACTTGTGCAATTTAAACTTATTGTTCGACCGCTAATCGTTTACATACCGCGCTTTGAGTTCCACCGCTACCTTTTGGTAAAGACAAAGGTATTCGGATTTCAGCTGTTATTTTATCGTAAAACATTCATTATTAAGTAGTAATTAGATTTCTAATTTATGCGTTTTATTTATTTTTGTGTTTTTGACAAACTTAATTATTTAGTATTATGTATGTTTTTTCTTTTGTCATTGAATGTAGGATAACGGTTAACGTATTTTGCTTGCTTTTGTGACCATGGACAATTATATTTAAAATTTGACTCTATTTTTTGTCATGTTTTAATTTTAGGTTTTGATTAATTGTTTCTGTAATTAGCGAAGGTAGGTATTATTATGTTGACATTTTCAAAAAACTATGCATGCCTTTTGTTACTTATGTAAGAAGCCCATTCAGCGTATTTGACGAAAATATCGGCTTCTCGCCATGACATAGCTTAGTTAGCATAGTTGGTATTTGTAGTTATAAGATTAAAAATAATATTTGTACGCCAATCAGGGCAAAACAAGAACCCAACAGTGACAATGTACTTACATACATATTATATAAATTTAACATAGTCATATAAGCTTGTTTGATGCAAATAAATGATTTATCATTCACACCCGGCTATATGTCCCATAGCCTTACAGCACAAGATCTCGTGCTAAATGAACCATTTTGCGCTTTACTTTAAATTTAACGTTATGCTAATGCACGGTGTTACACAGTTCCTTAGTTGGAAACCAGCCAATTGGTTCTCGACGGGATGCTATTTTTGTAACGATATTAAAGCGTTTTAACTTTATATGTTTAAATGTTTAAGGTTCCGTATCTCAAACGATTAAAACGGAACCCTTATAAGATCACTTTGTTGTCCGTTTGTCTGTCTAGACCCTTTATCTCGGGAACGCGTAGCGATAGCATATTGAAATTAATACCACATACACAAGTCTGCGGTCCATTGAAGCTGTAAAAAAACCAAACCTCTACGTCAACGCAATCAAAAGATAGGGCCGTTTATGTCACATTTCCCATAAATTTGCAATGGGAATCAAAATGTATCGGGTACTTTCCGTTGACCTAGAAGCATGAAATTTGGTAAAAAGCAAGAGCTTGTAGCACAAGTACAGGAAAAAATCCAAAAACCCTATAATAGCCGCACACTGAGAGTTTCGTGCCACCAATATTTTTAATTACCTAACGTCATAAATGGGGGTGGGCGGGGACCATTCTTTGTGCGGAATCCTCGATAGAAGAGCCCGACTTGCACTTGGCCGTTATTTATAGTTTAGTGTATGAATTATTGCTTAGTTACCATTTTTGTAATAACGTAATTTTTTCTGTATTTTGGATATAGGTATAATATACAATCAAAAGCAAAGCCAAAGGTCACTAGGATTTACTTGTATATAATTTTGAACACGAATACATCGAATACGGCAGCCCGAATAATATTTCTTTCCGAGCATTCAAAAAACTGTTAGTGCACGAAACTTTTGCTCTCGAGTGTACCTGTTTAGTAAATTTTGTTTATTATAAGTAGTAATAAGTAATCGTATGTGTAATTGCTTTTAGCCCACGTTATTTAGTTTTGTTATGGCAGATCATTGTCTCCATTAATATTTATTTCCTGCGCCAATTAAAATGTCCCTATTTTACCCTATGGTAGAGAACGCAACTTGTAAAATTCTGTGTTTGGTCCAATAAAGTTTAAATAAATAAATAAGAAGTAATTTTATTTTATACTTATTTTTCTGGTATCTTCTTCTTCTACCTAGCGCTATCCCGGCCTTTGCCAGGGTCCGTTTTCCTACATCCTCTCCTCCACTTTGCACGATCCTGGGCGTCTTCCCTTGTAAGCCCGTTTAGCGTCCTGTGAGTGTTCCTATATTCCAACTTGCAAAGCGGAGCTTCTTGGGTACTAGCGTCTTTAACCGGGCCCGTACTTGACTCGGTAGCCCTAGCCCACTTGTCACAGGTGTAGGGCGATGTGCCTGCGCGTCGTTATGCGGCGACGCCCTAGCAGTTGTACCCAAGTTATTCCTTTTGCTCATCATGTGTTTTGACGTTTCCCGGTTTTACAAGAGCGACTGCCGTCTGACTCTCAACCCCGTAGGGGAACCAGGTGGGTTTCGCCAGAGCCTCGTTTGTTGATCAGCAGGATGACCGCGGGCAGGTGAGGTTGGCTTCAGATCCTTAGGTTGTTGGCTGGATCACTTACATCCCAACTCCCATCCCAACAACAATACTTATTTTTCTGGTATGTTTAATAAATTATTAATTGCCTATACCTATTATTATGTATACCTATATATATGAAGTTGATACATCTGAGCTGTAGACAGACAGCTTGATACGCAAAACTTTCTAATCAAATTGTAATAATTTATTTATTTATTTATTTTTATTGTAAAAATGTTTACATGACATAACAGTAACAATACCAATGCGTCACGAAACTTAGACTAACAAAATATAATTATGTACATTAAGTAACTCAATAACTGGTAACAAACAAACAAATTATATAGGAACAGTAAACAAAAATCACTTAGTTCTAGGCGACGCAATAGCATGGCTCCGTTGCGTCGTCTGAACCAGCGGCATGGGATAATCGCAAGTAATGTCAAACAATAACAACTCAAGTTGAGATTTACCGCTCGTATATTATTATCAAGGGAATGTATAAACATTGTATAAGGTCTATCTTATTTATATCTTAAATACGTTATTGAGTTGTATTCGTTTTCTCGTTTGCTTTAATAAACACATTTCAGCAAGAACTTCTGGAATCAATTAAAAATTAATTAAATGCTCTTGTTAGCCTAGTTTAGCTCATCGAAAATTCTTGGCACATGCCGTTCTTGGAAAGGAAATTATTTATGTCCTATACGCCTAAAACAGTATTTTTATAAAACCTACCTACACGTTTCTTTTCTAGTTTCTTTAATTATGTATTTTTTTCATAAACCTTAAAAATAAGGTCTTCAGTACATTATGCATTGGAAAATATTGGGTAAGTAGGTATGCAGGTTTATAAAGTAAGTATTGTTAACTAAAAGCAGAATTTTGCTCGGCCATTATAGCCAGTAACAGACCCGCAATAAGTTACACCTATTATGACACAAAAGGTTGAGAGAACACTCCAACACGTTCTCCGCATTTTGAGATTGCAAAATACCCTAATAAATCAAAGAAAAACCCGAAAAACACACTCAAACTCTACTTTCTACATATTTGTCATCAGAATAGCACGACCGTACACTTGGGGACAACAAAACTGCTATTCTAGTACGTAATGGTGTCGCTAGTCCGAGTAATGGAGCAAGCGAGCGCGGGGCGTGTGTTTTACAGCCACGATTCCGTGTGTTCACACTTTTTATTGGCCCAGGGTGTACGTAGATTATTTTGATGGAGTTTTGAGTGGGCGATAGTGTTTTATTTTGGTGATGTATTATTTTCTATATGTGAACAGGTTTAATAAAACGGAAATAGTAACGAAACTACGAACTAGAGTTTTCACAACGCTATTGTTGCATTGAATGTATGAAGTGATAACAAAAGCAATTCTCACAAAAGAGCATGAAAGCAACAACGTAGCGATGCAAACCTGAAGATGATTGTTTAAATAAACACGCAGATAATGGAAACATTTATAAAAATATAAATTGTATATTTATATAAAAAAGTCAATCATTAGGAGAGGTAAGAAAATTTATTCGGGGTAATTAAGACGCGAACTGAAAAGTGTATGTATAGTCTAACATGTAAAAACACTTAATATGTATTTAACATTTAGTAACAACCTACCAATAGCGGCAATTTAAAAATATTTTATAAAACCTTTCAAAAGAGACGTTATTTTATTAACTTCAAACAACACTCAAGGCATACCATCCCATGGCGCCATAGACGGTGGTAGCACGACGAAAAGCCTTTTATTTCGCAAGAATGCGCTGAGCTCGCGGGGACAAAATGTGCTCAGTGCACGCTACAATACCTCCGTATAAGAACACTAAAAGATTAAAACTCACAGACTAAAATACATCCCTATATGAAAAGCAGGAAAGTTGCAGATTCCAAAATATTCTCAAACGTAGTTCCTTCCTTCACAATAAACGCAAAATGTATGGGGATTTTTTTAAGAAAACACTCGAAATTTCTTAACGCGTGCTTGTTTTATACGCGACGTGATCCTGGAGTGTTACACAGCTTTGCTTTTAGTTAATAATCTTACGAAAGTTACGTTTAGCATAGATGCCGTGTAAAATTTGCGAGATATGCTGCTGGAACGTAATTTGTTTTAGGCCCTGACAGGCTGCCATCCTTGGAAGTAAAACCTAGCAGTTCAAAATACAAAATAATTTGCATAATCATTTTTAGAATGAGTATAATTTATTTATTCATGATTCATACTAATTCTGCCTCCTCTATTCGTGATAAAAAATAGGTTGAACTAAAATGCAATTCCTATGAAAATAAAACCTGGTAAAATTCATCAGAAACATAATTTTGGCATGTCGCGTTGCACCGCACCTACCAATTACTAAACAGCCAATATCGGCAATTTGAATAGAGAGCGAGGCAAATTTTAGGTCAGTTTTCTAGAAAAATAGGAAACTATTTTTAAACTACACTTTATATTGAGGTGTAATTTAGCTTCACGATTCATTTATTATGTAGATTTTCTGCATTTTTATAAAATTTTAGTACTTAATAAGTTCAGTAGGTATTTTTCTAACATTTATGGCGTTGGTCAGCGCGCGTAGCTAAGATGCCAATCGCTCACGCTTAATAACGTATCGTAGCTACCTTTCTCTATCACTCTTCCTTATTAGTGTGACAATGACAGTTGCGTTTCGTCAGCGACTGAGCGTGAGCGATTGGCATCTTGGCTACACACCCAGGTCGGACAATTTTGTTAACTTTTCTTCCTAGCGTTTTCCTGGTTCAAGCCACGGCTCATGTAGAGAGCCAGGTGTCCGCTTTGGCAACTAATAGCAAGATTTGGTGTAGGCACTAGTTTTACGAAAGCGACAGCCATCTGACCTTCCAACCCAGAGCCTTATTTAAGTCCGGTTTCTTCACGATATTTTGCTTCATCGAAAAGCGATTGGTAAATATCAAATGATATTTCGTACGTAGGTAAGTTCCGAAAAACTCAATGATACGCCGCCAGGATTTGAAGCCAAGACCTTCGGATTGAAAGTCGCACGCTCTTACCGCTGGGCTACAAACGCTCTTACAACTTTTAAACAGCGTATAATCATCAAACCGATTTCGAAGTTATAATACCTACACCGAAAACCAAAGAACTAGGTACTTCTTATTTATTCTACGGATCTGTGCATAATTATCTTGATAATAGAAATACTAGGCATCATTTTAATTAAACTGCTATAAGACGTAACTCATGATCATGAAGTGCTTCAAGATTGAAATTAAATTTCTAACAATTTCGAACTGCAAAAGGCTTTGAGAGAACAAAAGCGCTCTCGCATCAATCACTCCAGCACCATTGTGTGAGGCGTCTGTACTGAACTTTCCAAGCCCTTTGAAAGTAATAAATCGATGTTACCGAGAAATTGTAACTTCATCCGGAAGATTTCCAAGCGTCAGCGATTTTTTGAAGTATCTAATTAGTTTTTAGTTGCTGATTGAAATGAAGTTTGTAAGTTTAAAGTAGGTAAGAAGTGCCCGTTGGAGCACTTTGACTTTTATTACTTTGTTAAGATCTAAACCAATCCAAGCAAAAAGTCATAAAATTTTATTTCGTCTTTTATTTAATAACAATAATTTAATTTATAAACTTTTTTAAACTATCGCTATTATACAACTGTATAGCATGAATTAAATCATTTATTAAATATAGGTAATAAATGTTTTGATTCATGTTTTTTTAAGTAGTCACACTACTATATATAAGTTATAAATTGAAAGAGATGTCATATACTACAGAAAAAGTGACCAAGGGCAGGGCCTTGGGACCTGGGAACTGGGGACCTTGGTCACTTTTTCTGTCATGACATCTCTTTTTATCACTATTATTTGATATTTTAACTAAACACGGTGTCTTCCCACTGTTTTTTATTGAAATGGAGCTCTCAATATTGTAACATCATCGAAATATTGAAAATTCAATTTTAATAAAAACACCGTGGTAAAAAAATGTGTTCCTTAATCTATTTTAATCTCAAAAAAGTTGTTAATTGATAAATTATGAAATCGTCTCCATAACTGTTTTTATGAGTTAAGGATGGTAATAATTTTCCTGTCTGAACCCCTAGTTAGGTATTAACGATCACCTTAAAATTAAAGCATACCCCATAGGAAGTAAGCGCATTTAGATAAGAGAAATGTTAATTTATTATTCACACGCCATTACATTTGCCGCTACCGCCGTTCATGGAAGTGCATGGTAATGTCTTCCCAGAAGGTATTCCGGAGTTATGGGTTTGCGGTATTGGTAACTTGTAACTCATAGTATAATATCCATAGTTTGATATGCGTATTATTTGAAACGGTTCTCATTAATGTACATAACTACATGTTCATAATACTGCTTTGAACTGGTTGGTGTATGGCTATTCATACGGTAACGCATTAATAGACTTGTCAGTCCATACAATGATATGATTTATCTGCATATTCTTTTGGCAGAGGCCGCTGCATGTATTGAACTTAATGTAAACAACAGGTAATCTTTGAAATGCAGGTAAATATAATGTAATCGTCCAACCATATCACCGTTTAGCAATGTCATTGGTTGAAATGCTAAACAAACTAAACTATTAGGTACCGGGTTACTCACGTCAATAAAGTCGAAATAGCTCGACATGTTTCGGAACGGTCCGCGGCCCATAATTTTATTTATTTTTATTTATTTAAAACTTTATTGCACAATACAAATGGCACAAATGGCTGACTTAATGCCTTAAGGCATTCTCTACCAGTCAACCAATGGGCTAATAATCATGAGTGAGATGTCCTCGCGGCTCGCGGCTCGCTGTCTAATACTCACGGGAGTTTTCTATTTAAAATATTAGGTAAATAGTTTAAAATATACAAACAATCGATAGAAATAGTTAACTGAAAGATTTAGTTCAATAAACATCATTAATCGGTTTTGTCTCTATTGATTTTAAAAGCTGAACATACTCGTAATATTGAACAACAGTGTGCCTGTGTAATTAACAGTTCCAAATATTTCTTACTCAGTAGTCAAAGTGTGTTTAAGGAACTCGTAATTCTAAACGTAAGATTTTTATTTTTTACAATAAAAAATATTTCGACCACCAAAACAAAACATTGTAATCTAAAACAACGGTGTGTTTCACAGCTTGCGAGTTATCGCAGTGTTTTCCTTAAATTTAGGGTCCCGCACGTGACCCGGCGGCGAGTTACGAGCCAAGTTCACGGGACCATTTAAAGATGCTGGAGTCTACGTGAGACCCCGGACCCATAGGTTTGGGGGAAACGATTTGAAGCTCTTGTAATTACAATTTTTAATGACATTAAATAAAGTTATGACCTGCTGATAGGACTCCGAGTTGACCCCCAAATAGGTAATGCAATTGTTCATCTATTTTATAAAAGTTCAATCAGTAACGCGTACAAACGTCTGCATAGAGCTATTGCAGACGCTTGGACGAGAGAGTGTGAAAAAGAAATGAAAAATCAGGCATTTAGGAAATGAAAATAGTTTTTTTGGACTGCAGTTTATTTCTTTCATTTATTTACATTTATATTTAAAGCTTGTTTTCGGAAACGCTTCGGAAAGAACTAGTTTAATTGGAATATTTCATTCACAGCCAAATTTTGTAATATTTTTCGCGAGAATAGTTGTAACACCAAAATAACTAAAAATACTAAATATCAAATTAAAAGCGCAACAACATAATCCGATAATGCCGCCCTTACGCCTACAATGGAAACCCACTCGGGCCCTATTCTTGTGATCGTGACATAACACAAACGCGTGTACAGTCGCCTAACTTGCGCCGTTGGTTGTGATTTGTCTGCTCGTTCCTTCTTAATTGTTTGACCTGCTTGTGTTGATCTCTATCAGATGGCGGATATAGACATGGAGAATAAGGTTAGCTGCTGGGTGTAATTCATTTATTTTCAAAATATATACAGAGATATAACTTACCTACTTACCTACCTCTACCTACCTTAAATCTAAATAAGGTCCTTGAGGCATTGTACCTAGGATGCTAGAGGCAGTTCCTCGTTGCATCGCAATGCTGATACGTTGTGCGAGGAAGCCACCAGCTCTTCGGTCACCAGTTACATCAACTAGACATTTCGCGATTTCTAGAAAAAATAATAATAATTTGTGTGATAATTTTATTTATCTACTAAGAGAAATCAAATATTAAAACTAAGAGCACATGTAGCTATAGATACCTACATAATACGCTCCTATGAAAAAAATCACGGTTTTCTAAGCAAACTCTTTGTTTTTATTATGTGAGAATCTTACACAAATCGACCTTTGTACTTTTCTATTTCTTCCTGTTTGTACCCTTATACCGAGTACTCATACCGTACCAGTACCCAGTATTCATATGAGCTAAAAAGCGAAAGCTAAATACTATTAGCTAGGAGGTACTTTTACTTTTATTCACAAACACAAGTTAAACAGTGTAGCAGTGGAGTCGAGGTGTTTAACTTGAATATTGGCTGAGATCCCGTGCCTACTTCCGTTTTCACCTTATTATCTTGTAGGTGACTGTTTTATGCCTATATTCATCCACTAAAAGGTACCAAGAACTACCTCGACAATGTTTGAATTTGAATATATATTCTTCATCTGTTTTTTTTATACCATTAATGAAATGTTAGTAAGTTTATTTAAATAAATGAGACTAAGAAACAAGCAAGTGACCAAAAAGAATCAGCAGTATCAGCACAAATTAAACCAACATTCAATAAAGAAGCCGAAGGTTTAACAACTTATAAATTTCAAAGGGCGGGTATCCTGTAAAGGAAACAAAAGTGGTCCATAAATTTGAAATAATTCCACCTTTTACTGTAGGGCCTGCTAGTGTTGTATTGTTGCTGATATCTTTGGAACCGATTATACAATGTATTGCTAGCCTTTGTGTGTGCCTATTTAATAAAATAGTAATATCTGAGTTGTGTTGCTTCTCAACGAAAATAATGCTGTGTGTTGCTTCTGACAATGACATAATGTTTTGAAATAATGTACCTACATATTTTAAAGAAATTATACTCCAGTAAAGACCAATTATGAGTTTATGACACATACAAAGTATAATGCTTTTGACGCTCTTCTGTTTTGTAACAACAAATTAAGAAATTTATCTCGCGCAGTTCAATATTCTGATATAATGTAGAAACACATATCGCCGGTATGACATATCTATTGATTTATCTGGAATAGGTCAAATACCAGGACCAAAATAGTTAGTTATTGTGTATTTCAAAAGCGAAAACTACAATGCACAGCATGTACTTTCCCATAACGCATAAAAATATATGTTATAAGTAGGTAAAGAATTATCTATCGATAATTTTTTTTCCTACTTGCAGTACATATTCATGTGCACATATTCGAATTGAACTTACCTTAAAGCCCATCCCTAGCCGAAACCGCGACCGCTTGATGCGGATTCAGGTCAAACGTAAATAAATTTAGTTTGCTTTGTCCATTTTAAGCACAGTTTTGTTTGGGAATTTCCTCCGAATATCTATTGTAGGCGCTGTGGTCTGTTTGATACGGTGCTTAAACTTTTTGTTTGGTTCTGGTTACTTTGGTTTGTAATAAAGGAAATTGGAATACGAAAGCAATGAAGGTACTTATTGTTCCACAACACCCTTTGTGTGAAGCACCTATCTACATGCAAGGGTTTATTTTGAAGATCTATTTGTATGGCGCTTAGGAATAAAACATGGATAGTATGTATAAATGTATGTAACTATCAACATAGCGAGAACGTGAACACATTAAATTTAATCAGGCGTATGGAACTCTCCGAATTCAAATCGATCGTCTTTTGTCTTGGGTCAGTACGGACACGCATGGGTGGTTTGTATTCGCTTTTTGTATGAGAAAGAAAAATCTGTTCTTACTGTCTATTATAAAACCATATTAGTAAAAATATAATATTCCTAATACATTTTGTGAAGGCTGGAACTCCTAATAAACTGTAAATAAAAGGTGTAACAAAAATGCTGGTGATCCGTTTAAGGGCATAATCAGTATCGAAGTCAGATTAAGAAAAATAGTAAGTAAAAAAATATACAAAGCAAAAAAATATAAGCCAGTTAGGGAGGGGTTCGTAAGTTCTACATATGTAATAATCCTCACAGGGTTCTTATAATTTACATTTTTTTAATTTTTATTATAGAATCAGGCAATCTATTACTAGCTTTGTCCCCTCTGGGCATTATAGTCCAACCTTTGTTTTTGTTTTTTATTATTTTTATATTTTTGTATGTAGGTAGTTTGCACAGGTAACTTTTTGATTGACGCGGAGAATTCGCACTCTCAGTCATCCATCACCATAACTCTGTGAAAACGAGTGCTGTAAAGGGCTCGAAACGTAGGGTCATGGTGTTAATAAACGCGATTAATCCGTTCTAAAGTGTTTAATTTTATTGTAGTATAATTATATAAAATGTTATAATGTAACTTTCGACATAAAAATCCTAGTGTCAAATAAATATACCTACTCATTAATAACCCTTCACGTAAATTTTAAAACGAGCGACGGTAAATTTCATCTTCACTATAAAATATCATAATTTTTGTGAAAAATCTCTGCCTAGAAAGGTAAGATTTAGCTTGTCATCAAGCAACGTTGCAGTTTCTAGTTACCCCTACCATTTTAATATTAAAACAGATAATTTTATTTAATTAAATTTAAACATCTGTAACATGAGAAACGTCACTGGGTAATTCCATGGTAACTTACATTACAATCAGAACTTTTCACTATGAAATATACTCATTAATTATATTTATAACAATAAGCAACCCTTCTTTTTTTTGTGCATTTAAATACAACACTGTGAGTCCTGTATATTAAACTTAAGATCAGACGAAACCAACTTATAGTCTCACGCCAACACAATATAATGTGCTGGTAACTTACGTTACATAAAAAGGACACGACGTTTTAAGACCTTTTTGTAAGTGGGAATTTCTCTGATAATATCAGCGGATTTTTTTTACACTAATAAAAACAATTAAGTCAAGAATCAAATTATTTAATGCTACAACAAAAAATAGTCAACTTCTCTTACAGAATTAACTAAAAAAATAATACAGTGGTCACTTTCGTTACATGCAAATAGTAACTTACATTACCTCCGAACAAGATAGTTAGATTTGCACATTTTCTTGCATAAAAATACAATAAAAAATATTGGCTGAGGACTATTAGACTAATAGTTTAGTCTAATAGTCCTCAGCCAATATTTTTTTGCTCTTTCTTTAATTTCGAACTACAGCTTTACCAATAGATTGCGGGGTCATACGTATAGAAGTTTCACTGGTAGTTAAGTTGGTCAGTTCATTCAGTTTTTTCTGATTTCTATGCTTATATACTCTTTCTTTGATTTTTTTTCCATTTTCTTTAATAATTTTAACTTTTTTTGATGACAGTAACCGCTCTATTTCTTCTTTTTTCTTTTGCCTTGTTTTTCGAGTTGCAAGTTTCGTTTTTTCTTTATATTCCTCATATTTTCCGTTCTCCTTTAACTTCTCCCTTCTTCTTCTCATCTTTTCAGCAGCACTGAGTGGCATTTCAACTGCAATTCATATTACATTATAAGGGTAACTGTTGTTACATGCGTGTAACGTAAGTTACCGGTAACTTACATTTCAAATTTTGATAGCTAATTAAAAAGAAAGGTTTTGTTCTGAGAAAAAAACAATAAGGCTATATAACTCGCTATAACAATATTAAAGAGAATCACCAGAATCACTGAACTAATTTTAGTATTTTTTGATATATTGGAAAAATAATACAAAATGGTAACTTACGTTTCAATTAACAAGTATGTATTTTTGATTTGCAATAACTTTGAATACGTTTCGTAAAATGTTACTTTGTTTGTAGTTTTATATAAAGTAATAACAGGACTAAAAATAGTAAAGAAATACTTACCGATTACTTCTTAAACAACTTTAAAATTTACTGATCTTTTGGTCCGTTTTCTATTCACATTGAACTTGAGTTTTCCTGTGTAATAAATGACACGTAATATGCGAAAATACATCGACAGAAGTGACAAAAAAGGTCATAATACGTTACTCCAGACTCCAGACTATAGACAAACGATTGAGCTGCAAATAGTATTGATAAACCTATATTTAGAAATTGATAAATTTTGATCTCTGTCATGGAATTACCCCACTTCGATATATCTGGTGGTGACTGTAGAGAAGTCGCCATCACCATCAGATATATCGGAGTGGCCAAGCTGCTTACAAATATTTGAACGCCTTTATTGTCAAGGCGTTAGGTTAGAGTGCTTGTTAAGATATTTTTGACCACCTTTGCTGCTCCTATATGCCTGATGGCGATTGTATATATCTATAACGAAATAAAAGCGACCTAGACTAGTTCTATAATCGGTAACACCTCCGGGATCATGGCAGCAACCGTCCAAAATTTCGATAAAATGCAATTTCGAGGCAATTCACCTTTGAACAACACATAGGTACAGTATGTAACGTCTGTAGGTGCTATAGATACTTCTCTTTGGTTCTAGTGTAAATCCCATGATTATAATTTTAAGTAGGTCTTTGCTTATACAGATACTGGCTTATACCTATTTAACATTACATTACCACCGGATACATATATATATACGCCTGAGAAACGTTCTTTTCCTTCTAGATGATGACTTAGATTAAAATAGGTATCTAAGTGTCTGATTTCCCGTGAGTTTCAAGTGACATTCAAGAGAGTTCCATCACTACGAGGAGGCGCATAATCCCCCGCCACCCGCCAGCGAGCGGCCGGGAACTCATTAACAGCCACATAAAAAGGTTTTATTACATAATATTTTTTATTCGGAAACTGTTAAAACTAAATTCTGAGCGCTCTTGCACATATAAAAAATATAAAAACTGTTAAATACTTTGTTGGGGTTTTCGAAACAATCTTATTATAAATATCTTGCAGTTTGATGACGATGTTTGATATTTTATTCACGAGACAGGGTCGAATTACGGGATAGCCTGGGCCCAGCAGTGGGCCACTGAATCAGGCAATGAAAAAAACACTAGACTCACACTAGAACCGGGACGGGACGGGATGGGACGGGACGTGGCGGGACGGGAAAATCTGTCAATTTCTATAGAAAGCGTCACGTGACATCCGAGGGCTCCGAGCTATCACGTGATTCTTTCTAAAGAAAGCGTCACGTGACATCCGAGAGCTCCGAGCTATCACGTAATTCTTTCTATAGAAATAGTCAGATTTTCCCATTTCGCCCCGTCCCGTCCCGTCCCATCCCGTGCTAGTATGAGCCATCCTTAAAGTACTTACTCCGACAACTTAACCATAAACTGTAATTTGATACATAAAAAGGGTCTTACGGTTAACAATGAAACATACCTACTTACTTTAAACCTAGTTCCAAGGCTAAGGGATATCAACAGATTGTCCTTGTTCGAAAATCAAACGCGTAAAAAGGAATTACGTTCTCAACGAGTTTAATCAAGGCAATTGAGGGACCCTAATTAATCCCAGTCTGTACGTTTGATTAAAAATAAATCGTCTTGTCTATGCTCGTCCCAAATTCTACCGGATCATAAGCTCACTTGAAAAATGTAGTCGGAAAATGTTGATTAAAACTGGTAACGGGTATGGTTTCTGCTAATTACCAGCTGGCTTTAAGTGGGGACCCAAATCAGGATATTTTTTTGTTTTACGATTAATAACCCTGGTAGAAAAGTTTAAGTATACTACTACAACATAAAATAGAATCTTCTAAGTAATAACCATTTAAAACAGTTGAGGCGTATGGAGACCGTCTGGGAATGTAAAACCTTTAAAAACCTTGAAGATTGGCCTGAACCTTGCAATTTTCTTTAGACGTCTTAAAGGGGGTGGAAACTGGGTCAATAAATATAACGACTTCTACGTGGACGAATTCGTGAGCGGAGATTAATAATCTTGAAAGTAATTCTTACCTAACAAATGAACACGAGTTTTTACCACGGTTTTTAGAAAGAGGGTTGGTCGTTATGCCTATCCTTAAGTTTTAACTTACCTGCAGACTTCAGTTGTCTCCTAAATAATATGGCAGTTGCAAAATATCGGGAACTCAATTTTATTAATAAAATCCGTGATAAGACCCCGTGTTTATTAGTTAGAATGTCAAATCCGCGATAGTTTCAAAAGTATATAATCGTTATCGAACTGACAAAAGTTTTTATTTTTAATACCTGTGGCGACAACTATTAATCATAATTTATGCCAATAGTTTAGTTATAGATATTATAGAATAATTATTACATTAAGATTTAAAATACCGTTAGGGCACCGCGCATTGCGAGCGCAGACACAGTACTTTGCTCGCTCGGAGCATATTATGATTAATAGTTGTCGCCACATACCAAAAACTAATAGGAAAATATTTATTGCTGTCTATAAACTACCACTTTAAAACGCCACTTGCATAGTATGAGTAATTTTGGCTTGGAAATTAAGTAGGATTCATTCCTTATTCCAGTTTTATGCTGCTATCAAAATTTGATGGCCGGATTGTAAAGAAACGTGCTGTAATCAAACGTAAAACACATTATGGCAGTATATATTAGAACAGATCTTCAAACGACGTTCTGTGGGCCAAAACCAGCCCGCGAACATCTAAATTTTTGCCATAAACCACACAATTCGAAATCCAGATTGGCCCTGGGGCGGGAGAGCCGAAGGGAGTATCCATAAATTGTTCTTGCATAACGGTAACGTTCAGAAAAACAACTCAAAATCATTTTTAATTCAAAGAGATCGGTCACTTTGAATGAAAATGATTTGGAGATTTCGTTTTTATTCGGACTTTCTATCCTAAACTAAACTATCTAAACTAAAATATTTACTGTAAGTACAAAGGTATTACAAAACTCCTAAGAGTCCTTATTCATTAAAAACATCATCATCTCATTAAACTGATAAATATTTTAGTGGATACTTTTTCGGTATGATTTAACGTAAGTCATAATATTTTCTTTCTTTTTACTATCTTAAACAGGGCTTTCTTCTACCATCTTATTGTGGTTTAAAAGCAGACAATTAACATGCATTTTAGTGAATTTTGATACAGAAATTAACCAATTTATATCAAAAGTCGGGTTTTTTCCGCATAAACATTATTACACGGAATAAGTCCAAGTTTTGGTTCTATTGGTACCTAAAATAAAAGATCATAGGTATATTAATTAGTTTTCCTGGGCTTTTTCCGCAACTCGACATCCATTGTGTCTTTTTTGGGTGGTAATGTAAAAAATGGTTGATTGGAATAGGGCTACCCCTATTCCAACCATCCTAGCTCCTTCATGAAACCTAGCAATAGTTTGATAGGTAAGGAGGCAGCTCCTTTAGTGTGTTAGGAGTCCCTAAATACGTACTCCTGTATACTTCTACCTGTCTGCAGTCTATTAGAATATGTTTTGTTGTTTCCATGTAGGCTCTGCACCTAGGACTGTCAGTTTTACCCATGTTATATAGGTGTTTGTTTAGTGTGTTCTGTCCTCTGATTCTGATTAGCCCTACTATTTTCTGCAGTTGGTGTCTGAGTGTCTACAGTAGGGTTTTCGTGAGGCTGTACTAAATAACTCCGGTAGGACTTCTTTGGTTTTTCTACATGTATCCGAGTCTTCCCAGTGTTCGTTGTGAAGGTGTCTGTGATGTTGGTTTAGTTAGTTTTGTATGTACTATTAAGGTGGAATGATAGGTTCTGGTCCGTATGTCGGTGTCTCTGACCCTCTTCTCGCTAGTTCATCCCCTGCGTCGTTCCCTCTGAGCCACTGTGCCCTTTTATCCATTGTATTGTACAGTCACTCTGTTTCCTTCCTCGCTTACCTCCGTGAAGGTGTTGTGACATTCAAGTATGAGCTGCAAAGTAGGTTTCTCGCTGCGTAGCGCTTGCAGTACTAATTTACTGTCTGACAATATTAGTATGTTTTCATTTTTCATTTGCCTTCTCCTTACTGCCTTGCAGGCTTCTATTATTGCTACACACTCCGTTTGGAATACTGCGTTGTGTTTTCATGTAGGTTTGAAATGTGTATCTTTAAGTCTTCTGGGAAGATACCACATCCTGTTCCTTCGTTTGTTCTTGAGCCATCAGTAAATATTGTAACGTTTGTTTGTTTTAGTCCTTCCTTCGGGTCATCATCATCGTTTTTGGTATTTTGCCAATCGGTGCTTCCAGTATCGGCATATAAGAGATCATATTTTCATAGATCTCCTTGTGTGCTGAGCTGAGGTTTAGGTTTTTCAGCTGAAGCGCTGTGGCGGCCACTTCCTTCTGTATGTATGATACACATGTGTTTAACAGTCGGTTAATACTAATATTTAAAAGTAAGTACCTACGTACCTATAGTAAAAAAAACTTTTGCCCTAGTTACATTATCTATTTATTTTTAACGCTTTTGAAAACGCAATGACATGTCGCTACCTAATCTTAAATTTTGATTCACAGGTTTTTTCGCTTGCCAAATGTTGACATTACCTACCTTAAGCGCGAGCTTATTAAGGCTTACTGCACCTCTGGGGTACCCTAGAGCAGGGGTCTCCATTTTACGGCCCGCGGACCGAACTCAGCCCGTGTGTTTCCAAATTGACCCACAGAAAGTTAAAAGTAATTTTTTGCTACCATAATCCAAACATAGACACACACAAGCTAAACTAAGACGTAACTCCCCGCTATACTCTTATTACAGAAATTGTTTACTATCAAAACCGTAAGTTGTTTAGCACACTATGAATAAAACATGTTCCATGCAAAATTCCAAGCAACTCAACTTCACAGAATGTCGCAGCGTGAAACGGGCCACAGTATATTGTACAAGTTTACTATTAAAGTTGTTGGCCTAGTTTCTACTGCGACTTGCTACTGAATTCACAATATTTTTTATCATGACTGGTTAACCCACAACTATAAAAACTTGAGCTTGAAATCCGTTACAGCTGCATGTTAATCAGAGACCACATTTTACCGGCTTTTTTAAACAATTCTCGGTAAGTATTTTGAATAACGCTCCTGGGATGCATTTTATGTGTGTGTAATTCTGTCACAACTCATACTTAGAGACGTGCACAGCTTGTATAATATGTAAGTAATTTAGATAGTACGGGCAAGTTGCTTTAAGTACCCATGTTAGAGATAACATGTTGTCTTTTTAGTTGTAGGTCGTCAAGACACAACCATGCAGTGAATATTTAGAATGTTATTTTTAATACATATTTATCTTTTAAAGTATGTATAAATAAAATAAAATATATTAGACATTCTATGGCGAAATGTTGCGAAAACTTCGGGCATTCAGATTCAGTCTGTTTTGTTATGCCATGGTTATGCCACTATGCCTTCCTATAACGCTATCTATTAAAAATCGTACCTACTTAGTCTAATGTGCTTTACGATACGTTGTTATTTACACTACACGTAACATAACCGTTTTGGATTCCGTACCTATAGTTAACCGCTGTCCGTCCGTCTGTCTGTATGTCTGTCTGTCGGTCTGTATGTGTGTCTATCAGTTTATCTGTCCTTCCGTCTGTTACCATGTGATGTATTTATGTTGTCCCTATAAAAACAAATACAAAAAAAAAGTAAATATTTAAGGGGGCTCCCACTTTTTACTCGTTTTAGCTCGATATTGATGACGTTATAACAGGGCCCTTGAAATATTCACAGAATATTCAGTTATATATTCACTTGAAAAATAAATAATTAAATTAAAATAAATAAAATATTTAAGGAATACAAAAAACGTGTTTTTAGCGTTTTTATACCTATACTTGGCCGGCTTTTAATAATATTTTACAAGCAAGTAAAAGCAATAAAGGTCAATCCCAATATTCCCAATCCTTCTTGTTAATACGAACAAAATTCCTCACGACAAGATTAAATTTAAAGCAAAGGCGAACCACCTTCATTGTCTTTAATATTAACATTATATTAACAGGCTAAATAATAGCGACCCTCACCCTTAGAAATAACTCACTAAGAAGCTTACCAAAAAGGACGGCAATTTACGAGAAATCTTATAAAGTAACACAAAACTAATTTGTAGGAGCGTACATACAACGAAATAAGGCTACGGCACTAAAACTTGAGAACACGTGTACCTATGAACACCTGGGCTAACATACCGTTGCTGTTCTAAAGTTAAATTAGCACTTTTACGACACGAGTGTTAAAGTCTCTTTTTGAATGGCGAAAGTTGCGGAAAATCGCATACATAAAGTTGTTGAAGATGCTACGTAAGTCTGGAGTGACACACTGTTGTGATGATATTAATACAAGAAATGTTTTTAAGAATTTGTATTATTAGATTTGGTATCTTTATATTCCAGTGAGACTATAGAATAGAGTTCATAGAAAAATAAACAAGAAGAAAAAAAGTAAGAGATAAATATGGCTTATTGCGTGTGCCATTTGGCTTATCTCAAGAAAAAAAATTACACCAACGCACCCAATAAAAAATGTAACAATTTTTTTTTCGCAATCAAAGTCAAAAATCATATTCATACAAATTAAGTTAAGGTTTATTTGTGTAACTAATAATAATGTCACTCAACAACAATTTAATATATACAAGTTTTACCGACGTATAACTAACATGTAATTGGCTTTATGTCATTTATTCCTATTGCTACTATGTTTTCTGTAAGCTGTTGGTACTCCTTATAATAAATAATAATAAACATCAGCAGCATTTAAAAAATAGCAGCATCAGTCAAGTTTTTGTTTTTACTAATTTGTTTTTTTTATGTTTTAACTCGTGAAACGCCTATCTGACAATGCTGTCCATCCTCCCATATCCTATGTTACACGGCACGCCTAATTTGGGTTTACGAGGCCAACTAAGGGCGAACCAAGCGACCGACCATGCGAGCTGAAACGACCATGAAAGAGTAAACAGTTTTGTTTATGTCTTGGAGAATGGAAGAGCCTAGTATTCCAGTAAATGAGATTCCTAGGTTGTTTTTGATATGATACAATTTGGAGACGTAAAAAAACAGGATTGAACAAAATCTCCGGTTGTAATTTCTTAACTTATTTATTAACATTATTTAAACAATTTTAAGATCTCGGTGGAAAAGTGTATATTATATCATTAATCGTTGCATGCCTAATAATATGCCTAGTAGTCCTGCCATCATACTAGACATATTAGCCCCGATAAAAAATTCAAGATTATTTTTACCTACTAACAACACCGAATCCAGGAGATCCAAACTTTCCTTAATTCGAAATAAATCCTGAATTGAATTGAAACAGAAAATTGAAGGTAAACATCAGTTATAGACCATGATCTGAAAAAACTTTTTAAAACATGAAATATGAAAAACATGGCGCGCTCTATCTAAATTACTGTTATAGAACAAATGTTTCATAATAAATAAGAACAGCTATTAACGTTTGTTAATTCCGAAAATCACTGGAAATTTTTCCGATATTTTCTGATGTAGGTACACTACAAAAGTATTAGAATACTGATGAGCTAATTAGTAAAGCCGCAAATGCACCTGTTTAAGTCACTTGGATAGTAAAGTTACGTGTTTGACCTACTCGATGTGTTTTCTACGGGTGAATGCTCCAGAAGGGCTAGTATAAAAGTTGTACGACATTAACTCCTCGACCGCGTTAGCGTATCGAGGGGTCAAAATATGAAAGTTGCCGGATGATTTATATAAACGGCAAACATAATTTGAACTCCCGATACGCTAACGCGGTATAGTAAGAGATGTATGTACTCGCCTATGGCCCGTGGCAAGATACCTCGGGACTCGTGAAGTAATGACATACTTTCCGCACTAGCATAGAAATAGTACATTACCTAACTAGTGCGGTAAAACAAAGAAAGGCCGAGATCGCAGATGTTTGCGACCCGAGCTGCAAGCGAGGGACGTAAATATGCGATCAAGGGCTTTATTTATTACCTCACGTGTTAGGTACATCATTTTATGCCTACACTTGGGCAGAAATCGGCATTTTCCGTACGCGTAGCGTGCGGAAAAAGGCACTTTATGGCCAGGTGTGGCATAAAGTACTATTTCAACACACTTGCTCGTAACGATGTTCTTATCGTCCAATCCAAGATATTAAATACTCGTACTTTTCCATTATATTATAGAACTAGTTCGGTAATGAGATAACCCCATCAAGTTAAGTTTATACCCTACGAGACTAAGTTACGTACACAGACAAGACATTCAAATTTTCTCGGATTAGGAAGATTTTTTTTCAAACAAAGTACCTACGCTGTCTTTAGCCGCATAATAACTTATATATTTAAAACTTTATTGCACAGTAAATAATGTACAAAAGGCGAACTTAATGCCAGAAGGCATTCTCTACCAGTTAACCTTTCGGCCAAACAGAGATCAAAATTTATAGGTGGGGTAAATTTATAGGGTAGGTAGGTGTTTATTATGCGTTAAAAAGCAATATCTCCGTAGTAAGTAGAATATATGGATTAAACCCTTCTGAATGAATTATTATATATGATATAATATTAAATTATTCATAATTCATAATAATTAGTGGTTTAAACAAAAACGATTATTTTTTTTATTTTGGTTGTTTGGCGGCCTTTGCTACAAATTTGCGCGCGAAACTCAATTCCGTAACCGTAACCGTAAAGTGGCCACACCAGCCAGCCGTTCAGCTGCAAGGACTCGGAGGCGTTGGTCACACGAAGGAGGGAGGGACGGAAAGACTCGTCGAGATTACTCTAATGCACGTGCTAGTACGATCCAGGTCGTCGGTCAGAGACGTATAGTACGGTGGTTTAACGACCTCCGACCGGACTTGCCCATACCGAGATAGGACGTGTATCGGGGTTTTCTCGCGCATTTTTTCCATCGTCTGCCGCCTCGGCATGCTCAACTGGCCCTCCTGCCCAAGAAACCAGTGCGCCAATAAGTACAGGTTGGGAGTGTAGGGCTTGTGCAGTCCAGGATAGGAGTTGACGGGAGAGAGAACCAGACCGAATACCAGCATCGTGCCCAGTAATAGGGAGAGATAGATATATATGTGTGTAAATATATAGGTACGAGAAGGATGTTGACTGCGCTTACGTTACGTTTGTTGTTTAATATACGTAGTCGCCCATTATTGGGCTATCACTGATCCTGACCCGGTAGCGGTTGGTTGGTCTCTTCTGCCTCGGACTCGGTATCAGTCTCTGGTTGTTTGTAGATCTGTTCTACTTTCCTCTTGAATAGGTCCCTATCCGGTGCTATGCGTTTCCAATAAGCCCGGCTTTTTTTGGTGTATCGGGTTATATCATGGTTCAGTGAGTCGATCCAAGTGAAAATAGGCCTACCTACTTTTCTTCTGCTTTCCCTGTAGTTCAGTGCTGCGTGGAGGAGATGTGGGTGAGATCGTCGGAGAATGTGGCCATAGTACGATAGCCTACGTACTTTAATGGTTTTAACAAAAACGATTATTTTTTTTATTTTGGTTGTTTGGCGGCCTTTGCTACAAATTTGCGCGCGAAACTCAATTCGAAAAAAATGCACTCCAATGGCGCGCCGCGGTAACTTGTTCTAGTAAAACTTTTGTGTCCGTTTTCTCCCTTTATTGTTATGATAAAAAGCAACTAGCAAGCCTCGGGTGGATTTATTACCTGATCATGTAAAATATTTTCATCAACCGACGCCGAATAGGCATCGCAAGAAGTACTTAAACTTCTCAATAAAGTAGGTACTACCTATGCCAATTAACATATGGGCATTCTGACAAGATTCGCTCAAGTAAGTTAACGTAGTGTGTAAGTTAACAAGTGTGTTGAAAAATGTCGTGTGAAACGTGTGTGCATGATCATTATACACATCAGCTTCCTTATTGCGCACTCGCTTTTAACTCGCGCGCACAATATCGCCTGGTGTATAATGAAAATCATAGCACACTTGTATCACATTGTACTACTACAATACAATTGGCTTTTTAGTACATGTTTACATTTATGAACCTCCAGGTCTGTTTTTGACATATTTTTGTAACGAATATTTCTTGTATATGACTGTATGTGTTCTGAAGAATTAAAAAAAAAAAAAAAAAAAATACGATACAAGGGCGAAAAAGAGGAAATTTGCAACGAGTGGCGATAAATTAAAACACGACCGTAGGGAGTGTTTTAAACCGACACTAGTTGCGAGTTTCCTCTTTGCACGTGTATCGTACAATGTTTTACAGTACATATGGCCCTTTGAATATTCGATGCAGGCACGTAAAGTGCTCATTATCACCCGTAAAGTAGCACCATGTGTACCTACTGTAAAATATATTTACGTGATGTACATTTCAGAAAGTTCTAACTCAACACTAAGTTGCAGATACGTTTAAGCGCTGAATTTTTAAAATAAGTTATATAAGATAAGTTTTCCGAATTAAGTAAAAGCACAAACTTACACAAACACAAGTTTTACCCAAGAGTTAAAGCTCATAGCTCAGTTTTTTGCACTTAAACCTCAACTTAAGAAATGACTTTTAGTCTCATAACTCTTAAGTTTTTCAACTCTAAGTAATAAAGAACGTTTACTTTACTAGTTAATTAAAGTTCGAAGTGTTTGATGAATATTTAAACACTGAAATCATACTTACATAGTTTGGCGATAAAAATAAAAGAGCTGTTAAGTGTTTACTGAAACAAGTTAGCCTGATTAATTTAATTGAAATAAAATGTAGGTATTTTAATTAATAAAAGTGAAATAAATATGAGTATAGTGATGCGTTTCTCAAAAAATATTGCACAACACCTCAGGCGTGTATAAATTTGGGTGAAAAATCGCATCAATATTTAGACTATTTAGAGTAAACTCGTATTATTTGGTGATACTATACAGAAAAAAAACTTAAGTACGTCGCAAAAAGGTTGAAATCTTAAAATATTCTATTGATACTTCACTTCGAAAAAATCGGGCTTTTTGCAACGTTTGACAGTATATTTTTCTGTGTAGTATCACGAAATAATGCGAGTTTACCCTAGGCCTCAAAACTTAATATATTGGTCAAGAAGTTATTAAGCTATGTATAGCAACTGTGTGTGTGTAGTCAACTGGTCACAGTTTTATTATTAACATACCTGCTACAAAACAGGATCGTTATTGTCCATTCCGAGAGAGAAAATAGTGTGCTCTAACTTTAACCGTGACCTATTACTTTGCTGCATTTCAACAACAAAACAAAACAATCTAGAAACACACAAATGATACATAAAAACGATTAATTTATCCCCGAAGACAGCGTGCTCACCCTACACGTCGCCGCGTCCTGGGAAAATGACAGTGACAAGCCTTGTCACCCTCGCGTAGCTTGATGAATTGCCGACAGACCGGGTTACGGAAAATACTCGTAACTAAATACGTTGTAAGCATATGCGTGTATTGGCTGTGTGCATGATTGTAACGACGCCTGTCGGAAAGGCTAGGCTAGGGCTCTGCAATTAATTTAGATATTTTAAAGTTGACGTGGCATTACAGTTCTCGATTGACAAGAGCCTAAAATAGCAGTTATTACTAAGGCTAGTGTATTTTCTTAGACGTATTTTTATACTTAATTAAATCAAAACCTTGTACTCTTTACTTAATTAAACTGAAATATATATTAAATTATAAAGCATTTGGTACTAATATTAATTAATGAAATACTTAACTATTAAAGAAAACCTGAAGTAAAATAGTTAAGGTGCCTTTTTGGCATGATAAAATATAATCAAATCAAGAAAACGCAAAATATACCTTATTACTTAAGCGCCGAAGTTGAAATTAGCGTAAACAACTGGCGACAAGAAGGCATCTACAAGTTTATTCTACTTGAGTCGCGCTACGTTGTCCCTTGTCATTTCTCAACGTCTCATTTAAAATAAGTCTTCTGCAATTACAAGACGCTAAGTTCTCTATTAACATGCAAATTGGTTGCAACAGAAATTCTGAAATATTCCACGAAATAACAGCAAGGAAGGTCATTCACACGGCGAGATATAGTTGCCTGATATCTTCTTTGATTTAATAATTGAAAATATAGAGTGTTCATATTACTTAGAAATTGAACGTTATTTTGTAAGAATTTGGTAGCACATTTGACATATTTATTTTGGAGTTTCTTGGATACTGTCGGTTCGGTGTTGTACAACAATTAAAGACAACACGACAAAAAAAGCTTTACCTGGAATATTCTATGTTTAATTTTTTATTTAAATTAAAACGAAACACTTTAAAACGAATTAATCTTGTATATTGATTACATTGCCCTATCACACAAATCATGACAGTCACAGGGCTTAATGACAAAAAAGACTAATGTTTCATTAACATTTCTTACCACGGTACGTACATATGTAGTTCAAAGATCTTCGCGGGCTATATTTTTTTTAAATTACCTACAGCATTTACTTCTTCATTAAAAAAAATGGTTACCGCTCGTTCTTTTTGTATATTTATTATAGGTATTTTATTTTGTGTATAATTAATATATACGGTGCTAACAATTTAGTCACGGATATTTTTACCGCTGATAGTACTCGGTTCTCGGAGTACATTTAGGTATGAAACATCATAAGTTTTGTTATGTTTTTTTGGAGAAAACTAGGAAACAAATTTGCAACGTTAAAACGCCCTGTTAGTGTGATTATTAAATAAGTACTAATTGAACATATTTTAGTACCTCTTTTACCTAACACCTAACTGGCCACATAACGTCAAATCAAATACTCGATTGTCAACGTCATCATGCTAGACATCTTGTCAGTTAGATTTGCACATGGTGATTATTTTTAGATGGAATTATAATTATTATTTTTGTTCGGTAAATGAAAACAAAAAAATTATATACAAAGGTTCCTTAATTATAGTTTAAAGTTAATTGTTTTAATACAATGTATTATCCCTTAAAATATCCGGGACTAATTTGTTAGCACCTTATATACATTTTTTTATACGGCCATATAATCATCGACGGCACGCCTCTCGAAGTTGTCAAGGAATACGTCTATTTTGGGCAGCGAATTTGGTTGGATAGATACAACTTCGAAAAGGAAGCTGATAGGAGGGTCCAGTTGGAACGGGCAGCGTTTCGGAAGTTGCACCACATATTTTCGTCGGATATAGCACAGAGCCTGAAAACGAAAATTTTCTACCAGTGCGTCCTCCCTGACATGACGTACGGAGCCAAGAAGTAGACACTGACTGTGGGGCTTATCCATAAGCTTAAAGTCGCTCAACGTGCTATGGAAACAGCTATGCTTAGTCTCTCTGGAGGACAAAATTCCGAACGTAGTGATCCGTTAGTGAGCCCAGGTGACCGATTTAGCTCTAAAAGTTAGTAGGTTGAAGTAGCAATGGGCTGGCAATTGCATAATATAAATATTATTTTACGTACTCCTATTATCTAAATGTTACAGAAGTTCCTTCTCTTCACGTCAAAAAACAACATCACGCTTTGCCGTTTAACTATTAAAGTATAATGTTTCACTCTCCTGCTCATTAAAACTCGGTCCAATTAATATCGCTCATTTCTATATTCAAAGCAAGTCTTCTGGCTCAGGTAAACGATAGAACCGCTTAGATCGTTTCGCTTTTGTGAATTACGAGTTGTAATTACATCTCCATTGTCAAGTTTCGTCGCTGCATTTAATATTGTTTGTACTGGTATGACACGTTGTGTGACAAGTCACAAGAGATATCTGATCAAGTCAATCATTTAAATTAGGCTGATCAAGCAAATTATGTCAACGGCATCTAAGTACAAAATTACAATTATTTGGCAAATCATCTCTTATTACACATGCGAATCAAAACTCGCTGATGTATGACCGACATTGAAAAGAGGCTATGACAGTTTTCACCCAGTTTTATATATGCGCTTTATTCTACAAACCAGGTTATTAGGGTACAAAAAGGAACAAATAAAAAAGTAAAAAGGCGACCTTATCCCTGTGAAGGATCTCTAGTTAACCTAAAATAAATATCTCAACATTTGCGTAGTGTAATGAGCTTTTTTTAAGAAGCATGTATTTAAATAAAAAACAATAAACAATTTGTACCTATCCTCTTGAACCCTTTTACCTTGCACCACTCTTTAAAAGCCGTTTAAATTAACGGCGCTTTCAAGTGCCGCTAATAAATCCATCCTACTTGATAATATTGTCGGGTTTTATACGTAAAATTAATTCGAAATCTTTCCTGTAAATGTCAGTTAATTAAGTTCCGTGCGTGTGAAATGAGATTGTTTGCCATGCCATGTTTATTGAAGTTTACATTAGTTTTAATAACTTTTAAGCTAAGTGCTTATAGTAATGATCTTAAGGAGTTAACTAAATTTATTTACAGTTGAAATTTATATTACCTTCCTATTTTCCGCAGAATATTCACATACTCATAAGTCATAAGTGTATGATATAACCAATATTGAAAATGTGAACTATAAATAATTTATAACGTACTCTTGTCTTGGTCTGATGACCTTCTAACATAAATATGAAAAACTAAAACAAGGAACATTTGGATCAAATGATCTTTACATGGAAGCTTCAGTCCTCAGAGTTCGACAACTTTTTATAGTTAAAGCTGTTACTGAATCTCATCGAGTTGGTGTATCTTCCGTAAACCACATCACACGTCGTCTAAAACGTCTCAACCACATGACCATACCTTGTCCTCGAGTTAAAACTGCTTTTGCTCAGCGATTTCCTTTCTACCTTCATCCTACTGTCTACAATAAGGTTTCCAGATTACTCAACTTTGATGACGACTCTTGTTCTTTTATAAAATCGAAAGTAAAAAAATGGCTTCTTACTCAGTCGTACGACAAGACAGAGGATATAATAATTCACACTTGAGTAGCGTATACACACACACACACACACACACATTAACACACACACACACATACTCACAGTATTCACACACATTATTATTACTGTAATTAATTAATTTAGTGTTATATTGCATGCATTTATTTCACTTTATTTAATTTTTATTTTGTTGTTATTTTTCTTTCAACTTGAACTACTTTTGTTAAAAACGGCCTTCATACATCAGTATGTCAAACTCTCTCGGTAAATCATGTTTTTTTTCGGTTTCCAAGATACAGGCTGTGCCTAGTTTGGGGCCGAAGGATATTTTTGATATTGTGATTCCTAATTCTTGCTACTGTTTGTTAATTTTGTATGTTTTATTAATCTTTGTATGCTTTCATTTCATTTAAAAAAAAAAAAAAAAAAAACTAAAACAAGGAACATTTGGATCAAAATGCCTCATCCGCCAGTAAAAAAGGATTTTGAGAAAACTGTGTTCTAACTTCTTACGTAAGTTACGTTTTGAGGGTTCCATACCCAATAGGTAAAACGGGACCCTATTACTAAGGCTCCGCCGTCCGTCTGTCCGTTTGTTCCTCCGTCGGTTTGTCACCAGGCTGTATCTCAAGACTCTCACTAGAAAGGGACGGGACGGGGCGGGACGGGACGATCTGTCAATTTCATTACAAAGAAGCCGCTCGGAAAGGGCTCGGAGCCCTCAGAGGTCACGTGACGCTTTCTGTAAAAACTAGAACGGGCCCGGTCCGGTCACGTACCGGCCCGTTCTAGTGTAAGTCATCCTTGTAGATCAACTGTGCCATGTGTCAGCGCATACTCCCCAAGTGCAAGGTCAACGGGGTTCTATTGACCAATTCAACATTGGACAATGGAACCCCAACTAATAGTCAAAGTACCGACAACACTTCTCTCACATCTACTTTTGAACCAGAAAAAACAAAAACAAACCTTCCAAATCCCTTAAATCACACTCGCCATCGCGAAATAAAACTTCACCCGTACCTTCACCGGATCACTTAGCTGTAATTGCGATAGAAGGTATCAAGTTAAGTTTAACTAAAACGTCGGTAACTGCTCCGTCGCTAACTAACTTAGAGCTCAAGCGCTCGAGTGTTCTCTTAATAAAGCTGGTTAAGGAGCGCCGGCTGACATACAAGTATGGCCATGTAGTTAGATGCGCATGGAACAGTGAATATTAATTTTATTTTTAAGCACGATACCTAACTTCTTAGAAAATTTCTCGATGTTGCTATGTAACTATGCCGCATACGAGGAATATAGTGAAACAATTCGGGGCCACCGGGTGTGTCTCGGCAGCTCAGTTGGCAGAGCGATAAGCGGGTATCCCAGAGTCGCGAGTTCGAGTCTCGCCCGAGACCATGAGTTTTCCACTTTTCCTTTCAATTTAAGAAATTATACATAATTCCTGCCCCAGCCTGATTACTTCAGGAACTGATATAAGTGAGATTTTCATCTTGTCTGAGGGCCTACCGCGAATATAGGAAAAATAAAACAAAATTTCGCATCTTTCATGATTAGAGCAAAGACGTAGAAAAAAAAAGTTAAAATTTGATGTTCGCGATAGTCTCCAAGTAGACTATAGAGAGTGTTAAAACGGCATTTAACTTGGTAGTTTTTTGCGTATATACAGCTCTGTACCTCTTTTATTTTTATTTAGTGCTAAATTCGAAAGTAACGCGCAAGGGAAAGACTCGCATTTTAACAGAACACGTTTAGATTTTATAATAACGTATGCCATAGAATCGAAAACGATGTGAAATTTGCCTCTGATATTCTGTATTATAATATTAATAATGTTAATAAGTAATGCATTGAAATTAAACACCTTAGAGGTGGAGGCTTTATTAACAACACGACCCTACGTCATTATTTTAACCCTGTGAAAACGAGTTCTGTAAATTACTCGAAACGTATGGTGATGGTGTTCATATACGCGATTTATCCGTTCAATAGTGTTTAATTTTAATGAATAACAATCGCGGAAACAGAAGGCAATATTATGGAAATAAGTAAATTTATTTTAATATTTTGTAGAGATGACTGAAAACTTAAAACTGAATAATTGAAAAAACGTAGGCAAAACCGTTATTTTTCCATTCCTAATAAAAACGAGATATAGTGTTCAAACTACTGCGTATTAACTTCGTCATTATCTTGTATATGCTACATTTCATTCGTGTGTCAGCCGGTACTACATCCACCAGCAAGACGCGCGCAAAAACAAGCGAATTGTGAGCACCTGCGCCCTGCGCGATAATGGCGCTAATTCACAAGACGGGAACTTTCAGCCAGTCGTTTCAGACCAAAAAAGGATTTAAAGACTATCATGTCTTAATAGAAGTTTTGAATCTCAGCTGTTCACATGCCCGTCAAATACCTTATTTAACTTTTGAATTGGAAAGCTTCGTATGCTCGAGGCTAAAAATATAGGTACACCTCAAAACAAAATCAGAAAACAGTTTTGCAATCCATATTTATCAGTAGCAATGCATTTGCAATAAATAAACTTATTATTTAGATTATGTTGTGTGTTTACTTTGTGTTCTTTGTGTCATTGCTGCACGTTCATAAGTAAATATATTAAGTATTTACTCATGTATTCATTATTTTTCTCATGTATTATATATGTGCAATTTTTAAATACAATGTATATTATTTATGAATAAAGAGAGCCAAGAATAGAAAGACGCCACTAGTTAAACAGATTACTTCACACTTTGACCATTTTAGACCCGAAAGAAAACAAAATAACAGTGAACTGTGTAGATAAAATAAAATGAAAGTAACTAAATAGCACTTATCTACTAGTACACGTCTACTTAATTTTGATTGTCATGTAAAAAATGTTATCTACCTTTAAACGAAAAAATATATAAAATGTCACAAATTACCCTCAAAAATCGTCACCACTCGTCGTCGTGTGGTTCTGGTAGTACATTTCTAAGAATATTTGGAAAAACCAACTAACACAAACAGACATACAAAGAGGGCGTTGCTAAGCTGTTTCAGGGTCCTTTTGGCATTATCCGGATACAGTACCTACCCCAGCAAACGACATACTTTAAAAACATAACAGACGTAAAATATGCAAAATATACGAATCCATTCCTCTTAATATTTCTCAAACAAAACAAGTGCGCTCCACTTGTACCCTCTAATAATTAATCAACAACTGAAACAAAAACACGCCAATTGGGAACGCAGACAACGGTTTACTCGTCGAACCGTTGCGGTCTGACTCGTGAAATTTTAACCAGCTAGCAGTTTTATTTACACTACGTGCACGGTCGGCCACACAGAATGCAGGAGATAAGTGGAGCGTATCTCTTTTTGATTGATTTTGTTAGTGTAATATTATTTACATAGTTTCTTATTGATTGAGGAAGGTGTCCGACCAGTCAAATGCATTTTACTCGGCGTGTTTCTTGCAACCAATGTGGAGACAAGTCATATATATATATATATAGAGGAACATATTTCCATACAGAATTTCGCGTGCAATAGATATATTAATTTACTTGTATCGGGTTACTCACGTCAATAAAGTCGAAAACAACTCGACCTTCAGAGTATGCGCAGAACAACCGCCGAGAGGGCATCTCACTCATGATTAAGGGACACGGACTGTTCCAAAACATGCCGGAGATTTTCGACTTTTTTGACGTGAGTAACCCGATACAAGTATATTTATAAGATTTCCATACACCTGGCTATCTCGCTTAACTCGAATTCTCAAACTAGGTAGACGTTATACAGTAAGTACTTTATCGGTAAGGCAAAGCAACAAGGCAATTTTTTCAAAATAATATTCTAAAAGTACGGAACTCTACACTAGGCATGCAAATATATGAGTTTTCATATTTGAATGTTATAAAATTCCAGTGTGTTATTCACGTACATTTAAACCATTTCTTCACAACAAACCGATCCAACGTACGTCACCCATTTGACAAATACGAGTGTATTTAAATTAAAATTCATAAAATATAATTTTGCCATAAATCCCGAAAATAAATCAAATCAAGTCCACTCCACTATTGTCCGGCGACCGCACGCGTCAATTGTTTTCCCACAAATTACACCGATCGGGTAAAATAATCATCAACTACTCGTATATAGATCCCAATGCTCGGCGCGTGACAGATCATTTAAATTTTGAATAATGTGCGTTGGTTTTAATAAAAATGGTAATTGAGATGCCACTGCGGTAAGTAATGAGTATTATTTACGTTACAGTGCTTTCATAGCAATATGTGACCTTACAGTGTACCCTAAAACTTTGCTCAAATAGAAGCGTGTAAACATAAGACAGGAAAAGTGGAAAAACTCATGGCCTCGGACGAGACTCGAACTCACGACTCTGGGATGCATGCCCATCGCTCTACCAACTAGGCAACAGAAACACACCCCCGTGGCCTCGAATTTCTGCACATCGCATGCACCTTAGGGGGCGCTAAATTTGGTATCGTTAAAATTTGTTAACAGAATGTTTCGAATGAGTTATAGCTTTTCAATTATATAGTAGGTAAGTACTTACAATGATAGAGAAATCGGCAAGTTTCATTTTTAGTATTTCATAAGTACATAGGTGTTTTTGCACCCCCTTAATTGCACTAAGATGAGCATATGAGTAAATTCAATTAAATTAATTAATATGAGACAATCTTAAACAAATCGACCTAGTCTCTATAGTATGTAGATATATATATATATATATATATATATATATATATATATATATATATATATATGTAGGTATATCTACTAGATAACATTTAAATGTAGGTACTAACACACTTAATAAAATAACGACTTGCACATTCTATAACAAAGTTGAAACATTAAAATAACAGTATGCACAATTTCCATACGAAGTGGTATTCGTCGCCCACTTACAATGATAAAACACCGTGCGCAAAAAATGGAAGAGCGGCAGATGAGACGAAATCGATAGCATTCCATTGTTCCGAAATATAGAAATTCGAATAAGTATTGTTTTAATGATCATGTCGCGGTACAAATGATCCACGGGTTCCCGGTTTCCAGATTTATTTTATTAATAATGTTGGCCATTGTGTGAAATGCTGTGTGAAGAACAATGGCTTGTACAGTCAGCAATGTCAGCATTCGAGTTTGTAATGTTAGCAGAATTTTTTTCTTTATCTTTTTCATTTATCTTCTCATATTGCTTATCCTGACGGACTCAAAACGCAGAGAAGCTAAAGCTATAGTGGGTAATTTATAGAACGTTTGTTTTCATAAAAGAGATTTTTTTTATTAAATCCCTAAATCAAAGGTGCCAAGGTCATCTTGAATCACAAACAAAGTTTGTGCTTATAAGTAAAAAGTACTTAGTTGTCTTGAAATAATATAGAAAAAGTAGAACTGCTTACTTTTGCTAATAATTTTCATAATATTTTTAGTTAATCGGATGGTAGGTACATACACAATGGTGCAGACTGTACATGTGTACATTTAACATAATAGTACTATGCTACAAATGAATCGACTATGCCGGTTTCCACTGCAATGATATGATTAAATATGTTGTTACGAAATCCATAAATTTCGGTTGATTTCAAGCAACCAACTGAATGTAAACGAGATAACGAGAAAATAAAAACAAATATACATGGTAAATATCTTGTTTTACATACTAATTATAACATAAACACGTTGTTTATAGGTCTTCCCCGCGGATCTACAAAACGACAGGTTGTACACTGCCCTCGTACAGGGGTTGGTCATCGACGGTTGCTCATCCCAAGAAAGGTGGTTTTAGGGGGCTTTCTTCAGATATTTACTCTGCTTTAAAGTCGTTGCCTTGGCAGACAAGAGACAGGAGCAACCATCGAGCAGTTTCACGCACTATGATCGCTCTCACTGATGGCAAGGTCAAATCCGAAAACAAAAACATTGGCGTAACTAAGTATATTCTGTATACCTACTGCATAATTGTGAGAAGTATTTTTCTTGATAATTCGAGTGACAACGAGGACCGCAATGCCGTGGCGATTTCCGACAATTGCCATCTCATATTTCATGGTGCAGCGGCAATGTTGTGCCAGCAACGCTACCTTTAGTCAGTTAGTCTTCTCTAATATTACATAATAAACACTGGAGAGTTGTCATTACTACCTGGATACATGATAAATATTTTCCACTATCTATATCGAACTGCATTCGACTTTCAAATGCTAACGGATTTGAGCGCTTCCCTGTGTCGACTCGTTCCTCCATCGGATTATGCCTGTACCTCGATGTCCCCAGGTACGCAAGAATTGCTCCCGGCATTTCATATTCCAATTCGAATATCTGGGATTAATATCCCTTTGAACATATCCGGCCAACTTTATACGAGTACGTCTCCGGATGTGATAAAACCGGCTTGAATATGTTTTACATTTCGTATTATTATTGGTGATCTCATATATTGGACAAGATTAGCTAATTTAAAAACTTTTACAATGTAAATACAGAATTATGATATTTTTCTCATAAATACATGCAATTTTAATATAATTTATTCTTGGATTGACAAATTAAGTGATTGTTATCACTGTCGGATAATGATGCATACCAGTTTTTTTTTTCGGCTTGTGCCATGTGCTTGGAGCCTGGAGCCGCTCGGGTAAAGCAGGAACTTGCGTGGGAACTAGTTTTATGAAAGCAACTACCATCTAACCTTTGCAACCCAGACAGAATACTTAGACTGGTCTACAATTTTTAAAACACGAATCATATTATTTATTTTAGTTCATGCTTTTAAACAGTTTTATATTAGGGCTGGAATCGAACCTGCGATCCAGCGTGTGTACTGCCGGGAAATCAGTAAGTTGCAGGTGCGACTCCAGCACTGGGCACTGAGGGTCTTGATCACTTTTTCTGTAGTAGGTATATAACATCTCTTTCAATTTACAGATTAGTCTAGTTTCACCACGCTCAAATGTTACTTCATAGATAAGTTGCAAAAAACGCGTTAGTCCGAGTCAGGGATCAAACCTCTTCTTCAGAATTTCTAATATACACATGTTCTTTAGTTTTAGTATTAACTTTGTACATATTTTTTGCTTTAGTTATTATAGTTTTAAGTTTATGTGTACATTTGCATACCTGCTATGGTTAAACATGGAAACCTACCACTCTTTATATGAACACCTATTGTACCTGGTAATGTTTAAAGCAAATAAATATTCTTATTCTTATTCTTATTCTTATTCTTCTCGAAAAACGTCTACGTTGAATTTTAAAATTTGGATCATAGTCTTAAATCAAATGCAACCCTGCCTTACAACTGCGAAGACAGGAGATCCCCATAAGAAATAATTACGTGAAATTTAGAACCCCACACTCGCCGTTATTGCTTGTTATTTATGTCCCGCAAACTTTCACCTGCGTTCGCCAATTCCCGTAATGGCCCAATGTTGGGATATGTGCGGTTTGTTTGGTAAAACACACAAAAACTGCCCAAGTTTTGGAATCGCGCTCTTGGTAGTCAAACATTTTTTAAACTCACGCTTGACGTATTTCAATTCAATTTCTTTTTTGAAAGACGACTCATAATTGTTAGTAAACATTAAAATTCACATTAAATTAAATTTATTTATACTTAAAATTTAAGGGTCAAGGATGACTCATACTAGAACGGCACGGGATGGGGCGGGACGGGACTGTCAGTTTCTATAGAAAACATAACGTATCAGAAAACGTAACGATCAGAGCCCTCGGAGCTATCACGTGATTCTTTCTATAGAAATTTACAGATCGTCCCGTCCAGTCCCGTCCCTGGGGTGTCATCCTTTAATGACGCATAGAAAAAACAGATTAGTGCCTAGTTGCGGTCATAACACCAGTGAAATACCGCATAATAGTGCCGTATTTTTGTGATTATCACACCGAACGTAACAGTGACGTAAATAAATAATTTAAAGATGCAATTTTTTGTTAGCAGAAATAAAGAGATATTTCGAAGGCTCCAAACGTAGAATGAACGCCGAGGTTTCCAAGAAAAAGGAAATTTAGATTCTTAAGAAGTTGGCAACGCGCTTGTGAATTCTCTGAAATTGCAGGTGCAGGGCGCTTATAGGCTTAGGTACGAGTAATTGCTCAACACCCGACCAGCATCAAGTGTTTGCCTCAGTCATTTTATAAAAAACACTGAACATTTTAATAATTACAAACGACTTAAAATACAACACGCTGGCAGATGACATGGGCAGCCGAGCGGTCTGATGGAAACCGGAGGCTTAGTAATAAGGTTCCATTTTTTCCCCTTTTGTGCACGAATACCCTGAAATTAAAACATGAATAAATACTCGATGATATGTTTTTATATTTTTCTGAATGAATGTACAAAATATCTGCACCGCGATAAAAACCAAGACAAAAGCAAAGAAAATGGTGACGGTGATAAAATATTGTCAAATATTTTCACATAAAAAATCTGCTTAGTCAATGAAGTCACATACCTTATATTTAAATATGCAGGTAACTTAAAAGAAACAAATTTTTTTATATATATCCACTTCTGTCCTTTCGATCAGTAGGTATTCTCTAAAAATTTCTTCTTAACTAGACCCTTATTTACGTTGAAATCGAACTTTATAGCCTTAAACATATGTAAATACTTATAATTTTATTTATATCACGGTCATGTCTCATAAAAATGATCTTACGACTGAAAATAAGGCTATGTCTCTTTTCCGCATGGTACTTTCTTGTTTAAACCTGACAAAGAACACTCACAGAATCTTCTAGACGTTAATACGAATGTAACAAATGATCGGATCGTCTGGCGAGTGCTTTTAGATCTAGTGTTTCAGACGGAGAAATGCTTCTGCGTTAATCTACAAAGAGCGTATGCTCCTAAGAATTTATAAGCGATATAATCCATTTTGCAAGTGAGAAAAGCATCTGTAAAAGTTATGGGGCGATAAGAATATGTGAGAAAACGCGGTGCTTTGGCTCGAGGTTAGAGTTGTTGAATGGTTTTTAGAGTTTAGTTCGTTCTTCGAATAAATGAGATTAGGGAGGGGGGAAAGGTGTATATAACAGACATAATTATAACATAGTACTTATACAAAAAATGACCCCTGAATTGGAAAGAAACATATAGGTTTTAAAGAAGCGATTGACATACTTTTATATAACGAACAAGGCCACCTACACAAAGTGAGTGACAATACTCGAGTCAAGATGGAAAATGCTGAAAACTGGCGCTTTGCACTTCACTTTTCAGGCCCGTACGCGAACCAAATAGCAAACAGCAGTATGTAAACTAAAATTTAAAACGACATAATACAATATATAAACTCAAGTATCTAAATCAGTTGTATCAAACACTAACAACAAAAAATTAAGGTGAATGCCCAATGCATCTAAAACGAGTATCGCTAACGGTAACGTTTAATACCTGAGTTCAACCATTATAATATTATATTGAATGTATTTTTAGCCTTTGCACAGAAAAAGAAATAATTAAACTAGGTACCTACTTAGATAATTTCATCAATAACCATAATGTGTTAAGTCGTTTTTAAAGGTAATTCGATTGTTAAATCGAATTATCGGTCGTCTACAAGAAACTGGTTTGTAGTATAATATTGCCCGAGTTATTTAGCCACTATTTTAAGTTATAGGTAGATTAAAGAGCGGTTTCATTTAAGAAACACTTTTTAAAGAAAAAAATTAAATAAGTGTGTTTTTATTGAAATTAAACACTTTAGAACCGAGTACTGTAAAGGGCTCGAAACGTAGGGTCATGGTGTTAATAAACGCGATTAATCCCTTCTAAAGTGTTTAATTTCAATGAATAACAATCGCGGTAACAGAAAACAATATGAAGTGTGTTTTATTTTTTATTATGGCGTATTAATACAAGTACTTACCTCTTAATAAATTATTTACGAATTTAAAATATTTTTTTTGGTTTATTTACCCATCGAGAGACAAATAGGTGCTCAAAAACGGGTAGATAAATTTGCAATGGAGATTCATCATGCCGTCCATTACCTTAATGGAACGGGCAGTTCCTGCAGCCGTATTCAGGATTTAATGGTAAAATCGTCATCAAAATTATGTTAAAATGCTGTCTACTAGGTAGATAATGCAAGGGTTTACCGATTTAGTATGGAAAGATCGTGGTTTCGGTTAAAACCCGGGTGTTTCCCATACAAATAATAACCGATTGTATTTCCTAATACTAGACCATGAGTATAGTAGGACTATAGTATTTTTAGGATTTTTTTAAATACATATAAGTAGTTTATTCTATGAAGTAAACATTCGTACTTTTCCTGCACTACAATTGCAAGCAAATGAATTACCAAATTAGTTTAATAGTCGAAAACATGATCCCGAGCTCCATGCGTTTTCCAGCTGAAAATCAGAAAGGTGTGTAGTGTAAGCACGCAAGCGGGATACCTTACGCATACTCATTCCTGTACTGTTGTCATCATTAAGGATCTCAAAATTCCCCATTTACATTACCATTAAAGAATTTCTTACTAAGGAACTATAAATGTTACAGTCGTAAAAAGCCGCTACGCTACGGTTCTACGTCGTAGCACTTACAAGGTTCACCGTAGATGTACTACGAGGATATGGCAAGTTTAAACTACTTTAAACGCAAGTAATAATTTTGCTACGTTTATGATTAAGGGGATATTACCCAATGCCAATGACCTTCGGTAGGAGATCTTTGGTTTTATGATGGTTTTGAAGCTTATTATATTAACAGAAATAACAAAGCCTTTAAGCTTTTTGCCTAAGCAAAATAATGTCCAATAATTATTTGTCAGATATTTGGCATCAAATTTGAACAATAAAATTGTAGGTCGAAAATCTAGTTTTATGGCCATAATTTTTGTCTAAATTTGTATAAATTTAAAATCTCTGACATTATTTTAGAAATGTTAAAGGCAAACCCAATCAAGTCGATTTCATATAATTATGAAAGACCCTTTACTGAAATTATACAACGAAACAAGTGTTTCAATAAAAAAAAATCGTAACTACGTAAGTACTAATTACCTTCAAAAATTTGGCAGACACTAATGGAGATAAAAGATTGAAAAACCGATGGCCGTTTATCTTATAAGATAAAAAAAAAGAAAAAAAAATCGTTTATTTCTTGAAATCGTTTATTTTTATAATTCTATCTATAGTGCGAATTTTTTAAAACGATTCAAAACTTGTAAAAAATCGAGGCGATGAAGGCGATTAAGCAGCATTGGTATTTTACATTATCATGATAAATTCAATTAAAAACTCGTTTTTTTACTATCGCGGTTATCAACCTTTATAACGGCCTCCTTTTCTAGTTAGTGGAGACCCTGGCTACGAAGCACGAGGTCCCGGATTTGAACCTGGTCAGGGCATTTATGTGTTGATCACAAAAATAATAAATAATAATTCTTGAGTTATTTATGTTTTCTATGTATTTCAGTATTTTTCAACCGACTTCAATATTTCTAAAGGAGGAGGTTCTCAATTCGTCTGATTTTTTTTTTATTTTTATCTTTACAAACTCTCGGGTTTTTCGAGCCCGGTCATTTTAAAGCGTACGTGGGGATACAGATCCAACAGATTTTTATTATTATTATTTTTTTTAATGTATGAAACCTCAGAACTCCGTCATTACTGAACCGATAAGATTTTTTTTTTCTTTTCTGAAAGTAGATGGTTCCAGATTGGTCCCGTTTTTTCAAAATCGATTTCTGATGATGGGATCCATGAGGAACTGAGGGAACCCACAGTTGGCGGATTCTAAACTTGAATTAAGCAAAAAAAAAAAACCTTCTGCATTGGTCCTTGATTATCGCTGCCTCACACTTACTTACTTTTACTTTGTTTTACTTATTTATAAGTTATTTTTCTAAGATACCTTATAAGTGCAACTTCCTATAAGAACCCATTTGTTTTGTACATGTATTAAACAGTTAAGACACACGTTGTAAACTCTTAAAATAAGTTTCTCATGTAAGTGACAATATGTTTTAAATGAGAAATAAAATATCTTTAAACCGAACTCCTCAAATTTGAAAGGCACATGCATGCTGATTTGGGTGATTTCTTAAGAAACTCGAGCATTTCTTTACGAAAATCATCAATTTTGTGGAGTGGATCTGATAATGAAGACCAGGCATAGCAAAGTGGAACTGCTTTGTAATTCCCAGGACTATCATCCGATTTTAAAAAATATTTTTTGTCTGAAAATAGTTGGTTCCAGGTTTGTCCCGTTTTTTTTCAAAATCAATTTCTGATGATGGGATCCATGAGGAACTGAGGGAACTCCTCAAATTTGAAAGGCATATGCGTGATGATTTGGGTAGTTTCTTAAGACACTCGAGCATTTCTTTACTAACATCATCAATTTGGTGGGATGGACCTGATGATGAAGACTAGGGATGACAAAGTGGAACTGCTTGGTAATTCCCAGGACTATCATCCGATATTAAAAAATATTTTTTTGTCTGAAAATAGATGGTTCCAGGTTTGTCCCGTTTTTTTCAAAATCAATTTCTGATGATGGAATCCATGAGGGATTGAGAGAACTCCTCAAATTTTAACGGCACATGCATTCTGATTTGAGGGTTTCCTTAAGTAACTAAAACATTGTTTTGGGGGAGCCAACATTTTGATGAAGTGGACCTGATGATGAAGACCAGGGATGGCAAAGTGGAACTGGTCGATAAACTAGCTCTACGTATTATCCTAGTTGTGACATTCATCTTTTTGATTTGATTTCTATTCTGATGATGGAGTTCTTGAACAATTCAGAGAACTCCTCAAATTTGAACGGCACCTGCATTGTGATCAGAAGGTATTCATAATTAGCTTGGGCATTTTCTTACTGTGGCCATCATTTTGCTAGAGTGGACCTGATGTTGATAATCAGGGATGGCATAATGAAACTCCTCGATAATTTACAGTCTGTCATCCAATTTAACACATTGTTATTTTGTTTGTTTTAAAGGTCTACAAGGGAGTTCCGTTTGATTATACTTCACATGTAATGATGGAAGCCCTGGAACATTAAGAAAGCTCCTCAATTTTTAATCATGCACGTGCGGTGTATTGGATATTTGTGAAGTAAACTGGCTAACTCAAACAAATTCAAAATTTCACTTTTACCGGGAACCAAATGAAGTTGGTTTTTTTTTCTTAAAAATTATTTAAATATATATATCTATTATATAATATCGTCGTCTAGTACTCATAACACAAACCTTATTGAGGTTATCGATTTGTGTAGGCTTGTCTCATAATATTTATATTGGCGTATATTGCCAGGGTTCGTATTATTATGAGCTCCCGGAATTTCGACGATGTTGCACCGCCATGTTTACGAGAAAATCAAGGTGTTAACATTCCTGTAGACCTCAGAACAATACGTTCAATATAACAAACAAATAATCTGTTTCTAGTTACATTCAAATACACCAAATTACCTAGTAAATCTTAAAATAATTGAAGTATTTTCCTAAATTTTCTTCATAATAATATTATTCTCAATTAAATTACGCAGATATGAAATACTAGGCAAGATATGTGTATATGGCTTAAACAAACACCTTGGGCCTTACCATGGCGTCTTCACGCAATTCAGTTTAGGTTCAGTTTAGGCTCAGTTGTATGGAAGCGTTTCAGTTTAGGTCGCCAACAGAATTGCGTTAAGACGTCATGGTAAGGCCTCTTAAGACGATATACCTATGTACCCTAGACTGCAGTATGTAGGAACCAATATGAGTTAACACAAAATATATGGCAAAGAATGAGATTGATATATGGTTCAGAAGTTTACTACCCAGAATCCAGCTAGTCTCCGTCTGTGATCAGTCAGAATAAGGCGCCACCTAATGAAAGAACATGTGGACACTCAATCAGATCCTTCCGAGAGGCGCTATTCAATCAATACATAATTACTTTTCTGACTTCCCGCGGTCCAATAAGTGATTTGTATATACTTATGTATGTATAACATGCGTATCAACTTTTTGTTGTCTATATTTTATCAATATAATTTCTCTTTGCAAGCATCACACCAAAACGACCCGTTTGCAATTATTAAAAGTGCAATAACGAAGTCATTATTCTTTCTAGTAAAAATAATCAAGTTAAAGAGAGCTTAATTTTGAGCACTTTGGTAGCGTTAGCTGGTGTGTTTTAAACCAGATAGCTACACTATTGGTAATAATAATAGGGAAAGTCAAGTTGAGTAAGCGAAACATATTTACTTCACTGTGAGGCAGCGAAACAGTATATACATTATTTATGTATAATCCTATACTATGGTATGTATGTATAATGCGAAAGTTTTTTTCCGGTGAAAATAAACAAGTTAAAAACAGCTTAATTTTGAGCTCGTTGGTAGCGTACATATGTTTGAAACTGGATTGCTACACTATTGGTGATATAGGCAGGTGAGGTAAACGTCAAGTTAGGTGAGCGAAATCATTTTTCTTCACTCCGGGGCATAGAAACATTTATATACATAATACCTATTGATATGTATTCCTATATCATTGTATCTCACTAGCTGGTGCCCGCGACTTTGTCTGCGCAATATCTTTATAAATTGCAGCCTATGTGTTATTCTGATGTAATATTATTGTAAAGTTTCATTAAAAGCCATTCAGTAGTTTTTACGTGAAAGAGTAACAAACATCCGTTCCTACAAACTTTCGCGTCTATAATATTAGTTGGGTTGTATCCCACCAACCAGTTTTGTGTAGGTCAAATGAACACTTTATTATACCGACACAGAACTGGTTAAAAGGTTACAATAAGAACAACTTATCCCTCAGAGATCTTGAGCAATTGAGTGAAAACATGACCAAAATAGACAAACGAGCATCATAGAAACTGTTCCACCGCTCTAAACTACAAGTAGGTACAGTTGTTTCACTAGCCCCAATTTTCACTTACCCAATCTACGTTCTTCACCTAAAATTAGTATCCAAGGACAATGCCACATGTTATCGAAAATCCCACATCCCAGGCAATCCAACAAAGGCAGACTCTGAAACGGAATTAATCAATGAATAGTATGCCTTTATTACATTTTCGATAGCATCTTCCGGAATTGCATTGGGTGCATCTGGCACGCGAGGTACCTCGGGCTGATAAGGAGTGGATTTAAAGATGTGTGTAGCTGACGGAATACGATAGCGGAATAGTTAGTTGAAACGAAGAGGTGTGTAGGCAATCGTAAGATTTTTTATATCTTCAATTAAATACCGATAGTTTATTATAATTCTGGTGGTTCTGTGAAAGCAAAAGACTTACATTTTCTTGGATCATTTACACTTCCGGATATCTGTTACTTTCGTTTCATTTGCGAAATCCTATTTCGGAATCCCAAACGTTTTGGCGGTAAAATACAAACTATAATGATTGAGGATTTAGTAAAACAAAAACATTAAGATTTATAACAAACAATGGCATTTAAGGTAGGTACTGTCAGCTTATGTAGTACCTAGGTACGAGTATTTTGCCGCGCGAGCTGCAACAGCAGTTTTTCGAATTTATGTGTACTAAGGAAATCTAACTCGAATTTTGGGAATTTAGGGAAAAGGAAAAAAAAAAGAATAAATCGGTGCTACTTACATGCTTTGGGGAATTAAGCGAATAAATAAATAGAGTCGATTTTGCGATCCTATTTTAATACCATTTAACTGTAGAAAATAATTATGTTTTTTTGCAGTTTTCTAAAAATCTAAGTTGTCATAAGTATTAAAGCCGTATTTCACTTTACCCTGAAATCCCAAACAAAGTATAGAAAATGAAACAAACTTATATGCTTAGTAACGCTGAGTATATTCTCTTCCACCATTTATTGAATATCGTCATACACCTAAAATGTATTTAGATTTACATAGTGCAATGTATCTCAGGATAATCTGAAGGTATCGACTTATACATTGTTATTTTATGCACCCTTCTTTTATTTCTCATATAAAACAACTTAAAGTAACTGAGATCCAAAGTAAGTAAATCTTTTCCGACTTCGTAAGCATTGTGATACAAAGTATATACTTGCCTACTTAAATCAAGCATTATTTTCGTGACTTACGAAGGAATTCTCGAAACAATGGTAAGGTTATAAATAACTTAATGTTATTTTTGGTTTGTTAGGTTTGGCTCTTATTCTGAAAATAAGTGTGCTACAAAAGCATTCGATAATATTTCTATAGTACACGTATTTACGTAATAATTAGTCACTTACATGCGGACGCCGCTACGATGTATGAGCAGAACAGTGTCTTATTGAGCTTACCGTGGAACTAGGTATATTTGTGTAAGATTGTCCCACAAAATATTTATTTATTTTATTTAGGTACGTATTGTATTTATGTTGTGCATATTAAAACAATGCATTTTTGTTAATTTATGTCTGCACCAAATATAAGTTTTTGTTTGACCGAATGATTAACTGATAAAGAAAGCGTCCGCCATTTGCTGTATATTTTAAACATGTCGAATAAAGCTACGTTACTACCATAATTTAGGTAGTAGGCGATTATTGGTCAGTAGCGCTTAATATATGTACCTAATATGTACCGTACAGGCGACCATTTCACTGGACTTCTATTTTGTTGAAGGTAATGACATGCATTTATAGGTATCTACTATATCGTGTATTTAGGGAGTTGTGTAGCACATTGATACGAAATGGTTGTCTGGAAGAGATCGTTTGTTAGCGATAAGACCGCCTGTTGTTTACGTCTTTTTATTTGCTGTAGTTTCTGTATTGATTGCAATTGAGGTGTGCAATAAAGGTTATTTGTATTGAATCGTATTGTATTGTATTGTTTGTCCGTTTATTGAACAGCTAGTCGTACGAGTAATTAGTTTGAAATTTAACTTAAACAATGTAACTATATATTTACCAATTATCTCATGCAGTTGATGAAGAATATATTTACCAATTATCTCATGCGGTTGATGAATAAGCTATATTAATAGCTTTGAGATAAAATTGCGATACAGTCTAACTCTAGCCTTCAACAATCCCATAGTTAGCCTTAATAACTTTGACCAACCGCCGCAGCTAAGTTGTAGAGCTTCTACAGTATACATTTGATACAAATCGTCCGCATAAGAACATAGTCCTATTAACCCTGTGCCAAGAACCTCAAACTAATGATGAGAACTTATCAAATAACAACATTTCGGCAATCACCTCCTCAACCATTCTGATCTTCTGCACGTGCTAATCGCCCTCATAAAATCAATAATACATAGTATTGAACGATTATATGCCTTCACTGATTTGTCATTAGCCCAAACACAATGCCATAGTACGGAATGCCAATATCTAGCCCATTGTACGGGACCCTCCGGAAGTGAGGGGAGACAATGGCGATTATACTATATGTTATACTATATATGTTAATATGTGGAAAGTAGGGGTTGGTTGCGTGGTTCGTTTGTTGTGATACGCTGGTATTAGTTATGATATTGACAACTTTAAAGTGTATTATAATGCTACAGGATATTACCCTGATAATTACTCGTACCGGCGTAAAACTGTATAACAAAGATACTACTTAATTCAGTGAAATGGAAAACAAACATGAAAGAAGCTTATAAGTTCAACGTACCTATTTCAGAAAATACAAATTCTAACTTAAAAATATAGGGAAAGAGAACTGATATAATTATAAACTCAGATAGAAGAATCAGTTAATTTATTATGCCAAATCAACTAAATTTTATTTTATTGCAGCGAAGGAGGACGTCGGTTCGATCCCAGCCCTGGGCATTGGACTTTTTCTATAGTATATGACATCTCTTCCAATTTGTAAGAGAACTTCAGGACCATGATGCACTATCCACGAGTGTCATAATGTCAATTGGATAACGTTACAAACTATTTATCATTAATAAAAGCTGAATATAATGATGAATGCGTATAATCTACTTATAGTAATCATTTTGACAAACAGACACTCAATCAAATTAAATGATCGTTAATCATCGTTGAGCGTTGCGGTATTCACTCGAATTGGTAAAAATTGGACATCATTAACCTTGATTAAATAAAAAATTGGACAACACAAGTGTACTTTGTTATAATAAGATAACCAAATGGATGATAAATTGGTAGTCTTTTATTACAATTGTAATAACAATAACCACGGACAGGCGACATTTTATAAAATTACATTTATGTTTAGAAAAGTTTCAGAAGATCTATCAACCTTTATACGAAATCGTATCCTATTAGTTCAAGGAAAAAGATACAGTGGTATGAGTTCTGGTAGAAGAAGACACTAGGTAGTGGTTAAATAAAATCTTCGTAACTGTCGTATTTTAACTTTTTAAGTATCAAGAAAATTGGCGGGTTCTCTGTTTGTTGAACGCTTATTGTAGTCATATCATCAAAGAAATATGTAATTGATCGAATTGTTGTATTGTGTGTAGTGGGACGGAAAGTGTAATCTTAAAATAAGTAATGTTATTTAAAGAAAACAAACCATAATTCCATATTTTCATTGGAAAGTGTGTATGTCTGTTTGTTTGTCCGGCAAAACGGAGCGAATGCGAATAGACGTGATTTTTTAAGTGGAGATAGTTGAAGGGATGGAGGGTGACATAACATAGGCTACTTTTTGTCACTTTCTAACGCGAGCGAAGCCGCGGGGGGCAAAAGCTAGTTTTAAATACAATAAAAAGTAATCCGCATGAAATGAAGATGAATACCCTTTGGAGTTCCAGCTAAAAGCATACACGCCAAATGACCCAAAAGCATCAAAGCATCCAATATTCCGTCGTCAAAAATAAAGTCCTACCACACGAGGCCGTATAAGGAACGATGTAAATTGAAAATCTCTCTATTTGAAGATCAAACGGTACTTGCCTTTTGTGGATGTATGGTGCCAAACTCGATACATTTTCAACCTTATATTAATGTATTAAGGTTAGGAATTGACTAAGTTTAGTAATGTCTTACGCAGTGTAATGGTATCGAAGGTATTCCAGCAGAACAGGTATGACGGGGGCTTAACTCGGCCGATTTGGCAAAGATCGTTAACGGCGATATTTTTGATTTCATCCAATTTATTTAATAAGATGGCGTCTTTAATCTTGAAGGTTGAAAGTGAATATTTTATTTAAAGACGGAAATACATTAAATTTTTCATACTTACTTGTTTATGCATCAATGGGTTTTACTGCGAAAGTAACTAAGCCGTAACCGCCGTAGCCGTAGTAAGCCGGGACTAAACTGCAGGTTGCGTGTTCACGTATTTGCTGTTTGGCCGAATAGACCATGTGTGGAGGGCTTATTCGCCTATATTCGGGTATATTTGCTCGAACAAGCCAAAAACTCAAATAGTCAAACTCGCTGATCCGTCCTCTTGTTGGCATTTGGTCACGCATCAAAAGACGCGAATAAGCAAACCACCGCAAATGCACCGTCCACACATCGCTCGCACGATGTTATACGTACCGCAGAAATTGATGATCCGCATGACAGCTGTCACTTCAATACATTATCCATAAATAATGTCACTTTTTGACATTAAATCTTTCACTACGTGGAATATAGGTTTTTGTTGGCGCTCCAAGTGTGAATGTCCTATTTGTGGTGTTCGGACTCCTTAACGATTATTTCGGTGATCATGCAGCGCTAACGCAACTCTATGTGTACTGGCATTAGAGTAAATGTACCGAACTTTTTTCCCAATAACCTTTTATCAAACCCACAAATGCAAATCCGAAGAAAGGTTTGCTTGTTACCTTTATACTGTCAAATAATATCTTGTCATAGCTATCATTATTGTAATGTTTTAAACTTTGAGTATTAAGCCAGACGGAGTAGCAATTAACAGGCCTACCCCTCCGCCGATTGCAGATGACAAACAATCAGACTCATTGTATGGACTGAGGTTTAGCTGAAATAGCCATTTTTACACATGCGTTTCTAAAGTGCATGGGCAAATTAATTCATTCATAAACTGCCCATGCTGATAGCACATTACGTTTCCGGCTGATTATATCAAAGATTGTAAAAATTAACCGCAATGTAGGTATATTTTTTGTAAAATTTTGGTTAGTTAAATTGGTGGAAAACTGGTTTAAATGGATTAACTACTAAAATGACAAACAAAATACAGTAAACCAAAAACTAGTTAATTGCAAATGCAATAATACTATCCCAATCCTAATTCCGTGTCCGTAAAAGCGTTTGAATAATAAAACGATATCACTGCTATTGACACACCGTTAAACCATGTCCCGCGATCAATGTTCGCTAAAACAACATATCTGACACCTTATTTACCAATCAACATCCACTGAAGCTTGATTGAATGAACGTAAAACAAATATACCCATGAAACTTTTCAAGCACTGGATTTTCACAATAGTAAAGTCCAATGCTCCTATTCAAAGTAGACGCACACCGGTGATGTAAATAAAAATCGCATTGGATGTTGTGAATTGCGGGAAATGTTTAATTGAGAATAGCATAGATTGTTTAATACTGTAGTGATGTTTTTCCATAGTGCCGCCATTTCAGAAAGCTATTAAAGTTGCATAACTGCGCCGCGTTTGCATTGGCTAGTAATTTAAAGTTGTGAAACTGAAAATAGACTCAGAATGTCGTTGCGCGGCGTTGATCGAATCGCACGGTGGTTGTTAGATTTTTTTTTGTTGGCGGTCGGTAGGTATAAAAAATAAGGGTTGGACATAGGAAATTCAGATAGCTTTCACATTTTATATGTACTTTTTTGTTTGTACAAAACTTTTATGTACCGCTTAAAATAATCATTTCTAATATCTGTATAATACTAAAAAAAGTTAAAGTAGCGTCTATTACTCACCGAATAAATGATAGACAGCCAAATTACTATTGTGTTGTAAAAAAGTGCAGGCCGTTTTTCGAGACATGCGTCTCTTAATGACATAATCTGTCGGTCTCTTGCCTGCTCTCTTTGAGCCGACTGGCATTTTCAGGGATGATGGCAAGAGACCTGATGGGGTGTCCTTGGTTACTTGGAGTTTGGAACGGATGCTAGTGTGGGATGCTACCTGCGTAGACACGCTGGCACCGTCCCATCTCCAACGAACCAATGTAAAACCGGGAGGAGCGGCTGAAAGCGCCGAAATTTTAAAACGTAATAAATATAAGAGCCTGGGCAGAGAGTACCTTTTTGTACCATTCGGGGTCGATGGGGTCCCAGCGCACGCAAGTTTTTCTTAGAAATCGCGAAACGTCTGGTTGATGTTACTGGTGACCGAAGAGCTGGTGGCTTCCACGCACAACGTATCAGCATTGCTATATAACGAGGAAATGCCACCAGCACCCTAGGTACAATGCCTCAAGCACCTATTCTAAATTTAAGGTAGGTAGAGGTACATAGCTAGGAAAGTTACACTTACTGTATATATTTTGAAAATAAATGTTCATTGTCAATTATTTTGCTAAATTTACGTACTTACATATCATATATTATTTTATAGTTGTTCGAAGAAAACACTGAAAAAAAATGTTTACTAAACTAATTAGTTCATCATCAACAACCATAATTTTATAAGGCATAATTTACTGTATCTATAAGAAAATCTGGTTGTACATTGGCTGTTTCATTCATTTCGACTCGTGTGTGGTCCCTGATAAGTAAGAGGTCCCTGATAAATAAATTTTTTAAGCTATCAAAAACTTTCTCTCTAGTGAACACAGATTCTTACCTCGATTTTTTTTAATAAAATTCAGTTCTAGATATTAAAATAACCGCGACAGCTTAATAAAGTCTATCAAAAACTCGTGTGCTCACAGCCAGGTTGGGAGACATTTCTTTTTCGTCTTCTTCTGTTCTTATATACAAAGTAAAATACCTACTACTTTATAAAAATCCAGTATTTTCAAAAACTGCTCATCTAATACTAAATTTTATTGAAATTGAACACTTTAGAACGGATTAATCGCGTTTATTAACACCATGCCCCTACGTTTCCAGCCCTTTACAGCTCTCGTTTTCACAGGTTAAAGATGACGATGGTGTTTAATTTCAATGAACAAGAATCGTGGTAACAGAAGACAATTAAATAAATTTTACTATAAATATAAATAAGGTTTTTGTTAATTTAAGGTAGTAAAATAGATATTAAAATAGAAAATAGATGCATTAAAAATTAATTATAATAAATAAATAACAATTAGGTACCTAAAAATGAAAAACCTACCTTAAGAATAAAATAAAAAACTACCTTATAAAAATACCTTAAAATAATAATAATAATAATAGACGGTATGGAAGAGCAAAGAGCTACACGGGCGGTTCTACAAGGCCCTCGCGGGCCCCGATGTAGATCTGCCCGCATCGGTGAACTGGTTACGATTCGGGGACCTCTTCGGAGAAACCGAAGGTTTTGTCTGTGCAATTGCGGACGAAGTTATCATGACGAATAACTACCGGAAATATATCCTGAAGGACGGTACGGCCGACATTTGTCGGGCATGCCGCCGTCCCGGAGAGTCACTAAGGCATATTATTTCCGGTTGTTCTCATCTTGCTAACAGCGAGTACTTGCACAGACATAATCTCGTAGCCAGGATTATTCACCAGCAACTTGCTCTTAAATACGATCTTGTGGTCCACGAAGTGCCGTATTACAAGTACGCACCTACGCCAGTTCTCGAAAATGGTCGTGCCACGCTCTATTGGGATCGATCTATCATCACGGACAGGACTATTGTAGCCAATAAGCCTGACATCGTGCTGGTTGATCGATCGCAGCGCCGGGCCGTGCTCGTCGACGTCACCATCCCCCATGACGAGAATCTCGTGAAGGCCGAGAAGGACAAGTCCAGTAAGTACCTTGACTTGGCTCACGAAATAACCGCCATGTGGGATGTTGACTCGACGATCATTGTCCCGATAGTCGTTTCAGCGAACGGTCTCATAGCGAAGAGTCTCGACCAACATCTTGAGAGACTCTCGCTAGGTGGATGGATCAAGGGTCAGATGCAGAAGGCAGTAATCCTGGATACGGCGCGTATAGTCCGGCGGTTCCTTTCTCTGCGGCCCTAACCACCGGCAGCCTGGGCCCTGCCCCGTTGCCGGCGGCACTCTAGGTTAGGTTTTTTATAATATGTTTATATGTATTTTGTATTGTTTTTGTATGTGATTTTGTATTTTACTTTTATAATCATATTATAAAATTACCTAGCCTAAGAATTACACAAAATAAAGATAATAATAATAATAAAAATAAACCCGCGGGGGCAGCTTGTGGCGAGCTGACGGTGAGTGGCGACACCGCGGACCCCTATTCCAGAGGGTTTTTTTTTATAAGGCCCTCACCTCTGTGCTTGCCTTAGCTGGCTGGCCAGAGTGGATTCGCAAGAGCGGGACCTATGCTCCAGGTTGGAAGTGTAAAATGTCATAACGCCGGCGGCCCGCTGAACGGATCACCGGAATCTGGCTACCGCAGACTCACCTCTCGACAACCTCACAGCCGCTCCGAAGTGTTGCTCCATTGTCGCACTGTACGTGCGGCCATTGTGGGGCCCACTAAATGAGTTGGCAAGTCACCGCCTGCCTATTACAATTTGAGACTGATTGTCACGGCAGGCGTCCGCTAGTCTCCTCCCATAACCCAATATCCAGACCATCCAACATTCACATCAATAGCCCAATGACCTTAGATCCATCGCAGCCAATGTGCCGCATTTCAATAGTCCTTGCACCTGGAGGGGACGATCTCCGGGTGTATCATATTGTGCGCTCGGAGATGGTATCCGCCACGTGTATCCCTTGCCTTATATTAAAGTGTCTTAAAAGGCCTCTGCGCTGTTGGCTTCGGCCCCACGCACGCCTTTCAAAGGTCCGGGACCCCATGGTCCCGAGATATGCCAAAGACATAAAAATAATAATAATAAGATTAAAAACGAATAAAGAGATAATAATAATACAGAAATAAAAATAAAAGTACCTACCTTAAAAATCTAATCCAGGATTGCTGGGCATGGTGCCCAACACGCAGGCGGCATTCCCGCGCTGAATTGCTATTGCAATCCTTTGCGCAAGAAAGCCGCCTGCGCGAGGATCACCCGTTGCCTCTCTAAGGCGTTTACTGAGTGCTCTGTGTAGCCCCCGTGTCTCCTTGCCCCATGGTCCGAGCGTTTCAACGCCGAATGGTATAAATTCGTACTGGGCGGTGAGACAGCTATATTTATTGGTCTTGAATCGCTCTCGGGCGTCCGCGGCCGCTCCCGCCTGCTTTGAGGTGGCCGAGAGGTAGGACGCCGCCAGCGTATCAACGCAGGTGGCGTCTCACACCAGCGCACGACCCATCCTCCAAGGATTTAGCGACATCCCGTCGGGGCGCTTGCCATCGTCCCGTGAGATCTGGGGCTCCAGAGCTACGGGGACGCTGGCGCTGACGAGCGCCCGTCTCAGGATGTCGTTTAGGGCAGAATGACGAGGTATGCGGCCGGCGCCCGAAGAGCAAGCCAGACCGTGGTGACCAAGGCGATTCACTGAAGCCCCGCAAGAGGCGCAGTTGTGTTCTACACATACGTCCACCCCTACTCGGAGACCAACAGCAATGCGGAGTGCGCTTGGGTCGATAAAGGTGCCTGTGTGTGGTGATGGGTAAGCATGAAGCCAGTGACCGGACTCTGGTTTGGACGCTGCTAGAAGCCGCGCACGGTCCCTGCCTGATGAGGTGTCCACTAGGGATCTTAGTATGGCAGCGGATGCAATGTTGTCCCAGGCCCTTTGCATCTCTGGTTTGGAGGGAATATTTTGGCTCGGTCCAGCTAGCCATGCGTTCGTAGCTTCATCCAGGCATGCAATATCACAGTTTGTAGCCGGAGTGGCTTTCAAGATATTACCTGTGAGATTTGCAGTGCTGTGGATTGAAGCTAGGAACGCCGGTAGAGCTATAGTAGAAATTTTGCGGGTACTCAAGAAAAAATAATTAATTAATTAAAATTTATTAATCTACATTAAAAACTCTTATGCCTTAGAAACGAAGAATTATTCAACTGCCTCCTATCCTAGTCCGTAGTGGGTATTCGAATGCTGGTCAGTGCATTTATTTATGTGTATAACAGGAATACCTATATTATGTTCCTGAGTTATAGATGTTTTCTTTGTGTTTAAGTATTTATATGAAATATATATCATCGTCTAGTATCTAAGCCACGGCACAAGCCTTATTATTAGCCTTAAGGTTGTCCCATAGTATTTATTTATTTTAAAACACGTAAGTATGTGAAAAATCGAAAATAAACAACATATAAGTAGAGCAACCTGTAGAATATATAATTATGATCCTTTTTTCGTAAAAAGTACTACTTTGTCGCTTGCAAATAAAGCACTAATGCTATAAAGATTCGTTTAGAAACTAACTATATGATTATCAACTACCAACAAAGTGCTACCTTTCACTAAAAACAACCACATATATATAATCCCGCCGTGGTACTAAAGTGTAACAATTCAAGTCATCCGTATATTCTGTAGCAAGTTTTAATCTCAGCCGCGCCGAGGGGCCATAAATCCAGAGCGATCCCTCTGGCGCTTATTAGCATAAATTTACAGCGAGTGATCCATCTGTGTGGTGTACGCTGTGCACTCTTGAAGTATTAGCTAACATTTCTTAATAAGCTCCAAAGCTCGTTGTTTTGTATTATATTTCACTCAAGGTTTTGGTGGTGAACCTGACCTTCCATCGGTGTAAAGCACGACACTCTTTTAAGCCCATCGTTGTATAAAACCAATACTGACGAAACTGCGCATTGTTTACATAGACTACAATATACTAAGCACAAACTCAAACGTTAAACTTGTATGAAATGATAACGTTTACTTAACACTTTCACAGTCTGTGCTATCAAAATCGATGTAGTCGGACTAGAGTTCGACTCACAGTAGTATCTTTTGTCTCTTATGTCATAAGCATGTCATAAGATATACCGAAGCGAATGTGTTAAATTTTAGGACCGTGATTAAAGAATCTTAACAAAACTTGAAATTTCACTTCAAAAAATGTTTTTAATTTTTCCTCCTTTTGTCCCGAGCCTTATTAAGAAACAGCTGTTCTAACAAACGGATTAAATTAAAAGGAAATAAAGAAAGAGAAAAGAAAACCTCTTGTGCTTAAAGACGGGTGAAGTGAGGTTTGGACAAAGCATTGCCCTAATGAGGGTAAACGAATAAAGTTGGTCTTTAATTTCCTAGCCAGGCGGTATGGCTTTGTAGATTAAAGCATTGTGCAAAGATCATGGCTTAACAGCATTAGGAAAACTCAAAGCTATTTTACTATTAGATAAAGTATGAATGAGAGTTTCGTTTTAAAAATCCACTATTTTTAATGTGAAAATGTTTGTTTTGTTTTGGTATTTCTTCTAAAAATTCGAGCTATTTCCGTACCAATTGAAGAAAAAAAATACTACAATTAAATGCGGTAACGATGTCGAAGCGTGCTCCACGCGGTAAAGTCTTAAGGCTCACGGTACGTCACTGCCTTCACCTATAGTCACCGCATTTTCACCACAACCACTCTACATAAACCTTAACTACTACAAACATTTTTCCCACGTATCCTACATAACCTATTCCCCACTTCATTTTTCCTCAAAAAGCCGGTCGGTAAGTTTTATTGCAACTTCCAGCGCCCGCCCGGACTGTAACCTGATAAAAGGCAATCCCGCCCCGATTCGAGTCACGTGCACTGCTGAATTAGGGCATGTGGACTTCCTGGAGCTAAAGTAGGATATTCGCGAGCCTAGATGGACATACACACCTATGCTTTGGATATGTACATACACTGAATTATACTTACAGAATTAAAATTAAGCTTGTTTTCCTCAGTTATCAATTTCGTCGGACATTTCTGAATATACAAGATACCTATAGCAACGGTTCCACGGTTCCTACATTTTTGAAGTCGGTTACATCCATTTTATATGTATTGTCTAAAACAAAACAACATCACACAATACAAGTACCTAAGCACAACTCTAGCATAGCTCGAGCTATTGCTTCAACTACCAAAGGTTGACCACGCCCTACCACAAGGCTACTTTTGTGCTATAAGTAGTATAAAAAGAATATATTAATAAAAATAATAGCTATATAAATATATGTTATCTAAAACGTTGTAAAACATAAGACTGTATTGGACCGTGCCGCAGAATCGGTAGAGAATTCGTTTAGCGACACCAATAACTAGCCGCATACAAAAAGCGACTAGGAAAATCGTAAAAGGTTATTGTTATGAAGTTTTAGCCAATACCGTGTGCATTCTGGTTTTCTCTATAATGGCCGGCATATTCCATTATAAACAACGATACCATTATGAGCGTACGTGGGACAGTTTTAAATTAAAATTGCATGAAACCTTCTTTTGTAGGCTTGGTTACCTTTATCTTAATTTTGTTTATACATATCATTAGCTCTCTATAATGCGTTCAAAAGTTTTCATTCATTAAAGTCGTAATAGCATAAAGCAGTGAATATAATTGTAAATAATTAGGCATTAAAACATTCGTGTGATGTTATTATATGAAACACATTTTATTATATGGGTACAATCACATAAACTACTATTAAATTTTGGATACGTCATAATTACTATTCCTCCTCCTCCTCCTCCTCCTTGCGTCGTGTTCCTCAGAATTGAGGGTCGTGACCTCCCTTCTGCATCACCTTCTCATGGACGATATTTCGCCAACCTTTTCTGTCTCTGGCGGTATGGAGGCGAGGAATTACTATTCCTGCTACTTCTTAAATAATAAGATTACATACCGTAAGACGGGGTCACTAAATATATCGGGGTTAGTAGACAAAATTTAACGACTTTAACACGATACGACACTAATAAGACCACTAATGACTTATGCTAATAGAAAATTATTCAATCTTTACGAACGTAACACTTAAGATGTAGGTAACACTAAAATAAGCCCATGTCAAGATTTGATATAATGCCTAAACTTTGCTATAGTAGTAAAATTGAGGCCGATTGATTTGTTGTTACATTTTTTTTAATGGTTCAGTTCTTTTAGAATTGAAATAACATAAGATATGATGGATTGAAAGTAAATTTAGGGTTAATATGCAAAAAATAAATCAGAACCGTTTACATATGACAACGGAGTGATTAGGCATGAGACACGGGATCAGGGAACACACCATAGGGGGTCAACAAAAACGTCATATTTATGTGGTGGTGAAAAGACACATCTAAGGTAAGGGGTGAATATAAATATTTGTATTAGGGTTGCCAAAACACGTGGACACATGGTCCTGCGCTGAAGATATTCGAAAAATAAATCTGATAAACTGAAAATGATGTCATATACTATTATGCAGACCAAGCTGCTGAATATTAAATGCCCTATTTAGATTCTACTTTCCACTTCAATTTCCTTTGATGAATAAAAAAAACATTATTTATAAAAAGAAATTTAAGTCATGTTCTTAACACGTTCGCGGACGCTTGGTCACACCTCTGGGACACCTTAATTTTGTATGGGAATTTTACGACTGCTATTGCATACCTGTCACAACAAAGCTAAAATCAGGATTCTTATGTGACGCGAAATTCTATACAAGTCGAATGCAATGCAAGTCCCGTCATTATGAAACCATTTCTTTTACACTATGTGACACCAAATGCTATACAATTCGGATGCTTATGCATGTTTCATATAAAATACCTAGTCAAATTATGATCTTATATGACACCACACCGCATGTTACAGCATTCGACTATGTTGGCATGTCTGTCATACCGTTCACTCGGGTGAGCTGCTACGTCAACAACTATGATAAATTCTTTGCCATAAAGTAAAGTAGAAGTAATATTTCATCTAATACTTATAGGATTTAACGGTTAGGGCCTTCTATACCAATTAGCACATAGGAAGTATCTGAACTTTGAATTTAATCATGTAAACTGCGGCCCTACACAAACAAAATACATGCCACATGCTTACCATAATGTTAGCGCTCAGCATCGACTACAAATAGGCACAATATTCACGATTATATGACCAAAATAATTACTAAGTACTAAAATAATTAGTTGAATAGTAAGTATAAACATGCCTCACTTTTCTTTATTTACAGTAGTCAGAATCAAGTTGCACTACAAAAAACATTCAGTAAAGAGATTTGTTTATAAAACCACAACCAAAAACATACATAAACTGTAAAAAAAACATTACTAACGATGTTACAAACAATCCGTAAAATAGCGTGTGCGTGCGAAATTTGGCCACATTTTACGCGCCCACTCCCAGACGCACGCGCAGGGTTACTAAGGAGTCTTCCATACAAAGACGAATGCTATAGCATACGCGTCACAGAAAGGGGGGCACAATTTGAGATGTCACAGGATAATTTTTAACTGTCATAAACTATGAAATATAACAGTATGCATTCTGTGATTTTAGTGAATGGTAGAGGAAATGTTGGTTAATAATATTATACTGTGGCCAAGCGGATTGGTAAGCATACTGACGCAGAAATCTAAACCAAATAACGGATTCAATAGCAGGCGCGTCACCAGATGAAGTACAAAAACGGATGCTATGCAATCCGCGTCCGCGAACGTGTTAAGTAGTCATATTAGATATAAATTATAAATTGAAAGACATGTCATTTTCTACAGAAAAAGTAACATTAGGGTGTCTGCCGCGAAAGCAGGAGGGCCAGGAGGTCGCTGGATCGATTCCAGCCCTGAACACTGGGGATCTTGGTCTCCTTTTCTGTAAAACATTATACCTATCTCTTTCAATTTATAGTAATTAACCATGTTGGTACCCATCTCATAGATACCCACTCATAAAAACATTTTGTGACAATCCTGACTGATTTCTTCACTCCGTATGACGTGTGTGTCGACCGTCGAAATAAGGTGAATTAAAGTTGTATCTGTGTATTAAAACTTGAAGAACTGACAACAACTCAAATAAAAAATGTAACGTTATAACTTCATAAATTGAAATGCATGCCTAAAATTGAACTGGAAGTTCAAAATCATATATTGTCTTTCACCCCGTTTTACGTTATTTTTGTTTACATCTGTTGACACAAATTACTTATAGCTATTATTTCGTTGTTTATTGTAATAAAAAAAAACTACAAAGTATTGTATTCCAAAATACTAGAAATTCAATATCATTCCCGACATCCAATATTATTCGCAAAGCAAACCTTTACCATAATGTTTTCAACACAAACAAAGTTATTTATCTCTCAGCGCGACTCGAAACTTAATCTAGACTTCAAACAAACTCGGCAGGATAAACATTCCGATATTGGAAACTGGAGTGTTCCTATAAAAATATTGCGGTTATAGTTTTTTGAGGGAAATACAAAATAGGTCGTACTTCTACAGTTTCAGTCCCCCGCGGCGGGTGGCGAGTTACGAAACCTATTTATAAACAGATCAGTGATAAAATGGATGTGGTAAATTCAAAATGGTCATGCCGTTTACAGTCTGTAAAGGTACCTAACCTAAGATGTTAAGTTTCCGTGTAAAATGATTTCCCATCTGTGAGGTTCTAATAAAGTTGACGTGGCTGTTTCAGTCAACAACACAACATAAAAAAAGAGAAAAGTGGAATCAAAATGTGTGGGTAATTTTAAACACCTACCCCGATTAATGACTTCTTATAATAAGTAGGGGAAACTGTTGAACCTTGGACATAGTTTTACTTCGGACAATTGGCAATATTTCTACCTTGCCAGGGTAATTAATAGTACATTGTGCATCTAGGGCGGTAAGAAGGGCATTACTTACGAGGGTCTATTGAAGCCCGACGCCGTAGGCGGAGGGCTTTAAATGACCCGAGTTAGTAATCCCCTTACTGCCCGTGGTACACATAATGTTTTTCATCACATTTGCGAGGAAATAAATAAACTCTCTATACAGGTAAAGAAACAATAGAATGAATTGATAGAATGATAAGCGGTAGTGTAGTTGCACAGTCCACAGTACTCCGGAGTGAGTACGTGCTGCGAGCGCGTGCGGGGCAGGTCCTCCGCGAGCTCCACGCGGGCGGTAAAGTAGTATGAGAATCCTTTAAAACCATGGGAATAATACAGCTCTTTATGTGTAAGTATGCTTGCATATAACATCACCATTTACGAGCAGGTGTGATGAAAAATATTTTATTTACTTTATTTGTAACGTTATTTGATAACTAATAAAATCAACTATCAACGAAACTTGACGGCCGGTAGTATCTTGAGAAAAATAATTAAATATGATTCGTGTCATGAAAAGTTGGAATTTAGAACTTTACATCAAGGCTGATCATTTCATGTTTTGCTACCAGACAAAAAACTTTTATATAATAGGTTCATGTCAAGATAATTAGCTACTCGATGGTAGGATAGGTTCAGCCTAATCTTAATTGGAAGTGCTAATACGAAACTTACTTGTCCAAAAAGTTATTTTGTTGTACCTCGGACACCAAGAATATGTTGTACCTTGGCCCCTACCTAACTGCTACTGCATATTTTTTTTAAACTGAATGTTTTATATTTACTGTATATCTAATTCTTGGTTACCTGCGTTTTAAGTTATCAAGTAATCAATCTTAAAAAAACTTCGAAAATTGTTTTAGGCAAAAATAAAATATGACAATTGCCGATTAATTTTTCTAAGATAATTTGTACTAGAAAACTTTATTAAATGGCATTAATATGCTAAAAATAGATATAATTTTATAAATAATATCTGATAATTTTATAAATATAATATTGTTCATAAAAAAATATCGTTTCCGAGGTACAACGGGATATGTCCAAGGAACATCAGGGGTGTTGTTCCTTGGACACATTTCCCTTTTTTTTTCGTCGACGTAACCTATCAAAATACAACATTAACATGGTCCATTCACTGACATAAACCACACAGTATAAGTCACACTGATACCGCCTCCAGTCCTTCTTTCCCCTCAGGTGTCTCACGTTTCCATTCCGCTTATCTGCCTCAGATTCCAAGCACATTTCGTTTCACTTTATTTTTATTCTAGTTTGTCCCGTGAGTTTTTTAAGTCCCTTTTAATGGATTTTAATGAACTTTATCTAGCTTCCTCCGATGTTGATTGTTTATGAAAGCGCGGAATTTTGAGAAAAATACGGAAAAGTACCTAAAGGAAATCTGCAGCGGAGCACGATCATTATTTTGTCTTGGTTGTTTTAATTGGATTTTCGTTGTGTTTACTGCGATAGATTTGTTTTGTAGTTCAAGTACACAGATTTGTGTAGGAATCTCAAACGCAGACAGTTATTAATTAAACAAAGGCCAGTATTTTTTATACCCCTGCAACATACGGACCTCCAACCTCAGCTAAGACGATCCTTAAAGTTCGTATGTCACAGTAGTTTTACTTCATCATCAACCTAAAATAGTCTACTGCTAGACGTAGCTTTCTACTTGATCTTGGGCCTCCTGCATCCAGCTGCGACCTACGATCCTTAGAAAAATCGTCGCTCCACCTTGTCACAGGGCGTCCTACACTGCGTTCGCCGAGCCACGGTCTCCACTCGAGAACGTTTACCCCAGCGGTTATCAGTTCTACAAACAATATGGTCAGCCCGCTGCCACTTCAGCATACTGATTACGAGTCCTATGTTGGTGACTTTCATTATCTTCTTACTCTCATTTTGGATGCAATCCTTCAGTGAAACCCTGAGCATAGCCCTCTCCATAGCCCGCTGAACGACTTTCAATTTGTGGACTAGTCTTACCGTTAGGCGCCACGTTTCAGCACCGTATGTCATAACAGGCAGGACGCATTGGTTGAAAACTTTCGACTTCAGGTATTGTTGAATTAGCGACGTAAGTACTCGACGTAATTTTCCAAACGCTGCCCAGCCTAGCCGCACCATAATGTCTGTTTCTTTCTCCAAGTTGTTTTAAACCAACTGCATAACTTGTCCGAGGTAGGTGTATTCTTGAATAACTTCGAGAGTATTGCCATGCACAGCAATTGGCTCCGGTAGAACATGTTCATAAACACGATCTTGGTTTTATTTTATCCAAGTTCATCCGGAGATCGACGTTTCCAGACGAGTCAGCTAGGCTGTTCAGCATATGTTGTAAATCCTACAACGATTCGGCCATGATTTCAATGACGTCCGCAAATCTCAAGTGCGAGATTTGCGGACGTCATTGAAACTGCCTATTGACGTTAATACCATATTATTTCCAGTTTAAAGTTTTGAAGACGTCTTCCAGTGCGTTTGAGGATAATTTGAGGCAAATTACGTCTCCTTGTCTGACGCCCCGATACATAGGAATAGGCCCAGGTAATTGGTTGGTGGTTTTACTTAGGCATATGTTAACGATATTACAGTTAAAGGTGTATTTTGTATGCCGCTACTTACTTTTGCATATAAATTGCGAAAAACAAGATTTTAGGGGGGGATCCCAACATGGAACTGTTTTATTTTTGTATAGATCTACTTGTGGCACATCATCTAATAGGTCTTTAAAAATAATAAAGGTTGCTTGAACAAGAATTTGATAACTCGAAAATTGTCAAAAATAATCGCTCTGGAAGTCTTAAAAAGTTGACGCTGTTTTCACTAAAGTCACTAAATCAAATTTGAAGTTTAAGATACTTATTTGACGTAGAATTTAACGCTTTTTAACAGTTTCCTACATTACGTGTACTACCATTTTCGAGCTAGATGCAAAAAACTGAAAAATGACCGAACATTTGGCAGTTACTTGTCTTTTTCGTTGAGCTTGCTTCGTGATAAACACACAAATAAATGCCCTGAACAGGACTCGAACCCGGGACCTCCTGTTTCGTAGGCAGGGTCAATACCGACAACACCAACTCATTTTACTTGCACGACCCAACATTTAAGCAACAGATATTAGCTTAAAGCTATTTTTAATCAATATCAAATTACTACTTTTGTAATGTTGCTTCTGGTAGAGTAACTTATTAAGAAAGATGTCAATGGAATCGCCTTCACTTCAAAATAAAATAATAAATCCAAATCTCGCGCTCTACTTCCAGAACTGTCAAATAACAAAGGCTCAATAAGTAAATCCTTTAACATGAAATCGAGTAAGCAAAAAACGGTAGCAACGGGAGCTATCTTGATTTATCTGACGTTAATGCCGCTTAAACCCTTAATCCACTTAGGGCGAAGGAAGACTGACGGGATATTTTTATTGTAAAAATATAGGACAGGAACGACTTTTTTATGTTGAAGGATAACGATAAATAATGTTAAAGGTCCACTTATTTACCGTTACGGAAATAATAAAATATTGTTGATTTTTTGTATCAGCTTTATACATATCTGACTATCGACAAAAGTGCAACATTTTTGCTATCGCTACGGTTGAGTTCATTGAAAATTCATGGGACTTATCTTTAAGTAGGTATATAGGTATGTCAACCCCTCTGCAAACTATTACTCTATTAAGCAGGAATTTACTTATATCATTATCAGTAAACTACCTACGTATAATTATGATTTTCGTCCAAAAAATGTAAATTAAACCGTATCCACTTGTATCACGATCTAACCAGTTGACTGACACATGACGCCATATAAGTTCGGGCAATCCGTCAGATCCCCATAGTGGATATTATTATGTCCGCCGGTCATCCGTCAGACAAATTTCCCATACATTTATCTGCAGATCCGGCAGATACGCCCGAACGTATATGTCCAGCAATAGACATTAAAAGCACAACTATTCGTACAGGGATACCTGCAGTAGTATCTTTGGTGTGTATCCTGCTCTAAGGGTAGAAAAGCTGGTGTCTTCAGCTAAGAGTTGAGGAGCTGGTATGTATCCTTCTTGCTGGTATTTGACGTTCCTAGTTTTTGGTAATAGATGTCATGTTTGAATATATTCTTTGGTTCTGTAAAGAATCAACGTTTTATTTATTGTTTCCCATGAATATTCCCTAAATATATCAATCTTCCGCTATGAAGGCCGTAAAAAAATATGTGACACGCTCTTATGGCTATAGAAATAATATTGTGTGAGATATTCTAGAGGTACAATGAGATTCCTAAAGTTTTTCGTCAAACTACACTGTACAGGTTTTTATTGGAAAAACATAATTTTTGCACAAATGTCCCCAATAGTAAGTATATAATATTTAAATATTTATAAAGCAACCGTATGATACAGTCTGACAAACCAATCCCATTGAAAACAGACAACCGATAAATAATAAATACGTTCTCGTCAATCGCAGTACGTAATACAAACACGTGTTTGGTACGCGCCGCCCGGTACAGTCACGCGGGTATTAAAATTATTAAATTCAGTCAATATCCCATTGATTTTAAAATAAGTCTAAAATTAATTCCGTGCCGTCCTCGTGTGAGTCATCCTTTACCTAAACAATTAAAATGTTTAATATGAAAATTCGAACGTGGAAAAGCATTTAACATAGAGGACCGATCTGATCCAAATCGAGGCTCGACGATTGGGTCAAATGTAATTTTATATGTATTTTGTAATGTGGGATAGGTGTTCAATGACCAAATCTATAATAAAGGTCCAAAGATATAATAAGTATGGACACATAATTACTGCTCAAAACTTGTACTTACCCAAAAAATTAGTGCCGACTAATTATTGGTACCGAACTGATTTTAACCATTCATAATAAGTAAATTAAAAATTATACAATGGTTTTTGGTAGTTTTATGGCTGGTCACTGGTGTTTACTGGGAAGATCCAAGGGAAGAGACCTCAAAGACGGCCTCAGGGCCTCTTCCCCTAGATAGTAGCCCGATGCGCTGGTGCGACAAAATCCGCACTACTCTCGACTCTAGCCTCCACGATACACGCAAGGTATCTGAGGACCGCGGAAGGTAGCGCAACATTATTCGGAGGAATTTGATCTATGGTGGGCGTCACGACCCTCAGCGATGAGGAATATGATGCACTGAGGCGGCATTACCTATGATCTAAATAAGTGAAGTGTACATATTTGAGTGGTTATATAACAAGAAGAAAACATGGTTTTATGGGCGGAAAGAGTAGAAGACATTTTTAAACTAATGGGGGTTAAGTGAGAATTTAGGATACTGAGAGAGCAGAACTAGTAAATTATCTTATTTGCTATGTTACATATCTAACATATCAGTCTATTTTTTTCTATGTCGATTAGGGTATTGCTTATTATGTAGAAGTATAAAATTTAAATAACTTAGCCTGTTGTTGTGTTCATTGACATAAAAAAACCTGCGACTGTTTTTTTTAAGTTTTAGGGGTCGCTATTTTAAATTTAAGATTCCCATTAATGGAGTATTAACATTTTGTTTTCTTTTTTTTTTTCTTTAATGACGTGCCAAAGTGTACCTTTATAATAGATGATGCTAATGTCAATGAACACAATAACGGGGTGAGCCGTTTCAATATTATACTTCGACAAAATAAGCAACACCATAATGTCGGTGGGTCTATCATGTCCGCTTATCTATAGCCAAGTAAGCCATAATAAGACTATATTGGCTGTGTTAGCCAAAGCACGTTACAACATGAGTCATCCTTATTACGGTCACCAAACCATTTTCTTGAACAGTCACGATTTAGGCCCTTATTTACGCAATCAACTGTACTGATAGACTTGATAATTAGCAAATGGATCCGCACAAAGCGCCCGGCAGGTATTGATAACGGTTTACGAGAAGCATACAATTATGGGTGTTTTGGAGAAGGCAGTATGCCTAAATAAACAAAAACCTCTATTGGACTACTAGTCCTCAATAGAAGCTTACCACTTTCGGTAGTAGGGTGATGAAGATGACTCTTAATTATGAGTGCACTTGTATTTTTTATGACCAAATGCCAATATGCCGACCATTAAAACCTGAATTAAAATTTAATTAATATTACGTTATGAATCTACGATAACTAGTACGACGACTACTACGACGACTAGTATACTACGACGTACATCCTCGAGGTTCACTTAAGGTAAGTTCGTTTAACCATTAAGTAAGGCACACTAGAGAAACTACTATTGAGCAAGGGCTGGACCAAGCCGTAGCCCATTCTAACTCCATGTAAAGACAACAGCGGCTCCACGCTTTTGTATACCATTGCCAACCACACAATGTCATAACTACCACGAACTTCTTACTGACTTACATCCTTTCTTAGAGGCACGTCACCGCACATGCCAATAACACGCGACATCTATTCATCTTGTATGAAACTGTCCGAAAACGTGTGTTGTGTGTTTTTGCTCCAGTGTCAAAGACAAACATTGATGCCAAAGATACAGATTGCATAAGGACATATGCTACTCTTAAGCCTGTTGTAACAATATAGGTTTACCTACACAGCTAAAGCTAGAATAGTTTTGTGGACATTGTGCAAGAGCCCCAGTGGTACATACCTGTGACACGACACGGTCGGACCTTAACAAGAATATCTGCGTATAATAAGTAGAGGTAGATAGTACATATTCAACTTGTATATGAAACAAGATTACGGATTACGAGATACGTTTGGTACATGATTGTATCTTATATGTATATATGACGCCTTTGTCCAGCAGTGGACGCCTTTGAGCTTAAACATGATGCAGTGTTAAGATGGAGCAGATTGTCCAGTTGCGCTCTCATTGGAGGGGTCGGATTTTCTAATAAACCTTTCCATTTATCTATTACCCATGGTATCATCGTTGTACTCGTAGTATTTCCCAAAGTTTTGATATATGATACAGAATTTAGATTTACCTGAAAAGTTGACACTTTTTTCCGTAAGTAATGTAAAACTATACCATATAAACAAAATGTTGGGGAATTAGTAGGACAACAACGATGGCAACGATGCTACTATGAACTATAGAAAAATTGAAAAGTTTACTAGAAAACACAATCCCTCATTGGGGGTGCCACTGGACGCTCTCTCTTAATGCTGTATTACTAATACAGTATTTTTAAATTAAAAAACATAAAATAACATCTGTACTTTTTTGATCAATGTTGTTTTAATGGCTTCACTTACCTATTTGCCATATAACTAGTCTTGTGGTAATAAATGTACTTACAGATACACTTCTATTTGTTTCTAATTAAACATTTAGTTCAACCTCGCCTTCCACTGATACATGTGGTGGCCTGAATTATTTCTGAGCTATCGATCATACCACAATGGCAATACCACATCAATTATTGACAAGGCAAGGCATTCAAACCCCGACTAGACATGCATCATTAAATTTAGAAGGAAGCAGGTTATTGGAATATCGACCTTCTCCCAATGTAATTAGGTTAACAAAATTTGATTGGGGCTGAATTGGTTTCGATTAGGGATATTAATTTCTTGACGTAGCGTTGTGAGCGGTTAAGACTGCTGCTCTATTATGAGGTTTGGATTAATAACAACAAGTCGCTTGTCCTTATCACATATTATCTTCTTCTTCGAAGCGTTTTCTAACCTGGACCGTAGGCGCTAGTTTTACGAAATGCCATCTTACCTTCCAACCCAGAGAGTAAAATAGGCCTTATTAGGATTAGTCAGGTTTTCTCACGGTGTTTTCCTTTACCGAAAAACGATTGTTAATATCAAATAAGAATTTCTACATAAGCTCCAAAAAATCAACTGTACGATTTGGACCCGATACCTTCGGATTTAAAGTCTCACGCTCTCACGTCATACCGCTGGGCCACCAACGCTCGCCTTATCACATATTATGTTCTTTATAAATAAAGGTAAGTACCTAGGTATTTTTCAGAAGCAATAACTTGGTACCATCCAAACATCCAAACAGAGGCACCACACAAAAAAAAATTTAAAACGGAGAGCTAAAATCCTAGATCGTCGTCGCTTCAGTACAAATACCAACCTATCTTAAAAAGGACTCGAGCGATAACAAACTTTCTGCCAATACGATAAGAACTTCAAATGATCAAAGATAAAGTTGTGGACTTGTAACTCACAGAGCATGAATTATTGATGCTCCCACAATGGCGTCTGATATTAAACGATAAATAAACGAGGTGGCTCCATGCCGGAATTTATAATGCGTTTTTAAGACATCTAAAATGGCGATAGAGGGTTTTTAAACTGACGAGAATGAATTGCGTCTTTGGTTGGACAAAGCTTCGTATTTGCTGGGTGGCGCAAAGTAACCTAGTACCTGACTCCTTTGGGTAACACTTTGTACTTTAGTGTATACTTGTTCCAGCGTTTTACACTTTAGTTTATACTGATCTGTAGTTTATGAAACAGAAAAAAGTATACAGCTTGAAATGTGAGCTGGTGTAGCAATCAATTGACCACCTCTATATACAGTGTGTAAGTCTAATACGGGCGATACATTTAACCAAACATAGAATTAGTGTTATCAATAATTAAAACATATTTTTAGGTTACACTTCATTATGACCCCATACCTAATTAATTTTTTATTAAAATTTTCAGCAGCAATGTACTATGAAATATTTGACGCTGACAGTTGTCAACGAATGTTTTACGCGAGTGTGTTTGCATTACATTGCGGGCTGAATTATTTTCTATGGATAAAATTTTAATTGCAATGGTATTGCAAAGTTTAAAAGTTGCCTAATTACATTTTTTTATGTCCTATACTAACCACCGTTAAGAGGTTCGCCCGTTTTAGATTTACACACTGTATACCTATGCGACGGGATAATCGCATAGATATATTCGGATTACCTGCTTATTTAGCAGATTGACAATAGGTACGTACGGTACGCTATCAGCAGTATATGAGTACTGTCGATTTGCCGCAAATTGCAATTCTCGAAAATGTTCTGAATATGTCGATTACCGAAAAAATGTTTGTATTTGTATTCCAGAAACATCCCACAACAAATAGTGAAACAAGTAATGAACCTAACATAGGTTCAGATTGTTTGGATGCATTATGTAGTGTATTTGTGACGGATTAATGCATGTAATGAATTTTACTCGCATTGAAAACTTTACAACAAACAGCACCTTGAACTCCGGCTTTTAAAACCTACCTACCTATAAAGTGGAGTGAAAAGTAATTATTAATTAAACATTTTAATTATAACTTTATTTCATTGCATGATATGTGTCTTTAATATTTGCATGCTCAATTGTAAGCAAAATACCTACTGTGTACAACTAATTGTGTAAAACCATCTACATACCCACTGTATTCTGAAAAATAAATCATTTGTATTTGTATATTTATAAATACTTACATATAAATCAATTCAAGTTTCATGTTCAAATGATGTTCTACTGAAATCACGGTATGCAATTGGGCATACAATTTTAGCAGAATTGATTAGTTGTTTTATTTTACGTCGTTTTTTATTACCAACATGAAATAGGTACCTATTAATCACGAATCCTTGAATATGAATTCTTGAATCGGAATTATGTTTACCACCGTACTGGGCACACTATTCACGTCGCTAGTTCTTGTTAAATGTAATGATATCGTTTTACAAGTCAAACCCGAAATTATACTTCAAACTTTGAAAACGTTAAAGTCTTCAGGATATTTCGAAAAACTGGCTGATGTATTTGCAGTAAGAACTGCAGAACAGTTAATGAAGCAACTTAAAAAGGAGCAAAATGTGTAAGTACCTAATTTTGGAGTAAGTAATCAATTATAAAGTCATAAATGTAATACGTACTTCATAAACCCAAAATATCTTTAGTCTTACCTCCACTTGCACCAACCAGGGTCAGTCAAGTAACCTGGAGTTAACTGTCAGTTGCTATTTTATATCAACGCTTAACTCCAGTCGCCCTTATTATTATTATAAACCGACTTTCCTGGACAAAACAACAAAAGGAATTATGAAGATCAAAGAGAAAGGCGTTTGGCCAGCAGAAGGCCACTCTTATACGCTAAAAAAACAGTCAATTTCGAATCGGACTCGCGGACGAAGGGCTCCGTACCATTATCCAAAAAAATCCCGCTGTATTTGTCTTTGTTTAAATTAAAATAATGTGAATAATATTGCTTAATATTATTTTATTATTAATATTAACTAAATATTATTCCAAGCGTCTACCTGTTGCCGTTATTAACCAAATAAATCACGTTTTTTGTATGGCAGACCCAGAATATTCATTTTATTCTGTGTATTTGTTATTATAGCGGAAAAAGAAATACATCATGTGTGAGAACTTCAACTGTCTAACTATCATGGTTCATGTCATGAGGTATATAGCCTGGTGAAAAACGGACGGACTATGGTGTCTTAGTATAGGGTCCCGAATTACTCTTTGCGTACGGAACACAAAAAAATAAAGTGCCTTTAATCCTACACCAAGAACAACTACGTTCTTTACTATCGTCGTGAATTCATCCCTGGCCTATAACTCGCGGTTATAAAAGAAGGGGCAGTTAATACAGATTAATGCAGCCACGTGGTAGCTGCACTGTATCTCACGTAGTGTTAAGTAATTAGACCTCGGTCTTGCACAAAGTGTTAGCTTTTTATTTATGATGAAGTAGTGATGGAAATAGCTAAAACTTTTCGTACCTTTATTAATTATACTGAAACACAGGTCCGAAAACATTACATGTTTAAATCTTATGATTACATAAATATGAATTCTGGATCACCGAACATTCCTTTATATTCAAAGTTGTAACAATATGGTAACATTCACAACATACCGAATCGTGTCTGCTAAATTATGGATTTATTAAACTGTAGTACCTACACATGCGAGTATCCATACTAATATTATAAATGGGAAAGTGACTTTTTGTTGACACAAATCAAATTATTTTATTTAGTTTTTTTTTTATTTGTTATTCTGAGTGGTTCGGATGGAAGTACTAAGCAATGTCGCTTGTACTTAGAAAAATGGCCACAAGCGTCTTGCCTGTTACTACGATTGCATATACTTGAGAAATTCGCCGGCATTTGATAAGATCAGTTGGCCTAGTGGTTATGGCGATAGCCGCGTAAGCTGAAGACCCGAGTTCGATCCTCGGATTGGCCTTCGTTGGTGTTGGTCTTTTTCTTTAGTATTATGACATCTATTATAATTTATATATAGTAGTGTTTACTAGTTTAATAACACATCACAAAAAAAATTGTGTCAACAAAAAGTTGTATTGATGACAGCGCCATCTCTCACGCCATATCAAAAACCCCGGAGTGGTTTGGATGGAAGTACTAAGCAATGTCGCTTGTACTTAGGAAAATGGCCATAGGCGTCTTGCCTGTTACTAAGATTGCATATACTTGAGAAATTCGCCGGCATTTGATAAGACCAGTTGGCCTAGTGGTTATGGCGTTAGCCGCGTAAGCTGAAGACCCGAGTTCGATCCTCGGATTGGCCTTCGTCGGTATTGGTCTTTTTCTTTAGTATATGACATCTATTTCAATTTATAATAGGAAAGTATGTGTGTCTGTTTGCATGTACGTCTTTCACGGCAAAACGGAGCAACGAATTGACGTGATTTTTTAAGTGGAGATAGTTGAAGGGGTGGAGATTGACATAGGCTACCTTTTGTCTCTTTCTAATGCGAGCGAAGCCGCGGGCAAAAGCTAGTTTTATATACGTAATAAAAACTTCTGCGGACACCATAACCTTTAGGGTCACAGTACAAAAATCAATTGTAGACGTTGGATTCGTTCGTACGTTGTTTCGTTCGCCATTTTAATAGTTATATATTTCTTATATGATTTATATATTTTCGTGTATAATTTACACTCGTAGTATTTATATAACTTAATTTCTTGTTTATAATTTTTTTATGTTTCTTGAATAAATTAATACTTTGTAGTTTTTATGAGTACCGAAAAACCTAAGAAATATTTAAATATTTTCAGTTTTAAAGAACCACGAGGACAATTGGATCCACCGGCCAAATTAAGTCCAACTTCAGGTCAAGTGGTATAATATTAATAACTATTAATGAATAGTGAATCTCTTATTCTGATAACAGCTGTGTTTACGTCATAGAATATGTTGTAGGCACCACATCGTGTAATTTCGGCGGACAAAGTATCACATGACGGCATTGAATGGAAAGGACCTAATAAATCTAAACAGAAATTATTCGATATGATCTCATCTGAAGAAGTACGAAGTAAATACCTGGCACTCATGGAACCACCTCCTCCGGATGGAGACAACTTGGACAACGAGTCAATCCTCTCAGACGTGGAGGTGAAAAAGACCGAGAATCCTTTATCGAATGCCTTCAAAATTAATGGAAGGCATTTTAGAAGACATGATTTCTATTGGTAATAAAACCTTTATAATAAAGAAGTAACACATCGTTGTTAAATAATTTTAAGTGTGAATGGATTTTACCCAGCTTGCAAAATTCAAACAAACTAACATCGCATGTAGGATGTTTGTCAATTTATCTTACAATATACACAAAATATAAGCCTTATTTTGTATTTCGGTATTTTTTACTGCGCTTGAGCCTTGAGCTCACGATTGACCCAAGGGTTGTAACAAAAACTTTTTAAAAGACATAAGAAGGATCAGCGTTGTTGGTACAGTTTTACTTAACCTAGTTCATTCTTAAATGACTTAAATATCGATCCGGACATTTGGACAAAAAAACAACTGGGAAATAATAGTGAGATTAAGAGAGTAAGTATAAATTAATTGGTAAAAGTTAGTACAAAATATAATTTTTACACAAAAGTTGCCCGAGGAGCTCCAAACTAGTCTGAGCCAGTATCTTGGAAGTGCATACCACCGTTTAAATAGATAGGCTCTTTGTCAACGTACCTATATATGTGTATCACCTTAATAGTCTCGTAAGACTCATATATGTATTATAACTGAAACATGACTGTATTGATTCAACAATTTTCAAATTCTGGGAGGTTTCTTCTCTCTACAATTTGGTACTCTCTTCAAATATTTGCCGTAAAGTTTGCTTATAGAAACCCATTAAAGAGAGGCAATTAATCATCAAGGTGAAATACTCGTAGCTGCTTTTTTTACGTAAAACAAGTCTCGCTTGAGCCGAGCGTTATTTTGTGTTGCTATTTTACATTACTTTTAAATCATTTTTAAAAAGAACTCCAGCCAATTAGACTCGTGCACAGAGATGTCTGCTTAAACAGGTAACACTGCTGACTAATAATAATAATAATAAAAAAAAAAAAATGACGCCGTCAAAGTCAGATGTGTTTTTCCTTGTTATATTTTATAAATAATGTTTTACGTGGATTTTCATAATTTTTTTTACCATCTTTTTACGGAAAAAGTGTCCCGTACGTATACATCAAAATGGGAATAAATAACCGGAAATGAATATCGTGAAATAACACGTGAATACAATAACTATGATAACAAGGAGCCAAACACAAAAACTACAAGCGTCCCCACGTAGCGCACGCCCAACACCCTCGCCCGCCCCGTCTGTCTCCTCGCCATCGTCGTCGGGCGATGACTTTGCCACTGCGCCCGACACCAGCGAGTCGAGCGATGAGTGCGGGCCGCCGCCGTCGCTGCCACGACCACCTGCGCGACGAGGACGGCCACCGCTGCCGGCACGCTTGGGGCCTGCGGGACAATCTGCCCCGCCCACGGCCCCCGCTGCCGGTGGTGTAGTGCGTCGCATGAGATGGTCTCAAACCATAAATGAGAACGTCATGCGCGCCTACTATGGGGCTACAGAGGGGGGAACCCGTCTATCCGCGTACCGTGCAAGGATGCTGCCTCTGTTTCAGGCTCTTGAACCCGCCATCGTCGTTTCGGAGCAACGATTATCGGATCAGGTGCGCGTCATTCAGCGGCAAAAACGTTTGGATGACGCGACACTCGATCGACTCCGCCTAGAGGCTTTCACTGCTGCCGCAGTCTCCACTTCGGCGCGGGACCCACCCGCCACGTTGCCGGATCCGGTGCCCGCACCCGACCTGGCACCGGGGGCGCCGCGGGTGGATCCCAGTGCTGACGAGGAGGAGTTTGCGAATCAAAGTGTAAGTACTTCTGCTAATGAGCAACTGAGGAGGACTTTGGAAGAGACGATTACGCAGTATCGCAATTCTAGGCCGCGATTACCACGTTTGCCAATGAATAGACGTAATCTAGCGCTAATGGGTGCCCTGAATGATTTGCTAGAACCGTATCTACGGTCTAGTAAAGATTTAGATGATACACACTCGATCATGTATTGCGGGGCCATCGCGGCGTGCCGTGTGGCTCGAGTCAAGTTTCCGGACGCTGAACGTGCACCTAGGACCGCCGAGGGTGTCCCTGCGTGGCAAGTGCGGATCGAGCGACGTATCAACTCATTTAGGACGCTTGTTGCGAAGCTGATCTGCTTCAGGGGGGGTAATAATCGCCCCCGAGTAATGCGTTTTGTGAACCAGGCGTTCGCGGGGACGGGTATTGAGCCCCGCGACTACATGGCCAATGTCACAGAACGCATCGACTTTCTGAAACAGAAAATCTATGCATGGGCAAACCGTATTCGTCGCTACAGAAAGCGTGTGGATCGATTTCAGCAGAATCGTCTTTTCCAAAGTGACCAAAGGAAAGTATACCGAAGATGGGAGGAAACTAATCTGCGTGTGCCCGACGCGCGACCGCCGGATGCTGCTGCCATGTCTGATTTCTGATTTCTGGCGTAGCATCTGGTCGGTGCCCGTTGAGCACACGGAGGGTGAATGGATGAGCGTTGTCGAACGTGAGTGCGAGGCCATCGAACCAATGGGGGCTATTACCATCAGCCCCGAAGACGTAAGTTGTGCTGTCCGTACGGTTCAGAATTGGAAAAGTCCTGGACCGGACGGATTGCACAACTTCTGGCTAAAGTGGTTTCGATGTTCGCACTCACGGTTGGCAACGCAATTTCAACAAGCCCTTGAGCTTGGTTCCCTGCCACCTTCCTTAACAACTGGTATAACTTTCCTGCTCTACAAGTCCGGTAGTACCACGGAAGCTAAAAACTATCGACCCATCACGTGCTTGCCCACGCTTTACAAGCTCCTTACATCCATTTTGAGAGCAAAAATTAACGCGCATATTGTCGCAAACAGTGTTTTGGCATCTTCTCAAAATGGTTGTAGGGTTGGGTCCCGTGGTACTAAAGAGCTCCTCCTCATTGACATGGCCATTTGCCAACAAGTTCGGCGGAACAAGGGGGCCCTCTCGGCCGCTTGGATTGACTATAAAAAGGCCTATGATTCGGTGCCTCATTCATGGCTGAAAAGGATATTGGAGTTGTATAAACTTGATGCAGCTTTAATATCCTTCTTAAGCGCGTGTATGGGGCAGTGGACCACAGTCCTTTGTCAACCAGGAGGCAGAGATGGTCCCCTTGGGTTGCAGGACTATATAAGGATAGAGCGAGGAATATTCCAGGGTGACAGTCTGAGTCCCCTGTGGTTCTGCCTAGCTTTGAATCCTCTCAGCACCCTGCTGAAGGATTCGGGGCTAGGTTGCCGGCTTCGGAGAGAGGGTGAAGTCATTTCTCACCTTCTGTACATGGATGATCTCAAACTATTTGCACCAAATGACCGAGGTTTGTTGGAGCTATTGCAAACCACTGAAGTTTTCAGTAGTGCCATCAAAATGGAATTTGGTGTCGATAAGTGCGCGATTATGCATGTACAGCGGGGGAAAGTAGTAAATTCAACAAATTTACAACTTTCTGAGACAATGTCGTTCAGATCTATCTCTGAAGCAGAAACCTATAAATACCTTGGTATGTCACAGTCGTTGGGTATTGAGGACGTGAGTATTAGACAGGCGACGAAGGAGCGCTTCTTTGGTCGGCTGACAAAAGTACTTAATAGTCTTTTATCAGGTGGCAACAAGGTGCGCGCCTTTAACGCTTGGGTAATGCCTCTGCTCACATACTCCTTTGGCATACTAAGGTGGACTCAGACCGAGCTGGATGCCCTGGATCGGAGAGTCCGGCTACTGCTCACCACACATCGTATGCTACACCCACGCTCGTCTGTTATGAGATTGTACATCCCACGGAAATGTGGAGGTCGCGGCTTTTTAAACGCCAAAAACCTTCACAACCGTGAGGTGTACAATCTTAGGAATTATTTCCTTAACAATGAGTGTGGGATGCATCGTGATGTGGTGGCAGTAGACAAGAATCTCACACCGCTCTCCTTGGCAAAAGAGAATTGGCGCAAACCTGTGATACTAAGCACCGAGGACCGCAAGACGGTATGGAAGAGCAAAGAGCTACACGGGCGGTTCTACAAGGCCCTCACGGGCCCTGATGTAGATCTGCCCGCATCGGTGAACTGGTTACGATTCGGGGACCTTTTTGGAGAAACCGAAGGTTTTGTCTGTGCAATTGCGGACGAAGTTATCATGACGAATAACTACCGGAAATATATCCTGAAGGACGGTACGGTCGACATTTGTCGGGCATGCCGCCGTCCCGGAGAGTCACTCAGGCATATTATTTCCGGTTGTTCTCATCTTGCTAACGGCGAGTACTTGCACAGACATAATCTCGTAGCCAGGATTATTCACCAGCAACTTGCTCTTAAATACGGCCTTGTGGACCACGAAGTGCCGTACTACAAGTACGCACCTGCGCCAGTTCTTGAAAATGGTCGTGCCACGCTCTATTGGGATCGATCTATTATCACGGACAGGACTATTGTAGCCAATAAGCCTGACATCGTGCTGGTTGATCGATCGCAGCGTCGGGCCGTGCTCGTCGACGTCACCATCCCCCATGACGAGAATCTCGTGAAGGCCGAGAAGGACAAGTCCAGTAAGTACCTAGACTTGGCTCACGAAATAACCGCCATGTGGGATGTTGACTCGACGATCATTGTCCCGATAGTCGTTTCAGCGAACGGTCTCATAGCGAAGAGTCTCGACCAACATCTTGAGAGACTCTCGCTAGGTGGATGGATCAAGGGTCAGATGCAGAAGGCGGTAATCCTAGACACGGCGCGTATAGTCCGGCGGTTCCTCTCTCTGCGGCCCTAACCACCGGCAGCCTGGGCCCTGCTCCGTTGCCGGCGGCACTCTAGGTTAGGTTTTTTATAATGTGTTTATGTTTTTTTTTTTTTTTGTATGTTGTTTTATATTTTACTTTTATAGACATATTGTAAAAACCTAACTTAAGAATGAAAATAAATAAAGGAAATAATAATAATAATAATAAATGTTTTATTGCAGGCATTTACATCCCATAGATCTTATCAACTAGCTTAACTTAAAATACACAAATAGGTAAAATATAACTAAATAGGTATTATTTACGGTTCTCGTTCTGATGCACAGAAAGCCAGTGCCTAAAAACATGGCTGTCAGGGTTCTCACTAATAGCTCTTAGTATGTCATTTTTAGAGTTTCTTATCGTTTCCCAGAAGGAGGCTACCCTAGCTCTCAGAATCGCGAAGAAATCAGGTACTCTGGCCGTCGCAAACATTTCTGAGGCGCTACAGTATCTAGGCATTCTCATCAGGATACGATATGCATCATTATATTGTACCCTGATGCTACTATATGCCCGCCTAGTATACCGAGTCCACAGCTGACACGTATAAAAGGTCTGGCAATATGCTTTGAACAATGTTACTTTTACGTCGTCAGAGCATCGACCGAATTTGCGAGCCAGCATATTGCAACGGACAGACAGAGCCCGTCTTTCTCTTTCGATGTCGGCGTCGTCACTCAACTTCTCGGTCACAATGTGTCCTAGATACTTGACAGATGTTGAAACCCGAACCGATTGACCATTTAGGAATACTTGCGGGATCCTATCCGGACCCTTTCCACATCTAAACACTAGGAGCTCAGATTTGTTTACGTTATAGACTAATCCATGATCCGTTGCATAACGCTCACAAATGCCCAGTAAGTCACTAATACCGTGAATCGACGGGCTGAGAAGCACCATATCGTCCGCATAGCTAAGGTTGTTTAAACAAACGTTACCTATGTGACAGCCTATCCTGGTGCCTCTCAGCTCCTCGATCAGGCCGTTGACGTAGATGTTGAAAAGGTCCGGAGAGGTTAACCCTCCTTGGCGCACGCCACATTCTAACCTGTAATCGTTAGAAAGTGCGTCACCCCATCTTACATTGTTTGTTTGATTCTCGTACCAAAACCTCAACAGACTCACCACATCCGGTGCTACCCCAGACCCAAGCATTTTAGTCCATAATAGTTTATAATTGACTAAGTCGAAGGCTCTGCTCAGGTCTAGGAAGCACGCATACACCGATGTGCCTCTTTGGGTGTAGTAGTTTACGCAATGTTTAAGTGAAAATATGGCCGAATCTGTTGAGAGTTGTGGTCGGAAACCAAACTGCGCGTCACTGATACAAACATTTTTCATCAGTTCGGGTTGCAACAGTCTCTCTAGGATTTTCCCCATGACGGTACCCAGCGATATCGGCCTGTAATTTTGAAGGCTAGACAGGTCGCCAGTCTTGTTTTTAGGCACGGGCGTAACAACAGTGCGCATTAAATTACTGGGCAAGTAACTGTATTTAAAACATAAATTAAAAAATATTGACAATGTATCAAATATTTCGTCTCCGGCATAGATAATGTGCTCCAGACTGAGACCATCAAAGCCCGGTGATTTACCGCGCTTCATTGATCTCACGGTCTTCATGATCTGTTTAGGGGTAAAGGTTAACTCAGATCGCTCAGAGATGGGATGATCTGCAGTGTGGAGCACATCACAAGCCGTAGGCTGAGGGTCCGTTTTAAAATGTTGAGCAAATAAATTAGCTATTGCAGATGGTTCTTGACAGTTATCTATACTATTAGGCATGTTCATTTTCGGATTTAATTTTTTAACGGAGTTCCAAAATTTTACAAAATTTTTGCTTTTTTTGTGTGTTGCTAAAATGTCTAATTTAATTCTATCCTCATTATCCTGACACCATTTCAGTTTATTTTTAAATTGTTTCCGGCTGTTACACATCTGATCATACGATGGCCCTGAGGGTGGCTTACCGAACGTTACCCAACACTCAAAAAAGAAGCGCGCTCGCTCGTGGAGATCTTTAACGTGGTAATTCCACCCTGCGACCTGTTTACGTGTTTGCCTGCGCGTGCCAGAACGAGAACCGGCGCTAGCTATAGCCGCCCGCTTTAAACATAATATAATCATATCATACATTTTGTCAATAAGGACAAAGTGCTTAGTGCAACTAGCATTACATTCTATACAATGACTAGAATATCTCAGGTTCTTTAAATTATCGTGGCAACATCGTGCATATTCGTTAATTTGGTTAATATCCCTGTTGCCCCATAGGACTTTATTTCCTATTTTATTTATAGGTACACTTAGATCACATCGCTTTAATATTATATTATGGAGATTACACTCAATAATAAGGGGATAATGGTCCGACCAAAATACGTCGTTCATCACGTTAACACTAGAAATGGTATTGATCCCCGCATAGATGGTGACGCAGTGGTCCAACCACCTTCGTACTCCATGTCCGTGCGCCTCACTCATAAACGTATATGTGTCACTGTTGAGCCCAAGCAACACATGATCTGCACAAATGAGTTCGTGCTCATCGCAAAATGACTGCAACTCATCGCCAAATCTCGTATTCGGGTGCGAATTAAAATCGCCCAACACATACACAACTTCGCATCCACTATCTTCTATGATCGCGTTCATGTTTGCGAGACAGTCCGTAAAACTGGTTAGGTTTTCCTCACAGTCCACCGGCATGTAGATACTGAGTACCAAGAATTGGCGCTCCCCGAGTTCAACTCGAATCGCTGCCAATCGATCACTCGTACATGTTACCACAGACACGTTGGGAAATATAGATTTCCGCCACATCAAAGCGATACCTCCATAGGGACGACCTCGCAAAACACCTGTAGATGTGTCGACCGAACTTTTCGCAAATACCCCAAACTCACTATTAATTCCATTAATAAAACCCAGGTCATGAGGAAGGAGCCAATGTTCTTGCAGCGCAATAATGTCTGCCGTTGCCGTTAGTGAATGTACATGTTGTACAGATCGCTTAATAGACTTGCAGTTAAAAGATGCTAAGCGCATATGTTGTTTGGTTGTACTATACATTAACATTGCGAGACTTCACGGCAATCGAGCGTTCACGGTACCGACGATAAACAATACCTGCTACTACGGTAACACTATAACACTTTGGGTAAACTAACGTCACTTTTCCGTTGATCTATAAGCCACCCTACTTTTTTTTTAGCTTGTTCAATAAGGCACTACATATTTGTTAACATCTTGCCAAGTTTTGTGTTTTCAGCCTTTACCCTAAATATAACTATAGTACTTGCATATTGTAGAAAATACTTTCAATTAAAACAAAAAAATAAAAATCAGTGACATGCGAGTACTTAGTTTCTGGTTTTTGAAACTTAATTTACGTCCTTGTGGTGGCTATCTAGTTCTATCAAGGATGCGTGCGAGAGTAACGCATGCCACGATAAGCAATAAAATGACAATTATCTTATCCATACTTGAATAGACAGATATCTAGGCAAGAAAGTAATCAAGTAACCAATTTATTTTTGATAAAGATAGGTACCGATAAAGTTTTAGTTACGAGAACATTAATGTCCAAAATCGTTTATTCCTGTTCCCGTACGGTCATATAACGGTTACGTTACATTAGCACGCACTATATCGAATTACGCCGCCGTTACGGGCGCATAACGTTTTACGAGTGCTCCGATAGGCGAATCAAATTCCCTAAGTCTTTGTGCCTCCTTTATGACGTTCTTATTTAATACAACGATCGCCCTTTGTTTTCTTATTAACTTTATAGGGCTGTGATATGACCAAATAGAATCGATCGCGTGGAAGTACGATAGTCTGTTTAGTATGCTGATTTATTCGTGATTTTACTAGCTTATCCCGCTGCGCAGTTTTATGGCCCAGTTCCAAGTAAATCTACTTCCCAAGCGAAAAAGTTTTAGTTTAACACTAACCACTTTAAAAATGACTCACGCTACATCGGGCCGGTACGGGCCGGGCCGTGGCCGACGCATCAATTGCTATGGAAAATGTCTCGTGATCGTGATCTCCGAACTTTCCGAGACGATCACGTGACGCTGTCTATAAGAACTTGACTCATCGGCAACGGCCCGGCCCGTTCCGGCCCGGTCTAGCGTGAGTCATCCTTTACCCTTCGTTCAGTCAACTAGTATCTACCTATACATAAAAAAAGTATTAATATGCGCATATAAGTGCGGAAGAGATGCCAAGTGACACAACGCTGTCGCACTAATGTACGATTTATAGTCATTATCATAACCAGGTCATATCCAATGAAAAAAAACGTTATGAAATTTTAATACCGCTCCAGTGTTCCTTGCGATTTCTTCAAGTGTCTAGAAGAAGGTAAATAAATATATCTGAAACACAACACCAAGAAAATGACAATACAATATTCAATATTCATAAATCTGAAAACGTTAGAAATATGGAAACCATAAACTCGTAATATTACAAAGCAGGAATCCAGAAAATGACATCATCACGTTACCCTTAAAATTAAACACGAAATATTTTTACGAGACACTTTTATTAAAACACCTCTGAACATTCGAATTACTAAATTAAATTCCGAATTTAATTTTATAACGCATTCATTGAGCATAGCTCTCGGGGAGCCAAGGCGTTTTATAAGGACGCCTTTACAGAGTAACGACCGAAAAACGTCTGTATTTCAAATCGTTTATTGTAAATTCTAATTCAATTTAACTGGCATGCTTTAAACTTGAAGATCGAGTTTGGATTTCGAAGAATTTCTAAACTAGGATTAAGAAGATACAGCTAGGTTTAGACAAGACTATAAATATTTAGGTATACGTTGGCAAAAAGACAAAATCCTTTGTACTTGACAATAAAGATAGTGTGTTCATATTTCAGTCTCAATGTCTGAATCAATTTTATAGACCATGTATGGTGCTAAGTGCAAAACTGTACGGTTTGTACAATGATTTAGGGAAGACGATATCAACCCAATGACTCCCGCCTTGGCTCATCAGAAATGGTTAACATAATACGGTAGGAATAATATGATATTTCCACATCCCATTTTACGTACTTTTCTCTTTAGGTAACACTAAATTGGACACATAGCCACTGGTCACAAGCTGTCACTTCAGGCTCCAATAGACTTTTAAATTGCATGGTAACCTCACAGACGAAAAAACTTTTTTATCCTGACCATGCCGATGCCGCAAAGTGTGACTAGCAGTCACATACCAGTTAAATCCTACGTGTAGACGAATTTTACACCAAAAATCACTGGGCGCACTCGCTTAACGGTTGAAAAATGAAAAACAATCCAATTTGGTGCGTCAACCGTCGCTAGGACGTACGAGTGAAAGAGAACAGTAGGTCTACACAAAACTCCTATCAAACTAAAATGTGAAAGTCAAATACGCTGTGGCGCGTGGCGATGGGTTAAGAAGGCGTGAGTTTGTGTATGTATGTAGGCTTTGTTGTATTTGAAAAGAGATGTTTAGTCTCTATAATGCTAGAGAAATGCCTCTCCATTGCTGAAAACAGTAGTTAAGTCATTAAGTATTTCAGGCTCGTAGCAAGTGGAAACCAATGATGTTTGCTTACCCCTACGGTAAACAGGCGTTACTGTGTGCGCATAAACGTCGGTACGTAAAAGAAATACAAAACAACTTTTAATGGCCTATAAAATCAAAAATACTATATCACTTTTAAGTACCTACAGGCTGCGTTGAAATAAAAGAAAGAGGTTAGGTACTCTACGTTCTAAGGAAAAAATAGGCTTATGCTGGTACCATTCGTATTGCGCCGTTTTGGCTTACCTACCCTAGAAGAAAAAAAAACATTTTCATTTAACCTAAGACCGCCCTAATTTTATAACCATTAGAATGCTGGTAAAAGAACTAATACAGTCTCACCGCGGCTTACCATAGTGACCAGATTCATTCTTTGTAAATTGCTTATTGCAATAAGATCGCTTATTGTTTACCTCGTTTTTACGTGTGTTACTATACTGTATGTTTTTGCATGAGGTGCAATAAAGAGTTATTGTAGTGTAGATCTTCTGTATAAGCTGTATTATGTGTGGCGGCTGTTTGAATTTGGAAGCGGTGTGTGCGCGCCGAGGCGTCCGCGCGGTGAAGGCATCCAGGGGGACCGCGTTCTAGCCATTTCCAAAATACAATTTCGAAAGTTAGTCCGCCATGTTTAATTTCTGTAGGCTTACATTTACAATATTGCTGAAAGTTCTAAACTATTTAAATATTTAGGTACATTATATAAGTTATCAAATCTAAATTAGACTGCAAAATTCTAGTACCTAATAAATATGAAAGAAAAAAAGGTCAGACTCACATACGAATGTATACTCTATTCTGGCCAGACATTGAGAGTATTAGTATAAAAACTTAATTCTACCAATTTCTCCTTTGGGGGTGGTGAAGCGAAAGAATAACGCTGTACTTATGATTCTCCTGGCCGAGGACGAATTACAAAAGATCTTGGCGAAACCAAACTGCTCATCCGGAAACGTACGAAAGTGCTTGACGTGGGTCACACATACAGGATGGGTCAACAGGATAAAATCGGCCTGGGCCGGCTGTGTGCCAACCTCACGTACCGGTGCGGTGGAGTGGAAGCGTTCTAGAATGGGGATCCCGGCTAGGCAAAAGAAGTGTAGGCAGACGCCCTGCCTGTTGATCCGGTGACATAAAGGAGACAGCATGACCAGTCTGGATGCGAGACCCTAAAAACCGCTCAAAATGGAAAGAGATTGGAGAGGCGTATGCCCAACGGTGGGCCAACACACGCTGAAGAAGAAAAGGAACTATACAGTTATCTGCACCCCGTCAAAAACATAGATTACTATAATTCTATAGAAACTGATGAACTATGTAAATCCACCATTAACATAATAACAAAAACCGGGCTCGCTCGCTTCTGTATTACATATATTAAGCAAATCATATTTTAATTTTACTGAGTTTTTTATTTTATTTGTTTATTCTCTTAACCAAATCTTTGTAACGATGTTTGGCGAGGAATTGAATATGCTACCTGAATGGCACTTTACAAATGCGCAGTAAATCATACTGGAACAGTAAAGTTTCACTAACATTATTATTTTAATATCGAGGGGTTGGATGTAAAACTCAATAAAATCGAAATTATTTTTCATTGAAATAAGAAGGTAGCGTAAATTACACATATTTAGTAGGAATTTCAAAAATTAGTCCCTCGTCCCTCAAAATTAGGGAATTTATATGACCTAGTTACATAATAAAACCCTAAAACAAACACTATTAAAAAGGCCTTAAACAAATATTATTATGTAGTCTTCTATAATAAGTTTACAAGCCAAGCCAAAAGACCAATTCTCTCTCACGAATATTTTTTAAGCCATATTATGTTTTAAGACTGTTCTGTCGTAGCTCGAGATAAAATTTCTCGCGATTTGTATTTTAAGTGTAAATAAGTAGGTATTTTATGAGTCACGCTCTATAGATCATAGGATAAAAACAAGGTAAAATTATTAAAAAACCATAATGGTGGATTATGTCATCGAAAACCGCAGACGGGCTTATTAATCTTTAATACTTATTTTCATCACAAGTTAAACCCAATTATCAAAATTATTAAAATATAATTCAATCATCATTAATTTAGTGTAATGTAAATTTGCCTCACTCAGAGTATGTATTTTAGTATTTAGATACTGATGTACTGTTTGTAAGGCGTATTCTGCGCACGCGACGTATTACAGCGCCCGCTCGAGCGTCAAATTGCACGCTCGTTGTTTGTAATAAACTCGATATTTCGCCAGAGTCATGCCAAGATTAAGCCTTCGCTCACCTGAAATACATGCTTAGCAAATTATGAATGTCACATCTTCAGTAAACAAATAATAATAGTACAGTAATAATAATAATACAATAATAATAATAATAATTTGCGTCAATTTGCAAATATTTTTGAATATTGATGGAAACAAATCATACAAATATATACTACTTATGTTAATGTTAATGTTGTTTTTCCTTCTTATATAATAATTTCCTATATCCAGCAGATTTATAGTGCAATATCGCGTCTATATTTGTTAATAAATCTTGTAGTGATTAATTCAAATGTTTATTTACCTTGTTACAAGATAATTTACGGTTGAATATAATTTCTGACAACATGCTTATGCTGTGTGTTCCTTCACACTTTAGATACTACAAAAATAAGAGTAAACTGTAAATTTAAATGTTGCCGTTAGATCATCTATCAATGCATTGATTTTATCAACGTCAATGCACCGACATCGTCATTTAAATTGAAACAATTATGGTTTAATTTATTAGGCCTGCTATTGATATTGAAATGAGTTATTCCGCTACAAACTTGGTATCTGAATATGAATCAGAGTTGCCAAACCTTGTGCCTACTGGCAACACACCGATATATTCCTGTACAGTGTTTCCGGTCGGTTCACCTAAGGTAAAAGTACCAGTGCCCGAAGCTGCACCAGTATTCGACATGGGCACTTTATGTCAAAGTGACAAGGTTTAAATTTAAATATCGAAAAATCTTCGTTGTTCCAATTTAACCTATATCACTTTGACATAAAGTGCCCATGTCGAATACTGGTGCAGCGTCGAGCACTGGTACTTTTACCTTACCAGTGACTTTATAATTGCCTCTCGCATTACGTGCTAGAATCATATCAAAGCACTTAAGATTTAGTGGGAACGCGGGAACAGACTAATTCGAGGGTAACAACAACTTTAAAAAAATGAACCCAATCATTTATAGAGCAGACGGTAATGTCGATGAGCGTGGACACTTGCTAACATCAGTGTTGGGCGGTTCTACCGAGACTTACAACGTCTTTCCCCAGTCAATGCTGAACCCAATCATTTATAGAGCAGACGGTAATGTCGATGAGCGTGGACACTTGCTAACATCAGTGTTGGGCGGTTCTACCGAGCCTTACAACGTCTTTCCCCAGTCATTGCTGAACCCAATCATTTATAGAGCAGACGGTAATGTCGATGAGCGTGGACACTTGCTAACATCAGTGTTGGGCGGTTCTACCGAGCCTTACAACGTCTTTCCCCAGTCATTGCTGAACCCAATCATTTATAGAGCAGACGGTAATGTCGATGAGCGTGGACACTTGCTAACATCAGTGTTGGGCGGTTCTACCGAGCCTTACAACGTCTTTCACCAGTCAATGCGACACAACCGCGGCGCTGGTGCCAGATGGTACCATCTTGAGACCGAGATCGTGAATTATCTCAGAAATGACAACGGGAGGTATGTGAAATGGCGGGCGGTATTAACGTACGCTAGCGAGGACGGAGCTTGGTACAGTGTGCTTACCATGAGTTCCACGCAACTGTATTCGATAGCGACTGCGGCGCTCGAAAGTATATCCGTCTCGCTCCTACCATTACTCTGGCAGGAGCGAGACGGACAGACCCCCGAACGCCGCAGTCATATACGGCCACGTACACCTCATGGTAAGCACACAGGCCGACTGCTATCGCGCTGAGTGTGAGAAGATTTGACGCTAACGGAATGCCTATTCACAACGATAGTGTTTTAGAGAATATATACTTTTTTAACGATCCAGATATTGACTGCAATATTGTATAATAGTTGACTTCTTCTGCAAAAGACAGTGAATGAACTGATTAAGATTGAATTTTTGATAGACAAATCTCAATCTCAGCCAATATCTGGATCGTTAGAAAAGTACAAATTCTCTAAGTACTTTTGTAATGATTCAAATATTGGCTGCAATATAGTATAATAGTTGACTTATTCTGCAAAAGACAGTAAATTACCTAATTAAGATGAATGAATTTTTGATAAACTAGTCTCTTAATATAATTAATAATAGTGTAACATAACGGAACACGATATGAACTGCGAACAATTTTATTCCTATGGGTATAACTTTTCGTTCAAAATTACATCAGCGCCTTATTTTCCTGTAACTTTCCTTTTACGTGACTGCAACGGTTATAAAGTACGGAAGAACGAATAAGCAGCTTTCTTTAAACCGCTTATCATTATAATGGGGGAGAAATGTGTACTCTGGAAAGTGCACTTTGGAACTGGTTAAGTATTGGGTAATCTATTGGTATAAACTGAGTTTTGCATTCAAAGTTGTTCTTTCAGATTTACGAGTAAATTTGTATAACAAGAATGTTAAATCCTCTGTAAAGTATATAAAATAAACTGTTCAATTTTAACAAGTTTCATGCGACCGTTGGCAACGAAGGTAATCAAAACACGCGTTTCGGGTTTTTTTTTTAAATTATAGTTTGTCTATGTAATAAATGTCCAACGTCAATTGGATAGCTGCTGGTGGCTTCCTCGCACAACGTATCAGCATTGCGATACAACGAGGAAATGCCGCCAGCATCCTAGGTACAATGCCTCAAGGACCTACTTTAGATTTAAGGTAGGTAGAGGTAGGTACAAGTAGTTAGGTAAGTTACACTTACTGTATATATTTCGAGAATAAATGTTTTTACTCCTCGACTTAATAAATGAAATAGACATTGGATAGCTATTCCCGCAAATATGTAATAACGTGCTTGTTAATTAGGTATTTGAAAGCGTTATTACCTATTACTATTAATATGGATTTCCTCGAAGTAACCCCTGGTCCAATAAATTACCGTAATTTGGATAGTTCAAAAGGGATAAATGATAACCACATATATTCCACACGTTTACCTTTATTTTTGTAAGATATTTAAAGTATCATATATTCGTGTATCGTACATACATATAAATAGTATACATACATAGTCCTCCATAAGTATCCATTTCGATAAGAGCGACCCCAAAATAAAGGATTTCTCCTTTTATGAGGTCACATGTGACTGCCTTTAACCTGAACTTACTTTTAAAACTCTTATGTCAGTAGTATGATAGTAGAGCTGACTCGCCGTGAAAGAAAACAAATTTCAGTGTGTATTGATACTCCTCCATAACGGGAATAAAAGAGGGTTTTGTATTTACGTAGAGTCAAGACTACTAAAGTCTAGCTTTAGTTAAATTTTGAATTTGCACAGCGGATTTCACAATACAATACAATTATTAAATGGGCGGATTTTTATTTTGTTGTCGTTTTTTTTTCGCGTCAGATTTGAATGAAATTTGGTGGGTAGGTAGAGTTCCTTATTCTCTTCAAGATAGACCCAATTTCAAAGTATGTCCCACAATTTTTTCCACTGAGTTACGAAATCGTATGGAATTTTCGTAACTCAGTGGGAAATTTAGTAAAAAATTTTTGTCGCACATTGAGATTTTGTATCTATCTAGCGTAGAATAAGGAACACTACCTAACCACCAAATTTCATTCAAATCTGACGCGAAAAAAAAAACTACAACAAAATAAAAATATGCCCAAATAGTGAGTTTCACAATAAATCCCTTAGGAGTCAAAAGGGGTTTGAAAGTACGTATGAGGATAGTATACAAATTTAAGTGAAAGACTTGAAACTTTATATAATTACAAAATACCTACAAATACAAACACAAAATATTTATTTGCATAAGAAATATATTCTCATATAAATACAAGAAAAGTAATTAGGTATATGGTTTTATTTATTATTTAGCTCCTAAATTAAAGAAGTTTAAAATGGATAAAAAGTTTGTATGGAGGTGGTGTAATTTAATGAGATTCCTGAAGTAAGACTGTACTAGACTTTGTTTACGGTTTATTTAAAAAAAGGGTAAACGAACGTCTAGATTCTTGGGCTGTAAATAAATATTTATGAACTATAAAAATCTACGCGTACCAAGTTGGAGGCAACAGCTAGTACCTATGTACAGTCAGCTGCAGAGTTAAGTGACCGTACATAATTATACCTAAGTACCTCACTATTACATTCGTGCATCGCACGAAATTCAAAATGATCAATATTGATCCTCATTTGACCAATATTTGCTTGTCGGCTTGCAAACATTTACCTCGACTCATAACAGTTACAAAAGCAATTACCGCCCACAAACCCTAGACGGAGATTAAACTACACTTAAGTATCATGTCATTGTCAAACTTTGTTACTAAATGAATGGTTTTAAGTAGGATGACATCCCGCAAATGAGAATAAAGTTCCGGTTGATTAGCAGTTGTTTTTTTAGTTTAACTAAGCTCGTAGTTCGTGTATAATCACAGAAACAAGCTGTCTCTTTTTTTCGCTAGTGCCACTACTCCGGATAAAAGAGTAGATATAGTTTAATTTTTCTACCGCTACTGATAAGCTGACAAGACTAATACTTATTTATTTTGATACCTATATTTAATTTATGCTTATTGTTCTGTCTTTATTATTCTCATTGTGTGCCATTTCACTATCTTTATTGTTCTTAGGTATGTGATGATTAATAAATAAGTACACAAATAAAAAATATAACTATAAAAAGTTGTCAAATTCTCTAAATACCTCAAGAATTGATAATGCAATCAAGAGTTAAAAAATGTAAACTTTTACCTATATACGTTTTTAATTCATGAATTTGTAGTTTTTTTTTTACCTACGTACCTAGTAAAAGTAAAGAAGCACTTGCTCCACGTATGACATCTGTTAGGTAAATATTAAAACTAGGAAGGATTCAACAAAAAAAATGCAGAATAAGTAGGTATTATATGGTTTCTTATATGTTCTCTTAGTAACATTATAACATTACAACAACCATAGCAATAGACAGCATAATCCAATACTGACCCAACACAATCATGCAACAAGAACAGCAACTGCACGAAAATTTGAAATACCGCGTGTAACTAATTACTATGGAGACCGAACATTAAATAAAAGAATTCCATACTTCTTAAATAGTCTGCCGGAGAATATCCGGCATGAGACCAATAAAAATAAATTTAAAAGTGGTTTAAAACTGCAAATGTTGCAAGCCCTTAGGTGATATTTGTTTAGCCTAGAATGTAACTTTTGTTTATTTTTGTTTGATTAAAGATTTTTTTTTGTTATCTAGAGACTCACACCCGCAGACAAACTGTACATACAGTTTTGCGGGGAACTGAATTAGATATAAGTTTTATATTGTGAATTATTAAAAAAAAAAAAATTAAGCAATTTTTTAAATGAAGTATTAGCACTACAATAAAGATTCTTACATAAGCATATTAAAATAAAGCGTTCTTAATGTGCAAATTAGATTTTTTATTTACCCTTTCTTATCTTTAAAAAGGCCTCGGCTCCTAATTGCTTCACCTATAAAATAAAAAAAGAAAGCATCTGCATTTAAGTTGCACGTTCACTATAAGCGGACTCGTGAAGAGTATAGGAAGTGGAAATGAAATAAGGAGTTAAACAATAGTATTTTTTCTACTCGCCGACTTTAATCTGTCAATTACGAGTACATAGACAAAACTATAAGCTCATACTTTTCGATATTAGACAGTCCAACTCAACTATAATATCTCATTTCGATACGCTGTAGGCAACTATAATAGAACTTCATACAAATTCTATACTTATTTTCGATGCCGCCTGAGACTTTGCCGAGCACGCGCCCCGCGCCTGCTGCGCCGACCGCGCCCCCCGCGACTGCCCCGACCGCGCCCCCCGCGCGCAATTACATATTTTTGTGTGTCACGTGCACCGTGTTAAGTCAATGAAATTGAATGATGAAATTGTTCCTCCATAGATGTAAATATAAGTTCTATTATAGTTGCCTACAGCGTATCGAAATGAGATATTATAGTTGAGTTGGACTGTCTAATATCGAAAAGTATGAGCTTATAGTTTTGTCTATGTACTCGTAATTGACAGATTAAAGTCGGCGAGTAGAAAAACATTATTTTTCTACTCCAGCACTTCTATCTGTCAATTAGATAACCGACAGCGCTATTGAAAAAGTATATATTATAACGTTGTCTGTGGTATTCCATAAGAACACTGCTCCTATGGATTTTCATACAATATATGCGCACTGTTGTTTTTTTTTTAATTTCTATAGTGGGCACAACATCATCCCTATTCTGCCACGTTTCTAGATTTCGCTTTTTACGCAATTTTAGCTGTCGTAGAAAAACTAGGGTATGCAACAGCTCATAATTGGTTCTTAAAACACACGGGTCTGTTATTACAAAACTCGGCTTCGCCTCGTTTTGTAACGGCGACCCTCAAGTTTTAAGAACCCTTATTATATCACTGTTGCATAAACTACTATTAAAGTGCTGTGTGCCCACTTGCTCGCTTACTTCTTGTTACTAACGCTACGTCAATTATGAATTGATTTCAATGTTTTTTTTTATAAGCGGCATTAGTAACAGAAAAACCTCCACAATTTTAAATAGCACATGAGAGGCTATTCTTAAATAACTTAACCATCTACTATTTCTATGTAAGTCGGTGTCTTTTCTTAAAATTATTAATGTTTATAAATTCACTACCTCAAATCTCAATGTGAAGTCTCTAATTGCCGCTTACAGTGGCGCCCCACTTTCAAGTCTGTAGGTAATGATGCCCCGACTACACTCGCCCTAACGATCTTTATTATTATTTGGGACGAGCCCTTTTCTTGTTTAATTAATAAAAAGCTCCTTTTTATTCCGCATTTAATTAATATATTTTATTACTCTCGGTTACGTAACGACGTTAACCAAACTGGTGCTTAAAATAAAAACTTGACTAAAGTAAACGGCTATGATTCCCGAATAATGGCTTACTGATGGATTTAATAAGGCGCTGACTTAATAAATAATACCTATATATTTTAGCCAAACAACAATATAGTCAACCAATTATACGTAATCCAAAATCACATACCGAAAATGAGCCATGGAAGAGCTACATTCAATTATCTGGAAGTCCCACAAAATATTCGGCAGTGTCCGTGTAAAATAGAAAACCGTTCTTGTTTGATATCATTGACAATGAAAATCATGACTGCTGTAATCTCTTTTAAAACTGATGTAATTTTCATGCAACCAGGAAACATTGCAACAATGTCAGCGACCGGTTGAGAATACAAGTTTATAGAAAAGCTATGACAATTTTCGCAATGTCAGCGTGGTGAATCAGGAGCCAGTAAGCTACTTAAAGCTGAAACTTATTTCTGCTGTATTGAGCTGGTTGTTTCATCAAGGTCACAAAAAGGTAAAAAGCAATTTGTTCCTACCCGACGATCTAGACTTAAGGATCATGCGGTCACCCCTAAAACATGAAGTTAGAAAAGAAACATTTATATACCAGAAAAAAACTATTTCTTTTTTCTAAACAGAATAAAATACTGGTCACGCCGTAACCTGGTCACTAGTACTTTTGTTACATCCAATAGAACTAAATACTTGTGTACGATAATTAGAAATGTCTACACGTCCTGAATTATATAAGAACGTTCACGAACTAACCTAAGAATGTCTTTGGTGCAATCTTGTCTTTGGTCCGTCAAAGTTCAACTGTAACTAGGAGGTGCAGTGGTGTTCAAAACTATGGCGGCGTCCCAAAATTCGTACCTCCCCGCGGTGGCATGCCCGGCGTTCGTGGAATAAGTGCCCGCGCGGCGTGCCTCTAATTCCGGCCCAACCCTTTAAATATAGCCGACTTGGTTAGGGCTAGGCTCTTATTTACGAGTGCGAATAGGTCTTTTGTGTCTTAGATATACGAGTATATTCGGAAGTTATTTTGGCTCGTAATTTATTTGAGAACACGGAACAGGATCGTATTTTATGTACTTACTTTAATCCACCTTACACATTTACGCCCATAAATAAGACAAAAAAATTGAATAAGTGCGAGTCTGACTCGCGCACCGAGGATTCCGTCCAAACTTTTAGCTATCGCATTCATCCATAAAAATGATGCAGTATGTAAACTGCATCTCAAAGTAAGAATTCAACGTCAGCCTTATGTATCGACATATTGGGTCACTTGTTAGCAGGGCAAAGAATTTACTAACTCAGTGAGTTAGTTTTTCGTTCTTAATTTTTTATCAAAGTTTAAGAAAAAGAATACAATCTCCAATGTGAGATTAGACAATTGCCCGACCAATTATTCACCACTGCAAAAATTACTAAAAAGTATATGACATTGATAAATTCTACTTATATTTTATTAGTTTGCCATATTAATTAATTATATTTTGCCGAATAATTATTTTTTCTACTTAATTTAATCTAGAAAAATCTGGAATTGTAATATAGCTTTAAGTTTTTAATTCTGCATGCCGTATGTTGGCGAAGCATGTGATACTTATACATTGGAATTATAAACAGGGATCGGAAATTCGGATGCTTTTATACCTAAACTTCGGCCTCAGTAACTGCACCGTGTTGGTGTTGAGTAATATGGAGGCGGACTCAATTTAATTTTGTCACAAAGTAGTTTACAAAAAATTCTCTTAATATTCCACATTCAAAACATGATGCCTATAACGCTCTTAAACGATTCACCGCGATTTTTATTTGTTACACCCTGTTTGTAGTTAAAACTGTTTACCAACGTGTATAGGTATGTTAACGAAATTGCTGAAAATAGTCATAACTACAAAATGTTGACAGTTATTACTATTTCCTGATGTTTTATACAATCCCGAAATCCCCGAACCTAAATAATTGAATAATATTTTAAATCAGCCGACTCCATACTTACTAAGCGTGTAGGACTAGGAACATATAAAAGCATCCGAATTTCCAATCCCTGATTACAACATCTATTCCCGTATGTAGATAAATTTAAGCAAATAAACTATTTCTTTCATTTCTCATAAAAGTTGTTTGTATTAAAAAAAAAGTATAATGAAGATAGCGTTTTGGCTATATTTTTTTTCCTGTAATATTCGCTACAATATTAACGTTGTGTAAATAATATTAATAATTAATTTTTTTTCGTAAACTTCGAGAGATAATGAGCGGACTAGTTAATTTATTTTATTTATTGTACAATTATTATAAAGCATGAATTAAATTCAACTTTTGTGGAAACAAATCAAATTATTTAGGTAAATATTATTGATTAGTTATTGAAGGACTTTTTGTAGATTATAATTTAATTTTAATTTCATGACTTTTTGTAATTAGTTTAATTTACTTGGAATATGTAACAAATATATTGTTATTAAAGTAGTAACACTACTACCTATATATAAATTATAAATTTAAATAAATGTCATATACTAAAAAAAGACCAACACCGATGGAGGCCAATCCGAAGATCGAACTCGGGTCTTCAGCTTACGCGGCTAACGCCATAACCACTAGGCCAACTGGTCTCATCGAATGCCGGCAAATTTCTCGAGTATATGCAATCTTAGTAACAGGCAAGACGCCCTAAGGAGAAAGCGCGTAAGGAGCCCTTTCAAATTAAAGTAGGCACTTACTATAATTTGGATACCAATTTATTCACTTCACCTCACATAATAATCCACTTCAGTGTCTACATATATTATATACCTTTACTTACCTATATGCTTGCTTATTCCTCAACTGATACCCAACAACCACCCTGATCATAGCGGTCATCCATGCATCAGCAGATATAATCCCTCCTGATATGGCCCACACGATCTACGCAGAGCAGATTCCCCAATTTGCAATATTCCGCAGTGGCCAACAGAGCGTCTCACTGCCAATTTTGCGTCGCACACAGCCCCTACGGACGTCCTGCCGATGCATAGGAAGCACACTCCGATGGACAAAGTAAAATGGACGTACGGCCATTATTATCTGGAGTCCTATGTCTTTGATTCCAGAACGGAACTGTTGTTAGCATTGACATTTTTGTTCATGCATTCGGAGTATTTCAAGTTTCTCTGATTGGTCATAAAAAGATTTTGATTATTTAAACTTACACTTTATGGAGGAAGATTTCTTATCAAAAGACTTTAAAAACAGTAAACTTACAACACCTGTACGTATGTGTCATGATAAAACTAATAAGTCAAATATGAAAATAAAACTTGCCTTCGAAAACATTTGCGTAATGAAGTATTCTCGTACTTCGTATTTTATAATCTGTGAAAAACTCTTGGCTACACTACCACTTTTAAATACATACAGGTTAAATAAACAAATGGTTAATATTATTAAATCGCCAACTACTACATATTTTCAAAATACTTATAGGGCGACATTGTCCCCGTCCTGGAGAAAGCCAGTCGGCTGAGGTTGACATCAACATCTTCTAGTCGCGCGGGTTTTACGAACTTGGTCTTGATTATCAACTTTAACATTTTGCGCACTAGGGATGTGACTCTGTCGACACAATACATTCACGATGTTCGATTTTTGAGCTGGCGAGAGGCGGCTAGTTTTCAAACTTTTACGCAATTAAACACCGTTTGAGTAAAATTATAAAAAAAAACTAGTCAAATTATTTTCTGATATTGCAAAAAAGGTAACTGCTACGAAGTACACTGTGCTACGCAGCGTAGCACTCGAATATGTTAAGAGCCATTTCAGGCCTGTGTGTTTCAAGTATGTGTAAATTTTGTAACCATTAGCTTATACGCACTTATTCAAGAGTGTTTGTTTGAACAAATAATAACAGAATAATTTGCGGCTCGCGTTGATACCAGTTTAAAAACGCGGCAACACTCGTGTGAGGTACTCGCTAGACTGTATATACTTCAAAACAAACTTCTAGCAGATTAAGTGGTAGGCTTAAATGTAGGTACAATCTCAAAAACCGAAGATTTCATTTTTAATAAAAGGCATATATAGTATGCTTAGACAACAGGTCATTGTACGCCTTAATTGCGAACGTCTTGCTCAGTAATAGGTAATTGAACTAATAAGCTTAGTCCAGTTTGTATTGTACCGGGTGCATGTTCGCCGATCCCTGGATAACTTACTCAGTTATGGTCAGCAGATGTTAGCACTAAGACAGTGCAATGCGCATAATGTCATTACGGTATTTTCAACTACAATTTTCTAAGCAACTCGTTATTATAGAAGTTGCAATGACACGTGCATTTTTTATTTAAAAACGGTCTTGGTCGTAATCATATTTAATTTTAAAGTTCTGGCAAACCAAATCAACCTACCTATCTTACCTTTTTTTCGCTCTCAAGAAAAGGTAAGCATATAAAAATCTACTGACAGACAAGGTATGCCAGACTATAGTGAGAATGTAGTGTTTAACAGTCACAGGCACCTCAATAAGAATTAGAAAAATGATCAATTTATCTAGAATATCAAAAGACGATACAATAAAAAACCTAATGTTGATATTGACTCATATTGACAGTAGTAATTATTGTCATCATCATCATATTAAGATACCTGTGATAATGATGATCCCGTATCCTTATACGGTGTTTTATTTTTGCGAGCCTTCTCGCAAAGATAAACCGAAACATCAAAACTATGGAAATCACAAATTCAATACAAGAGCACGGCCGTATTGACATCATCATGAATCGAATTAACGCTTCTGCTGCATACAACCCTTGTACAGCAAGCTGAAATAATAAAACGTGTGCTCTGCGTTCAACAATGAACTAATAGAAGACAGCTCATAAAAACAATGCATTTTAATCCATTGGTGCACAATGCAGTTGGAACGCGGGTAATGAAAAAAAAAGCCTCGCTGCAACAAAACTGCGCCCACTACGAGCAATTTCATTCTGTAGAGATATAAAAAATCTGGGTCAGGTAGGACGTGCTCCTAGTGTTGCTAGAGATAGCAGGGTTCTTATACAGCTGCTAGATGAGTCTACTTTTTAAGAACACACAATATAGCTAGGGAACAAATAAAATTAAATGAATAAATATTTTTTATATCTCATGCTATGCTCAACCGCTGGTCATTGTTAACCTATGATACGGTTGGAAAATTTTACTTTAGGGCATTTTACTTTCTAAATGCATGTTATTCTTAAGTTTTAGAAAAGTCATTAATGACAGTTGCGATATTGAACTCTATTGAGAGCTATTAAAGTTCAAATTTTAACAATTAATTTTATATTACATGTGTTACAGGGTTAAAATGGATGTAAGTATCAAAAGATTTCCATTCTGATAAGTTCCTAAAAAATGACGTCTTCAAATAATATTTTCAAATTAAAAATGTCTTCATGGCTCTCGTACTACAAGGTTATGTTTACGATTTTAAGCTAACAGTAACTTTCCATGTATGTTTGTTTGTTTTATGACCACCCGATATTTCGACACTGTTTCTGTCAGTTTACTCCATGAACATGGCGCTTGCAACAGTGCCGGAATATCGGGTGCTCATAAAACAAACATTGGTTAACAATCTACTATTGCGCCAAAGGCATCAACCGTTGATCCTCGTGGCGTACGATCGAATATTGTGAATACTTCGGAGGAGACATTTCTCTAGCAATGGAGTTTTTACAGATGAAATGATAAGGTTGATGTATTTCAAAACTCTCACCTCAAGTTTGCCATTTCCAAGCCTCACAACAACATAGTTACGTCACTAGTGTTTCTATTAATTAAGGTAGTTCTAGATGAGCTGTATATCCGGGTACGCTGCAATTTGATGCGGGACCACGACCGCCTGCAGTTATGATGCCGCTCTAGCCCAGTGGTACCGGTATGCCAGAGTATAGCTGTTTGAGGCCTTGAGAATATTATACTAGTAAGTCATTCAAGTTATAACAATCTGTAGCTAATAATGAAGTGCAGATCTATCTATCGAGAACCTAATACTAAAATTGCATACCTACCTTCTTAGAGTATTACTAGGTAGTATATATTATACTAAGTAGTAGTATAGTATATAGTATACTAAGGTAGGTATTAAATATTAGCAACAACCCCTATTTATATAAACACATGTCACTTCCAAAAATGTAAAGGCTATTTTTTTAAGTAGTTATTTTTAAACATTGCAAAATTTATAATAGTTCTACTTGCCAATTGATTTAAAATACCTTGAAATTGTATTTCTCCATTATCTATCTCCATTCACTATCTACTATATTGTAAACACCATGAACACAAGCATACAACAAACATTTTTATCAAAGTATCTATTAATCACGGCCGTTGTAAAAAAAAACTATTCATTCACGAAAACGTCCACTGTCACGATCCTCAATTCTTCGCGGTGTACCCCAATTCCAAATTCAAATTCCACCTTCCCCACAAAGGCTTGAGCTATACACGTTCTGCCACAATTAAGAGGCTGAAGGGAATAAAAGGCATTGTAGCCATCCTGAAAGGAGTGATATACAGCCTTCATCGAACAGCGGGGTTCAACTTATAAATAAAATATGGCGGTTGGATTTGGGACGGTCTTTATATTAAATTCGCGTAAGATTTAGTGGTGACGCGGCGGTTTTCGTGTTCGTATGATCTAGGGTTATGTTTACTAGGATATATTGCTCTCTAGAATATTATCTACGAGTGTTCTTCGTGCTCCGGGGTAACTGCATACTGAATGATGTTTATTTAAGGTGCCATAGCTAAAATAGTATTTTATACAATCGTGATATAATGAAGGGTTTTTCAGTCGAGTACCGTGTTTAGGCCACGAAGCTTGCTGAGTGGCCTAAGTAAGGTACGAGATTGAAAAACTTAATTATATTACGATTGTATACAATACTTTTTCTACGAGTCATCATCATCATCATCTATGGAGGAACAATTTCAACATTCAATTTCATTGACTTAACAAGGATGTAACACAAAAAGATGGCCGGCAGGCCGGCGCGGTCGGCGCAGGCGTGGGGCGCGCGCTCGGCAAAGTCCCAGGCGGCATCGCAAATAAGCATAGAATTTGTATGAAGTTCTATTATAGTTGCCTACAGCGTATCGAAATGAGATATTATAGTTGAGTTGGACTGTCTAATATCGAAAAGTATGAGCTTATAGTTTTGTCTATGTACTCGTAATTGGCAGATTAAAGTCGGCCAGTAGAAAAAGGTATATTAGGAGTACATACTCCTTTAGGAGGACCTTTCTGCCTCAGCAGCTATCGGTTCTACATGAACCGATAGCTGCTGAGGCAGAAAGGTCCTCTAGTGGCTACCAAATAACAGAACGTATAAGGTGGTCATGGTTGTAAGAAACCATAATTGTACAGAGCATAAAAAAATATTAAATATCCATTGAATTTCTTTGTCTGGCGTTAGACGTATTATCTAAAATATTAAGCAACTACTTTAGTTTCTTAAAGCCTCAATAAATAATAGTTATTTATTATACAAGGGGGCAAAGTTGTTGTTTAACTCTCGGGCTTATATTGAGACCCGAGTAAGCGAAAGATTCCAAAATTGAGCCACGAGCGTAGCGAGTGGTTCAATAACTGGAATCTTGAGCTTTACGAGGGTCTTAAGGCACGAGAGTTGAACAAGTTTTGCCGCCGAGTGTAATACAACATTTTTCCCCTCACTATTGCGAGGAAAATACAGACTACATACGATTATAAATCATATCCACATGTAAGAATCTTGAAGAAACCATCAAAAATCAATTTCCAAATTTGTCATAGAGTAAGTACGCTCCTGTTACTTAGATATTGCCAACAGCTTACCAAGTGCGGGATAAGACATAATCACATGGCCAATTTAAGGTGTGACCTCCGATTGCGCATATTTACTATGGGCATATAGGACTCACTTATACTGGACTGGTGGCAAGTGATAGGAATTAGATTACTTTGCCCCACATGTGGATAAAATGCGTTTTTCCACGCTAGTTTTAAAGGACAAAACAGCGCTTTCCGAGCTAGTGAGGGGAAAATACTTTTTACGTAGGTACTTAGGTACCTATATATGATTGACATGTAATAACGTACAAGTACCTAACGTTAATTGATACATACCTATCGTTGTTTTCAAAATTTACACACTGTATTTACAAATGTTCCCTGTAAACTTTTATTGTTGTGGAATATTTTAACTTTAACTATAGGAAAGAAGCTTAATCATTAAAATGAGCATGACGTAACATTTTCTTAACGCTTGTTCATTACAGGACTTTTCAACATAATATTACTTCCGGCCTAGAATATAATATAAGTATAACATTCTATCAGCATTTGAAAAGTCGGTTGATTATAGATCCTATTGTAAGAGAACAGGGTATATATTTGAATATGTTTTTTTAAATTAAAGTACAGAACTTATGCTAATCATATTTCCCACCTTATTCCAAAGTATTTAAGGCTATAATAGGTTGGAGATGTAGCTTATTGACGTGAAACTTTTCGCATTAACTACGAGTAGGTACTGTAAACTGTCAAAAACAATTAAGGGGCCGTTACTTGCAAGTATCGGTTTGCTCATCCCAGTGACAGGCGGTCATTAGTTGCATTCACCAACCAGTGGACGTTTGTTGCACTTAAGAGGTAGGCCAAGAGCCAACGTAGATAAATTTAATTTATGAATTATAGTTTAATCCGAAAGTTACAAAGGACGGAATGTTCTAACGAAAATATTTGATATAAGATTTCATCATCATCATTTCAACTGAAAAACTTCCACAAAGGATCTCGTATCCAACGGGTGTCAGAGACTATACGTTTTGCTTCTTCCGGTACGCGGTGGCCACTCGAAATTAGATTTAAGTACTTTTACTAGTACAGTTTCAGACAATTCATTATTTATGGTCGAATCCGAATTCGTTAGACCGAATGATTCAAATTGGTATACACAAACTAATGCCGAGATGCAACATTCCGCGTTTTACGTTGTATCAAATTCGGCCGCCCTGTCAGGGTTCGTGCAACGTGCATTAGGTGCGTTCAGATATATTTATAATTCAAATAACTTACACTTATTTATACTTAGACAATATAATATCAACACTAATAAACAGTTCATAAAACATATTCTGATATTTTATTTATTTATTGTATAACATTAATAACAGCAATCTGTACTACCCCGTTGCAGCACGTTGACAAATACCTATGGATTTATATCTAAGCATTTGCGTGCTTGACAAGCTAAACTTCAAAAGTATTAGGAGAGAAAATCTTCTGTACTTTAGTACTATTGCTTATTCTCTGACATACAAAGTAAAATGCATAGGTACAATTTGGTATTTTCGATCAGCCTTCTCTTGGACTATGCTTGCACTGACTACCCTCACCCTCGATGATTTGAGTTTAATATCCTCGTGGAGTGCATTCCTTCACGAGGGTCGGGCAGAGGGTTTCGTACTCGAGGGTTCCATAGGCAGGCACAAAGTTATTATGGTACAATGACGGGGTATGAAAAGAATTGAAATCGTATGGGAATTCAAAATGGCAAACACTTTGACACCGAGATTGATTGAGGTTTCCAGTCGGGGTTTGTTTTGATGTAATACTTATAGGTAAGGTATGGGGTAAGGTATTCAATTTACACTAAGCCACTAAATTATTTCAACGCAATGGTCGTCTTAATTGAGAATTTGGCTTATTATTACCTTTGTATGAACCCTTGATTCGACCATGTCTAAAATACCAACTGCACATGATTTTTGGCCCCCATTTTGTATTTTTACCTAATCAGACAAATGATTACGACGAATGAGGTTTGAACTAACGATTATCTCTTTTTGTGTCGAATTACGTTCCCACGCCTACCTTTTCGTTATTCAGCTAACCCAGAGTTAGCTAAGTAAATCTACATATACTAAAAACGCTTAAATCAAGATTAAGGATGACTCATATTAGGACGGGACGGGACGGGACGATCTGTAAATTTCTTTAGAAAGAATCACGTGATAGCTCGGCGACCTCGGATGTCACCTGACGTTTTCTATAGAAACTGAAAGATCGTCCTGTAAGTTCTAGTGTGAGTCAGCCCTTAGATGTCTAACCTCGCATTGTGCAAGTGACGTGGCGCATGTCTAAATAAATAATCAAAGCTATCGAAGACAAATATTGAACTATAAGCACTTTATGAAAACGTATCAATAAAGCTCGGTTTACCTTTTCTTCATCTGTAGCTTTTAAAAAGAAATCAGACGTTACAAATACACCCTGCTTATATCTGTCAACAAATCAAAGGGAAACACCAAACAATTTGCGCTGAGCGCCCTCCTAACTACAACTTAGTAATATTTTATACTATACATACAGATATATACCTACGTGTGTGCACCCCCGTTCAAGTCATACTAAACATATTAGCGACATTCCGGGATCGGCTAATAGGCCGTGACGTCATAAATTCAGTGCAATGGGGATGCTTGTGACGTCATTGTGTTAAGCGTTCGGTAGTGCAACGACCCCTGAAGGCAATGATAGTCAGCGAAACTTAGTGGTACCTAAGAGTTTACGGATTAAAATAGAAATGGAATAAATGAGTTTTCAAGAAAACTCGCAGGAAAGGGATATTTCCTTATGAAACCGTTATTCTGTTCAGGTTAATAAAGTAGATACTTAAATCAACACAACACATTAGATGATGATTTAAAATCTTCCAAAATAATACCGTGCGGCAACGTCGTTAGATCTGGCATGTAACCTTTACGTAAGTTAGATCACTATCTGCAATATTGTAAGGGAAGACATGTTTAATTAAAATTACCTCTAGCAATTTGGCTACATTACTACCTGGAATATCACCGTTACTTACCTATACATTACATTGAAAAATGTAATGTTTATCTTTAAAGGTTTTCTTTACAGAGGCAGCAAGTCGTAAACAGAACAGCAAAATCTAACTAAAATAGACAGCTATATAACGTCATTTCCATAACTTACAAACATGTGTAATATAATAAATCAGAAAATCAGCCTTGGCACCTACTATAGGTATCAATCCCTAAATACGGAGCACTTATATCATTTTCATTGTCCAGGGCCGAATTCAAGACGGCCCTCCCTGAGGCGCGGTAAACCTATTAGCACTGCTGCAGTAATAGGCCGTGACGTCATAAATTAGGTGCACTGGAGATGCAAGTGACGTCTTGCTATGTACAGTATAGTGCATCGTTTAGATGTTGCTGATAATCTGGTTCTTAATATGATATATAAAAATGTTGACGGTAAAATGGAACTTTCAAATTTCAATAAAAATTATCTTCAACAAAAAAGAATCACTTTCAAAAGAGTTTTGAATGTCATTTTATTGTAGGGTCATCGGAATTTCCTAACTTTCGGATTGTACCTATGTACGTAATCGATCGATTCCGTCTCCAAGATATCTCTCTCTCTCTCTCTCTCTAAAAAACGATATATTCTCCATTTAGTTTTTTCATATCTTCACATAACTTACCTCAGCTACAAACTATGTCAAACACCTCATACACATTCAGTTTATAATAAAGAAAAACCTGTTAAATCAAATGACAAACTGGAAAGTAAACTCGAAGAGTTCTCAAAGATTTCAGCTTTTACTGTCATGTACTCTACTCTATCAAACAAGTTCCAGTAAAAGGACGAGTCTAGACGAGGTGCCGAGTTTCGCGGAGTTCTCGATGTGGTTTCTAGTTGAAGAGTTTCCACTTGATGTTAATGGCGAAAAGTTGTTTCGACTTACCAACTCGCTCATATCAGTAACTAAAGCTCAATTTAATTTAAGAAGTATTGTTTAAAAATTACATACTGAATATATGACAGTGCCAGTACCTGCTACATAATTGCGGTAGGTTTTATCCTGTTTATCAATTCATGGTGGCATAGTTTGAAAACAAATTCTAAAAATTTAATTAGTAGTAATTTATGCACATTGTAATGGTAAAGTGTAAAAGCTGACATTCGGTTTAAAGGCATTCATTTCATCCAAGAAATTGCATTTCACTTACACGAAATTTTAAGTTTCAACTTAAAATAATAAGAATAATTACTCGTAGGTGACCACATTAGCTTTTCTTTATCTTGACATTTTCACAGTTGTAGATTCCAAAACTGCCAAAACTTTCCTACTTACTTCTATTTTCCGCAAACTATTTAACTGAAAGCTAAAACTACGCATTGTTAGGAGTATCAAAAAATATTTCTGACACGAGTTCTAAGAAACTCATTTCCATCCACATCATCAGCATTGTTTTATCAAATATATGATATAGGTACTTATGCTGTCTCTCATTTCACTGAAAACGCCCATGCTTGTTTTGCGCCAAATGTGGAAAGCATTTAAACATATAAAAAATTTTTTTGTATGGTTCAGTAGGTATACACGCAGTGAAACGCAAAGTTATAATTTCTACCTCAGTGAACAACATGTAAACATGTATCCTTCCGAGACGGTTAGGTCAGTTAGCAAAGATTCCAAGCCACCTGCCGCCAACTCGTACAGAAGTTGTTAACTTTAATCACAAGGAGCTAAACTCGGCTTTTGTTCGAGAAAACTAGCTTTCGACTGTCCACTTCGAAGCCTTCTTGAACGAACATTTCGGGCCATTGTACTCAGATAGTACGAGATAGTTTACCAAGAAGACTAGTACTTTAATTGTACTGCTTGAGTTAGCAAAATGTTCAATTTGAGACCTTAACAACTAAATAGCACAATTAATTTATGATTTCCAAAGAGAATACCCTTACGTACACCCTCGAGATTTGATTGACAGTACTAAAACCTTTAGACCTTTAAAGCTACGGTTGGATTTCTACTAAGTAACGGATTTCGTCATTCTTCTCGGACTTCCATTTACCGTAACGTGTCACCTGACAAACTTTTCAGTGTATTTTCCATAAACTGTAATGCAAAAATCGAACATCAAAGTTCAATTTGCACTCCGAGTGTGGCATAGTATTGAAACATGATAGAAACGAAACTGTATGTGTGTGTGGAGTTTCAAATTTACTGTTGAATATTATACTTTCTAGCGTCTACGTCAACTCACTGTCAGTGCATCTTGCTCACACTTGCTGGTGGGAGCGAGATGCAACTGTAAATAACGAGAAGTAAACGAGACGTCGTTTACTACAGCGACTCGTAGTAAACACATTGAATAGGTACTATCGCGTTCAAAATTACATGGGCAATTTATGAATGATATCATTCATGAACTGCCCCTGCAGTTTTGGACGCGTGTGTACATCATTGCAACAGAACATCTGCAACAATATCAAATCTAAAACTGGTGAAGAACATGTCGGATCGTGTCGTATGGGATTCCGTAGGTCATTAATAAAGGAAAGGTATCACTTGAGCGCTGCTGTAAGTAAACACTATCGATTAACAGAACCGGGACCCGTTTGGCAACCCGGGTGTATACGAGATCCCGTGTGACTGCGGCAAGTCATCTATAGAACAACTGGACAAAACGTTTCCACGAGACTGTTAGAGCACATACGCAGTGTAAAGAAGGGCGACTATAGCAAGTCCGCCCTAGCAGAGCATTCTCCGTTTTGATTGCTGGTACGCGAAAATGCTTTATACCTCGCAAAATACGCGAAGCTATCGAAATAGGGCGGTGCCTTCATTTTAATAGAGATGATGGCTGGGCAGTGCCACCGGCATGGAAACCTATAGTCCTTAGTCCTTAGTAAAAGTTCAGTGCAGGTAGTACATTGGGGGTAGGTAGGTGAACACAGTGTCAGACACAAGGCTGCTTGCCGCCGTTTAAGACCGGACCGGTTCGAGGATTAAGAACGGACCATCCTCAACCGGTTCTATCATCATGGGCGCAGCGCGCGGCAGATCCCAAATAGTCCCAGTTTACCGTATGTCAAATGTACCTAATAACTGAGTACGAGATGAGCCACGGGTGGATAGACATGACGAAATAACAAAGTTTCTACTACAGAACCCAAAAACCGACTTTTCCATTCCAACTAAAACCCCGCATGTCTAGTACCTACGTTTTTCCACTCGCGACTAAATCACCGATCGTATTTATTTCCCGTGACGTCAGGACGTCCCGTTATTTACGACGTCACGCGCTATTAGGCTTTCTGACGTATCGGTTTATTTACTACAAAAATACTATTTCTCCTTATTTTTACGGAGGTATACTTTATTCAAACATTTCGTTGGAATGACGACTTTTTTATGAGCCGTTTTCTAATTCATATACAGTAAAGTGAGTAAGGAAGGCATCCGGATCATTACCAGAATTACAGGTAAGTTACGAATTCACCAGTAACGACTACTTATACTTATATTACCGGTTTGCATTCGGTACTCAGAGTAGGTCATATCAATACACGGCATGTTGTGTGCCTGCAGGATCCAGAATCTTTGTTGAAATATGTTCCGAATTACCCTGAAAACTGGTCACGTTACAGTGCTACGTTGCCTGAATACGCGATCAGGCCTACTTCCGCGAAAACCGAACGAACGGAAATTTGTGTCTCCCTCTCTATCGCACTTACAATATTCGAGCGAAAGAGATGCAGATCGAGAATATTGAATTTTTCTATATTCGTGGTAGGTCTTCAGGTAAGCCGTTCATCCGTGGGGGTTAGGGCAGGTTAACCGCACCGCGAAACCGCGAAATAGCCTGACTCGTAAGCATGTAAGCAGAAATTAACCCATTCACCGCGAATCACGACACGTCGTTGCGCCTCTACAGCCTACGACGCATTTTTGCTATAAAACGGGAAACCCATGTTATCGCTTGGCGTAGCGTTATAATAACTGAATGAAGTGCCTTTTTCTGAATATCGTATGACGTGTATAACAACTGTTACATAAATAAGCTTTTATTCTTGACTGTATAATATAATTCAATATCCCTATCATAGATACATATTTAAATTCCTACACACGGAAATACATACTGTAGTTTTTTAATGTTTAATTTTGACTAAGTAAATAAGTCGAATCTAATTCTCTGTATGATTGTAATTGTGTAGTTTTCATACAACATACCAACTAAACTAACATAGTATAGGTACATACGTAATGACGAACGTCTCAATTCCTATTAGTTAACTTAGGCAAAGCGTTAAACAACGTAATTAATGCTAACAAACTCATTACCTCGCTAACCCAAGCCGGCAACCCGGTACAAATACGTTATGAGCAGTATTTTGACTAAACATTTATGGATATATCAATAAATTGATTTATCATTTTTGTATAAAATAATAAAATATACTGTTGGTATGTCGTACGAAATGCTTATAAGTTCGTAACTAGTAGGTGCTTCAGTGTGCTTACCATGAGTTTTACCTAACCACGACTCGATAGCGACTGCGCGATTCGAAAGTATTTGTCACTCGTTCCGATCAGTTAAAAACGAGCTCCATTGACTCCGTTGGCTCAATGAGACTCCATTGCCGATTAACAAGTACTTTCTTACGGTGGATGTTGCTAAGCTCGGGGCCACGGATATGGTCTCGGTAAGTCAGTAAACAAAGCGATGGGCGTGTATCCCAGTGTCGTGGGTTCGAGTCCCGCGCGAGGTCATGAATTTCCCTACTTTTCTTTCTGTCCAAAAAAGATAAAGTATATGGTTTATGGTATATGGTTTTAAGGGCGAAAAAAGTGGGACATATTCTTAAACGACTTTTGTTCGGCAGTATCATTCTGTTTATGTCGATGGTTTACAGTGAAAAAAAAAACAGTACAACACGATGACGGTGACATGGTGAAGCCATACACGCTTAAAGAGAGGACAAAAAAGACAAATTTAAAAAATGAGAGTACAAGTGGTTTGCTTAGAATTAAAAACAAACGTTGCACACACAAGACACTTTCAATGAGTTTTTTTTTTCCTTCATATACTGATTACAATCGTACATCTCTGATGTTAATTTGGGCAACTTACTTCCTCTAACGTGTACCAGACTAAAATCGTGATATAACACAAGTGACCGTATGTCGTTCAAATTAAATCACCCGTTTTAGACGAATTATTTCCAGAATATATAAATCAAAATTTTCAAAAGTTTAGCTCCTTTTCAGGTCGTCTGCACTAAACTAATACCCACATGGCCTACGCTATAGTTAAGTACTGCTTGTTCATACCAAAGTTTACTTAAGCGCTCCGCTGCAGCCACCTATGGATGTATCCCGAACTTTTAGATGAAGTGGATCCATTAAAAAAAATACCCATTCCGTCATTAACATCAATTTGGAAAATAATCAGTGGTCTCAAGCCTCCCTGCACAGGCATGGAGGTATTGGGATTCGCAAAATTTCAATAATCTCTCTACCTATCTGCATTTATTTCGTCGATCCATAGTACTCAAAGTGTGATTTCCAAAATTTTGAAACACGACACTGGCTCAAAAATTATTTATTTGGCAGGTGCCATACAATTTTTGAAGATGAATTGCCTGAACTACGACTTTCCGACGCCATCCATGCCACTGTGGCGCCAGTGTGATCAACGCAGGCGTCCACGGCCTTTCCTGCAACAGGAGCGCTGGCTGAATCCCAAGACACGCATCTCTGAATGATATCTTGCGTCTGCGGCTCTTAATAGTGCCATCTCCGCCATCTTGGAGCCTACAGGTTTATCTAGGGATGACGGCAAGCGACCCTCGTTCCTTGGCGGTTGGGTCGGTCGTTAGTCTGGGACGCCACGTGTGTAGATACCCTTGCGCCGTCCCACCTTCCAGGAACGTCGGCCAGAGCTGGAGCGGCTGCTCAAGCTGCCGAGTGCCTCAAGCGGCGCAAAGATGCAGCCATAGATTCTGGCTGCATATTCGAGCGATTTGGGGTATAGACCCTAGGGGGACCCGAAGCTCATTTTATTTTCAAGGCGCTGGGCAAGCGCCTCATGGACGCCACGGGTGACCAGAAGGCTGAAAGTGAATGGGAATCGCTATTCAGCGGGGCAATGCCACCAGCCCTCGGGGCACCCTACCATGTGGCGCCGACCTAGATCCTATTTTTTTACTTGTAAATATTTGTAAAACAGTTTTAGTATTTCTAGTTAGTTAATTTAGGTTTTAATCTTTTTTTCAATATGGTTATTTGTTTTTGTTGAAATAAAGCTAGTTGAAGCTGAATTTCAAGTTACTGTTGCTGTAGTTAAGATGAATATGAAATTGCCAAGGTTACTATTAGCGAGGCTACATTACCTATAATTTAATTCTAATCTCCTCTATGTGTTAGGATTCTTGAGCCTGGACTCTAGATCTACAAAACTGTGATCCTACCGCAAACATCAAAAATTCAATATTTGCAATGCGTGCGGATAGGAAGCTACAATTTTTCATTCGTTAAATTTCGCGGTAGTAGGCCAGAACATGAATTAGATTTGTAATGACGCTGTTTCACAAATACAACTTTACAGCGGAATCCAATTAGTTCCTGTTCATAATAATAATATAATATGGGCGTTTTTCGTAGTTTGCTTCGAACAAGATCACTGTTCAGAGGCGTGTTTACGTTGTTTGCACCAAACAGAATTCCTTTTATTTAAGTTATGGTCTGGATGCTAGTGTTTAAGCCAAAATCGACCTGACTGGTTTGTCTCAAAATCTCATTCAACTCTTCCAGAGATGTTGTGACAGCTGGTTCAGGTGTTCAACTAAAGCCAACTTTCCAGCTTTGATTCAGACTATCTGTTGCCACATTTTCGAGCAGTAGCGTGAAAAACGTATTTATACCTATATCTAAAGTCTTATCTGGCCAACATGCCAATCGCTCACGCTTAATAACGTATCGCAGCTACCTCTCTCTATCATTCTTCCTTATTAGTGTGACAGTAACAGTTGCGTTTCGTTAGCGACTGAGCGTGAGCGATTGGCATCTTGTCTACGCACCCTGTAGAGAATGACCTTACAAAGGGTTCTAGGGTTTTAAATACTTATTTAATGAAAAAGATATTTTACAGAAAATGCTTAAACAACAATTATTCAAAGAGTTTTTTGGAGAATTAAATTAACATCACATACTTACTTAAGAGCCAAACTATTGGTGAAACTGTTTCAACGTGCACCTCTATATCTCTCTCATCTTCGCCTTAACACCCTTATACGATACACAAACTTTACGGCGACGTTTAAAAATAAATTTAGTTTTTAGCACTTAAAGATGCACGTGCTGCACGTGGATTATTCAATTAGAGATCCTTATCGAGAAAAGCAAACTCAAATATTTACCATCGACGACCGTTTTATGATTTTTTTCCACAAACAGACCTTGAATGCGCGTAACAAGATAAAGGCTCTATTTGGCGAGTCGATGGCAAACAACGCGAAATGAAGACGGGCTAACTGTCCCTCGGAAGGGTTTTTTTGTCCTAAATACGTCTCGTCAAAGGGCGAGAGACAAACAAATTCCGGCCCGGGGCGAGGTCCTGATAGCTTGGAATAATACGGACGGATTGTTTGGAAGTTGCCGCGCGTTTCTGAAACCTGCGATTTACATTTATTTATTAAAAAAACACAAATTACAATATACCTTAAAATAAAACTTGCCTAAATAAAAATTATAAGAAATGGTGCCAAATTGCTCAGTATTATGGGTTCGTGGAATGCGATTACAAAAAAATGCAGTGGTTTTATCTCTTCTTATAAATTAGCTCATTTAACACTTATCGCGACACGTCGTTTTGCCTTCTACGAAGCATTTTTGCTATACATATATCGGGCAACATATATATTATCAGCGACGATTTAACGATACGAGCGTAGCTCAACGGTAAATGAGTTACGCTAGTTCACTACAGGGTACGCGTCTGGGAAACATTTAGAATGAGAATAACCGATATCTTACCAGTTTACCGGTAATTTCTATACAATATTTAGTGGTTTGCGTCTCTTAATCAACTTGGTAACCTTATTAAAAAATTAAGCATATCGCAGAAAGAAAAACAAGTGAAAGTATTGATGTTCACTTGTTTTTCTTGCATGCATTACCAAGCGGCAACATGTAAATTAGCACCTTTATAAGTGTAAATAATGACAATAGCGGTTCCGAAATAGGTTCAACAGTATAGAATAGAATAGAATAGAATACTCTTTATTGCACACCTCGGTACATGAGAAAGAACAAAACATTTACAAGGTACAAACATTTAGTATAGTGCCTAAGTAGTATTCTTCTCTCGTAGGTTTAAAACCTATAATGCAGAACCGCGTAAAACGCGAACGCGTATGATCCACTAGATAAACCCTCAAATATTCCCGGAACTTTGGGCAAAGAATGTCACCCGGGTACTTTTCTGGACACCAACCACCACGCCGTCAATTATAATTCAATTTCGCGCCACGAATAAGTAGAAATTCGATTATTGTGCGCCTTTGGTCCCTCTAAGCGGATATCTGTTGAATTAAATCATTTCTTCTGTATTGCAGAATGACAGATATTTTGCATTGATTTTTGAGTTGAATGATGGTCAGTACGGGCTCATACTTAGTGCCATGGGGCCTTCAAAGTGCTGGTTTAACGAACTTGGTCACACTGCAATGGATAATGAGGCATAGTGGCTTTCTAGGAAACCATATTAAGATGCGTAGTTATCAAAGCGCTTGATTGAACCTCGATATTATGTCTCATCGCAGCGTATAATCGTAGGCAATATTAGTGGACACTTCACAAACCTAAATAATAGGTACTAAATATGTTCTAGTAAGACCGATCGGGGCTGCCTGTCGGTCGAAGAGACAATTCTACCTTCTCTTTTCATTATGCGAGCTCTAATCCTTGAAAACGAGCAATTCTTGTATATAAATATCTAAATCTATGTACTGTATACACATACTATATCTATATATATATACCGCTATATCGGCGATCTCCGAAACAGCTTCAACAATTTCACCGAAAGTTGGTATATATCTCAGGGGATTTTATGGATAAGAAATCGATCTAGCTTGGTCAACGCGTATTTTTGAGTTTCTATGTTTTTGGAGACTAAAATTTTAAGTAGGTTCTACCAATACTTCGTAAATTTAAACAAAAGGGGATGGATACTAAGCTGATACTCAACTCTCAATAAAATATTGAGATAATACATAAGAATTAAGGGTCCCACAAGGCATAGAGCCGTAACAACATTATGCGACGACCTGCACAAATTGAACTCAGCCATTCAAATTTAAATTATTCAACTCATCACGCGCCGATCTTCGTACAAAACTTCCTTAAAGATCTATACATGTTCAAAACTTCGTGATATCGCTCAAACAGGGACTGATTCAAACACCCTTTTCATAGGGCACAGGTGCTTTCGACTTGAACTTGGTTCTTGTAACTTGGAAACTGTGCTTACAACTTAGTTCTAAGGAGCTTTGGTGTAAACTCGAGTTTAAGGACCGGATTACGGGATGCTGACGAATAAAGGTACCTTTCGGGGGTCTACGTGTGTGTCATATATAATATTCATGATAGGTATATGATGGAAGATGCTTTCTGGAAAGTTGTAATTACACACGTAAATAATATTTGCTATATTATGATCACATTATATACTTAATAAAACACAGTTGAAACAGCATTAGAAAGAACTACACTTACCAATGTACACACGCGTTCAAAATTGTCTATGCACTTCTGAACGCGTGTGTACAGTAAATATCTGTACAAGATGAAAAATTAAGCTCGGGAACACATAATTATTATAGTCCTTTGATTACCATGAATATTAATCACTTACTTTCCCAGTAGCATCTTGGGAGACTCGAACCGGCTCGGCAAAGTAATAAATCAAAATTTGACATATCTACTTATTTTGAAGACAAACATAATAAGTAAAGTCATATATTCTTACATCTACCATCTTAGTATGTTGCGAGAGACTTATTAGTACGAGGAGGGGTAAAAAAACTTTTTTGAAGAAAGTACAGTACGTCCGACTGATAAAAAAGAGCAAGCTTTTAGACAAACACCTATTTTACTAGTAGCTCATGCTGAACAAGATGTTCGCATCTTGCAATGGCCCTGTACGACATGCTATCGCTGCAGAAAGGTATCATCTGCTATATTTTAGTACGTCCATAACACTAAAAAGTCAAGCAAATCGGAAATCGATAACAGCGATCGCTGTGCTTAAATTACTTCATAAAAGAATATTATTTTATGTTGCCATACGATGCTTGATGAGCTTTATTTTATTATAAGTGTTGTCAGATCTTTAAATCTTATCGGGAAACCGACTTCAACAAGGTCAATCAAGGCCAAGATACCCTAAAGATACCTATTTCGCCACTGCCTTAAGATGAAGCCAGACGATCGTACAATTTTCTGTTGTGTGCGGCAGAAATTCGGCCGCGTAATTTCTGCTGCATTCGGTTTCATTCAAAACAGACACGAACGTAAATGAGTTGTCTGCCTAAACAAGTATTTTGTATTTTTGTACGAAAACGAATGCAGCAGAATGTATGACACCGAAGTCCTGTCGCTAACTACAGAAAGTTTTACCCTACATGCCTGCAGCGGATCTTAAAAACATGTAGCCGTTTTTAAGATTCACAGTAGGCAGTATTTTAAGGCTTTTCCGATGAAACAATGTCTCATAAGTTGTTATGAGGCATTGTTTCTAAACGGATATGTACGCAAAATGAGTTGTCTGCCGAAACAGGTTTTTCGTATGAAACCGGATGCAGCAGAAATTATGGCACCGAAAGTCCTGCCGCTCACTACAAAAAATTGTATCCAACATGCCAGCAGCGAATCTTAAAAACAGGTAGTCGTTTTTAAGATTCGCTGTAGGCAGTATAAGGTTTTCCGATGAAACAATGCCTCATAAGTAGTTATGAAGCATTGTTTCATCGGAAAAGCCTTATACTACGTATGAATCACTTCACTGCACCACGGGGTGCAATTAGGGGGTGCGTGCTTTTAAAATGATTGGGGTTAAATGAAAATGTTTGACAAAAAGGGTAGACGTCTTGATTTTCTGCGCGGTACGGTTTGAGTAGATTTTTGTTTTAATATCGGTAAGTAAAACAATCCATTTGCTTCTGGTTTTCAATGAAAGCTTAATTGTAGCTTTCAATAACAGTATTAGTAGGTATTCAACGTGAAATGATTTTTATGATAAGTTCTGTAATAATAATTTATGCATAAGTGATATAATAAGGGTTCCTAAAACTCGAGACGTAGTCTCCAGTTTTGTAATAATAGTCCCCAAAATCTGAAGAACCAAGTATGGGCTGTTGCATACTCTAGTTTTTCAAATTTCAAAAGGCGACATGTTATGGAAAACGTATGGCATCTAAAAACATTTAAAAAAAACAATGTTAATACATATATAGTATGAAAATCCATAAGAGCATCGCTTTACGATGTTCTAATGCTAATAGAATACCCCAGACAACGTTATACTGTACGGTGATAATGGTACGGAACCCTTTATGCGCGAGTCCAACGCGCACTTGGGCGGTTTTTATTTTAAATAGATACGAGTGTATATACTTGATGTCGGATTCGATTAAATAAAATATAACATACAACTTTAAGGTACCAAAGCGGACCCCAGGCTCCCTGAAGCGAGGCATAAGCCGGGAAAAGCTAGGAAGAAGAATAAGAAAACATTTTTTTACAACTCGCGTTGTTCAACTATTGACTGACTCATACCTACTGGAAGCGACGAAAACAAGCGATCATTAAAGTCAAGTAAAGCGGCAATGCGCAGTTTTACGACTATTATACAACTGTTTTATGACTTGCACGTGGCGACAACAGATATGAGCATTTTGGCGGTAAACTTAATTTGACATTCAAGTCATTCAACACTACAGCCTTACATCCAAAAAATAGGGAATAAATTAGAAGCGAAAGTTTTGGTCAAGACTTCAAAAGAATATTTTAAATTATGACATTTTGTAATTAATTTAATTTACTTTGAATATGTAATAAATTGACTTTAATACTCTTTTAAATATTAATATCGATCAGAACATTTCAATGTACAAAATAGCGAAAGATTACATGGGGAGTTTGGCAATATAACATTACCTTATTCAATTTTCAAATTTTCGTATTCCGGGTAGGACTGTTTTATGGCACCAGGTATTAGGATCTTGAGCCAAATTATAGCGCTTAGGTCTTAAGAAAAATGTTAACATCAAAGATTCTTTTTCAAATAAGAATATGACGTCTGTAGGACTATGTAATCTAATATTATATGATAATGAAAATTTTGTTTTTAATTAAGACGGGTTTATAGTGTATTAATATAACTAGCTTTTTATTTAAAAAGGTAGCGTGTATCAATTAATAATATACATCATGGTTATTATGCTAATAGCCATCCATTTATTATATATAGCATAATATAAATGCATGATAAAAAACATACATGATTGCGAACTTATAATTTTAAGGAACTTCTTCCAGTTATCAGCTTATACCTTGCGTAACGTGCCTATTTAGTATATTATATTATACTAACATAATAAAAGCTGTAATATCGTTATAGTATTTTTATATGAATATGTAGTTGACTACACTATGTTCATATGCCCGCTTTTCTCCTATAAATTGTGTTGTGTAGTAGTCAAAGATGGAAGCCCATAAACTTCAGCCGTATAAAAATTCGGCGTGAATATCCTTACAGTTCGTAAATTTTATGACGTTTTATGTACATTTATAAGTGCCCCGCGTCACTACAGGACGTATAAAGTTTATGCCAAGATGCTCTGTTTATGTGTCTGTCATTGATATGTTTCATTGCATCTGTTGACATGCGTAAGTATATATGCGGACGTATTATGAGAGCTTTGACGCGTTTGATACATTTAGATGTTCATTTTTAACGTAATTGTTTTTTTCTTTTTAAATAAAGTCGCAAGTAGCGCATGTTTATATTCTTTAAAACTTTAGTTTGTGTTTGAAGTTTTTGATTGAAAATATATTTACTAAACATTAGAATTAAAGCGTTTGTAAACTAATTAGTGGGGGGGGGGCGTACGACTTTCTGTCCAGAGATCGCGAATTCAAACCCCGACTTGTACCTACAATAGATTGCAATTCCGTATAACGTATATTCGTAATATCCGGTTACTGAAATTAAGTTAAGTTTACTACTTTATATTGTAATTAAGTCTTCAAAAAACGTATAATACAAAATAGTGTAGTTGCTACATCACATGAGTTAAATAACAAACTGATTTCCTGATCCACTTTACACAAACTGGACTATATCCAAAACCTTATACTGTAACATAATATTTTATTTACTCTGCCCATTTCAAAATACGTAAATTCAAATACCGAAAACAAGGATATAGGCCGAGAGCTTCCCCTTCAATAAAAACAACGCTAAGCGACAAACGAGTAAAATAAAAATGGCTGCTTTCCACCGAATAAGCGTTACCATAAAAAAGGTTTTCAGTGAGCAAGTGAATCATAATTTATGAATTCCGGTGTTGGTACTGTTGGTCCGGGGGCCGGAGATTTACGCGGGGTCATTGTGTCGACGCTCTTGGACTAGGGAACGCGAAGAGTTAAGAGATGGACATGTCTACTCGTACAGTTTCAAAATGATTCGTTTGCCACTTTGTTAGTTTAAAAAAGGTGCCCAGGTATCGACCTTGTAACGTAGATAAATACCTACTACTGAACATTTTAATACGGGTTATCAATTACCTGCGCTTTTACGGTAACCATTTGTACACATCCATTAGCCGGCCATATACGTTCGGTGAATCCGTCGGATCTGCATAGTGGGTATGTCTGCCGGGCATCCGCCGGACAAATTTAACATGCATTGATTACCGATCCGGTGGATATGGCCGGAAATTAGCTATTTAATATTTTGTTAGTCCTCATTTGTTAGTTTAAAAATAGTGTTTCTTCGAAAGGGATCGAACATAAATTAACCAATATATAAATATCAAGGGGGTAAAGATACATATTTGAATAGTTACTATATGTAAATATACCCATAAAGAAACGGGGTCATTTTGACCAGATCCCGCCGTGACAAAACTAGGAATATTCTTTGTATTGAGCTTTATATACTCGTATCATCGGCCAAATCAAGCGAAGTTTAGTTCTCAGCTCAATACTTTCACCCACTTTTTCATAAAACTTTTGTAACTCTTTAACAGCCCAAAGGTTAAAATGGCGATTATCCTTTTACATTTTACTATTGACAGATGTTTCTGACAACATCATTAGAAGATAACGTCGTACTCGTATATGGCATGTCTATACCTTCACAACTCTACACGGACCATCGTTAATGAAACATAAGGGGTGCACGTCCCTCGTACATCCCTCCGTTCCGCTGCTCATCCTCTGCGGCATATAGCGCCTATATACAGCCTTTAATCGACAACATCCCTTTTTAAAACAATATCTGTTAAAAACCGGTTGTGTTTGGAAAATTTAAAGTGCTGAAGGACTCATTCACTTGTGAATTTATGATTTACGTACTCGTGGATTTGAAAAATATTAAAGCAGTGTTTCGATGGCGTTCAGGACGTTCTTCGATGGACTATCAAAGGTCTCAAAATAGACAAGCTAACGAAACAATTCGACGCTGGAAAGCAAACACGTAGTAACCCACATTACACGAAGTAGTGGGCTACTAGGTACGTGTTTGTTTTCTGGCGTCGAATCGTTTCGTTAGCCATTACTATTTTGAAAACTTTGAACATTTAGTCCATAGAAGAATTAAATAATGTGAATTATTTGGAGCATTTTATTGGTTATTCTATAAAGCAATTAAGCACTTCAACAATTTCTTTTTTCATATTTTAAACCATTGACTCTCCAACATGGCATAGATTCCAATAGTCAATACTATAAGTAATACAGTTAACTGGGAAATATTCCTTAAGTAACTCATTCAACGTTAATCAGGGCACGTCGTTTCGCCTCTACAATGCATTCTCGCAACAAAAATAGTAATACTATGTATTTTAATAATATACATCTTTATTAGATTTTGTGCTCACCAGATCACCACGGCCCCAGCGTTGAGGTTTTCGGCCTTGGATGCGGCGCGTCCAGCACCAATGCACCCGTGATAACCCATACTGTCCACCATGACGCCGCACTAACAGCAATGGAGAGCATTTGTTGGTATCCCTATCCGCAAACTTGTCGCCAGTCTGAAAGTAGTAGAGTCAATTAAAACGACAAATATTATGTGACAATCTTACACAAATCGACGTAGTCCCACAATAAACTTAAGCTTTTGTGTTATAAGTAATAGATAATGTACATACTTACATAAAAAACGCCCATAATATACGAACATATGTATAGTGTAGGTATGTTAGCCATAAATGTAACTAACAACTAAATGTGGATAGTATATCTAAGAGGGGGTTGTGTTGCTCTCAGAATTGTACCTAAAACCTTTTTAAGGGCCATTAGTCGATATGTTGAAATTTCTTAGAACTGAATCTAACTGGGGCCATGTATAGAACACGCGGCCCTGTCATTTTTCCCTGAAACCTACTTCAGATCTACCTATACTTAGGGCTAGCACGTATCACATCCGATCCAACCCGCGGCGGAAGACAGTGAGTGCCGTCTTTTGTGGCATCCCTAGCCATTGTCGCGATGTCTCCACAAGTGCCACCTTTATACTGAAACATGTTCACACTATAACAACTGAATAAAAAAATGAGCTTAAGTAAAATGAGTAGAAATACAAGATCAAAATATTTTTTTGGAGTGACTGCAACAAATTAATTATATAGAAATAATTTATCCTAAAATCTTCCAGTTTATCATGATACATTTATTATTTTTTATCTGTATTATACGCGTCACAGTAATAAATTTGAACTTCATCGCGCAATGATCTATATTACCATACCATAACTATAACTGGGATAAGACATAGTGTCCATTGTCGTAGACGCAGACTGTAAAATGCCCTTAATATTTTTTGTGCCTTTCCCTCGTGTTATCATTTGTGTGTATTTTAAAGAGAAAGAAGAGAAAGAAAGAGATATAATTTAACATGCTTGCTAAATTTCATAAATAAATGTGAAAAATTACTGTTAGATACTTACTTAATTTACTTTATTTATATTTTTTTCTTTTGAGAAGACAATGACAATTTAATATGCAAATGTGACAGAGATGGAGTTACAAATACACCATCGTTCGATGTTCGTGGTATAGGCTCTGATTAACTCCTATTCTTTACTGATGTAATGTTATGTTGATTTTGTACTGTGTGTGATTATATTATAATTATATGATTCACAGTTCGAGTATTATCGCTTGGTGTGCGTACAGTACACAATCTAGAAGGAAACGTCTAGAGTTGTCACGCGGCTAAATGGCCTGTCAGTGCAGACGGCTATTGTCTGTACGAATACATTCTTCACGAGTGCCATTGCCATGTTCAAAAAATAGAAGAATATCCTTATAAAATATATGTTAAACTAAAATCACGAATGTACCTGACTAACGCAAATTGTATGTGTATAGGATTCACATTTTCGAGTACTGTTGCTCAGTGTGCGCACAATGTACGCGCACTAGAAGGAAACGTCTAGAATTGTCACGCGGCTAAATGACCTGTCATCGGCTCATCGCAGACGCCTATTATCTGTACGCACACATTACTGACGAGTGTCAAATGAAAACTACGAGTATGTGGTTGTAAAATAATTTGCTGAAACAAAAATCATGAATGCACATAATAACGAAAGCTTACCAATTGTATATATGTTACCGTTGAATTGTGAACTCCCGACAGATTATAATTTGACTAGGGATATTATAAACTAACCTAACCTAACCCATCCGTTTGTTTATAATCTCGAGCGTTAGTTTATAAACTAACGGTACTCACAATTCTACGGTGACATATTTACTTTATTATAACTTTTTAGTGTTTAGAAGTTAATATGTCAGTCATTAAGTCAGTCAGTCTTTCAGTCAGCTTCTTCTTTTATATATAGGTATAGATATTGACTTTATCGATAATTGAAATAAAAAAGCTAGATTTTATTTTTAGATTTTTTACATGGTTCGATTCTCGAATGAAACAAGCTAATTTAAAAAAGTATTTGAATGCAGTTTTGTTTTTTTTTAAACTATGTCTACTTTTTCTTTAATTAAAACGAGCAATGAGCTAATATAAGGAATTAAGGCGCTTTCCCTTCAGGGACCATCAAAACTTTCCACACTTCAATTAAAACAAGTTTTAAACTAATCAACTGGAAAAGGTGATAAAAAATTAACCAAACATTTGCAATATACGATTTTAAATTTTAGCTATAACAATAATTGGCATCAAAGAATAGAGTAGGTACCTAACATCTATAAATTATACATTTAAATACATTGTTATAGTTGTAAAAAAATGCGACAAATAAAAGGCATTTTTATTATTACTTCTCTAGATTTTATTTATACCTATCCAAATTATGGCAGGTTGTCCACTACAGAATCCCACTCTTAGCTTGACCTTACCTTCACGTGACGTTTCCAGTGCCACTAAAACAACAATCCTTCAACTTCAGTTTTGATTACAATTCCACTCCGCTCGCATTTGTATGCAGCGGCGTTCATAATTTAACAGGAACAGTCTGCGAGTACTATCGGGAATAAAAAAGGGACGTGACGGTGTGACAAAGTTCGCAGTGTACGTTATTGAAGGAAAGGGTTCTTTAGAACACGTGGCGATGGACTAGTTAAAACGTAGTAGGATTACAAATCTACTCGAGTACAAAGGCAGGCGGGATAAGGAATAATCTACATTGGTGAGATTCATTTATTTATTTCATCAACTTTTCCATTAATTCGACTACCAATGATGCGAAGAACGCGGAGGTAAATGCCTGTTTAAGGCCGTTCGTGGTCCCAATGACCTGATCTGTATCTCTGAATTTTCGAGTATTTTTTATGGCTTATTACATTAACTACAACAGCCTCAAGAAAATTAGCTTATCATGTTTACTTAAATATTTACTCTCTTCGAGATATATTTACGGTATCAAACTTTGGCAATTTTAGTCCAAAATAACAGTTTTTTTACATCATTTTTGTACCAATAAGTTTAAATTCAAAATCTCTCTTAGGTTATTATAGACTTTAAATAGGAACAGTTATATGTACGATGTATCAGCATCCTAGGTACAATATCTCAAGGACCTATTTTGGATTTAAGGTAGATAGAGGTAGGTAGCTAGGTAAGTTACACTTACTGTATACATTTTTAAAATTAATGTTTTATCATTGTTACTTATATGTAGATCTCACATATATAACCGCATAAACTTCTTTATACGTATCGAAAAATGTGCTTACTTAGACCGTGTTTGAAAAAAACTCGTAAAAAAACTTGATTTCAAAATTTAGTCATTACCCGCTATCATGACTGAAATTAAAAATCATAATTTATCTTTATAATAGTCGTGCATAATAAAATTGATCCGGATTTAACATGGAAAGCACATTTAAAATTTGGACAGGGCAAGCGCCCGTGCTACTAATTTGATTCCTCTTGGCCTTAGAAATGCCTTAATAAGTTGAAGAGTCGGGTAAACAAGTGGAGCTATAAAATTGTACAAAATAATTTCGGAATTTAGTTTGTAATTTAACTGCAAACATTTCTTTTATCTTGAGTACTTAATTTATCATCCCGCACGTATCTCCCTTCTAATAAGAAAAAAATGATTCAAATCGATTCACGCGATCAAAAGTTACTACCCGAAAACCCAACATACATAACCCGTCTAGTTTGTGTAAATTAGTAACCCAATTTCCCGAGATATTCCGGAGTTGATGGGGTCGGGACGGGTGTGATCGAAAGTATCATCGAATCGTTAATTATTATAAGCATATTGAGCATGTTATCTATTAAAATACTTTTTAAGGTTGCCTATTGTGACGGACAGTAAACTGCGGAACCCTACACTGAGCATGGCCCGACATCCTCTTGGCCGGTTTTTTCCATATAGTCTTGTTTGGAACGTGACGTTCCCTAAGTGCCAACAGCCTCTATACTTTCGGTATGAATTCGACATTTAATGCTTACGTCAGTAAGCTCTTTTTCGTACGAAACATTTATGGTTTTGTATCATCGGCAATGCAAGTTCGCGTGACACACATTTCTTTTAATAAGTCAATGCTTACAGGCAACTTAAACTAAAATTTTAATTCTAAAATCAGCTACTTCACGATCGGCTTCATAAATATGCACCTGTATTCAATTTTGAACCTCCTTCCCCCGTAATAAGTTACGAAGTGTATAGATATTTAAAGACGTGGCTACTGCCTGTGTTTAACTGTTTACATGCCACTAAAGACCTTTACATTCATCGACCATTAAACTGCGTTGATGCGGGTATTTAATGGGCGGATTTTTATTTTGTTATCGTTGTTTTTATTCGCGTTAGATTTGAATGAAATTTGGTAGGTAGGAAGAGTTCCTTATTCTCTTCAAGAAAAACCTAATCCCCAGTATGTCCTACAATTTTTCCACTGAGTTACGAAATGTGGGAAAAAAGTGGGAAATTTAGTAGATTTTTTTTGTCGCACGTTGGGATTTTGTATCTATGTACCGTAGAATAAGGAACTCTACCTACCCACCAAATTTCATTCAAATCTGACGCGAAAAAAAACGACAACAAAATAAAAATCCGCCCTAATATCTTAATATTATCCTATAGCTACATGAAGACCAAGATCCCCTAGAGTTTTTAAATTAATTATTCTTCCTCTCCAAACTCTTAATAAACGTTGGTGTATTGGTACACTAACAACAGGATTAGGAAGCATAAATAAATTGATTAATGAACATCAACCCTAGTCTCAAATAACCCGAGATACAACCCTAAGTTACCGCGACCTCGCTTCGCCTTCACTAAAAATTAAAGGAACGAGTATTTTTACACTGCGGTATAATTAAAGTTGATACACTACAGCTATTTAATTCATAATATTAGAATTGTAATGAAATTAAAGAAATACGATGTTATTATGTCTGTGAATAACAACATAGATTAGTATATATTTTTTCGTAATACCAAATTAAAACATTACACAGTTATTACTGCAAAATGGTAATTAAATATTAGTGTACGTTTATAAAATATACTATTTAAACTTCTTACTTCTCGACAAGCAGATCACACCTCCCACCTTCACGTAACATCAGGCGGATCATACGTTTGTTTGTCATATCCCATCCACCATTATCATAGATCCAAAAAAGAAATTCTACCGTAGGTAAATTTAATATTTTTCCTACTCGGAATAGTAAGCTAGAAAAAAGCAACGGGAAAAGAATGTCTCAAAATGTTCAATCTCCATCCATCTCCATTTTGTTACCGGTGTACAAAGTGTTTTTAAAATTGGAATCGGAATGGAAATATTTGTGACTCCTGTTTTCTCCTCACTAGTAGGATTGAATGAGCTCGTGATCTGAGTAGGAAAAACTTTAAATTAACCCGTTAAAGAAAAAAAGATTTTTGAGTTCTTCTCGCAAAACTGTCCATTTGACCGAATGCCTTTCCCTTTGCATGACTACTTCTAAATGAGTTATTTTACTCCTATGTTATAGGTACTTACTTAAAACGTTATTAAGTAAACTTAAAGTGTTCGCCAGTGTACACCGGATCCCGCAAGAAGTCTTAATCACCGCTGCACTTCTTTGCGGAGATTAATGACGTTTTGATAAATGGCGGGTTAATGGGGCGGGTAGATAGATGTGAAATGACTCGCTAGTTGCCTGGCTCCACTAAAGAAGTTAAGTCAGGTAAATATAGATAAAATGAGAAAAACAACAAGTCAGAACCTTCTTCTTCTTACTGACTGGCTTTAGAAAATGTGTGTCTGTTGTACATATACAAAGTGACGAAAACAACATTCTGCAAAAACATTCATTTATTCAAGTCTGAGTCTGACACCTTTGTTAGGCTTTACAATAGTAGATTGTTAACCAAGGGCTGAAAGGCATTTTCGACGAGGTAGGTTACGTACGCCAATACTAATAATGCGAATTGGAAATGGGTGCCTTTTACCCGAGTTAAGCACTCTACTTTACATTTCGAATGCTAGGAAAGTACTTCTTTTCTTCTTGAAGAAAATCTTGAAAAATCTTTTTTTAAACAAGTAAAGGTAACTTTTCCCTTTTTCGAGTTTATCATGTAATGTAATGTAATACTGAAACAAACAAAGAACTTCATTCGATATTGATATATCAGTATTTGCAATTATAATTTACTATTTATTATAATATTCATGTTTGCAATAGAATACTTTGAAAATCTAAAACCTAACCTCAAACTATTCAAAACAAACATCACGTATTTATATTATCACCAAATAATGTTACACCAGCTATTGTAATGAGTAATAGCTGATATTTTCCTTGATATAAATACATTCTTGAATGTTGATAGCAGATATTACTTTAGAAATCGTAAACTAAAATTTGTAAACAACCGCGAGCAAAATGTTTGTTAGTTACTCGTACATGCCACAGACAAAACATAGGTAGATTCTATTACCTTTACACAATTTTCGAATTTGGAATTCAAATACTGTGTTGCTAACCACAATATTTTACCCTATTAATATTAAGCGGAAATAATAGTAGGTACATAATTTATGCGACTGTACATAATGACGGGCATTACAATACGAGTGTGGGTTCTCGCCTTCGGCTCGTATCATAATTGCATCATACGAGTGTTTTAATACCCTTTATTATGTATAGTTGCATATATCATAAGTGCTTTTAGATGGGTTCAGGAACTGAATAGAATATGTGCGTAGATAAAATACCTTTCATACGAACCAGGAAAAATTAAACTTTATTGTAATGCCATAAAGACTTTCACATACTTGCCGTAATTTCATGCCGCATAATATTCCAATTTTTCCCATAGGCAGTACTACCTTCACATTTGCATGTTTAAAAAGTTATAGCTAATAAATATCGAATAAATGACCAATGATGGTCAATAACAATAAATCAATGCTACCGCCGTAACTCAGAGCCGTGGGAATTGGAGATGAGCTCATTTACATAACTCTACCTAATACCGACGGTAAATCATAATTTAGTGGCACATTGTAAGGCTGTGGTCATGACGCCAAGTTTTGTGTTTCAGTTTCTCTAAAACTCTCGTTGGGCGTTTAATAATCTTGAACCAAATGAAAATAGTTTGTAACCTTATTTGACATTTGATTAGTACAGATCGATTCACGAAAGCTGGCGCGGAATGTCTATGAAATTAATAACAGTTTCTAACATTATCCGCGCCAGTTTTCATGAACGGATCTGTATGATTTATATTGAATTCTTTTATCATACATTAACATGTTTATGTACTTATATAATGCTACTTTTAATGTTTCACAGATAACTTAAATGTTCTCTTTTATTTTTTAGAAATTCGCTAAATTGGTGGCCGTTGCCTTACCCACTACGTTCGCGTAATTTTCCACGCCACGCAAATTACGACACATCACACGCTATTTAATCCTTCATTGTCGCCTAAACTACACAACGCCTAAATTGCCGCAGATCACCATCGTGGTGTACTATAGTAGTTTTTCCACTGACAGCTATATTAAAAATGTATACATTATAACGTTGTCTATGGTATTCCATAAGAACACTGCTCATAATAATATGGATTTTCATACAATATATAAGCACTGTTGTTTTTTTTTATTTCCTCAGTGGGCATACGACATCATTCACATTCTGCCACCTTTCTAGATTTGACTTTTTTCGCTATTTTAGCTATAGCAGAAAAACTAGCGTATGCAACAGCTCATAATTAGGTATATTATTACAAAACTCGACTTCGTCTCGTTTTGTAATAATAGACCATCAAGTTTTAAGAACCCTTATTATATCACTGTTGCAATTTTAAGAATCAATTATAAGCTGTTGCATACGCTAGTTTTTCTACGACAGCTATAATAGCGAAAAAAAACATAATCCCGAAAGGTTGCAGAATGTGGAACATGTCGTATCATTAGTGCTCTAAGATGCATTCAGAAACCATAAGCCAATGAGCAGCATTAGTAGCATTACCAACCAGTAGGAATAAACGGAACTGAAATTTTAACATTACCTAGGTACTGAAAACAGTGGGAAATGAGTTTAAATTTAGAACAGCTATCGAAGCCGCCTTTTCGGGCCGTCATTTGTTTGTTGGCTTTTTAATACTTATGAGTAAAAAAACTATTTCTGTTACATGTGTTCAATTTATTTTTTATGTTGTTGTTGTTGTAGGTCCTAGGGCACCCCGGAGGTGCATGGGGCCTCCACAAGATCCTTCCACGCCTTTCTATCTTGAGCAACCTTCTTGGCTTCGCTCCAGCTCAGTCCTGCGGCTCGCAACTCGTTCTCCACGCTCCGCCGCCACGTGTGTACAGGGCGTCCACGAGCTCGCTTTCCGCCTTGAGGCTTCCACTCAAAAGCGAGACTGGCACTGTTTGTTGCTCCTCTGCGAACGGTATGCTCGATCCATCTCCACTTCCGCAGCGCTACTTCTTGGGCGATTGGAGACTGACGGCATATACTCCACAAATCCTCGTTCCTTATTCTCTTCGGCCAGAACATGCGGAGGATCGACCGAAGCGACTTATTGACAAACACTTTTAGTTTCTGTGTGAGCCCTTTTGTCACTCTCCACGTTTTACAGCCGAGCAGCACGGATTTGACAATGGATTCGAAGAGGGAGAATTTAATGCGCCGTGTAAGTACGAGTACGTTTGAATCCCAAACAGACTTGAGTAGAGAAAACGCAGCGTTTGCCTTCTTGATTCTGCTCTCATCGTCTTCGTCTGTACCTCCCTGACACGTTACTGTACTTCTGAGATACACAAACTTTGAGACTGATTCCAGGCGGTCGTTATTGAGCAACAAAGGTTCCGTGCAATCCGACTTCACAAGCATGTCGACTGTTTTGCGTGGGTTGATTCGCAGGCCTATGATTTTAGCTTCCTCTTGCAGGCTCTCGAGTTTAGCTTTAAGTTGGGCTAGAGAAGGCGATATCAAAACGATGTCTTCCGCGTAATCGATATCTTCCAGCTCCTTCGTGACCCAATTAATGCCCCTTGGCGTCTCGACCACCTTTCTCATGACGTCATCGAGAAGAATCACGAATAACATCGGTGGTAGCAGGCATCCTTGCTTCACACTGGCAGTTATATTTATAGGCGCGCCCATTTCCTTATCGTGAATCACCCAGCATGTACTCCCTTCATATAGGGAGCGAATGATACGGATGCTGCGACTAAGGTTAGACCACAGCGCGCTCCACTTTACGGTGTCGAAGGCTTTCTCAAAGTCTACAAAGGCCAACAGCTCCGACTGCCATTCAATAAGGATGCGTAGGGTATTGGTGTGGTCTGTGCAGCGTAATGGAAACTTAAATTTTGTATGGAAATTTTTGGACGTTTTTTTGGCTTGCAAATCTTTAATTTTGTATTAAGCAGAGGCGTCTGCAAACGAAATCTACAATTTTATAATTGAAAAAAAATGGAAAAATTCTCCGCGTCGACCGGGATTCGAACCCACGACCTCTCTGAACACCGGTCAGATCGCTCTGCCAATTGAGCTATGGACGCCCGATCGACCCCGTTGAATCTTTCCACTACTTCTTTCATTTGGTTATAGGCCTTAGGGAGACCCGTAGCGACATCTGCCGCAACTGTTTAACAGTTGTACGGCATCGATGTTATAAGACATTTTAGAAATCATCGATAACAATGCGCTACCCCATACTAAATTAATTTTGTAATAAGCAGAGGCGTCTGCAAACGAAATTTACAATTTTATAATTGAAAGAAAAATGGAAAAATTCTCCGCGTCGAGCGGGATTCGAACCCACGACCTCTCTGAACACCGGTCAGATCGCTCTGCCAATTGAGAAAATTGCAAATCTTCTTCCTTATTAAGTCAGTTAAAAATCACGAAACTAACTTGTGATCACAAATGTTCATAAACATTAAGTAAGCACCAAAATATTCATGAAACTTTAAGCGAGCAGAACGGAAAATTCCAAACTTTGTCCCGTATATCGACGATGTTCGTTCACTGTAAACCTTGATCGACCAATACAAAGTTCTCCATACATCAGAACCGATACAGAAGTCAAACTTAACCAACGCTCGCGAATAGCTCAAAAACCTATAAGCGATACCAAAAACGGGGGTTATTATACAACTTTCGCAAGAATGTTGCGAGTTCGCTGGCTGAAGATCTAAATTCAACAAATGCCTGCCAAAGGAGCCAACTTGCCTTATTACATCCGAAGAATTTTAACGAGATGCTAACTTGTTTATAAATTGAATTTCTGAACAGCTTGTTGCCGATATAGATTAAGTTTGAAAAAGTTGAATGATTTCGTTCGGAAATTGAGGTTGCTATTTTGTTACAGGATTACGGGCGAGAGAATTAATTTGTTAAGTTGGTACAAGGGTAATTTGTTTTGTTAGGTTAGCACCTTGTTGTGTCGAAGAGTGAACGGGCTTTAAGTGCTATGTGATAATCATAACACGATGATGCGTGCGAGCGTATAATATGTACGGTGTGAGAAATTACGAAACCGACAACAAATGCTGTTGCTAATTTTGATATACTAATATTCATAAGGAAAGGCTGATTCTCTAGTTCTTTTCCACAGTAAGATTAAATCAATGACCTTACGGCTGATAGGCAAAAGGTTTCTACAAAGCATCCAGTTATGTTTGTCCGTTTCATATTTCAATTTTCAGTTATTTGCGTCATGCTCGAAAATGGTACGTCGGACGGAAAAGTCATTCAGGTAGGTATAAAATGAGGTTCAATTCTACGATAACTTTAAATTTACTTTAGTAGTACAACCAAAATAAAAAAACCCGACCGACTTATCAATTCATTGTCTAAGAAACCTCAAAATTATTTTTAATGATCTATTAGATGATGTGCCACACACGTCACGTCACGCGACACGCAACACGTCTTTAGGACCTAATAAGGGTATTATAACAATATCCAGTTTGCTGGAAAATATTTCCTGGTAATTATCTAATTTTCTTGGCCTATTAGATGTGATATAGATATGGTTCGGGTAATTACCTCTTAACTATAATACACTACTATAATCACAGCGTAGGTATGTATTTCGCATAGTTTTTGACAAACCTGAGCTTCAGCACGACTACCGAGCTGAGTCACTGGCCGTGTATGAAGATACCTCACTGTATTGAATACATTCCTACGCTGTGCTATAATTAAGAGAATCATTTGCAACATAAATCTAAGAGCATTTATTTATCTACGCCATAAAAACTAGCAATACTTTCCTTAATTCGTATTGTTACTTATGCCAATTAGTTATTACGATAGTAATGCAGATTTAACCGCTACTAAATGATAAGTATTTACGTCGTATTATTTATTAAACTCATAAGAAAATTATCCCTTTGCGAATATTGCCACATACTAGTATTTTGTATGCATCGTTGTCTCCTTTCGGAGTCACTGGTACTTACAAATGTTATTACATAAGACCAATATTGGCTATTCGGTAGTTACAAATTTACGTGTCCATTAAATATCAAATACTGAAGCAAACCGTCGTGACTGAATATTGTGGGGGCAATAACTGCTTTACAGCGTTTGTGTGACGTAGCTTAGAACAACACAGCCAAAATTTTAAAATAACGCTCTTTTTATCAATTTTGATGTTCGTAGTTTTGTAGGTTGTATTATTATGTCACCGACGACCTTAAAGACCATAAAGACATAGAGAGGGAGCGTAGGGCGCTGGCGGTCCGATGCAATATGCTTGCCCGAAGGTTTGCACGTAGTAGTGAGCAGGTAAAACTTTCTCTTTTTAAAGCCTACTGTCAGGTGTTCTACACGTGCAGCCTTTGGGCCAGTTTCACGCAGAAGACCATCAGTGCCTTACGCGTCCAATATAACAATGGCTTCAGGATGCTGCTGGGGCTGCCCCGATTCTGCAGTGCCTCGGGTATGTTTGCGCAGGCACGTACAGACGACTTTTATGCCGTTATGCGAAAGAGGCTCGCGGCACTGCTTAGCAGAGTTTGGGTCAGCCCAAACCCCATCCTGGCTACGGTAGCAATTAGGTATAACTCCAACACCGCCATCATGCGCCAATTTGCCAGCGTAATGGTAAATGGCAAAATAGAATTACATTAATTTTAATGTTAATTGTAAATTAAATTGTGACTTGTGAATTGTAATATTATGTGTATTTTAATTTTTTTATTTTATTTTATTTTTAATTGTGGACCAAATTGTTGTCTTATAAATAAATAAATTTGAATTTGAATTTGTAGATGTTCAAAATCAGGATTATAAAATTCGTAACAACATCGGGCATATAGTTTTTCGGAATTATGTAATGTGACCTAACTTTACGAGTTCACATATTGCTGTTAAAAGGTTTGTCAATTACTCCATATAAAACAATAAAAAAAAGTTTTTTTTTGTCCCTGTCGTCTGCGCTGCAGATATCACCTCTACTGTAGCATCCGTAAATGCTATTATTGAGTTGCTCATGAATGTTTTATTGATACTTTATCCATCACAACTAAGATCAGGGAGCCATGTAACGTCGTCCATATATCAGTAGCCGTACATAAACGTGTAGGATATTTCATGCTCTGAAAAGTTGTTAAATTGTATTATTCCGTGTAATAAATCGTCAGAGATGAGAGAGGCATGTTGGCTATAACAACACATATATATATTCTCAATAACTTAATTTGAATAATTTAATTTGAACTTTTAGTTAAAGAATTATCGAAAATCAAAGTTCTTTAGTTTGGTCACTCACTCACTCAATCACCGATCATCAAAACTCTAAGTTTCTTCTAGCAGGCCCAGAAGTTACACATTTTAAACATTAGTATTTTATAGCCTACCAAGCCATAGAAAATTCAAAAAAATTGGTAAAGATATCCTACTAATTGCATGAGTAAGATTGTTATTCCATATAAATACATACCTACGATTAAAGAGTAGTTAAAGTCAAAGTAATCAAAAACATTACATGTAAAAAGACACAAGTGTCGCTCCACAGTTACATCGAGTTATATGGGTACCTACCTTTCTTCCCTTGATTAACAACCTACTATAAAAGTGAAATAAGAGCTAGCTCTAGGTTTGGCTATTAACAAAATACAATTACCGAATCAGTGAGCGACATCTACGGCTTTACTGGCCTACCACGAACATCGAAAATTGACATTGACGGAAAAATCTCTTCATCACTCCAATAAGGAGGTGTGATAGAAAGTGAGGTGTGATAGGAGATAGAAACTGTTGTCACCTTCCATCACTCCAACAAAGGTTAATCGCTGATTAGATTATTAAAAAAAGCACAACCTAAAAATTACACTAATTTCGTAACGAGAAAGAGTACTAGACGTTTGAATCTTAAAACAAAGACAGAGGTGTAGAGCTGTTCTAAATTGATACAATTTGAATTTCGACACGTACAATCTAAAGCAAACCATATCATTACTGTCATCAACAAAAAAACAATCACATTCTTACTCCTAAACAGGGATTCATCTATAAAAGGTATCCCTGCAAGACATACCATACGAGTACTAACTTCTCAAACAAAAATAGCGCTTCTTACCGTGCATTAGGGTTGATTTTTACATTTAAAAAAACAGACAGGTTGTGATAGTTGAATTCAAAAGTGTGGTTCATTGTTCCACTTTCACGCCCATTAAATATTTAATACCGTGTGTAAAACACAATATTATTTGACACAGTCCGAGTTAGTCGTCTAACGTTGGTTTAATTTTTTTTTAATTAAATTTCTTTATTAAGTAAAACAAACAGCTACAGGTATATGTTAAATACATTTAGGTAGATCAGAAGCCAACAAAGATTCCACCAATATTTTAACACACTTTTAACAAAACTATGCACGATGATATATATATATACATACTCTATTTTCTCGAAGAGCTTGGGAATTACAGATAGCTTAAAAATACCTCGATAATTTTTAACATTATGGTTATCACCATTTTTATGAATGGGCACAACTAAAGACTTTTTACAGGTATCCGGTAAATTTCCCTTTCTCAAGGAAGACGTGAATAACCGCCGTGGAATATACAAAGCTTTTCTATACTCCAATGACATAAACCAAAACAGTTTTTTTAGGTTTATTACTGTGAGTGTATCTACACATAGGCTCTCGTCCTTTTACTATATTTTGTTTCGGTTGCAGTCGGGGGCCTTGATATAAGTATAAGTTGAGTATTTTCCGTACTGAAAGGACCTCCGATTGCAACCGAAACAAAATACACACTATATTATAGACTTTTCAGTTTGTTTTAACCGGCAGTCGTGTTTTTAATTTTTAATTATTTTCTTCTAGACTTTTCACCTCGCGTCTCAATAATGAAAACTAATTGTTATCATTTTGTCTAAGTTTTACATTTTTTATTTATTTTTCGTTTTTTAATTATTAATTTAATAAATTAAGGAACGTATTTATTTACAATGCCATCAATGATAAAATAGAAAATATTGTCAGCTTCTACTATGTCTTTACTATTAAGAGGAGAGTCCCAATCGATTTTAGATAGTTCCAAATTGATAATAATTATTGTAATCGGCTGAATGAAAACGTCGAGACACACGCGGTGCGGGGTGAAGCAAGGGTTCGGTACATCCGATGATTGTTCTTAATATTAGTGATGGATGATGAGAGTCTTCTGGGAGAGAAAGCGGTGCCGTACATCGTGGTTGACGCAAATGGCCCAGTAAGTAGCAATAGCTCAACTACGAGGCAGGCTACAGACTACGAGTACAAAATATCACCCATTATATAAGTGTGTTACAAAATTAGATACATGTATCTTATTTATTTGTAAACTATCAGAGCATTGCAGATACTTTTAGCGCATGATTCTAAATATTTGACTTTTAATGATGACTTGACTTAACATTAACGAGTAATGTAATGTAGTGGTTTAGTTGGTTCGATGTATAATTTGTAAGTATGTAATACAATTTGGAGTATATAATATAATTTGGAAGTATATGTAGGTATGTATATATATGATAATATAGGCATATCCTGCCCGGATATTGATGTTACCACAGTCATAATGCAACCTCATCTCACATTCTTCAATCCAAATAGGGTCCATCTAAAACTACATTTGGTACCGGTTCGACCAATCAAACTGGCTGATAATTTGATCCTCTTAGCCGCCATTATGATCCGAATTACGGTCGAGAAAGGCTAGCTCGCCGTAAAAGGAATCGACTTTCTATATTGTTACGTGTAAAGTCTTAAGCCAAGTAAGTTTAAGTAACGTCTAACATATTTAGTTTATTGATCGAGCATTTGCAAAGGTTTCCGTTTCAGTCTCAGTTAGACAAAAATACTTTCGTAGTCTGAACGTTCTCCTCGACAGGTGTATCTGAATCGATTCTCATGATTTTTTTGTTAGCAGGCTCTAGTTACTCGCATGTTTGTTAACATAAACGGCCTAGTGGATGACACTGATCCAGTAGATAACATTTATATGAAATTAATTTTGCGGTTTATATGAAAAAATAAAGATATCGCTATTAATTTAACCAAAAATAGGCAGCTAGTGACATTTGCGAATTATGTTCAAATATAGTAATGATTTTTATTATACAATGCAATAGAAAAGGAGAACCTCATAATGTAGATAAGGACAGGCCTTCTAGGTAGACAAACAACTGCATATGTAAAGCATAGCATTTTTAGTTAAATACAAACTTGTAAAATATTTACTGTTTTATAGAAACATTCATTTTCTAACATACACAATTTTAGAAACACAAAGCAAATAATTTATTATTTTATGATAAATACTACGATTCGTGTTTTTCTTAGTTACACTACCTTGCGTATATACGTTTTCGTCATAAATTCGATCCACAACCAGGGCACTATATCCATTGGGTTTCTTATATGACATTGACATCCATTTAAGTTTATTAATTTATATGTATAGTTTTAATACATCGGATGGGTTAAAAAATACATCTTATATTTATTTTAAGAACTTGCAGAGGAATATTTGATTAGTCGGTTATCAAAATCCTACAATCCCGCATGCCCGCAACATAGCTACAAGATTGGTAGTCCTAATTTGGTGCGACCGATCCATGTATTGATTCGTCGACTGGATGTATTGTATGTGCCCGTAACGAATACCCGATTTTGTAAGAATTGAAATGTTCCCAAAGTAACACTTTCTTTTTTATAAAATATGTTAGGAAACTTTTATTCAATTAGGCGTAATAAAATAACTGTAAATATTGCCAACCATTATTTTAGTACACGTATTATGTGTGTGTACATAGGTGTCATGGGTACCTGTCCGATGCCTGCCTTTTTAATGGTTTATGTAAAGTCGGCCTTAGTTACTGTAATATTGAATATGTATTGATGATTTTGAGTGTCTTAAGAAATCACCCAAATCATCATGCATATACCTTTCAAATTTGAGGAGTTCCCTCAATTCCTCACAAATTCCATCATCAGATATAGATTTTGAATAATTGGGACCAACCATTTACTTCGGATAATAATATAATTTTTAAAATCGGTTCAGTAATGACGAAGAGCTAGGTTTATCGACCAGTTCCACTTTGCCATCCCTGGTCTTCATCATCAGGTCCACTTCACTAAGATGTTAAAATCTTGACCGGATAACTTGGAACTCCTGATGGTCACAGGAAAAGTCGAAGGGAAACGTCCTAGAGGCCGGAGCCCGAAACGCTGGTCTGACCAGATCTCAGAGCAGACCAACGGACCGATTAACGCGCACTACGTCAGGCAGCTGACCGTAACCGATGGAAGCACGCAGTTGACAAGCTGAAAAGGAGTCACGATCCTCAGCAATGAGGGAGCGATGGAGAAGAGAGTCTTAAGAAACCACCCAAATCACCATGCATGTACCTTTCAAATTTGAGGAGTTCCCTCGATTCCTCATAGGTCCCATCAATATTAAATTTAAAAAATTTAAATCAGTTCAGTAATGACGGAGTTCTGAGGTAACAAACTTCAAAAATAATAATAAATAAAATTAAAAAATAAATCACACGAATTGAGAACCCCTTTTGAAATTGTGAAGTCGGTTAAAAAGCAAATTCTACTGTGGCCTGTGGTTTCCAGACTACAACGCGACTCGATCTTGGAACTCTGAGGTACTCGTAGGTACATGCTCATTTTTCTAAACATGGTTCTTTTTCTGATATAGTTAATTGCTGCTTGTTTGCCACGGTCATAATATAAATAAAAATTGAATATAATTTCCGCTCTACACAGTAAATACACTTATTCTCTCCTCTAATCTTAATTATCGCAACAAACGCGACCCATCTCCTATTCCCCAATTAAAAGCCTAACAACCACGGGTTCACATTACTAATCGCCTCCATAACTGCTCTTTTGCGGCGCAGTCGGTTCCGCTAACGGATGCTTATTAGAACATAATTACTACGATTTCGCGGGACGACGTGAAATTAAGTGAAAACGGTTTATATGGCCGTAAGATATGGAGGAGCATATTTGCAATGTATCTAATGAACTTATGAAAAGCCTCAGAGGAAGAATTTTAGCACGAGCAGTTGACACATTAAAGAAATATTACGTCTCGGAAGAGTTAACTTACAATAAAACTCTTCGGTAAGCAGTCATGAATTGGAACAAAACTAATTTTTTTTTCATTGGAAAAGTAAAAAGCACTCGTTCGCAAAAAAAGGAACTTTGCGCTCGCAAAACCGCCAAAAAAGGCACTTTTTGAGAAACTGAATTGAAAAATAATCTCTAATCCACATACTTACTCTGGTTTTCCTGTTTAATTCTCCAATCGTAAAAAACGGTCTCAACTCCCCAAAAGAGCAAAAACCAATTTGACTTCCGTAGGAAACCGTAAAAACGCAAGGAACATGCGCTTTCATTAATTCTAAGCACTCTTGCAGCGGTAATTTATTTTTATTACCGTTACTAAAACCTCCTTGGATTTATTTGTACCGCGCTAACCTGTGGCCGGTCCGATAAATAAGGCGTAAGTGAATCGGGAATAAACAAGGGTTTTTCCTTAAAGTTGTAATTATAGGTAAAGATAGAGAATCTGATATAAAGAAGGCTCAACCTGAATAATTAAGTAAGGTTTTAGTAAATATTTAGAAGCGTCTGTTTAGTTTTGTTACCCGGTTGCCTAATTTATTAATGAAGAAAGAAAACTACCTCATTATTACGAGTATTTTGTTCATTTTCAGATTTTTTACTAGACACCGGAAGGCACCTACTTATCGTGTTATTTAAAGTAACGTAAGAAATCGGGTTACGGTAGGTTACTTTAAATAATACGATAAGTAGGTGCCCTATTTATCGTGTTATTTAGAGTAACCTACCCTAACCCGATTTCTTATGATCTTGGAACAAGTTTTAGGAATTGCTTGGCGATAAAATAATATTACTATGTTTTACTGTGTAGATTATTGTAAATTCAATATTCATTACTAAAATGCATATTTATATTACATAAAAAATGAGGGAGTGCCCAGCGCAAATCAAGTACTTAATACCAGTTTCGTGAAATAACTGCCTGGACCATCGTTCCCACTGAACTAACAATTCGTCAGCCTTGAGGATGCCAAATTTTTCCAAATGTTAGTCGATTAAGCTAAAGTAAGGTCAGCTAACAAACCGATATTATTGCCAAGTAGAGACTAGTATAGTTTGTAGTAAAGTCTACCTACTTATACGAAATCGTCACATTTACTATGTGCCGCAAACGTAGGTTCCGTTTCACACAAACGCACATAATGACAACAGTTCGCATAGTGTAGCCGCTAAGCGCCCTCCACACGAGGGCCCTCGAACATCTGTCGCGCCGTGTGGAGGGGCTTAGTTTAAATGCGGATTGAGGACTTGTCAAGAGTAACTTTTTTCGAGTTTGATTCTGCTAGCTTCAAATGTGCGTAAGGTAAAAGCACTTCTGTGTACCGGTTGGTAATGCGGTGCAAAATAGTGACGGGGATTTTATTTTAGCGAGTGCGCCAACGCCATAGGACTTGTGAAAAACTCACGAAAGATCACGTTGGGGTGTCGGGGGTTTAAGGAGACCCTTACGTGTATTTTCTAGATTGACCGAATCCAAGAAAATAAGTAATTAGTATAATAAGTATAAAAAGACATTTAAAAAAATGTAATGTGTAGAGTAGAAGAAATTATACTTTAAATTTAAAAACAATAGGCGAAAAGCACCTTAGTTTAGCACGTTGTTCGTGAGTTGTGCACGAGCCCATACGGGAATTCTAATAAACTGATTTGTAGGAAAAATATGCCAACGTAATAAATATAAAAGCCTGGGCAGAGAGTACCTTTTTGTACCATTTGGGGTAGAAACTCTTGGTCCGCACGCCAGTTTTTCGTAGAAATCGCTAAACGTCTGGTTGATGTTACTGGTGACCGAAGAGCTGGTGGCTTCCTCGCGCAACGTATCAGCTTTGCGATACAACGAGGAAATGCCGCCAGCATCCGAGGTATAATGTCTCAAGGACATATTTTAGATTTAAGGTAGGTAGAGGTAGGTAGCTAGCTAGTAAGTTACAATTACTGTATATATTTTCAAATTAAAGTTATACTTACTTTTTGTATCCATTGTAACAATGTAGTGATATGATACTGTAACAAACTAGGCAGTGTATAATATATAGTACCTTAGTGTTACTACTTTAATGACAAGTCAAAATATTTTATTTAATTCAACAAAAAGTTAAACTGGAGAGTGGTCTACAGTGGTCACAATATTATTATACTATTACAAAAAACTGAGATTTGGATCACCCAAGGGTCCTTACAATGAGTTCTACATAACCGTAGTCGAGTTCTTCATTTTTGAAATTATTTTATTTTTATTACTCGTTTTTGAAACGTCACTAGTGAACGACATAATTTTAGCTGTCACTTATTGTTCTCCAGACAGACTGCACTGTAAGTATGTTAAACAATGGGGTTCCGATTCTGACCCTTCGGGTACTGAACCCTAAAATAAAATCCTATACAACACAAATGTATAGACAAAGTTACTGTTCACAAATGTGTTGTTTGGGAATTACGAATGGCATTTTAGTATAAAATCCTATTATAGTAGTGCTCAGATTTGCACTGTTATCACTCTGTGCTCACTAATTAGTACGTACGACATAATTATTGGTCTAAATTTGTGGGAAACTATAAATTCAGTTAAAAGATGTCCACTGTAGGAAACATTTCCATCAGGTAGATTACGTTCAAAGTCACCGGTAGTAGATCAGTCAGACATGTAACGCTATTTTCAATGTTCGCAGTAGCCGGCAAGATTGTCGATGTCTGTCCACCTGTCTATCCATGAGTCAATATATTAAACCAAAGAGGCAAACAAGCACTATCCCTGTCGGGTCAGGCGTGTGAATACGTCTCGTTTGAGTCATGCTCGCGTATCTTTCCTATATCATTAACTGCAATCCAAGGGTTCCCTAAGAGGTCGGATTTTCAATATACTATTACTTACCCTATATCATTTCTTCAACTCAGAGGAATCTATAACACCACCTCATACATTGTAATTCGTGAAACGGGATAGAGTCATGCCATAAATGTCAGGAGTAAATTAGAGTCAGCGTCCGTCATCTGGAACCCCTATGAAGCCTCATACATTTTACTTCTGGAGCGAGTTCAAAAGGCTTTTTTACGTTTTCTGTACAAAAAAATGTACGGATACTACCCCTTTCTGTACCCAACCAAATTTTTACTGGGTTCTTTGGGTTTTAACTCCCTCGAAGTGAGACGTAATTTTGCCCTTCTTACTACTTCTTGCGGCATACTTCGCGGGGAGTCTGATTGTGTGGAGCTTGCCACGCAATGGGTAAGACTATACGTCCCTCCTCTGACTAGGATTGATTTTCGACCTCGTGATTTCGCCACCGCTCGATCCGGTATACTATACGCAGTGCAACTACACTACCGCTAATAGTTATTGTTTATTTCCTCGCACAATGCATGGTAAAACATTGTATGAAATACGTGCATACCTAAATATGATTTACGACTCGTGTCGGAAATCATCAACTTTCCACATACTTGTTGCATAAATAGCTGTTACGAAATTAGACACACTAAAAACACGTTTTTCATCTAAACGGATGGACACACGGACATGATACAATTACATAAGGGTCCGCGAAGAATTAGGTGAATTAATGACTGATTGTTAAACAGTTAAGTAGGTATAACCAGACAAGAACGAAAATATGATTATCATTATCTCTCAAGTGTTAAACTACTACTTAGCAGTGCTTTGGTCCCAGGCCGCTGGTTCACACGCTCAGATCATCTGCATTTCTATTCCCATTGGTTGAGCAAGCTGCAAGCTGCACCTAGTAGAGTTTCTAAACCAATGTAACTTGACCTCATCAGCCATAACAACTATGCGAAATCTGAGAGATATAGTTGACCGCTCAGGTCAACTATATTATTGCCTGCGAACACACGATGGGAATGGGTCCATTCCTGGTCGGACGGTTTCAGCCATTAGCCAGTAATGCGGCAGTCACGCGTCACTTGTGAAAGGTTAATGCGAGCTCCACATTCACAACAGCCTCCACTGCTACAACGCTGACGTCGAATGTGAATTCGAACTATTACTAAGATTGTTTATATAAGTACTCATTTTAATCACAAATATGAACCTTCAGGAATCATGTGTGTGAACCGTCAGCAAAGCAGTCCTCGCTACGCTTGGATAATCTTTATAACATTTCATGTACACACGATATCATGTATACACATGCACACCTATGTATATGTGCATGTTTTTGTAAACGTGTGAATTTCGCAACAAACATCACATTTCACTTGAAGCGAATCCGCACCTGGCTATTATTTAAAAACTGAGTATTTCGGGCCATTAGTCGTCGGCTACAATTTATTTTTATGGACAAATTTGAATTTATGTTCGAATAGGTTTGGACAGTTTCCAATTTTGAAATGTAAAGTGAGGATACCCTCAAATTGAACGCCATGAGCGTTTATTACGTCCGGTGCTATTGCAAATTCTTGTTTACATGGGTAGGTTAGAAAAACCGTGGCGGTTACACGACTTATGAAACTGTAAAGTAAAAAAATTGGCTAAGTATTTTTGATTTTGAACAATGTGAAAATTAATTGACTTTTAATCTTCTTTTCTCCATTTAGAACGAATTAAAAAAAAGTCTTTAGTGGACTTTAGAGACGTTTGAAAATCATATTTTATGTTGTATATCTAGTTTCTGCTTTCAACGGCTTAAGCTTAGTATCTGTGTTACGCGAGTCTTAGAAACTAGATACCTACTAACCTAAAGCAGGTGAATGGAAATGATTAGCAAAAAAAGGATAATTCAATCACATCAAATACGAACACTTTATTCAAACTCAAAAAATACACCTGCCACGAAAGCAGGAGGTCGCTGGTTCGATCCCAGCCCTGGGCATTGGGGGCCTTGGTTACATTTTCCTGACATCTCATTCAATTAATAATTCAAAAAATACACTTGTAAAAAGTATTCCTATTCCCAATGATGTGAAATTGAGATATTGAAGATCAATTCAATTATGAAAATTTCCCAATTTGCAACGTCTTGTCTTGTTCGTAATTCTATTAACCATTTTAATCTCTATAAACACTTGAGTCTGTATTAGGCAAACACAAGGGCCGTCGCATGCTGCTTTAAAATCGGTTTAAAAGTACTTAACGCCCCTCGCATCCATCTTAATTCGGGCCCTATTCAAGATTCGAGACGCTCTCGTAACACTCGAATCTCGAATGAAATGAGACGCGTGATCGAATTAGGGCCCCAGTGATAGTTTGCATCAAATTGATATTTGAATTGTTTTGCACGCAGTAATATCCATTTGTCTACGTGATAATCAGTTTGACAATCATCAGTGAATAAAATTAAATACAAAAATGAACAGAGATAATTATTTTGACACGAGTTACCATATTAAAAACTGCCATTGTAATATAATATATTGGCCTCCAGTCTCATGCACCTCTTTCCGTTATATTTATTTGAAATCGTTTGGCGTAAATTAATTAATTTAATCAATTAATAAAACCTACAATCACCTGCCGATTAAAGCCCCTCATTCACGGCAGTCCGCCGGCACCTCCGGCACGAAATATAGCATCGTGAATGTCGTTGCCGGATGCGTGCCGTACGGCAACATCCTGCTAGCTCCGCCCACCTCCTTGCAGTCCGAATTGCACTAAATTACGGTAATAAACAATTGGGAAATGCCGCAATGCAAAAAATATTAATTATTCATTATTAAAAATGACATAAGTAATGGCGGATAATAAAAATAAAAAAATATTTTTTTTTATTATTATTTGTATGTCTTTCCCATCACGGAACAATGGTGTTCCGGACCTTTAGGAGGCGTACGTGGAGCCGAAGCCAACACGCAGAGGCCCTTTCGACAATTTAATGAAATGTAAGGGGTACACCGAGCGGATGTTGCACCTGCCCGAGTCATGGGACGCACGCAGAGGCAGCATCCGCGAGGGTGTAAAGACTATTGAGATTTAATGGAATCTAAAATATACTGGACTATTAGGTGAAAGTGCTGGACTAAATACTGGGTTATGGAGAATAAAATCGGACGTCTGCCTAACAAAATGGTAATCAATTATTTCCTTTATTTATTTTCATTCTTAAGTTAGGTTTTTACAATATGTCTATAAAAGTAAAATATAAAACAACATACAAAAAAAAATATAAAACATTAACACATTATAAAAAACCTAACCTAGAGTGCCGCCGGCAACGGAGCAGGGCCCAGGCTGCCGGTGGTTAGGGCCGCAGAGAGAGGAACCGTCGGACTATACGCGCCGTGTCTAGGATTACCGCCTATCAATTATTATTATTATTATTTATTAAGTAATGGCGGCATTTTTTTAATTCGAGTACAGTGTATGCGCTACAACGCAGCGCTGCGCATCTTTCGACGAATAAGTGCGAATTGGACTGCCAGGCTGGGCCACTTGCACACCGTGTGTCCGCTACATCCAGCCATGCCGGAGTGCCGGCGGACTGCCGTGAATGAGGGGCTTAATGAAATTTTAAAATATCTGAAATTTTAACTAGGTATAGCTAGGTATAAAATATATTCGTATTTAGTCATTAATATGACTTGTATATAGATAATTTAAAATTAATATAATTACAATGACCGCTAAAACTAAATTCTTTATTTGAAAACACTGTCCATATTTTTATACACCCAGTGGTGTATATTGGTCTTCGTCAAATATTAAACATGGATACCAAAGAAACGGTTTGACACGGCATACCTTGTTTGAGTGAAACTCACTTGTCTTAACTTTTTATTAAAACAAATCAAATTATTTGATTAAATATCTGACATGTTAATAAAGTAGTAACACTACTATATACAATACAATACAAATACTCTTTATTGCACACCTCAAATAAAGTAAATACAGAGAACAGCGAACAAAAGAAGTAGCAAACAACAGGCGGTCTTATCGCTAAAAAGCGATCTCTTCCAGACAACCTTTAGGTAGCGGAAACTAATAAAAAAACAAAAGTCTGTAGGCGTTGCAAAAAATAGACAGAGAAGTGGAAATAGCACAGCTATTATAGTAGCAAACTAAATAAAATATTAAATAAATAAACACATATATATATATATATATATATATATATATATATACATATAAATTATAAATTGAAATAGATGTCATATACTAAAAAAAGACCAGCACCATCGGAGGCCAAGCCGATCATTTGTCATAGATTCACTTGCCATAATGGTCTAACTAGTACTAGAATTCTGTTTCTAGAGTTTGCCAAGTTCATTTGCCATAACCATTGTTTCCCAGAATTATCCCAGAATTTTCGTTTCCCATAATGTCAATTGCAATAATGTTAATTCGCATAATCTGTCTATGTCATAACTATCAAATCCAATAAAGTCCACCATAATGGTATGATAACGTTTTACTTCTTCGTTTTAGTATTACACCGAGTAAAATTTGCCTACATAAAAAGTATATAGAAATCTTAGTAATCCCTCCATTTGACCTTTTTATACGTTAGTGTTTACAAATTGTTAATTAAATGCACTTTTATTTTAACAACTTTGTAATAAACGAAAATAGACGTACTATAGTATAGGTACCTATACGTTTTCAAACATATTAACACGGGAAACTATCAAATGATAGAGCCCAGATAGGTGCGATGACGAGCGAAGCGAGGAGGAGCGTGTTAAGTTAACCGTAACCAAACGCCAGAAGCGACTTATATTTAAAAAACTATTTATACTAGGTAACTTTCGGAAGGTAGACAGTTGCTTAATATATTGGGGTTAAATATTATCGCACTTAATGTTATGGAATATAAATACCTTACGCGTATGGCATGTGTAATGTGTATCATTCTGTCAGTAATGTTCGGGTGAACAAGACTATGTTAATGATTTTATAGTAAACAAAACATTAAAGCATTTCACAATATACCAAAATAAATTCCCTCAAATGATATTTTTTTAAATGAATTTTGGGTAAACAATATACAACCAAAATAAACATCACCCGGACCAAATCAACACTCATCAACCACAAACCAATAATAAACCGTCCGCACAATTAGTTTCTATTTTTATTAAATGGTTTATGGCCTATATAAAACCAGTTTAAAGCGCCATAGACGCGTCGTACATCACTTTACAGTGTCGTAAAAAGTGCAAGTCGACATTTCAGGGCAGTGCTTGTGACAAATGTGCTCGGCTCTAGATTTATAGTGCTCGAGCTCAGACCGGCGCTGTGCCTGACTTTCGAGCTATTTTGATGTAAGATCGCCGTCATATTCTGTGAGGAATCGATGAGTCGACTGTTTTTACAAAATAAATAAACGACTACTACTAAAATACTATTAAAACGATTTTTTACTATAGTGCCCATAAAATTCCCATAAGGTTTAAAAAATGCAAGCACAAAAAACACAATAAAATAAACAACTCAAGTAGTTGTCGTTGTTTCTATTCTTTAAATTTCCAGACGGAAATACACTACGCCATGTTCTTACTAAAAATATTTTATAAAAAAATAATATATTGTACGATTTGTAAGTAAGCTTCCGTAGTTGATTTTATAGTTATGCCAACAGCCATGCCGTACGCGGTCAGGTAACAGAGTGCTGTCATGCAAGTTTTATATTTGCAAATATGTTAAAAGTTCGAATAAGTCACAATTTTAAGTGTAACAAGTAGTGTTTAAAATATGTCTTCGTGACATAACAAATCACCCATCAACACGGGCAACGTCGTCGGGGGGTACATGTTCAAGTTATTTATGTTGAGCAACTTAACGACGCTTATGTCACAGCGCTGGAAGTTAGAAATAAAAGGTCATTAGATTTAATAATGACGGTCCTAATGCTATTTTTCCCCTTTTAGCCAGTTATAAGATGGATATGATAAAAGGTTGGTAAAGTTGTTTCGTTCTACGTTTAATTGTCAACATTTATACTTTCAGTCGAAACAAAAATGACCTAGCGCTACTCGGATTCATGCACCGAAGATTTCATATAACAATATTAAAGTTCACAAACCATGAAAGTACCAAAAATACACTACGGAATAAATTTAACTTCGACATTGTCCCCATAGAACAACATACATAGGTTATCATCAATCTTCAAAAATATTAGTGAGTTTCTCACCTTTTTGCTCGAGTTTTATAAGAAACCGGCCTAATGGGAGTCGGACTCGCGCACGAAGGGTTCCGTACCATTATTTATAAAAACGGCCGAAAAAATCACTTTGTTGGGAGCCCCCTGAAATACGTTCATTTTAATTAAATTATTTATTTTTAAAGTGAACGTACAACTAAATATTCTGTCAATATTTCAAGCGTCTAACGATATCATACAATATCGAGCAAAAACGAGAATAGAAATACAAAATATTTATTGGCCAGAATACAATGGGTAATTACAGATCTAACATGTCATTGTCATGTAATTAGGTATATCTATTGAAACCAAATGGCATAGTTATTTTTATGAAATAATTACATGTTGCATCATCCGCTAATGTAAAACGGGCACTACAATTAACATTACTAAGAGCCACTTGCACCACTCAGGGCTAGCCTAAAATAAGCTGTAAAATTCCATACAAAAAAAATGCTTATCTCCAGGTTAATGACTAACCACGGTTGGTATAAGTGGCCCTAAATGACAACTATGACATAGAAATGTCATGTCGATACTCATACTCCGTTTACACACTTGCAAATAGTGATTATCTTCAAAATGCAGTAAGTTAGAATACCAGTGAGTTAGATAAATTAACGTAATTTAAGCTAAGGAATGCACCGTTAAAATGAAAACAAAAGAAACATGGCGTTTATTCCCGACTCAACTGGATGCTTAATGTAATTGGTAAGTAGTTGTAGTTTTACTTCTTATAAAAATTATTGTGTACCTACATTCTATTCATTGCCTTATTGTAATTTCTCCCTCTTTGATTGACCTTGGATGGGCTTACAACCAGCTAAACTCTGCCCATACCTTTTTCCTTTGTCAGTGCCTAATTCTGTATTTTATGTTCATTGTTTTGTTCAAGAAAATAAACGATTTGTATTTGTATTTGTATTTTTTTTTAATATATTATTATCCTTATAATGAAAATTAAATTATCATGATAAATTATTATGCTGCTGATTTTAGCAACGCACGAGGACAGCCATTCTAGCAGGATTCCTACTTCATTGTATACACCTCTACATCATAAAACTAAATACTTTCATTTAAAGTGCGTCTGTCATTGCTGTCATCCCATTTCGAGTACACGTCAATCGCTTATCTCAGCCTCAAACAAACCCATCAATCACGTTTCTACCTATGGACTTTAACAATAGAGCACAGAGGCTAAAATTGTTTACTTCTCGGCACGTGGAACAAGCGCAAATGTCAATACAAATGAAACATGAACTTTATCTCAGGGGAATTAAACTTAGAATCGTTTAGTATGGTACTACTAAAATAATGCTTGGTTTTGTATGACTTAAAACAAAGGTATAGAATTTAAAATCCAATAAGTTTCAGCTTATAAGAAGCTGTCAGAGTAATAAATAAAACAAACACTTCTTTCAAACCTTAATGCAATGGTGTAGAATCCAATTTTGCTAGTTAGCCTAGAAAAACTGTCGCGGATTGGAACCACGGATTGTCATTGACATTTGTAGGCGTAACACGGTTAGAGCACATAAATCATCTTCCAGATAAAAACAATGGGAGTGACAATAGCGCGAGTCGCTTTGTTCGAGATTTCGTGGTACCACTGAACTTTGACGTTAAAAGCCGTTCGCTATGATAGTGTACAACAGTGAAACTAATTGGTAAAGTATATACATATGTACACTGTTTTCAATATTCCGGCTTAACTGAATTCTTGCGCTATTCAGTAATAATAGCATAAACACAACCCTTTGCTCGCTTTTCTCGCATTATCCTTTGAAATCTCCAATTACTAATACTTTCAAATACTATGGCACATAATAAATATGTCTTCTGTTACCGCGATTGTTATTCCCTTAACCCTGTGAAAACGAGTGCTGTAAATGGCTCGAAACGTAGGGTCATGGTGTTAATAAACGCGATTAATCTGTTCTAAAGTGTTTAATTACTATAGCACAGTTAATATGTTTGCTTTAATGGCTTTTAAACAAAGAAAAAATAAACAAGAAGGAGAAGATATGCCAAATCACCAATGAAGAGAACGATTACCTATGACCACGACCTCTCTGTCAAGAGTGAATGGCTTAAAAGAAGAGAAACAAAGACAATTGCAAGAACATTATCCAGTATAGTTTTATAGTCACAGTAAGAAAAAAAATTGCGCTCTTTATTATTACTGGATTAACATCACGCCCACCTAATTTATTGATTACGGACTTATATTTATATGCATGATCTGTGTTACTTCATTTACATAAATACGGTTTATCCACGGGAATTAAAACAGGAAACGCTATGCAAAAAGGAACAACACCTATGTAAATCTTAGAAAAAACGGTGAAAGTGAATAATTATCGTTTGCAGTTTCTGCTTAAAAATCTAAATTAACACCTACGTCGCTATACTTACTCAACCTTATATATGTACAGCAATCATTTGATGGAAATGTCACCTTTCTGTCACTAGGAATACGGGTGTTTTCTCTATCAAATGAGATTTGCAGATACGAGGTTGAGTAAGTATAGCGACGCTAACGCTATTTAATCAGACTGTCGCGCTGATGTTTTGTCTACGATAACATAAATCACAGTTGCACCTTTACTAGTCGAATACTCTTTAACGAAAATATGATTAACGAATCCATGACAGCCGGAGCCCGGTGAAACCAAACCCTATTGATGCCGTCAGTAGTAAACAAAAGCTCTGATCGGGTTCCAGCCCATTATGCATACGCTATATAAAGCGAATTCAATTTTAAACCTGGAAGATTCGTTTAACGTTGGGTTAATAATATTAAGATGATAATTATTAAATATGTGATAGTAGATAATTTAACTGGAAACCAGAAATTGATCAACCAATTTACAAAATAAATGAAAAAGGTAACCTGATCATAATATTCGTATCACAAATTTTTACTACCAAAAATATTTTGATTATGTTTATAATACCTACTTACTTCCGTTAATTTAGCCATTGATTAAAAATTGTAAGATTTAAAAAAATGGCTAAACACGGTGATGTAGCTTAGTAGTTTAAATTATGGACTGTACGATTGTTTGGCGGCTGCTAAACAGGGCTTGTAAAGATGGTGTCATACGTTAGGGAGGGATAACATTAGTCCTGACGTCGGAAAACATCATCTGATTGAAAATATGGTGGTAGTCAAGTAGTTCAATTATATATTTTCATTAGTCCTGGTCGTTAATGGTGATATTATACGCAAGCATATTTAGACTTAATGAGCTGTATTAAGCCCATGGTCTTTAAAGATACTCATACTATTTTACCGGCCGTCCAGAGCTCCCGAAGCACCATGCGTTCGCCTCACGTAGTCGCCGCTCACTTCGGAGTAATGTGGACTGTGCTACTAAACTACCGCTAATAATTATTGTTTCTTTATCTGCCTAGAAAGTTTATTTATTTCCTCGCAAATGTGTTGAAAAACATTATATGTATCAAGAATTACGAACTCGCGTTAAAATTAAGTTCTCGTCTTCGACTCGGGCTTAAATTCACACTCGTTCGTGGTTTCTCGTTTACCGCCCCTTAATACACAATGTACTATTATTTCTCAAGCAAGACGTTAATTAGATTGTTTTTTATGCAGTTCTTTATCCCGAAGTGCTTTGTCTCTTCCTCTAAACACGATCGGTACATTGCAAGCGAAAACATAGATACAATGATGCTGTTATATACAATTTTGTCTACCTTAGAGAATCTCACAGCTGCGACGGCTTATGCTGCTTCGCAATTTAAATCCCTATTTGAATTTAAAAGCGACAAATTCCTGCGCTAGGTTATTTTAATAATAGCGTGTATAAATCAGATCTCTTACCTTCTAATGAAATAGGTTGTAACTGATCAGGAGTTTTATATGACATAGGACGTTCTGCAAAATCAGGGCAGCATTGTACGGGGAACTAAGTTGATTTATACCGGCGGACATGTCCTAGTGGCGGATAGGCGGTCCTGTGTGGTGATTCATTGCCAGTTTATTATGCACTAGTTCCATCCCGTCCCAAACTTAGCTGGAATTTCTGAACCTAAGCAAACTGGAAACTTCGTATACACCAACTTTTCTGCAAGTATTGTTTGTGCTACGTCGATTTCCCATTGAAATTAAAATACTTCAATATATAACACTTCATAAAAACGTATATTAAAAAACACATCTTCTTTCAATCTAAGTATAATTATTTGCTTTATATAGTAAATGTTCAAATTAAATAATTAATATACAGTGTGTAAGTCTAATACGGGCGATAAATTTAACCAAACATAGAATTCATTAGTGTTATCAATAATTAAAACATATTTTTAAGTTACAGTTAATTATGACCCCATAATAATAAAAAATATAATATTTTCAGCAGCAATGTACTATAAAATATTTGACGCTGACAGTTGTCAACGAATGTTTAACGCGAGTTTGTTTGCATTACATTGCGGGCCGAATTATTTTCCATGGATAAAATTTTAATTGCAGTTCCATTTAAAAGTTACCTAATTACATTTCTTATGTCCTATACTAACCACCGTTAAGAGGTTCGCCCGTATTAGATTTACACACTGTATTTAAAAATTCTCATTCTCATTTCTAGCTCACATGTTATCAGTGTCAACTTGAGACTCTACGACTTCAACACGCCCCCTTTTTGAACTGTACAAGGGATTCCTAAAGGCAGTTCCCACACCCACAGAGGCGACTGTAACCGTCGAGTCCCTTCTTGTCAATGAAACTATGCTCTCCGTTCGTCTATCGAATCTGGATAGGAGACCCGCGGTCGAACCTCGACCAAACGACGGCATAGAGGGTAGATACACTCTGGGCGTTGGTATCTTGTAATAATAAGCGTAAATTACTCCAAACACTGAAATAACTAAGAACATCATTCCAAAAGTAATCTTCCATCCATAGTTAGCATCAGAGAGAGGCCCACCGCTTAGATTCAGAGATTGTGCCCCTAAGGACCAGCCTTTGGGTATTTGGCTATTTACATCATGTGCCACCATCGCGCTCTGGCCTTTATACTCGTATTTTTCCGAGACAACTAACTGCACATCATCATGTTCACCGATCCCAATATGATATACTATATTGTCATCCTTGTATGAAGCAACAACTCTTTCGACCATATCTTTGAACTCCATGTAATTGAAACTTTGCTCCCTTTCGAAGGAAATTGAACCACCGCAGATCTTACAGCAAAATCCTTTGGGCTTGATAGGATATAAGCATTGAGGCACCGGACAAAATTTCAAATCACAGTTTATCTGCAATGGAAGTTCTTGGCATGGGCAGCCCTTGATCGGAGACCGGCAGCCAGCTTCATTTATTCTAATTCCGAGGGACCCGTGGGCATTTACATAGAACTCTTGCGAATCATCTCGGTTCAGGATGTGATGAACCAAGGACATGAAGTCATATTTCACGCCGCCTACTGTTACTTTTTTAACAACTTGTGTTATGTCTGGAAGGCTTATAGCGAATGTCGTGTTTGCTAAAAATTCAACAGTATCATCTATACAAGGTACACGCTCTGCATCTGGCGTAGCTTCGTTGAACATTGGTGATGACCACACATCTGGATCAGCCCATGATGACACTGTTTTATCAATGAAGTATTTGTTGCCCTCCGAACACTGATCCTTATCGTCTGCACCAAAGAACAGTGTTCCATCTAGCATTATGTCACCTGTTTCTGGCAGTATAAACTCTTTAACGGCAGTATCCCCTTGTATTCGCACCGAGCCTTGTATAGTTTCAGGAAATATGACAGTTTCTTTGGAGCAAGGCAATTTTCTATCAGCGAAATTTGAAGGGATATTGAAGCTTGTGTTTGGCTGCCATGTTACTTTGGCTGATGACGCGAGCGCGAAAAGGACGGACAATATGAGCACTCGCATAGCGTGATGATTAAATCAGCGTCGACTAACGAATGACAATAATGCAGGCACCGAAACCAGATACGTATGATTTTCATGTCTGGTGGGTCATTATCGATGTCTGTTTGTAATTAAGTAGGGTTGTCAATGTGACCAGACAAAATTTTATACTAGCGGAACTAGAGAATATATTAAACTAATAATCGCATGTTTACGTTTAAGGTGCTCTCGCATTTAATTGGGCGTCGCAATAAAAAATTATACATTTACCATGAGCCTACACCAATACAATTATCGCAGCAGCACTCAACCAGAAAATTCCCTTTTCCGGGACGTAACGTGGCAGCCCTAGCTGATGATGACACAACCAATTGAAATTAAAACGTGCACTGTAACCTGTAAACATTGCTTTCTGCTTCGTTATTAAATGTGTCTACTAATTGTGTTTAATGGATATGGAAACTGATGGAGGAAAACGTTTTATTCAAGTGCAAGAAATTGCATTCATAAGAAAGATAATTTTACAAAGGTTCACAAACTTTGTAAAATAGACAAGAAAAGTACAAGATATATATTAAATAATATTTAAAACGGGTCACTCACGTAATTTTAGTCGATTTTCGCTCGACATGTTTCGTTCTTTACGAAGAACGTCATCAGGAGCGCCCACTCGCGACAGAGGCAAGCCGCTCCCACCGCCAGCTGCAAGTACCAGAGCAGATAGGGCATTAGCCCGCAGTGTACGACTTGCCTCTGTCGCGAGTGGGCGCTCCTGATGACGTTCTTCGTAAAGAACGAAACATGTCGAGCGAAAATCGACTAAAATTACGTGAGTGACCCGTTTTAAATATTATTTAATATGTTCGAGTCTCACGAGAGTTTTATAGTTAAAATTACAAGATATATCTTTTAAAATAGATTTAATCACTCATTATAATTCAAATATCGCAGACAATGCGCAGCATTTACTATTAAGCTTACAATAATTTACTTTGTACTAAAAAACTCTTTAGAAAGAGTAGTAAATGAGTAGGTATTGTTTAGCCTTGCGTATATTTTTTAAATTTACGTGTATACGCTACACCGAAGTGCTTTTATTGTAAGTGGCTTCACGTTAACTCCGAACAGTTAACGGTTTCAGCTAAGTCTCCGTTAAGACACGTAATGGCGCTTGTATAAAATCCAGTGCCCGTCGTATAAGAGCCTCTAATGCCGTACCCGTACCCGTAACACCCCAGGAAGCGCGGGGCAATAAAGGAGTGGTGCAGAAGCATGCACATTACCGCTCGAGCGTATTGTGCGTGCAGCCAGCGTTACTTAGGAGGCTTTACGCCCTAGAAATATTCTTCGCCTCGAAGTATGACGAAAGAATAGGTCATTTTAACAGCTATCTAATATTATATGATACCTACTCTAATCTTAATTTTAGGTAGTAAACCAAATTGAATTGCGTACATATAGGTAATAATAAAAATGTGGAAGAAACCGATTTTTTGCTAAAATTCAGTTGATTTCGACTCTTTATAATCGAGATTTCTCAATAAAAATGCACTTAAATACAATAGTATGCCATTAGAGCACTAAAACCCTGTTTATGATAGTAAAAGTCAGAATTTATTATGGTTTGAGTTAAGTCACACCGAAAAAGTACTAATTTCATAAGCGTTTTTTAAAAAAACAGGATTATTCAGGGAAAATAACGCGGATTTGAACGCTGCGAAGCCGTATTCGGAAGTGGTCAATCACTTGATTGGTCATTTATCCAAATTAACTAGGAAAAAATATATAGCAAGGTAAGTTAGTGTTTCCATAAGAATACCCAAAATAAACCTCAATTTTATCTTATATTCATATTATTTGCAAATTTATGAGATACTCTTTGTTGTACAGACGAAAAAATATAGTTTCATAATAAGTACATATGTTGGAAAAGTGTAATTTTATTACTGGATTCCTAAAACTGATATCAAGTGCATTACACTCCGCTTTTTATGCGCGACTAAATGAGTTAAGTTGTGACGGTTGCATTCAGAGTTCATAATAATGGAAAAAAATATTGTAAAAAATCTCGAGTAGTACATAATTGTGAATACATTTGACTACTTTATATTATATTAAACCAAATCTACTTTCTCACTGATATTTTTATGAAAAAAATACCTACTCGTTTTTATTTATGTTGAGCGTTGTCAGTGCATTAAGTAGTTGGAAACAAGCTTGACGGACTACAAATTACTTATTTTATAATAAAAATATTCGGGGCTGTAGGTACAACTAACAGTTCAGCTGTCAAAACCAAATTACGACGCTAATGTTACTTAGATAATCCGCCAAACGCAACGCGCACACGCAAATGACTATGACGTGTTTAATTTGGCTGCGTTATTGTGGGTAAGGTAATATAATGCAGCCCAAAATAAATACACATCATTTGTTATTTCGTAGTCGGTGCCGATGTATTACAACTCGGATTTGTAGTCCAAGTGACAGTTGGGAGTTGGTGACACTTGACGCAATGTGGTACTCCTTCCATGCTTTTGTTATTCTTCCGTGGTCAAAACTAAGTCTAATAATTAATGATCGCCTTTGTGGAAACGCTCTGACTTTTTTCATCTTTACTTAGGAATTTTTACTTTTATTTACGTGCTTATTATATAAAGGCGAAGACTTCTTGTTTTTTTTTTTGCCATACGTCTATAATTACAAGCGCATTGTAATAAAAATGCGTAGAGATATCAGGAACACTTTCCATCCATCCCCACCAAAAAAACATCAGGTAGAGATGTCAAGAATACTTTCCATCCGTCCCTATCAAACAAGGATCAGGTAGAGATATCAGGAACACTTTCCATCAATCCCTACCAAAAAAATAATTACCTAGAGATTTTAAGAAAAAGATCCATCTATCACTACCAAACAACAAGCTTGCAGGGATTATTGGGGAAAATTCTATATATCTCTACTGGGGGGCAAATTAGTAGAGATATGTGGAAATAAGTCCACTTGCCGCCCCCGGGGTAGAAACAGTAGGTATGTATGGACAAAAGTCCTACTATCCCCACTAGGGGTGAAATGGTAGAAATATGCGGAAAATATTCCATTTGAGATTAATTAGTAGATCTAGGTGGAAAAATATCCCTACTAGTAGAAATAAATGGAAAAATATTCCACATATCCCCACTAGGGGGGATATCGCAGTAGGGATATGTGGAATAGGGGGTAATGGGCTGACAGTGACACTGACGCATATTGTTAGTTCTTTAATTGGTCACGAGTTAATACTCCAGTATATTTAATTTTTCTGCAGTAAATGATAATTGAAACGAAATAAGCTGGCTTTATTTTCCTTATATTAAGCACTATGTCAAAATGGATTGTTTGCGGCGTGTTACAGCGCTACAAGCAATTGCCACCACAGCCTTCTCGTACATCTCCTTAAGGCTTTGCCTTCAATAAAATTTGCATAACTACGCACCACAGCGTCTTATTAAATTTCCACCCTTCCTAAACTCATTAATGACTATAGTACGATGCCGCGGCGTTGCTCGAGACCACATAAATCATAAGCCCACGCGTGGGGATGACTTTTATTGCCGTCGAGAGAGGCTGGTAAGCCTAGCGATGCCTCCAGGATTATGGATAATCTTTTGTTTATACATATTTTTTCAGTTGGCAGTTTGAACCGTATTTGTAAACCAGACGGGTAATTCCATGATAACTTGCGTTACATTTAGAACTTTTGATGGCTAAACAAATGTATTTTTTGAGTATATTAATCCTAACCGGTCCTAATTCTTTTTTGTAAGTTTAAATACAACACTGAAAACCCTTTTTATATAACACGAAACCGGCGGAAACCCAATTCAAAATTCAAAAATGTAGTCTGCAAGTATAGGCCTCAAGAGCATTTTTACAAGTCAATAAGCATTTGCACGTATAAATATTTACAATATATAGTGAGAAGTAAAAGTATAATCTAAATACTGATAATACAAGAGCCAAAACCTGGGTAAACAATATTAAAATGAATGTACTAAGTAATATGGCCAGAGATGTACCTATCTATAGTTCATAATAAATTAAGTTTGGAGATGTAAAAGGTCCCCCAGTGTCAAAATAAAATACGAATAAAATTTGGAGATGTACGTAAAGGCTCCCCAAGTGTAAAAATAAAGACTGGAGATGTAAAAGGTCCCCATCGTCAAAAAATTATACTAATAGGATTTGGAGGTGTAAAGGCCTTTGTCTACTTTTACGCCCAGCCTTGTTTGTTTTTTTTATATTCTTCATACTGCCTTTTCTCCTTTAACTTCTCTCTTCTTCTCCTCATCTTTTCAGTAGCACTGAGTGGCATTTTTACTGCAAAAAATATCATATTGTAAAGGTAACTGTTGTTACATTCCGGTAACACAAGTTACCGGTAACTTGGGTTACAAACTTTGAAAATTAATTTAAAATATATCTTTGTTATAAGTAGCAAATTAATAACGCAATATAACTCGTCTTAACGACAATAAAGACATGCATGGGAGTTTTAAGTTAACTTTAATATAATCATAATAAATTTGAAAACCATAGCATAATGGTAACTTTTGTTACAAATAACGACAATAGACTTTCCAGCTACAATAACTAATGATACATAACATAAAATAAATCCATTTGTGATTTTGCGTAATCGAATTGAAATGATTGATTGTTATATTCCAAGAACACAGTGACACAAAATGAGAAAGACGTTTAATATAAATAACTTTGAACTGTCAAGAAACGATTTGTCAATGCAAAATGTAGATCTACCCAAAAAACATGATGTTTTTGATTCTCTGTCGTGGAATTACCCAGATGGCTAAAAATTACAGAGGTGCTTGATGCTAGTATCTATACAGTCATGTGTGAAAAAGGTGTTAGGAATTACTTAGGCAAACCAAAGAAAAGGTGGCGGTTTGTCTACTCGTCAATTATATTATACATCGGGATATACGATAATATACATTGTTAATCACATCATGAAATAATACATTGCACATTATTGAACCTATTTTACTTAGTTTTAAGTAATTCGAATAGAATCAACTATCTACATAACAATTATTTTTATCACTTGAAAACGAAAATTACTGCTATCCAATATTAAAATTCACTTCCAATTTGGTCGTCAGACTGGTGGAGGCTCGCAGACGCATTAATACCACGATTTCTGTCGTTGATCGAACATACATATAACGAAGGAAATTACGATGACATCGCAGGAACTTAAACAACGGACAGACAGAATAATAGTACAGCCTGTAACACTCACTACTCATTGTACTGATAGATCAACAGTCTTACTTAAACTTTCACGATTTATTAACTTATATTTTATTTATTTATTATTATTTATTTATTTATTTCAAACAACAGTTTACAGCATAACAGTCAAAACCAAAGTACTGCAACCATCAAATAAAAAAGCAAAACATATAATAAGTACATACAAAAAACACAAATAAAACCATAACATATTATGTTATGGTTTTATTTGTGTTTTTTGTATGTACTGTACATATAACATAGTGTTAAGTTTTATATTATAAAACTTAACACTACTTATAATTTAGGCGTCGTAACTACGTGGCTTCATTGCGTCGTCGTCTATTTTATCTATTTTATTTTATTTTATTTTTAACTGTGGACCAAATTGTTGTCTTATAAATAAATAAATTTGAAATTTGAATTATTAATTTATAAGATCAACAACTCTATTATAATATACACCTATAGTGGTGTTCGGGCATACCGTAGGCTCCGAAGGCTCGCAGACGCATTAATATTACGACTTCTGTCGCTGATCGGATATATAACGAAGGAATTTACGATGACATCGGAGAAACTGAACAACGGTGCAGACAGAATAATAGTACAGACTGATAATGGCGATTGAAGTATTGTAATAAAAATATCTGCTAAAAACATCTATTTATTTTCTCATTCATTCATAGCTCGAAAATGTATAACTGTACGAGATAAAAATCAATATCATTCATGCATACCTTATAGGTAAGTAAAAGCTATTGATGTATAACAGGAATAAATTTAGCTCTAGAACACTTGTCTGTTGCATATGGCACTTCGTGAGTCATTTTCTCTTCATTACGGATATACGGAATAAATATGATAGAACTCAGGATAAACTTTCATTTTAGCTGAAAAAAAAAGCTACTTATTATTGTGTGGGACACATAAGACGATGTAAATGTAATGACAATGACAAGCCTATGTTTGAGAACAATTTTAAAGCAAAAATCAAAACATTTATTATAAATACCTAATATTTGAGGTATTCATAGGTACTACTATATAATATAAATTGAAAGAGATGTCGTATATTACTACAGAACAAAAATAATTAAGGCCCGCAGTGATCAGGGCCTAGTACTGCACTCAGGGCTCAGGCTAAGCACCGGGGGTTTGGTTAACTAATTTTGTTTCATACGTACTCGTAGTTTCATAATTCATAATTTTGTAATTATGTTTGAGTAGTCAAATCGGTCCATAGAACTTGCTTGATATAGGTAAATCTTCCTGATAGTCTAAATGTCCCTGTATCACGTAGATCAAGTCAATAACAGTTATCAAACAAAAATATTCAATCAGTCTCACAAGACTCGGTTATGGTTCTATGCACAGTGATGCTCGGAATACTTGAACTAGTTAGTTCTATAACTGGCATATCTACTCTTTGCCAACGCCGCGACAGCATGGTAAGGTAAAAATATAAAATTTACGTCCCGCTAAAAGGTGTAACATAAAACGAGGTGCGATCGCAGTGAAACTTATAATCCCGGCTTTATAGCTTAATTGCAGGTGAGGATTCATTTTATTGCCGTGGTTTTAAAGTTAACGTTTTGTGATGCAAGAGGTTTTAAGTTTAAGCCCAGATTATAGAAGAAATATTAGTGCACTCCATATAAACTTTTTTTACAACACTTACTTAATGGCGAAGTGATGCACTTCTGACTACGTAATTGACATTCGAATTAAAAAATATTAAAACATATAGTTATCTAACAATCATATCGCATAGAAGCCAAGTACAATTGTTTTGATATAAGTATGTAAATTATTATCTTTAAATTTTTGAAATATTTGTCTGTAAAACAGACAGAGCCAGGTTTATGCCACGGCTCAGGGATCCTGGGATCCGCTTTGGCAACTAATCCCATGATTTGACATAGGCGCTAGTTTTGTGAAAGCGACTGCCATCTAACCTGCCAACCCAGAACTAGGCGTTATATATTTCGTACATAAGTTTCATTGGTACGAGCCGGCAGGATTTGAACCCGAGACCTTCAGATTAAAAGTCTCGCGTCGGGTCATACCGCTGGGCCACCAAAGCTATTTATCGCAACGCTCTAGAGTCAGGCAGGTTATCTACCGTAGATAAATAATATACACATGGATTGCCTAATTATTAGAATAATATTGAGTCTAGGAAAAATAGCTATCATAACATTTCAGTTTCCACACTTCCACAGGCAAACTACCTAATTTGTGAATAATTTTATCTTCCTTACAACTTTTTTCCATCCCACAACAAAACCTACCAGAGCATTTACATCTTCACCCTTAAAATAGAATAAATTATTTACACTTGTCTTGACTTTGAAAATATGAGCAGACTGAGTTGTTACTAGAAAACATTTAATCCACATGAAAGAAATCGAGCCAAAAACGACCTTGAGACGTTGTAATAAGATACACTTGAGATTGCGTACTTCAATTAATTATTCTCTCCTTAATTATTACAGCCTGTAATGTTTCATTTGTTTTGCGATTTCGGCCCGTTAGCGGTGAGTGGAGTTTGAGTCTTGTGTAATGAGAAATTAAGTTTGTTTTGCTTTGCGGTGGCAGTTTAAAGTTAAATGCAGTTTTTGGCCGCCCGCTGAGCGCATTCGAGGTGATCATAACAAATCATCAAGTTGTTTAAGGGTGCGTGCACACTGAGGCTGAGGAAGTGTATGATTCAGTGGTCTAGCGTATGTGTTTCATGCTCTGAGTTAACGTTACCGAACGTATAAAACTGAAGTTGTTTCAAAGATATCAGATATATGTCTCACTGAATATGATAATAATCCATTCAGACAGTTTTCCACGAACCACTTAGTTTGTTCGTTTAATTGCCTATTTATCGCTTGAATATACGAGAGCAATAGAGAGGGAAATAGACAAATAAACGAAATGGTTCATGGTAGGCCCTCTGAATGACCATCTTCTTTGAGCAGGTACCGTGTACTTGTAACTTCATAAGAGCACAGCTTCATAGGGGCTGGATCACTGTACTAGACAGGAATTACTGTTTAAGTACTAAGAAAAGAACCACGTGAATCATCCATTTCAGCTTCTAGGTTGTGGACTCGATGGCCTATCTTTGCATATTACCTGATTGGCTCCCACCGAAAACTCCTCCATGTGCATACCTGATACAAGATTCTTAACTTTTTTTAAATATCTTTGTTTTGACAGAGCAAAGATCCTTCGAGTTAACAGGTGAAGTTTGTCCTTGTAGATGTAGCTTATACAATATACGTGACCATTTTTAGTAAAAGGTACCAGTTTTTCTTTATCCGATAACTAGGACACTAATGCCCTAGAGATTAATTTAGAAATGAACGGTATCAACTACCAACAAAGTGGTACATTTTACCAAAAACAAACATAGGTACACACACACATGGAATAATTTCGAAATTCGAAGCTGTTCCATACGAAGTGTTTTTTTTTTTCCAATATCGATTTTTTTACACTCGCATCGTACTCAGGGTCGTTGACCTTGTCAGCTGTTGAAGCACCGTTCGTAACTTTTGTTACACCCTGTGTATAGGTACAATTAAACTTTATGATTCATTTATGATTATGTTACGGATTGTTAAATATAAAATATAATAAAGAAGTAATCAAACGTAGTGTCCTCCAGTCCTTAAGTCAGTACTGATGAATATCCCCTCTACACGCGGCATAAATCGCGCGGCATGGGGGACTATAATTTAATAGTCGACATTAGCGGACTTTATGTTAGAGCGAATGTTAGAGTAATTCGATTCCAGACCGGTCCAAGTGGACGGAGATATGTATGTTAGTAGGTATATTGTTTTAAGCAGCCTATGTAAATATTATAAGCGTTTATCTGCCCAACCCACAAGTTGAGATATGATTATACTTGTAGGTTGGGCAAGTAATGCATGCTGGTGGCCTAGCAGTAAAGTCATGCAACTTCAAAATAGACGTTCGTGGTCACCCCAGCTCATATCATTTATGATTTCGGATCATTTTTGACTAGACAACCGTTATAAAGACTAGGAAGATGAGGACGTGAATTCGTGGTTATAATTTTTCCCCGTAACTTCTCCTTTTTTACCGACAATGAAATGCAATTTCCTCAATTATTCGGATTTTTGATCACGTGTAAAATGACATCAGAAAGACTTCTTTTAAAACACAACATATGTGTTAGAAGTAGACTATTGGATAGTTATTTTCATGTAGGTAACGTATTTTTTTCAGTAGTTTTCTAGAAGACACTGTGACAGAGTACCACAGTACAGTGTGGATTGACCACTCTGTCACCGTATTTTGGGTTAAATAATGTAGGTCAGTTTACAGTCACTAACCGGGAAATTAACAAGTAAACTGGGCTGATAAGGTTAACTAAAATTTCGGGCATTTACCTCCTATGAAAATGATAATTGTTAAATTCTGAGTCAGGCATTTTTCAGCAAGGAGACAGATCATTGTAGCTAAAAAAGGAGATAGGCCCATTAATGTTTTCAATTTAATCGGAGCTGTAATACTTATCTATTTCCGAGGACAAGATTACAAATAAAATGTGTTTTTTTTTTCTTTGAGACAGAATATAATTGTACTAAAGAACATATATATAGGACAATTAGGTACCTATATTTACAGCAGTACGATAGAGTTAATTTCAGTGCAGTGAAGTATGCATGGCAATTGTGTTAATTTCTTCTAAAAGCACCTTCAGGCTTATGCTTAGTTTTACGTGACCGTACTCGATAGCGACTGCGCGAATTCGATAGTGTTTGCATCTCGCTTCCACCAGTTAAGAACGAGAAATATGCGAGTAGGTACTTACTCGCAGTCCAGACGGCCTACCGCGAACCGCAAACAAAGATGACACTTTCCTGCCATTTCCTCTCTCTTTTCCTCTCATGGCATTTGCGAACGAGAGAGGCAAAACTTCGTTCACTATTCGCAATGGGGCCTTAGTAGTTTGGCACGTCCGTGTTCGTTTTACCTTTAAATCATTTGACCATGATAAGATCAATAGTATTCTGCGGCTCCACCCAGTGGGATACGCCGTAAACATTATCCGTCAAAACATACTGTTGGACAATAAACAATGTTTCATACAAACTTACTGTTTGACGGTGTTTATGAACGTTTTACAATGTGGAATTATAATGGTTTATGAAGTTAAGTCCGAGACTCATAAACATTACATTTGTCGGCTACTGTAACCAGGAGGCCTACCACGAACCATTCGTTCGTACGTCCGGCTATTTACCTCTTTATCGCTCGAATATGCAAGAGCAATAGAGAGGGATATATTCGAACGAAGTGGTTCGTGGTGGTAGGACTTCAGTAGTCATTCTCAACCCGATATGTCATTATAATGAAATTATTTATGCATGCTCAAGGCTAGGCTTTCCATTCCAACTCTACTCGTACCTGCGTACTTACCTAGCATAGGTATTTCTTTTCAAGTTTCTCAGACCTGGGCACTGGAAGCTTAACATTGCTCACGTTTTTCTTGTTTATACCATCAATTTCAGTTTATTCTTGCTCATTTTGCAGCCTGATATTTCCTATTTACGTAATTAAAGATGATAAAATGATAATTATTTTTAAAAATCAGGTAACATTGTTTGAATTTAATTCCTTTCCCGATGGATGGATCTTGAGACGTTATAGAAAGTTAGACAGGCGCGACGCTTCAAATTATAATATCATTATTACGTTCTAATTTAATTTGAAAGCTTTTGATGAGTTTCAAGAGCGGTTCCAGAAATAAAATATGAAATTTAATGAAAGTTCAAATGATGAGGTGAAATCCAACAATAAGAAAAGCGACCATTATCTGATATTAATCTTCCCAAGGGGATTAAATTAATTTTCGCGTTTTCACTCCTGTGAGTGGATGGTGCTTGAAAGAGTAAACCGTTTGGGCGCTGTATGAAAAGCAATTAGAATAATGATCTTCAAGGACCTGGGGCGAATTACCAGTATAAAAAGTACTTCAGTATCATGCTCCTGTGGTGTTATGGAGGATCTTGCTACATTAGTCGGGCCAGAAGGTCCCGCTGTTTTTTCGCAGACCCTCCCTTTAGCGAGTGTTAAGATTTTCGCGTCCGCAATCGTTTTAGCGGTGAAGTGTCCTTTGTAGTTATCTCTGAAGGTTTTTGGAAATACGTTTTTTGGACAGGTGGCATTGTTGGTGCGCACAAAAGAGCGCTGTTGCATTTGACGTAGCTCTGAGGAGGGAAAACACAGTTTTAGGGACATTTTCCGCTCTATTGACGAAAGCGGAAAATGGGTATTTATTTAATACGAATAGAATCTTCATTCATACATCAAAACATCATTGTTAAAGTGCTCCTGTTATTTTTGTTTCAGTTAACGTTGTAATTACTTTCGGAAAACTCGACCATACTTATATTTAAGCCAATACAGCCATTAGGGAATCATGTCGACGGAAATATAAGTTTCCGATTATTTACGTATTTTACAATCATCAGGCATACAACTCGTTAAAAGTTTCCAGGCAACCCTAAGATTTTTCTAAACCAGCGCTTTCTCATTTCTTACGTTTTATCATGAAAAACGGCGCTCTCAAACTTCACAATGACGTCACCTAAACATGGTGTTTTCCCAATTAAGCCCGTGAATTGCCCTCCCGCCGAGGGTCCTAGGGGCGAACCAATTAGCAAAAGGTGACGGCCAATACACATCGAGAGCCTAGACGGGAGCACACCCGAATAGCCAATTAAAATGCTTTGCTCTTGTTCTACTTGCTGTCAGGAATATCGTTAGCTGGATCTGATCCCAAGACAGAATCGTTTGATTGCTGTAGTTAACAGTCAACGGATTAGCAAATGTAGCCCGAAGCAATTCTGGATGTTTTAAGTAAAAGACTCGTTTAGTTAAGAGGAACTATTCAACATCTTAAACTAAACTCTATGTTATAATTATCTAGATTAACTTATTTACTTAAAATCTATTTTTTATAAAAACGGAATACCAATCTAGTATGTGTTTATATCACATACTACATTGGTATTCCGTAGTACACATAGCTCGTTATCGAATGTATATTACTGTGAATTAAAAAATTAAACACCCGAAAAAATATAACACCTCTATCTAGTCGGCTAAAATCTCTCTGAAGCTACGACGCCTGAAATAGACACCCAGACTACACCGAGTCACCAAAACGTCAAGATAACAAAACCTCTCATTTTTTATAGGGTTTAAAAATGTCACTGAAACTGCAATATGAATACTTAAACACATCATGCCATCTATAACTCTCGACGGAAAATGAGGGGTGCCAGAGTTTTATATTATATAAGTTGAACGCACTTAGGTATACGAGTAGTGTGTGTATGTACCTATTGCATCGAACCTGCCAAACGGATAAACTGATCCGAGAGCAATGTTTGAAAAGTCACAGAGTAAGTATTGTACCTGTGCACTGTGACTACAATATCTGAACTAAAATCGACGCTTGCATTTATTACGACTCGTTCAGCCAAGAACATGCGGTGTTGCTTTTGGAATCACGCCTACCACGAACATCGAAAATTGGCATTGACTGGAAAACCTCTTTGTCACTCCAATATGCAAGTGTGACAGAGACGGAGGTACAAATCCGCAATCGTTCCATTTTCGTGGTGGGATACACTTATATAAAACTTATAGTAGGTAGGTAGGTATTATTCTCCCTAACGGTTTCCTGCTGTTATGCTGTGCTTTTGTAATTATTTATGTGTATATATGTCTACATAGGGTAAACTCGCATAATTTGGTGATACTTACTTCTAATTCGGTGATACCACACAGAAAAAAAATACTTACATTACAAAAAACAAACAAAGTGACTACCTAGTTTTTTTCGCAAGATTCCCTTATATATATTTATCTCTCTAATTACTTAAGCGAGACCAGACAAAAACTGTCTAAAGTCCATTAAAAAACACAGTAACAATTACCAAACTCTTAACCAGATTCTGCTCCGAAATCTCAGTGCCCCCCCCCCCCCATAAATTGATACAATTGATCCCACCGGCCCCCCCTATTAGCATAAATATCCGCTTACTAAGCCGAACGCATGCCATGTCCTCCGCTTAACGGAAGGTTTTTTCTAAGCAGTTTCTGGGGGTAGATTGGGAAAAAATGTTTAATTTGTTTTGGTACCGCCCTAGTGAGACGCAAGGGGAATATTCTTGGATGGCAAACAGTATTTTTTTGTATTAGAAATTTCATCAAACACTCATGAAGTTACTTAATCGTACTGCATTATTTTCAGGATCGCGATAAGAGTGACACTTACCTGTAAAAAAGAATATTATTATTTACAATGATGAATGCTATATAGATTAAAATGATTAGAGTCAAACCACGTTATCTCTTCTGAGCAAATTAACTGTAAAATTTTAAAGTGTTATTTATACGTCAAACTCTAATGAAATTATGAAGTAAACTTAACATTTTCACAGTCTGTGCTACACAATTCAGGAAACTTAGCAATTAGCATAGACCATAGACATAGAAAATAAATAGACGTAGTGTTACTAATAACAAACTGTGATTCCATATTACGCCTCTTACCTTGTTCCGACAAGAAAGCACAGATGCATGGACAAAACATTACGCTTGTCATCTGTCAGTCACAACGAAACCGCCCGAACAAACATCTCGGCGAAAATAATGTGACAATGCCGACGTGCGTAGTTTTACATTGTAAAAAGGTCACAAAAACAAATCACATGGAGTGACCTTTCAACGGTAAAATTATAATCAACACGTTTTTATGCTATAAAATCGGATTTTAACTTCATTGCGTGTAGTGTGGCCAGCAGCTTGAGTTGGGTAATATCCCGAAACCGACTTTTAATTGCTTCGTCTCAAATTATTCAATGAAAAGCCGCGAAATGGTACCTTTCCAAACTCAAATACAAATTTGATCTTCATTGTTTAGCGACAAGTATTGCATCCTGCGGGTAATAACCAATTCTTAAGTGAATACTACTACTACTACCTACCTTCCACATGATCCCCAATCATCACTTGTCGCAAGAATGTTGTTTCAATATTGTTTAGAAAGAGAATTACCTACCTAACTGTATTTAATCCGTATGAATTTGTTTAGTATACCTATTAAAGTAACTTTTACTTGTAAATTCTGATATCACATGGTATCACTTCATGTTCAATCATTGTATCAATTTATGTTCTAAATAACCATCCTCTATAATGTAATTACCTGTCAAGATGTTTAACACTGTCTGTCATGTCACGTCAACAGTTGTTTTTCATAAATGTCATTATGATTCGGCGGGAGAACTGAAGGTTATTAAAGGTCTCCACGAACAGGCGCGAGAGCGGCGACGAATCTTGACAGGTAATTTTACACATTTTTTTAACATTATAGGGGATGGTTATTTAGAACATAAATTGAACATTTTTTTGTTCGGTAAATTCAAACGAAAAATCATATGTAGTTTTTTTAATTTTTAGTGTAAGTTAATTGTTTTCCGTGACTAATTTGTTAACACCTTATATAGCCTACATGCTAGTATTTTTATGAAATAACGTATATTATGCCACTTGCGCTAGCTAAAGTTAAGAGATAATCCGTAGGGCGTAACGGCAATCCTCCCAATCTTTCCGGAAAACACATTTATTCCGGAAAATACATTTATCATGGACTCCGTAAAACTTAATATAAGATTTTAAGCTAACATGGTCATTTACACTATAATTACTATTTAAAACAGCAAATCAGTTACACCGTGAACATGGCACTTGTAACAGTGCCGAAATATCGGGAGCTCATTAAAACAAATGTACATGGTAAATATCTCGTTTTAAATAGTAATTATCCGTAAAACTTCCATCATCGTAACGTTTACGGCGTACGTTTTATTATTTCATCTCGACATTGGCCTGGTGTGGTGTTGTTAGTGTATAATAGCACAATTTCCAGAGCAATTCAATACAATTTTGCAGTTAATAGCTGGTATTTAATAGTAGTTTATGCAACAGTGGGCTGGTCCGGATGGAAAACGTAGGAAAGGAAAACCATTAGAAAGGTGGTCAGACGAAATTTCAAAAATAGCTGGACAAAACTGGATGGATAAAGCGAAAACTAGAGAAAAATGGAAGGAGATGGAGGAGGCCTACACTCGAGGAGAGGTTCTTAATATATGAGACATACATCTTTATAAATAATTAGATATCATACTATTAATACATAAATTTTTGACGAACATTATGATTATGACATGGAAAACCATTGTAAATTTTCTATGAAATAAATGGCTTTTATATTAAGAAATAAATGGCTTTTTTTATTTTTATTTATTTATGCAACAGTAATATTATAAGGGTCGATTCGACTCGACTACGTCTCGTTTTCTAACAGCAATCCTTAAATTTTAAGAACCAGTTATGAGCTTTTGCATACACTAGCTTTTATACGACACCGAAAATAGCGAATGTGCAGAATGTGGAAAAAGTCGTATGCCGACTTTAGAAATTAAAAAAAAAACAGTGTTAATACATTGTATGAAAATCCATAGAAGGACAGATGAAAGTGATAGAGTGCAAAAATAAACTAACTATATATATGACTTGGAGCGAATAATAAAGATTATTCAAAGGTTTATATTTAGAAGTCCATAGTTTTTAAGAATACGAATTCGAATACAAAGGCATGCGAGGAATCATAAATTGTATGAAAGCGTGCAATATTAATGATTATTCGTGGATGCGGAGCGAGAGTGATGCAAATGAAAACCGAGACAACTTAGAAAAGCTGTTGCAACTTCGAATTGCCATTCGTGTAATAAGTCAAAATAGGTATACAAAAATTGCTTTTACAACTACCCGACAGTCTATAAAAAATGTAGAAAAAAAAGGACGCATTTTTAATTTCGATTAATCTGCTCTACCCAAGAATGAAAAAACACAACAGCTGCATAGACCGAAATCGAGATATTTTTGCGGTAAAGTAATCCCCGAAACTCCGGGTATTTCGTGAGCGCGGCAACATCGCGGCGACATTGCCGGTAAGCCTGATCACTCGGCAATAAGCTGATTTGATTGCTCTAAGCTCCTGGCAACATTGCTAGCCGGACATACGTACGGGTAGAATTAGATGTACACCCGTATAGTCACCGGCAATAATAACCTGCGATATGAGAGCCGCAAAAATATGTGACACACTCATAAGGCTACGAATAAGATTGTGTCAGATATTTTTGCGGCCTTCGTTTAGTTAGATATTATTACAGGCGACTGTACTGCAATAACTAGTGGTGACTGTAAGTAAGTGCAATACTTCCAAATGTTAATGAAATATGTAAACTATATTTTTATTTGAAACAAATTACACTTGAAAAACAGTTGTCTAAAATCCGCAACATAGGCTTCGTCAGGAAGATACAGATTAGGCTCAGCTACAGGCTTCGTTACATACTTACAAACGATGTACTCCGGAATGTTAATTAGGTGTGCTTAACATAAGTTCTACGTAACCGTAGAACCGTCTATAGCAACTGCGCGATTCGATAGTGTTTTCAAATATCGGAATGTGAAAAATCAGTGCTTACACTTTACTTTACACCTTGAGAACAGAGACTTGTCCAGATATTTGTGACCTCTTGGCCGCAAATATAAATCTGATACCGACTGTCGCATGCATCATATGGTTTTTATTTTATTTGGCTATTTTCTCTGCCTTAATGTAATTTTAGTCCTTTAACAAACGTTTGCAGTCACCACAAAACTGACGATCAATGTAGAATCGTCACAAAACCTACAGTCAATCAGAATATAAATGAGTTAATCACTATTTCTTGTCACTAGTTGCCATGGTTACGGTCTCCTGGGTCACTTTTAAAATGATGGTTTTATTTTAATAGCATTACAATTCACACAAGGGTCAAGGGTCATCTTAACCTCAATAGAGCAACTGGCAAATCTGCGGGCCACCATATTCGCTCTTAAAGACAACACTCTTCGTTCTCATTCAATGTCAGCATCATCCTTCAAGTCAGAGGTAACGACATGCCCGAGATATTTAAATTTATCTACCCTGTTCATTGGAGTGCCATATAACCTAATCGGTGGTACAGATAGTTGTTTTTTACCTCTGGCTTGAAGATCATGCATTGTTTGATGTAAAATGTCTTTTCTTGGCATTTTATATCAAACCGTGACTGAGGGCGTATTTTTCGCATATGTCCACTAATCTAGCCAATTGATAAATAACATATGTAGAATTGGAACCTCCAAGTTTGCGTGATTATAAAATATAGGTATATATGTATGTACGAGTATATCTACTAGATTTATACAACAAAAGAACAACCAGTATTTCAGGTGTAAGTATATAAATGACGCTATAAAACTGAGTCATGACAAGGAACCCTGGAATCACGAGACTAAATTTTTCTCTATTTTCCTCCGTCACATTGACCCAAAATCCAAATTATTTCCTTCAAAAACACTAACATAGTTGTAAGAGCCCATTGATCGCCAACCTTTTTTCGGGTTCCAAAACCCGTGCGAACCCATTATCGCGCGGAACCCGCACGGTCGCCGGCTCATTTCCCCTATCTCGCACCTGCCTGTTTACATGCGAAACACCGATATTTTCATATCACGAGCTTTTTGTATAAACTCCAACAAAAACTAAAATCCAACCCTACTAGCATGGCCAATAAAGATCCCTTTTCAATGACAAAGCTAAGCTGATCGGTGAAGTTAAGTGCAACAAACCAAGATCGACCATAAAAATAAGTAAGTAAGGTAGCTTTTCAATTACAAGTTGTAATGTAAATATTAAAGGCTTCGCTGAAACCAGTAAGTTGCGTAGAAGGCAATCAGGAAAATAACTTGTGAAATAAATTGATCCGATCGGATAAATATAGGGTTTAAAAACATTTTGTTTCTGGGGAACGCTATTTAAATTAAAGCCATTAAACTGAGTGCGTTTTCACACAAGTTTCTAAAAACATTTCCATGTTTTCCGTTTCTGGGTATGTTAAAACCCTTCGGAAAATCAATTAATTTCCTTCCTTCCCTTCCTCCTTCTCCTTTCTTTCCTTTTTTTTTAAGGGTCGGCAACGCGCATGTAACACCCCTGGTGTTGCAGGCGTCCATAGGCTACGGTGACCGCTTACCATCAGGCGGGCCGTATGCTTGTTTGTCACCGTCGTAGTATAAAAAAATAATAATAATGTGGATGGAATCAAATTTTTTGTAATGCGCCCTAACCATGTATAAAACCTATACCTACATCTGTTATAATAAGAAAAGTTAATAAAATCGTTTAAGTAATCGTAAGGCAGCCATAATTCTCCTTCGCAGAGCATTCTAAGATAAAATGTTTCATTACAAATTCAAGATTAATTCGATTAAGATATCCTACAGATAACCATATATGAAACTTTAATCAGAACCTTCATTAATAACTGTACCCGACAAACGGTCACATATAAATTAAACAACACGTAACAAGTCCGTAGCGGTCATAATCGCCTGTCAATATGTCAGCGTCGACGCTACAAAGTGAATGCGTTAGCTAGCCGAGTTGTCACGCCATTTTCGATCTAAAGTATCGGACATTAAGCTGATGCATGAGGTCCATCTACGTCCGCCGTGAATTGTGCTAGCTGCACTAACTGGATGGCTCGACAACATTTGGCGATTGTTTTTACTATTTTCTTTATTGCTCCCATTTATAACTGGACGACATGTCTACCAACAAACGTTGACCTTAACTATAGCTCGGTCAATAATTATTTCGGGAACCGTTACTGTACGGATATACAATTGGAATCCTAGACCACTGTAGGAATATGTAATAGTGAAGCTATAAATCAGATTGTGAGAAATATCTTACTGCTTGTCATTTTAATATGGTTCTATACCTCGTTTTTTTTAGAATTAGAGTAATAACGGTCGAATTTGCTAACGTTTCTTCAACTATATCAGTAATCTCTAGAAAATATTAAAGTAAGATTACTTATTTCCATTATTAATGACCCGATGAAGAAAATAAGAGGCAGATATGCTTGTTTTTAAATCATTTTTCTAAAAATCACAGGTTTATAATCGCACAATTTACTCTAATCCTAAAAAAAACGAACTATAGAGTGGCATCTTGTGGAGTTCTAGAGGTTCCAATTAGCTGACAGGAAATTTAAAGATTGATGTAATGTAAATAGGTGTAAACTATTTAAGCTAACATGGTCATTTACATTATAATTACTATTTACAACATGATATTACCATGTTTATTTTTTTTGTGAACTCTTGACATTTCGGCACTGTTGCAAAGTTTTGTTGTGTAAATAAAAAATATTAAAACAAGTTCGTGCTAAAATTATTGAGGTACGAGTACCTACTTAGTTCCTTTTTTTTAAGTTCCATGCACGGCTATCACATCCTTGAGATCTTTCTAAAGGTCACAAGATTGATGTGGTTGCTCTTTTTTCCTTAGGAGTTCGTTTAGCCACCTCACGTCTATATCTCCAGATCAGCTTCATGCTAGCACATTATTTGCATTGTGATGTAAATGTCAAAAAATTCAGCACAAAAACACCAAGGAGTTATTAAAATTCGGCTCATTAAATTAAAATTAACAACAATAAATAAGTGCTGTTAATAATATACCAGATTGAAAATTGTTTCTTCTACCCAGAGAAATGTATTGAATCGTACGTTTTTCTAATCAGAGTAAGATGTACACCGATTACGCCCTTAAACCATAATTTTATTACACCAAATATCTGGATAGTAAACGAATTTAAATTAAAAGTGTGTAATAATGCACCGGTCCCTATGTTACCGACCCCTGCCGTTCAGTATGCAGCTCAGTAATTCGCGCCATCGCTTACCCGCATTGCACGTCTTAACAGCAGGGACCGGAACCGGTTACCATAACCCGGGTTTTTCATAAGGTTATTTTAAAGGTTGTTTTCAAAACACCTCCAATTCGGTTAACTCATGATACGGAAACCTTAATCATTCGGAAACCTTATCGGTCCAGTTAACCCCAATTAACCTCTAACCAGTAACTAACCCCAATGAATTCTGTTAGTGTTTTATTCTGTTTTGAACAGTTCAAACGAAAGTAATCTTTATACGCCCAGGAATTAGACTTAATATTGAATGACCATGGCTAGGAGTTAGGACGTTGTCGCTCGCTGTGGAACCAGGTTTGTTTTGCTCTTAGTGTGGCATCGTTTCTTTATTTCCTTACTATAACCTAACATTTTAGGCCTAACATTTTTATTATCATACATAGAAATGAAAGCGGCGTGAGCGTTTGTTTCTACTATGCTCAAGTTTATTTATTTTTCTTGTAGTTAATCAGTCAAATATAGGTAGAGTCATAAATAATCATCATACATGGGTAACTTAGCGCAATTATTCTGATATTATTTAAAAACAAAACATAACTATTAGTCTCAGATTACGAAGCGATAAAATTCAGCAAATAGTGCTATTTTGTGAGTACATCTTGTGACGGCTGTCGGTAAAGTTAAAACTTTTTAAAATCTCGACATTGTTATCCTTTGTAAAACCAACAGCTAATTACCTGCACGAAATAGTACCATAAAGAACAAGAGATATTTTATTAATAACAACAGTATTCCTTTGGCAATAAAGTTCAAATTGTTATAGCATGCACTCAACGTATAACCTTTTGAAATTAAGAACCGAGGCGTGGTCAACCAGGTGTCTGTTTATTTTTCATAATTAAAAGTTGATTTGATTATTGTAGCTTGTGTTAAATTTTGCAACTTACGTAGGTAGATATTAAAAAAAGTGGGAACAGATTTCTTATCGATTTGAGGATATTGTGCAAGCTTCAGTCGCTACGCTACCAAGTACCGGCAACGTTAGCTACACTGTATTCTATTCCCGATATTTCTTACAATCGACAACTGGCCTACTTTTTGGATTTTTAATGCATTTGGATTCTTGAATTTTTAATCCATGCTTAGTTCATACACTACTCAACTAGAGCAAAAATAATATAATAAATACCACCCTCTAACTAAGACTTGCAAAACACGCTACCGGAGGCCTATTGCATAATCAGTTATAGCTTGTAATATTAGCGGAAGTCTCTTTTCAATCCCTTTTATTAGAAAGAGAGTTCCGCTAATATTTTAAGTTACAAAATAAATTATACAATTGTCCCCAGGTGGTCAGATCATATTTTATTTCTAAAAGGTTTTATGTGAAATGCGTCCTATTCCAATTTGACCCTTATTCTTAAGACAGTAAATTTGTAATTTATATTACAGGTTTTTGTATTACTGCATTTCATTTTCTGCAGGTAATTAGCGATTGGGTTTAACAAAAGACACTACAATGCTATTCATAGCAGATAAGTTTCAAGTGGAAATCGTGATTTTAAACTGTTTACATTATAAAACGGTGAATAGTTTTTATCTTTCCTTAATTCCTCACATATGCGTCAAGAGTGATAATGCGACAATAAAAGTCTTGTTTATTATAGGGCTTGTGATATACGTGTTACACGCGGAACCGTAGCTACGTAGCCTTAGCACCGGCGGTGCTAAGATCCCGTACTACACGGTCACGTCAAAGATACGTATCCGTTTCTGGATTCGGCTACGTTCCTGCGAATCTCGGCTTCGGCTCCGCTCGGCTTCTTTTAATACACATCTTTTACAATTTGTACTAGCCTATTATTTTTGCCTCCAACATAATATTTGCATCTAATTATTTTTGATCTCTTAAATTTTTATTTAAAATGCAAAAGTATGGAAACTGAAATTAAAAACTCGCCCCTTGCATTACATTCGGGGGGTTTAATAACACGCATAAAATCTACACTTAACGTCACGGTCACGACTGGATCCGATCTACGTATAAATAAGATACGTATCTCCGTGTACACGTAGCTACGTATCTTAATTACACGTAGCCGAATCACACGGAGCAAATGGAGCGGAGCTCCGTTGCCGAGTAACACAGCAACGGAGATTCGGCTACGGGTTCACGAAACACGGTCACGACCAGGAGCACTAGTTTATTACCAATCTTAATACGATTTTGCCGGCAATTACTTTCTTTTCTTACCTGGGTGCGTAGCCAAGATGCCAACCGCTCACGCTCACTCGCTAATGAAATGCAACTGTCATTGTCACGCTAATAAGAAAGAGAGATAGAGAGAGGTAGCTACGATACATTATTAAGCGTGAGCGATTGGCATCTTGGCTACGCACTCTGACGTCTGACGTGTTTTCACTTGAGACCGCTATTTGCTACTATTGGCAAAACAAAAGTATGTATTTGAGTTAATTGTAAGCAAGTGCAGCAAGCGGTGCTCCAAATGATTATGACATACTTTGATATTGGATACTTATTATTATATTATTTTTTCGTATCTCGTATTATCGTAGTAATGAGCAAAATTTGTATAATCGTACGAGTTTGAGATTAGGGCTCCCGATTACAAGAGTACACGCTGACACGTGGCTCCGTGTACACGAGTCGTGTCTTAATTACACGTGGCCTAATGGCATGTTCCAAACAGAGCAGAAAACCGGTATCGTGTGTGACAACGACATTTACAAGACGCTTCTGTAATGTGTGAAAATGTACCGACACTAAATGAGTAATTAAACATCTATAATTTATTTTATTACATTACAATATCGCATCTCGAGATACTCTGGGTATAACTTTTTTAAGTAGGTATATTCACGGAAATACTACTAAAATTACAGTCTTTCTCCGGGACCACGGGGGCAATGTCGCCCTTGAAACGTCGGAGGTTTGTTTTCAAAGTTTATACACGATTAAGCCCCGTTTTCGTAAATTTATAATACTAAAATTATAATAACAATATCTAATTATATACAAAATCTAACACTGAACAAGAGTTTTCTACTGATTTTATTTCCTTTAAAAACTCTCATATGTAACAGGAAGAATAATTATAATATAATTTGATGGCCATAGAGTTACAATTTTTTTTAAGCTATTGCATAGCTTCTATCGCGGGCCTTGAGCGCGGGGACCGAATCCAGAAATTCCGTAACGAAAAAAAACCTGACGCTCCCCACTCCGACGGACCGAAACCGACTTTATTCACTTTGTTACAAAGTTCTTTATCGGGGAAAGGATATATCTCCAAACGAATGTCGCTAAGTGTCATATTCTATACAAAATATTGAGGACAGTAGCTTTTATTACCAGAGATACGGCGATGTCAAACGTCAAAATAAACACTATTATTTTAGTCCCGCCAAAATCAAATATGTTAGTCGCAAACTTATGTTTCTTATTTCAGTTATCATAAACCTATAGTTTCAATGATAAATATTCCTGAATAACCGACAGCTACTGTAAGATAATAAAACCCACATGTATTGTAAAATAATGTTGACAACTTTTCTATCAAAAACATTGAATTTGAAAATGAATAATGATCCACAAGAGTCTACAACAAAATATGGGACCACCATTGACGCGGTATTTTCTAGGTATTTAGAGGATATTAAGTCGCAAACTTATGTTTCTTATTTCAGTTATCATAAACCTATAGTTTTAATGATAAATATTCCTGAATAACCAACAGCTACTGTAAGATAATAAAACCCACATGTATTGTAAAATAATAAAAACATTTTAAACAATATTAACTTTTTATTTATTAAATAATAGAAAAAATTGTTTTCTTATCGGTCACCACGCTCAAAAAGTGTAACTTGAATTAATATCAAAGAAAAAGAAATACTGCATGAACAAAATAAATAAATAATTATAATTGCATAAGTTGATACAAAATGATATGCAATAGCTTTACCGCGGCAGTCCCCGAGTGCCACACGTATTTTTTGAAATAGTTTTAATGTCTGATGTGTCGGTATTTAGATCGTATTTATATCGTTTTTCCCTTCCTTTCATTTTAAACAATTCTATATTATGTTTTACGAATATACACATAACAAATACATATAAGGATGGCAAGGGTAGTATACTTTTTTAAATAATGACTTGCAACTATCTAGGTAATATGCTCCACACAAAGATCTTACTCGTAAACACTTTCTTTGGGCTAAGAAAACCTTATCAGCATCTGATGAGTTGCCCCATATTATTATTCCGTAACAGATTTGCGACGATACATAACCGTTATAGGCTGCCGTTGCTGCCGCCTCAGAGACGGTTGCTCGCAGACGATACAAAATATAATTAAATCGATGTAGCTTATTACAAAGGGTATTAATATGGGCTTTCCAATTACAAAACTTATCATTCTTAATTCCTAGAAAAACTGCACTTTCCGTTTCATTAAGTTGTACTTACGCCATTAAAATCGGCAGATAATCTAATTGATTTGCTATTATAAGTTTGAAATTAAACCAGTTGTGTTTTGGTTAAGTTAACTTTGAGATTATTATTTTCTAACCAATTTGTTAATGTAGGTACATGTAATAATATTTCTTAGAGAACCATCTGTATTTTCTTTAATTACTATGGTTGTGTCATCTGCAAATAGTATAGTGTCATTTTGTGTGGCGCCAGGTAAATCGGTGATGTAAAGTAAAAACAAATACGGCCCTAGTATACTACCCGATGGCACGCCGCATGTGTTAATGATGAACGGCGAATTATACGTTTTGTTAAGGTTTTTAACTATTTTTGTAACTTCTACACATTGTCGCTGCCCATTGAGATAGCTTTTTAGCCAACAGTACGCTTGCCCTCTTATACCGTATTTAACTATTTATATTACTTTAATAGCAATGTTTCATGGCACCCTAGATCCATAAAGCCATCCAGGATCTAGATTTCTGCTCATTCTATGCATTCGTGTACATACACACAGAAAACATAGAAAAGCGGAAGTGTTTACCGTGACACCAATTAGTAGGTATAGGTATCGGGATACAAAGTATCAACTCAAAATATGTGTAATAATAATTTGACTGGATTACGTAAATTGTAAGAATATTAATGTAAAATACCAGACCAAGATAATATAACGCATCGCGGCTTAGACATTGCCGAGATTCATTGTTTATGTGGAACCGATAAGGGCAATAACAATAAGCCTGCACTCGGTCGGTATTCATCTTTGTGCACTTAAATGTCATTGTCTCATGAGAGTAATTAGTAAAAACAATGCAAGTAAAGTTTTTGAAGCAGGAATTTCTAGAGCTGCTTTCAATATTATCATTTTAAATTGCCATAATTTTTATAACGATACCCTTACCAACAACTCATACCTATCCGTAGTCTGCACGTGCAAGGCCATTTTTTTGTTTTATAAACGAGCCTTTGTTAATATGAGCACGTCGGCTCCAAAAGCTAATCCTAATAATTACCTACCTACTAGATGTGGAAACTTAAGTGGCGAGTTGGCTATATGTTCAAAGTTTAGTGACACCTCTCTACCCCCAGCCCTCATACTGGTGTTGCTCTCGAGCTCTCTTAGATGTCGCTTTTTGTGGGGGCCCATCTTATGTGGGCGAGTCACCGTTTGCCGTAAATTAAATTTATTACCATTTTGTTAGGCAGACGTCTGATTTTATTCTCTATAATACAGTATTTAGTCAACCACCTTCACCTAATAGACCAGTATATTTTAGTTTCCATTAAATCTCAATAGTCTATACACCCTGGCGGTGCTGCCTCTGCGTGCATCCCATAACTCGGGCAGGTGCATCATTCGCTCGGTGTACCCCTTACATTTAATTAAATTGTCGAAAGGGTCTCAGCGTGTTGGCTTCGGCTCCGCGTACGCCTCCCAAAGGTCCGGAACACAATTGTTCCGTGATGGGAAGACCTACCTATTATGAAGATTTAAGACAAAAGTGCGATATTATTTTTTACTATCGTTGTAGAATTGTTTTTGCTGAATATTTTGTATTTTGATTTTTGTTCACATTGATCATAATATGTACTACGAGTATGTCTAATTTTTTGTTTGTATCCCTACTTTTTATATTTTAATTATCATGCACTGTTACTTTACACGCCAAGGGGCCTTACCATGACGTCTTAACGTGATTCAGTTTAGGGCCTAAACTGAGTCGCTGCCATACAACTGAGCACAGGTCCCTTACCTGAACCTGAACCTTAACTGAATTGCGTTAAAGGGCATTTTCAGAAAAAAGTGCACCCTTTTAATGAAAATGGGTCCTCAATTTTCCATAAAAAAAATTTTTTGTCAGGTTTGTAACGGCCCATACGAAATGTATGAAAAAAATGCGTTACAAAGCTGACAAAAAAAACGGGACACTATTTTTCTTGTTTCCAATAGTACTCGTGATCCTGGTTACAAAAAACCCAAAACTTCCTATATTCAAAAAGAAATGAAAATGGTACCCTATTTTTGAAAATGCCCTAAAACGTTATGGTAACGGATAAGGATGGGTTAGGTCCGCGTGTATTTAAGATCTAATTCTACGAGTACCACGGATACTCGGATCTAAATTACACGCGAGCCCGACTTGTAAACTTGGCTACCTAAGTTGTTTGATTATCATTGCACGTGCAGTATTAGACGATTTATTCCTATTCGTTCCTACTACAATGGTTTTGAATGTTTTGATTAAATAACTTAACAAAATATCACCTACCGACGTTAGTCGTAAGACTCGTAAGAGATATTCACTAAATTCGTTGAACAAGTTAAACCGTCAAAATAAACACTACCAATAACTTTAAATCACAACATGCAAGCAAACGTAATGTTGTTGTCAGTTTCATTAATTGCAATTTTGTTTAGTACTACACTTTTAATTTTCGAAAGCTTAAGAAATTCACGTAATTAATAGAAGTATTTTTATTTATTATAACGTGAATTGAAGTTGTAAGGTATGACATTTTATTTGATGAAATAAGCTAGTTCAATCTAACGGGTTGTTGTGTATTTGAAGAAAAATAAGAAATTATTAACACGTGCCGTCGCGTTGCCGTCTTCGCTTTAATTTGAAAGTGTAAGACGTAGAAACCGCTTGTTATTATTAATACAACTCTAGTGTAACGGCTTATAGTTCAAAATTGATTGAAGTGACAACTATGAAACAAACCTGGGTTATTCTACCTGTTGGACCCAAAAAACAGTGCAAGATACAAATGTCCTAAGTACGAGGTTTTTATATGTCCTTTACGACATTTCTATCGTTCACTGTTGACACGGAATTGTCTTTGCCGATGCCAGCCTCTACTGTTATTAGATATTGAATCTAATTTACTTACACGTAAAGAGTATACTCGTTTGTTATAATAAGGTTAACAGTAACCTAAAGAAAACCCCAAACAAAAACCCTATCGGGATTGGGTTTTGCAGTTAACCGGGTTATGGTTACTGTTACAGCAACATTTCGCTTACCGTTTGTATTTGGTTACTGAATGTTGCTGTTACAGTATCATTGTGTAACAGATATGATTAGGTAACCAACTCGATAGGCTTAAGCCTAAAGAGGGGTTTTCCGGTCCCTGCTTAACAGCTTAATAAAGTTCGCCTTATTAACTCTGGCCGGCGCGCGGCGCTTGAATACTAGCTTTGGTAAATAGTCTATCGAATGTCAAATAACGGGTTCCAAATGTCGCCTACGTGTGACATTTGTGTAGCTATTTGTACGAAGATTATCCGGTTTATGGGGATTCCATACTTATATATATCAAGTTGAGTTAATAGCGAAATTGAACAGAATCTCGGTCAACACATCACCAAACGTTTCGATTATGGGCTTTACTTACCTTTTTTGCCTTTGCAAATACGACATTGCAAGGAACATTCGTATCTATATATCTTTAGAATAACAGCGTCTTTTCTCTTTTCCTCTCTTATGATAAAAGTATCAAGCTACAGAAGTTTTAATAGGGTTTAAAATAAATAGGTAAATGAGGCATTTGGTTTGTTAGCACATTTCGATTGCAAATATGTATAAATAGTATGATCTCAAAGTTCCCAAACTGGACAAATCCCAATAAAGCCTAATTTACCCTCTGGGTTGGAAGGTCAGATGGCAGTCGGTCTCCTATAGCTAGTCTACGCCTACGTCAAATTTTGGGATTAGTAGCCAAAACGGACCCTAATCTCCCTGAACCGTGGCATAAGGCGGGAAAACGCTAGGTAGAAGAAGAAAAAGAATAATAAGTTACATTCCTATATAATTTGTTGCAGCTGCACAAGTGAATTTAAGAATTATTTGAGTTTTGCACTCTATACTACAGGTCTCGAAAACTGCAAATAAAATATGCTGTGCCCTGTCGAAACACCAACATGTTGGCTCCGCAAATGCAACCTCCATAATGGATATTACTGCTTCTCAGAAAAAATACCGATAAAATACGCGTACACATACAAGTTGGCACCCATAACCCACTTCCTAGATAACGCTCGGCGCACGTGACGAGATGTGACGTCATCAGTCACCGCCCACCCGCTCAGTGTTCAAGGGGGCAATTTGCTCCCTTCCGCACTCCGCGTGATGGCTCTATTGCATAGTGTTTCGGGATGGAATATGTTCAAAAATATATTTGAAGTTCCACGAGGAATTGATATTGCGAGGTGATTTCATACGTCAAGTTCGATTCAAGATAACATTTTGGGTTGTCTATAATAATTTGGCTTTTCCATCAGATGTAGACCTCGTAGGTAAGTACGTATTTTTTTGAAAATTCGAGTTGGTAAAAAATAATTACCTATATTATTTATTTCAATTTTATTTTCCACAAAAAGTTTCACATAGAACTCATAAAAGTCTACTCATTAATACGTAGTTATTTACTTGCATTTGTACTGCTTAATTACTATGTCAATTTTATTACAGCCAGCACAATTCCCAAGTTTTCAGGAAATAATGAGAGAAGACATTCTGAGTACTCAAGATATCAGGCCATTAACTGTACAGCAATTAAAATAAATCTTTCGTTAATGGCGAAACAAAAGGAATCGCTTTGGTGTCCAATTAACAGGGAGATGGTCCCGATAGCCAGGGCATCACGCGAAGCTACCGGGTGGCCACAGATTCGATGCCCGATGTATATATACGCAATGGCGCTAAACATATAGGTACCTTGTATAATTCTTACACTTGTAAACCCGCCATCAACCGATACAATACATATTCCTTTGTAGGATGAGCATACTCGTACTTGCAGGACGCATCTTTGGCAGTTGTGCAAGTGCATACCTACCATGTTTCCTACCTACCACGGGCAGGTCATCCGTAGAACTTGACTCCAACCCGCTGAATATTTTTCCTACAGATCATACAGAATAGGATAGCCCAATTAGTTCCGGCTTGTTTACAAATATTTTGATGCGGCGCCTCTACCACTTAGGCGCTTTTATGATACATATCGACAATAGCAAATGTCGTGAGCGACATGTTATAAGGTTGGACTTGTGACATTTGAAATTTCTACTGTCAATATACTGTCTATACTCATATTATGAGATGCTAAAACTTGTTCGAACGATAAAAATTATAAAGTACTATTTAACAATTCTGCTGCCGAATTTGCAACGATCGCTGAACGTAGTATTCTGTTAACGTGTTACGTTATCATTTGTTATCCAAAATTATGTGTCTACAAATTTCATACTTCCGCAGTAACAATTAAATCCAAGAAACACACACCTATGTAGGTATTTAACATGCAGTAAGTTTGTTTCTTAATAATTCTTAAACAAATTCAATCAAATACTGTCTAATGAATGGTAGAAAGTAACAAAACAAGCCCGATTTCTCAATTTAATGCCAAAGCCGAAATTGATTGTGGCAAAACAGATGTTCTACGAAGTTGCCTAATTGCCCAACTTGCCGACATAACCGATAGGATTCGGGCGATAAATGGATCGCTGTAAGGGCAGTTGGTCACGAACGACAGGCTCTAAATACAAGGTTTAAATTATCGATGGAATTTTTAGGACAAAAATGTGTCCATCACTTAAATTTCATATCAATAAGGTCGTGCACAAATATTTTTGACCGAACGACACAACAATTATTTCTTGTTATTCTCGTATTTAACCATAGATTTATTGAATGAATTAAACAAAGTAAATGCTAAAATAAATATACTTACATAAATAAACAACCAAATAGGAATAGGTAACAACCTATTCCTGGAGAACTTGAATGGAATAGTGCTTCCATTGAAGTTATTTCTAATAACATCAACAGTGAAACTTCAGATTTCCTCCAGTCAATTTATAGTACACTCGATATTCAAGGCACTCAGAAACTATCTTTTAACAATCGAGCAAAGCGAACAAAATTCTCCGAGTCTAGTGAAACAATCCAGCGTTTGTATGTTTGATCGACGATAACTCGAGTAATATTGTTGATCCGATCGTCGTGAAATTTGGCAGGCGGTTAGATGAGATAAATATAACTTATAAGTTCGAATATGAGCAAAATCGGTGATGAGATAGCCGAGATATAGCGGTCGCGATTTCACGTTCGGGCGAACCATAAGTATTATTATTGTTTTGACGAGTAAGCAATCATAGTCGACTCGGTAAAACTATACAAAATATATTACAAAGTATTGCTACAAATCTAAATATAGCTAGGGATCCAAGAGAAAAGCTACAAAACATTCCTAGTATTCCTACACAACTCAAACTTGGTAAGCGTAGTTTAGTGAAACTGCAAGCCGGGCAATATTTCTCGCATACTGTAAACGACGACTGTTACGAACAATATGCAACAATGCGGCCCAGTGGATACAGCCCTCTAACTGAACGCCGCGGGACTAGGGAGTTTTCATTTGCTTTTGTCGAGCCAAATATTGATTTTAAAGCTGATATATTTAAGATTGAGTATAGAATTAGACAATAAGGAACGAGGATTTGTGGAGTATATGCTGTCAGTCTCCAATCGCCCAAGAAGTAGCGTTACGGAAGTGGAGATGGATCAGGCATACCCTTCGAAGAGGAGCAACGAACGGTACCAGTCTCGCATTTAAGTGGAAGCCTCAATGTGGAAAGCGAGCTCGTGGACGCCCTGTACACACTTGGCGCCGGCGCGTGGAGAGCAAGTTGCGAGCCGTAGGACTAAACTGGAGCGAAGCCAAGAAGGTTGCTCAAGATAGAAAGGCGTGGAAGGATCTTGTTGAGGCCCTATATGTACCATTAGAGGTATTTGATAACGGTGTTGCTTACTCTATTCGAATAACAGTAAAAATAAGTTCTAACTAACTCACTGCAAATATATTATTTTAACAAACAGTGTTTTTACGCTTATCACATCCATAAGGATTTAAACGATAATAAATAGCTTAAGATATATACTTTCCAAAACAGTATACTAAGGATTTGACTACCATATTTATCCATATTTATTTACATAAAATTCCGCGGTTTCTTATGATACCATATTATAAGAAATATTTATTTGCAATCTCTGTAAAGTACTTGCTTTACAGACATTATATATTGGTCAAATCAATGAATAACAACAGGTTGAAGAAAACATACTCAGGAGATGATCCAGAATCTTTCAGACATTTCTGTCATGGACGCTAAACGACCTACAACTCCTCGATGGTTCGGCATTCATGACAGATATGTCTGAAGGATGTTCCAGCATCTTATGCAACTGATACGAGTTTCTCGACTTTTAGTCACTCTCCCAATCTACTTAGACAATCCGTCGTTTTTATGTATGGATGTATGTTTTATCAACGACAACTCGAGGATCGTTGAGCGGATCGTCGTGATATTTTGGCATGGAACATGAGCCAAATCGGTCAAAGGGTTGCCGAGATATTAACGGCCTCCCTAGCCTAGTAAGTACTGACCCTGCCTGCGAAGCTGAAGGTCCCGGGTTCAAATCCTGGTAAGAGCATTTATTTGTATGTTTATTAGTTTTGTCACGTATATTTTTTCTTGAGTTATGGATGTTTTCTGTGTATACAATACAATACAAATACTCTTTGTTGCACACCTCAAAAGCAGTCAATACAGAGAATACAGCGAAGAAGATGTAAACAACAGGCGGTCTTATCGTTAAAAAGTGATCTCTTCTAGACAACCTTTAGATAGTGAAAACTAATAAACACAACATAATATACAACATAAGTCAGTAAGCGTTACAGAATAGTCAGAGTTGGAAATAGCACTGCCATTTTAGTAGCATTTAAAATAATAAAATAAGGTAAAATCATTAAACATATTTAATTATTTGCTAAATATGATGATGAACTCCTAGCCGATTTCGGCCACAGCGACTGCCTGTACTGGACTGGACTAAGGCATTACTAAATAAGGATTCACTAATTAAATATATACATTACCCAAGTCTAACGTACCTTGCTTCCTACCTCTACCTACCTTAAAACTAAAATAGGTCCTTGAGGCCTTGTACATATACATAGGATGCTGGCGGCATTTCATCGTTGTATCTTAATGCTGATACGTTGTGCGAATAAGCCACCAGCTAGCTCTTCGGTCACCAATTACATCAACCAGACGTTTCGCGATTTCTACAAAAAACTTGAGTGCGCTGGGGCCCCATGGACCTAGAGTTTCGACCCCAAATCGTACAAAATGATATACTCTGCCCAGCTAGACTCTTATATTAAGATAAAATAAACATACAAACCTATACATTTTTGACATTTTTATTTTTATTTTATTTGTTTTTAATTTTAGATTGTGTTTTATGTAATGATTTTATTTAATGGAAATGTATGTTTTATGTGGTTTTTTAGTCTTAAGTTTATATGGATCCATTGATATCTGAAATAAATGATTAATAATATACATACATTATATAAACATAATTATACAAATAAATAAATACAGTGCCAGCCAAATAAGGAGGAAGTAGACAAAAGTGTTACAGACAAGATAAGTAGTGATGTTTAAGAACGTTTTTAAATGAGGTCGGGGATTGAGCTCACCTTACGTCAACTCAAGAGGCAAAGAGTTCCAAAGCCGAACCGCTTGAACCGTTGTAAAGTTTCGAAGAGAATGACGGGATAGAAAGTTGCAAATTCCGGGAGGACCTATCTGGACGGAGGTAGCTGAACCTCACCTTGAGATAGCGGGGACAGCAACTCCCCGCTAATTGAAATTGGTTGAAAAGTACCGAATACAATATGACAGTTACGACGACAGCGAACAGTGAGCCACTTGAGCTTTATATATATATATATATATATATATATATATGTATTTTTCTATATATATATGTATATCGTCGTCTAGTACCCATAGTACAAGCTTTGCTTAGTTTGGAACTAGGACGATCTGTGTGAAATTTTCCCCAAATATGTATTTATTATTTATTTATTTATATATATAGGGGCCGCGAGTTTAAGTTAGCGGTGAACCAATAGTAGGTACAGTTAAGAAAAAAAAACATTCTTTAATATACTGCTACATTATAGTGTATGCAAATCCAGCCATCTTAGCTCCCGTCCGTACCCGGCCTTTCGCACTGCGCTTTGTTCTGGCGCGGATGGACGTGTGAATGCGCGTCGCTCGCATTGTTCGGCCCAATTACAGCGACAGGAGAAGATACGTCGAGGTGATGAATACGTTATTGAACGAGCTAGGGAAGTGAACGGAGTTCTGCCAGTCTACTTGGACAATCTGTCATTTTTATGTATGTTTGTTCGTATCGCCGTGAAACTTGACAGGCGTATAGATGATATAAATATAATTTTTAGGAAGTTGAAAATAAGCCAAATCGATCGAGGGGTTGCCGAGATATATGGGTCGTGAGTTTACGTTTGTGGCGAACCACTAGTATTGGAAATCCTTATTAATGTGGAAAAGTGTAGTTTTGGTTTTATTTGCTATAATTTTATGAACACGAGTATGAATGTAAAAGTGCGTAAGGTGTACTACGTGTAACGAACGCAATGCGGTAACATTTAAATGCGACGCCGCGCGGCTCGCCGTTTCGCGTTGAAATGTCATGAATGTCGATCGAATCGAACAAACCGTTGTTGATACGTACGGAAGTGTCCTAGGTGAGCACCGCGCCACATCGCGCCGCTTCGCCTTCGCGTAGCGATCGCCCACGTAGGGCACTTCCATATACAGGTTGTCTCCGACCATGGGCTATAAATCTAGGGATTCATTTTAGTCTCCAAACTGAGCCTCTTAAAAATATCTTGGCTGACAAGTTAACATCTGATTTCCAAAATGTATGAAGATGAAAAAATGTTGCTACTTCAGTGTAGGTCCCATAGTAAAAAATGCTCGGTTTGGAGAGTAAAATAAAACCCCGGAGAGTAAAAAAGTCATCGTCAGACACCATGTATATCAAATATTTGTTTATTTCGCGCCGCACGCCGCACCGCGTCGCCATCGCTTTCATTCGTAACCGAAGCTTACGTTTAGTTAGCTTAGTTTGTTAGTGTCACGAAAAAACGGCTAAATAGCTAATGTCACTGAGGTTAAACTGAATAATGGCTGTAAATCGAAAGTTTAAGCATCTAACTTATTATAGTCTAACTTTTAAGATTAGTTTTAATTTTTATTTTTGTAATCTGATAACAAAGCCCCTCGAATAAAATATAATCGCATCGAAAATTTAACATACATATTTTTCTCGGGACGCTTCATCTTATGATTTAATTTAATAATCCATTACTCTTAGTTTATGTAGGTACAGTTACATAAAAAGAGTTTAATATAGTACCTACAAAATAACGTCGTATTCGTATAGAACGAAGTTTGTCTCATAAATATATAAATTATTGGGAAAGGATTATACACACGTTTCGTACGAGCAAACAGTCTTTGTCTATCAGTTTGTCTTAAAATAAACATATGGACTTGGCAATACTTTATTTTAACACAATTAACATAGACAAGCGGTTGTCAAAATGTGTACCTGTTTCATTATTTATTAATTCATAAAAACTGGAATAAACCAAATGTGTATCTAAGTATAACTACTGTTAAATGCTTATTTTTATACTATCAATTACGAATCGATATTGTTTCCCCATCGCCACATAGGTACGCATAATGATTGCTTTTGTCCATTTGGCCGCTTCTAATACAACCGCGTAAACCAGGGGGCGGAGTTCAGCCCTAATTTTGTTTGCAGAATCCGGAAAAGGTCTCTCGTGAAAAATTATAACGCGAAAGCGCGTTTTGCTAAAAAATATGTTTCCCTTTGTGTTTGAGTCGCGATATTTTACCGTCACCCGTCGCTTTTGAGGGTGACACAGAATATTTATGTGTTTTTTTTTCATATATTTGACTGTAATTGATGTTGGGATTTATTCTTATTTATTTAACGGGATTATACTTACAACTGATCCTACCGGGGCCACGATATTACACTAGTAAAATGTCCTACATGAGACATTCCACCTGGAGTTCGGGCAAGGAACGCATATTTGTAGACTGAGAATTCTACGTTGTATTTGCCTGTAAGGAATGTACGTGACTGGTATCAAGATTGCGTCCATTTGACATCTAACCAATAGTAAGTACTCTTGTATAAAACAAAATATAAATATATCTGTGAATAATATCGAGCTAAATTGTTTAACAAATTTGTTTTTAAAAGTAAAACGCTGCATAAGTGCATATAGCTCTTAAATGTGCTTTCAATTTTCAACGATCTCCTAATGTAGTGCTGTCTCTGAGTAGGAGGCTGGAGCAGCTGGAGGTCCTTAGTTCTGATCCCCTATAATGTGTGGGAGGTTATCCCTAATACATATACAGGTTGTCACAAAAGTCCTGACTTCAACAGCTAATAAGGTTAAGGACCTTTTACACTCAGCGTTATTGACCTTATCAGCTGTTGAAGTATCATTCGAGACTTTTGTAACATCCAGTATATTATGTTCCTGGGTTATTGATGCTTTCTCTCACCAGTTCATATGTTTATTTATAGCTAACACACACGTAACAAGACTCATTTAATTGAACTTGTTAGTACTGTGACTCCCGTGTCTTTATAGGTTTTTTCTTAAAATATCGTTCTACATAAGGTTAGAAGGATACACACACTTTTGTGGTTACAAGTGTTACCCATTTCTTAAATAGGTCAAACCGAGCAGAACTCAAACTGAAAACGTTTCCGTTATAAATATCGTGAAAAATGGCTTGTAATCTCGCCATTTTTCCGCAACACCGAGTTCTAAATGAATTATATTCGTTTCAAATCAAATAAGCCCCAAGTCGGGCCACAATGGGCTCATCAATGAAATTAAGCGACATAATTATTCTTTTCTGGAATAAAAGAAGTTCTGGCGGAGGAAAACAATAATTCAAGTTTCTTTTGCGGTCCGTGTGGAAAATGACTTTGAGATTCGCTGTCTTAAGTTTTTAGCGCTTGGCTAGACGAGCGTTCTGTTGGATTCTCCAAAGATTTGCGCAATCATTTATAAACCTTGGGTGTGAGATTTTGCTTGTTTCATACGCCATAATCTTGGTATATTCTGCCCTGTATGTCGCTTATAACACGAGTCTACCACCATCGAGTCAGGTTTCGAAAGATAGATAGATAGATAAAATGTTTATTTGTAAAGGATAATTATCACGATAGTTAAGTGTTTGATTGATAATTGATTGATAAATAAAACAAAACGCAAGCAAATTCGAACGTGGATATGATGCCAAGAAAGTTTAGGTATGGTAGTGGTATGGTATGGTAGGTAAAATATCACACGTATATCACCATTAAGTCACGACAATGCGGGGAGAGAATTCTTGTTTATCAGTATTAGCTACCGTCTAAACCAACCAATACAACTAAACTATTACGGGAATAACTAAACAATAGCAATAACAAGACAAAAATAGCACTAACCAAGTTGGGTCATGAAATCGGTCGTAACCCCAGAAGTCTACCCCTTAATAGTTATTTCTGGGGAAACATTCAGAGGCCAAACTTTGATTAGATTGTGGTTTTCTGTTCTTTCCTTTTGGTTATGATACGCACCGAGATAGAAGTAGATAGAGACGCCTTCAAAGGTAAAAAGTACCTATAGCCAAATTTTGTTTGTTTATCTCCGTTGCCATTGCGAATTAGCGACCGTAAGGACGCCTTTGGATACCGTAAGGATGATAGGTTCTAGATTGAGCGAAGTCGCCTATTTCAGTATGGACACATTACCGCGCGATCGAAGTATGGTATGGGCGTCTCTAGTATTGACCTCTTTGATTATACGAAGGGTAAGAACTTTAGTAACTAAATACGACGACGATGAGATAATCTAATTTTTTTATTCCAACTGACCCTTTGGCTTCCTGCTGGTAAAAAATGACGACAAAGATGTAAGTAGTTTGAATATCTACTAGTTCGAAGAGTGCAAAGAGCGAGCAAAGCGTCTTTGTGGTAGCTTGTGCATAAATGCTTCCTTGTGCCTGTCCGGCTGTTATCCTTCACAGGTCGTAATTCTGGACCAACCTCGTGAAATTTCATTTTGTGATCATGATTGACAGTTAATAGTTATATGGAATTTTGGTTGTCGCGATTTTTGGACCTAGTAAATTTTAAGGGCATGATTTAAAAGTGTTTATGGCAATACATATTTGATCCCAGACCGAAATAATTATATCAAATTTGACTGTGAAGCGCTGATACAGCTGAAACGGAGACTTAATAAAACATCCTGTTCACGATTACAAAAGTGCCTGCTTCAAAAATTATCAAAAACAAATTAAAAATAACCTCTTCATTTTCTTTGCAGTCGGATAAATGTGCTATTGTCTATACAACCAAGTCCAGCTCATTCCCGATTTAACTCGAAATAAACAATTTTATTATTACAACGTACATAAAGAAATCTACTTTTCTTCAAAGTCATTTTCTCCCAGCTGCCCTAGACTCCAATAGAAGCCTGGAAATGATGAAAAAAGGAAAGCCGGGCAAGATGTCGCCGTTTCTGCTGTTTGAGGGAGATACGTTAATCGTAAAACTTTGCAGTTGGAAATTGTAACAATACATTTGGAGGAACATTGTTATGAGTTTCGGATTTTCCCACAAATCTCTGGGAGTGTTATTTATAAAAGATGGGTTTTTGGGGAAGATGGTTAGAATACGTCTTTATTATGAAGGCAGGTCTGTGCAGATCTGATTAACGAAAGAAAACATTTTAGTCTATTTAAATAAGTACACTGTGAGAAAGATACTGTTTTGATGAATTGACAGTATTATATTCACAGTATTACAGGTAATATTATGTCTTCAGCGTTCTAGTAGTTTTCCAAACCAGAGGTTAATGCTTGACATTCATGTCATGACATGAAGCATTGTAAATAATTTTGATTCCAATCTCAAATATATCCAAATTTAAACAGGTTTACTAAGTAGGTAACACTTTAAAAACTTTCGCGTTTTGTACACATTATTATAAACTGACAACGGGTCTATGGCCAAGTTAATTATTTTACCAATATCTATATATTTTAACACCTCGCTGGTTCGTTAGTCAAGCCACGACCCACGACCACGATTATATATTATACTGACGTTTCGATACAGTTATTACATATATGTACGTCAGTATTCGATACAGATACCTACAGATTCAGATTCGATACAGTTTCAAGCGAAATGGCAGCGGCGATATTGGTAAAATAACTAAATGCGCGATATACCCGTTGTCAGTTTATAATAAGGTTTACTAAGCTTATTCAAGTGGGGTGGGTACTGCAACCTAACTACAACCCCGCGCCTTACAACAGCTTTTTACGATACTGATTTTACTGACACAAAACGTGCCTCGCTTTTCGTCTCACTAGCTAGGTGCTTGGTGAGACTACTTTATGGTGTTCGGATTGTTATTAGGCTATAAGTGTAAACTGAAAACTTTAAAACAGGCAAACCCTAAAGAAAATTCATTAGCGTTAAGTTAGTACCTAATTTTTTTATGTGTTTAAATGAGTTTTATGTGTAAATGTTATATTATTTTGTGAATAAATAAATTGGTGTAAATGTTATATTATTTTGTGAATAAATAAATTGGTAAGCAGGCAAACTACAATTTATCGGAGGTCGTGCAATCGCGTTCCCGAGACCCCACCCCAAAGCGGAGCGGTGGAACACCGGTGGAGGGTTTTTAGTTTGTGCGAGTCGGACATACCCACTCGGTTTCTCCCGGGCCATGTGGGATCCATAACGGATTTTCCCTGAATAAAAAAAAGACAAACTACAATTATGACATACAATACAATGTTTTACACAAAGGATCATTTATGACAAACAAAAATTCTGAGAAAGGCAATTATGCGGAATGAGTTATGACATTCCACTACTTTCAATCCGAGGGTACCAATGAGTTTTTCGAAACTTACAAATATTATCATTTGATATTTACCAATCGCTTTTTTTATGTGGAAGAAAACATCGTGAGGACACCGGACTAATCTCAATAAGGCCAAGTTTAGTTTAAGGTTTAGTTTGTTAGTGTTGGAAGGTCAGATGGCAGCCGCTTAAAACTAGCGCCTAATATACTCCAAATCTTGGGATTAGTTGCCAAAGCGGATCCCAGGCTCTCTGAGCCGTGGCATAAGCCGAAAAAACGGTAAACCTTCGGATTAAAAGTCGAACGCCTTACCGCTGGGCCACCAAGGCTTTTTTTACAATACAACTAAGCAACCAAACAATACGATGATTATTTAGTTTAATCAATGGCAAGAAAGAGTTAATTAAAATGCAAATGCAGATGTATTCAGATTTATTTATCAGCATAACTATTTGCGTTGATTGTGCACCGTATAAAATTACAATTCGATTAGGGTTGGCATCTCTCATTTGCATCATTGATGTCTACGGTCCTACGGTGTTCGGGAAAAACGAGCGGCTGCCAACCCTACGGTGACGTGGGTTAGGACAATTGGATGTGGCATGTGTATTTTACTGATCGTTGAGATAGTACAGTCAGCGATAAAAGCTTGTAGCAACGATAAAAATATTTAGTATATTCATTTAGCGACAATAATAGGCTTTTGCATATTGTTCCAAAAAGGTTTCCTATGTATCGACGTATCGACCTTACCACAGGTCTGTGATAAGACTGATAAGGTAGTATATAGGTATATTGAATTTGAATAGTGATTAATTTGGTTGTATATGATAAACTATAAAGTGTATATCACAAGACACAAAAGTGACATGAATTTATACTTACCAAAAAAAAACATAACATTGCAATATTGCAACTTGCATTTGTTGCGCCTTATATATGCAATAGAACTGCCTCCCTGATGCGTCGCGTACGTGACACTTTCAATAACCTTCTGCGCCTAGTATTGGAGTCGCCTGCTTGCGTCTTTTGGAAACACTGGGACGCTGTACATGTCTTCCAGGCATAGTTTATAATTTATTATAGTCATTAGATTTAGGTTTCACTAACATATAAGGCAATGCATGTATACTAACACTGTAGACATGGCCTGAAATCAAATTATTGAATGGAACAAAGTGCCGTATCCATTGCAGAATGCCTCCAAATTTCATACATATTCAAGGACAAGTCCTTTCCGTATAGTGTCGTGCGTACCGACTTAATATCCCCAAAATGTATATTTGATGATGTCCTCAAGAGTAGTCGTGTAAAAGGATTCTTAGGCCGTACCTACACGTAACTGGTGAGCTATATATACGTAGATACAGTTCTACGAAGTGGGTCAAAGGCTAAAGAATTCTACATACATGATATTGAAGTGATTGATAAATTATATAATTGGAAACGTTGAATTAAATTATAGTGTGTCAAAAGTAGGCCATTTAAATTCACGCTTTTAAGGCGAATGTTTCGTTTAGAATTTGATAATATACGCCTGGTGACATTCACGCTTCGCAACTAGATCAAAAGAATAGTAAAATAAAGTAATTAAGCAGATGTCACACGAATGGAAGAAATATTTCTTTTGGCATCACATTCTATTACGTATGTGCAGTTCTTCAATAATTATCTTAACAGGTAATAAAAAACAGCTGTCTTTGCAGCCTAATAAAGATTAATCGAATTTAAAACAAAGATTTTCCCGGAACACCCGTTTAAGGCGGCGGCCATAACCACTCTCGATAAACCCACTATACATAATATATAAAATATTTGTCGTTGACTTGAAGTTGAATTCCTGAACATGAAAACAAAGATTTTCTCGAAACACCCGTTTGCTGTCCTACTCAGATCCTGTGACGACACAGCAAAGAGAGAATTAGCTTTTTTACGGCGGCAGCCATTACCGCGCTCGGTAAAACCATAACTTCTCTCATCTAATTGCAATAAGGAGGGAGTCTCGTTCCACACAAGAGTTCCGTACATTTGTCGTAGAAATGAGGTTAAATTCCTAATTGAAAACAATGATTTTCTCAAAACATCCTTTTGTTTATTTAAACATAATTATTAAACGGGTCTAACGCGAATTAATTTGTTTACCTTATTATGTTATTATTATGTTTAAATATGTGTTTAAATCGCGAAAGTTTTAAAAGTTTTAAAAGTTTTAAATGTTTTTGTTGTTCTACACAGATCCAGTGACAAACCAGCGAAAAGAGAATTAGCCTTTTTAAGGCGGCGGCTATTATCGCTCTCGATAAAACGATAGACGGATTATAACAGTAACTAGCTGGTGCCCGCGTGTTTGACTAAACTGCGGAATAATTGTGCGGTAAATAAAGTCAGTTTGAAATACCTATCCTATACTCGTATAAGCAAAAAATCTGAAATTACCTCTATTATAAACTTTTGTAATGTAGCAAATACTCTTTTCGCTTCTCTTGTTCGAAAAGTTATATTTTAAGTCTAGGATAGGTGACATAAAATCACTTTTTTATGCTCTAGAGCATAAAGTAAAATCGCAGGCGGCCAGCGCTTGCCTGCGAGGGGCGAGTGAGAACGATCGCACTCACGTATGGCAAGCATGGATGTTTAATTTTCAACGATTTAAAGTGAAAAAAACCTAATATTTTCCTCACAATCGAAGTGAAAAGCAGAGTGTACCTATATCTCGGGCATAAATACCCATTTTATCCTTGGAACAATTTATTACCTCGGCTAAAATGGGTTACTTAACAATCTACTACTCGTATTGTAGGGGGCTGATAGGGGGGTTTAATATGTAAAAAAATTACAGAAAGTAAAAAGGGCTAGTGCGAAAAAGTACCTCACTGCACGATTTGGCTCCATATAAAATAGTACATTACCTAACTAGTGCGGTAAAACAAAGAAAGGCCGATATCGCAGATGTTTGCGACCCGAGCTGCAAGCGAGGGACGTAAATATGCGATCAAGGGCTTTATTCTATTACCTCACGTGTTAGGTACATCATTTTATGCCTACACTAGGGCAGAAATCGGCTTTTTCCGTACGTGTAGCGAGCGGAAAAGGGCACTTTATGGCCAGGTGTGGCATAAAGCACTTTTCGAGGACATAAATTGTAAAAAATGTTGTCTATCAGCGTAAATGCTGATATTTTCGCTTTCTACGTCGGAATTCCGAATATAGCCAATACTTTTTTACTTCTCCCTGGCTAAAAAGGTTCTCCACTTAAACACAGAACCATAAACAAAAAAGTTTATTTTTTAAAATGGCGGAAATTCAGGCAACTGGGTCAATATGCGGGCGCGAGTGGGACCGTTTACCCTATTGTGTTTCTTCTGAACTAGGGGACGAAGGCTGGTGATACTTTTTTATTTACTTCAGGAAGTTTGAGTTAGTGAAATTTAAATTTAATTCTTGTTAAAAAAAGAAGGTAGGTCTAAATAGAAATGGGAAGTAATAGAATGGATGTTGTAATAAAAATAAGTAGGTCAATTCAAAATGTCATCATGCCAAAATCCACCATTTTGTTGGTCTGTCACTTTAACATACGAGTAGGTACCCTAGGTCACTTCCACGACTAAGCGGAACGTAATTGTTATTATTTATCAATTGATGCAGGCTGTAGAGGGTGGCAAATAATTAAATAATAATACATACCTATGTAGCTTTAAGCGGAACTGGCTAGAAGTTGTGCAGGATCGGGGTAACAGAAGGCCTACTACGAGCCACTTCTTGCATTTGTCTATTTGCCTCTTTATCGCACTGTAATACCCGCCGCATTTTCATTTAAAACGATATTTTAACACGCTACAAAATCACACACAAAAACGTGGCAATTTCAATTTTGACGTCCAATCAGGGGACTTAAAAAGCATAATGAACACTTGGAGCATCATTTATCAGCAGTTACAACGAATTCAATTAGTAGTGCAAACAAGGGGACCCTGTCTAAAGTAGTATTGTTTACCTACGGGATGGACTGTGCTTGCAGATTAACTAACGTATTCATACATACATACAATACATTACATATTCATACTGAGGATGGGCGATAACGGGTTAGACGATAGTAGGTACTTAATACATTCTAAGCCATACTAATAAAAGTGTTTAGAACCTTATTTTATAATTGAATTCCATAAAATCTACCAGGAAATGACACTGTCACAATGAGGATTACCGCGAGTCGATTTTCCGCTAGGGGCGCTAGTGGAACGTGGGTCCAGCAGGAACATTGTAAACGTCACTTTGACAATTCTCTCATACTGACACAGGACCCACGCATGAGTGGCGCCGCCTGGTGAGCGAAGCGACAATACGGTAGCTCCCATTAAGGAAGATTTAGAGAAGGAGATTTACCGGTAATGTACCGGTTAACCGATAATTCCTATACATTTTTTTACTGGTTTGCATTCCTAGACACAATGACATCTGTCAACGTCAGTATGACGGACCAAAAGTCACCAATCGTTTCGTTATTCACCAATACATATGTTACTGCAGGTAAAAAAATCGATATCCATGTAAATTTGTAAATGATAAAAATGTAAATTTTGACGAAGTATACTCGTACAAATGTACGAGTATACTTCGTCAAAATATTTTTAAAGATTCCATTTTCTGTATCTAAAATAAAAAAAACACCGCAACTAGGTACATAACTGCAAATACATAAATATTCGTTTTGTAGTGGTAACAACCACTAAAAAAACTAAAATTTCTACCACATAACAGTTAAATTTATATTAATTTGTGCAACTGCTTTTTTATAAATTTATAATATGATTGTTTGAACCTAGCTTAACATCTAAATGTTGTTTTTTAATTACTAATAAATAATGGACTTATGTGCATTCTTTCGCCAGTAATATATTTTCTATTTATGGAATTATGTATTTTAATGTGTTATTTTTTTGCCTACAAATTAAATAAAAAATATAGCGGCATTTAAAACAAAATTGAGTCATCTAATTCTTAAACATCATTGAATATCTATTTTATAAAATCTAAAAATAAATATCAGAAATGAATATGATAATATTTACCAAAGTCGACCACGTATATCAAGTTCTTTTTTCATAATTTTTGAGGGCACCCCTCTATAAGTAAAGTTTCGGGTGGCCCCCTTCCAAAATCAACAATATATGAAAGTCGTAATGAGTGAACTATGCAAAAGGAATTTCCTTGTTGTTCATCGTTTTCCGAATGTCGCAGATTTGGGGGTTAGGGGCGTAGACTAAGGTATTTACAGAAGGCCTAGTATAAAAGTTGTACGACATGGGTCAATTTCAACAGTACTAGTTTTTTGTGTCATTCCGGTGTAATTCTTTATTTACGTTTCTTCGATGTTTCTTTTAATGTCAATCGACACCTCAGACTGTTCTTTGATAAGCCTCTTACAGAGCACTTGATATCTTAAGCCTTTTGAGAATTATCGGAGATTAAAAAAATTGACTCGCACGTGAATGATAAGTATACACAGGAATGATATAACACTCCACCTGAATGACATTTTTCCCAACGGAATGAAAAAAATAAGCACAGGAATGATATCTATACACTAAAATGAGAAAAATGCTAAGAAGTGCCAAAAAATCAGCCAAGTTCAATAATTAACCGAAAATTTATTTCGAATGGCCATGTTCAATCTAGCATATCGAGTATTTCTTTCAAAAGTGCCACTTTTACTAAATTATAAGGACAATTTATGGTACTTCTACTCGAGATAACAAGCTCTTTCAATTTAAAAACGAAAAAATTGTCCCACAAATTTAATAGGTAAAATTTTAGAATTTCCATTTGAGTTACCGCAATACAAAGCCTATAGAAATAAGCAATACAGTAGAAAAGAACTAAGGACATTTTTGTTGGAAATTAAAAAAAGCTCGTTATTTCGATTTAAAATACATAACATAAAAATCATGTGCCCAAAATGTATATTTCATAAACGTGAAATTTTATTAAGAATATTAATACAAGCTGTGCCTGAGCTACTCAAAGCTTAACCGTCGAGCCTGACGGACGCTAGTAATTTAAAGAGTTACCCTTAAATACTAAGCTTGAGTTGGTAGTCTAGCTTGGTATTTAAGGGTAACTCTTTAAATCACTAGCGTCCGCCCGTTGACCACCTACACGTCATCAGGAAGTGTCACCTCCACACCCTCTAAGCATGTATTTGTAATAAAAGAATCGGAACAGAATGAAAGGAAAAAAGGGCAGGAATAAGCTTCATTAATAAACATTAAGAGGCAAAACAATCAAATAGGGCTTCTTCTCATTAAGCGTTTTAAAAAAAAGTCGATGTCTTCTTGGCTTCTTCAACCATATGGCTGTACGGTGCACGATGCACGATGCAACGTCGACGCAATGGCGACACAACGCTTTTTAAAGTAAGTTGAAGACCCCGAAAAGACGTCGACGATCGATCTCGAAAAACGCTAAATATGAGAGAGCCCATAGAGCCGTGACAAAAGCGAGTTGAGATAAAAAAAGGAAATTTACCAATTTAAGAACAGCATTGTATGTCCGTAACAACCAAATCAACAACGCGTACAAATAAACATATTTTTAACTTATAAAAAATATAACTCAACAGTCACTTATTATTTTTATAATATTTACCCAATTTAAGAACAGTTAACAACAAAATCAATAACGCATACAAATAAAAAATATATCAAACAACTACTAACTAGTACCTACTACTAGTTATCACTTATTTACCATGTTTAAATGAAGTAACATTTGAAGGCTGGGGGAGCAAGGGTAATGACGTTGGTGGAAGGCGATTAACAAATCTCCGTTTCACCGACGACATAGTCTCTTTCTCGTCCTCACCTGCGGAGCTCGGCATCATGCTAGAAGACCTGAGCAGGGCAATCCTTGAGGTAGGATTAATGATGAACATGTCAAAGACCAAGCTCATGAAGTCATGACTAACTCCTCGAAAACAACAGAGTGGTAGTAGATGGTGAAGCAATGTTATATGTCGATGAGTATATATACCTGGGCCTGGGAAAATGCCTGGAGGAGCTATTGGTCTATGAATGATCAGATGAAGGGTGACCTTCCCATATATTAAAAAAGAAACTCTTGGACATATGCATTCCCATCATGACCTACGGAGCACAGACTTGATCTTTGACAAAAGTTAAGAAATCAACCCTCAAGTTTGCCAGCGAGCCATGGAGCGAAGTATTCTTGGCGTGAAGTTAACTGATCGCATCAGATGTACGGTACTACGCTCCAAGACCCGAATAGCCGACGCAGCAGAAACAGCCGCCAAACTGAAATGGGACTGGGCTGGACATGTTTGCCGTATGCCCGATGAGTTGTGGGCTAAAACAGTAACCAAGTGGGTACCACATAATAGAACACGGGACTGCGGCAAACCTCAGCGGCGATGCCGAGACGACCTGGATGCTTTTAGTAGGAACTGGTGGGAGATGGGGCAAGACAGAGATACGTGGAAGGAGAGGAGGGAGGCCTTTGCCCAGCAGTGGGACACTCTAGGCTCATATAAATAAATATAAAAACATTTGAAAAAAAAAGAATGGTACTATAAACATCACTAAAGTGTTTTTCGAAAAATAGTTTTGATTAATAATTACCTACTAGGAGTAATTTTGTCAAAATTTGCGAAATACAGGTGTTTACCAGTTTACCGAGAAACACCCAATTGATGTCAATGCCTATTTTTTAACCACAAATTCAGGGGTCTAGCTTTACCCATCATAAAACGACATGAGGTTTAATGGCTTGTAGAAAAATATGATACAGCCGGAATCTTATTTTGTCGGACTTGGCGGGGGCATGGCAGTGCCCCCAAATAAAACTAAACACAAAAGTGAAGCTACTTTTGATATCATTCCGGTGTTATTTTCATTCTGGTGGGTATTAAAGCCATTTTACTACACCGAAATCACCGGAATGAAATTGGTGGAATGATAAACCGAGGTGAAATAAAATTATAAAAAAATAACTAAATCCCACATTCTTTAACTATCGCGACATTTAAACTCACAAGTACAAAATACACGATCTGTAAATATTTGAAAAATAACAAATATGAAACAAAAAACATATAGCAAACTCCGGAATGATATTTTTTTTGTCCCCGTTAATCGAAATGACATGACTCGCGTGTGTAGCGGATCTATTCAGCATCACGTCGACATCTTCTTGCGGTGAGAGCCACGGCACAACTGAAACTGACTCCTCAAAGTGCTCAGGAGACGGGGGGTGTACGAAGTCAAACTTAGCCAATAAACGTCGATGAAATTTGTCCGCGGTAATAAGGATTATTTGCCGGACAAATTTCGTTACGCATAATAAGGGGGTTTATTAACGAGTTAGTAAGCAAGTAATATTTTAAAGGGTTCTTTATTGATATGGTATTAGAATGAACTAAAAACTAATTTGATATCTTGTATAGTTTTCGAGTTATGCGGCATTAAACAAGAATAACTGGGTCCCGGACAACCCACCTGAATGAAAAAATGGGCCTTTATTATTTTTTTTCAATTATTAAATTATTTAATATTTTAATATTAGTTATTGCCCGAGGTCGATAGCTAATAGATGTTTCCAAAAAAAAATAGTATATGACTATTTTGACTTTCTGCACCAGCGTTTTCAGTCTTGCCATCAAATTTTATTGCTTGGGATATTCACCCACATTAACTCCTCGACCGCGTTAGCGTATCGAGGGGTCAAAATATGAAAGATGCCGGATGATTTAAATAAACGGCAAACATAATTTGAACTCCCGATACGCTAACGCGGTCGAGGAGTTAATGTCGTAAAATTTTTATACTAGGCCTTCTGGATGGCATTGAAACGAAAAGTAAGTTTTAAGCAAGAAGTTACAGTCATATATATGACAATGTCTTAATTGTAGTTTATGCAACAGTAATTCAATAAGGGTTATTAAAATTCATGTTTTGTAATAATAGAACCCGAACCCTTTAAGGACCAATTATGCGCTGTTGGATACACTAGTTTTTCTACGACGGCAAAAATAGCGAAAAATGCGAAATCTTGTTTAGTGTGGAAGATATTGTATGCCCACTATAGAAATTATAAAAAAATCAACAGTGTTAATATATTGTTTGAAAATTCATAGGAGCATCGTTAAGCGTTGTTCGGGGATACCATAGAAAAGTTATAATGTATACTTTTTAATATCGCTGCCAGTCATCTAATTGACAGATCGAAGTGCTGGAGTAGGAAAAGGTAGATAAGTGCCTAAGGATTACACAACAACAATCATCAACTGTATAAAGTTATCTAATAACATAAAGTAGGTAAAAGTTAAACACACATTATGCTAAGTCGAGAAGTGTTTCACTCGAAGTGTTCCAAACGTCATCCGAGTTGTACTGAAATCCCGCGGAGTTCTGTTGCGGCTGCGAGTGGCACTAGGGTCCCCAGATTTTGTGTTTTACACGGACTTGTTTACTACACAATTTTATCAACCTTATGTATGTATTTAAAATTGCAACGGTAATTTTAAAACTCACGTATTTTTATCACAATAGGCGTGACATGTTTTGACTGTATCGGGCAGTCATCGTCGTTCAGACAGAGTGGTGTTGTCACCTTCGCGGCTCGGGCATCATATCGTTTATTAGAACCATGACTCTTAAGTTTCTACGTTACTATTTTATCATCATTTTTTACCATCCTAGAGAGCGGGTGATGCCCAAGCCGCGAAGGCGACAACACCACTCTGACTGTACAACATTTCACGCCTATTGTGATAAAAATACGTGAGTTTTAACCGTTGCAATAAAAGGGGAAGGGGAAGGAAGATAAACTGGCTTGACAACATTAAAAAATGGACTAATATAAATAACGCAGCCACACTGGCAAGAATGGCTAAGAGTCGAAAAGACATGACAATGGTGGCCGCCGACGTCCGTTAGGACATGGTAACTGAAAAAGAAGATGACTCATGAAAGTTTAAATCTTATGTATGTATGTATGTATGTAACTCTTTATTGTACAAAACACAGGTAAATAGATATTTACAATAAGACAAAGAAAGTACAAAGGCGAACTTATCCCTTTGAGGGATCTCTTTCAGTTAACCTTTGAGTAGATGAGAAAAGAAGTGAAAAGAGGTTGACAAATATATAAACATGTTTAATAAGGTACCAGATAGATAATAATAGTAGTTTATGTGATTGTATATACATAAGCATTAAATTTGTATAGAATCACACAAATGTGATGTTATCTGGGAAAAGGGACCTTATTGTCGGTGGCGCTTACGGCGTTATGAGCGATATCCGTGTACGAATGTCGTTCATAACGCTGTAAGCGCCACCGACAATAAGGTCCCTTTTCCCAGATAACGTCACAAATATGTGGGTTTATGAAACAAGGCGGCATGCCTAATTATTTACAATTACATAAACAACTATGAAGAACATTTTTTTTTCTAACTTACCTAATAGTTACCTTCTTTAAATCTAAAATAGGTCCTTGAGGCATTGTATCTAGGATGCTGGCGGCGTTTCCTCTATTATTAAATACACTGCTTTATATACACACATATCATGAGCTATCCACGATGTGTTCAAAATGTGTGTGTATACGTCGACCGCCATTACGACTTTTATGAATGAAAACTTTACTGACATTAAATTTTTAACATTGAATATTTTAAAATTCAGAGAAACCAGAGTTGGCCCCAATCGAACGATATGGTTCGATATCAAATAACATGCGACTTGCGTGCTACATTGTTCGCAATTGACACTTCGTTTCGAACTAAACGTCATCTCGACTGATATTAGAATAGAGGTAAAATCAAATTTCCTCGTGTATCAGAGATATTATAAATTCGAAAAAAAAAATTTCGAATTCGATAATATAAATTAGCTATAATAACGTTTTCACAGATAAGAAATTTGCTGTAACAAAAAAAAATATCATGGGGGTCATATATGGTTTTTGAACGCATTATAGAGGGCTAATGATGTGTGGGTATATAAATATACATTTTACTTATGTGGTTGGAAAGGCATATTATATTACACTAAAGAGAAGTGGTAAGACAACACTAAAAGAAACAGAAGTGAAAAATATAAGGCAGTAATAAAACACAACAGCAACAAATCAGTCGGAGACCTTATCACAATCATCATCAGCAACCTATATCAGTCCATTGTTGGAGGTAAGTCTCTCCTTTGTCACGCCACTGACCAGTTTTTTATTGATATTTGTGGTAAAGTATTACCTTTCACTATCATCTGTTATGTTGTGGTTGGATTAAATATCTCAATTTTATTTAGGAACGTTTTTATTTGTGCTAATAGGTAAGTTTATCCCGCTGGTATCGTCGCGTGGTAACTCCAGGCGTGACGCGCGGCGTGAACAAGTTAGCAGCAACTTTAATGTTGTGAGGATACGCTCGGGCACCTGTTTGCGAGTTCTTAGCTCCAGGAAGGTAATAAATCTCCATCGTTTATTTTACTCTGGATTTATTTGAATTACTAGTTTACGCGGTTGAGTTTCCTCGTTTTGAAATAGAGCAAGGAAGTGTCGTATAGGTTCATAATAACACATCTTGGTCAGGTTCTAGGTTATATTCGGTAATCAAGTAAGCAAGTCCCACTATCTCTGTGGCCAATAAAACAAATTCTAGCTTGAACTAAAAAAATCTAAAAATGTCAAAGCAAACACAAATTTACCTACTGAATGTAAAAAAACAGCAATGAAGAAACTTTAACTGAATAAAGTCAAAGAAATAAAGGTATATTATGATTCTAGTAATTTCGATCCGAAATGTCTCAACCTCATCATTCGAAGAATCAACCCGCGTACGTTTCACAACTTTCACAGTAAGCCTCGTAAAATTTTATTGTTTATTTATATACCACTGGCGAAATCTTGGGGAATTTCCACAATTTGGGGACATATTTAGATACTACTGCTATTGGCATGACGTGACTAGGTATCTTAAATAAAGTTAACAGGGATTTATTGGAAAAAAACCGTATCATGGAGTTAACTGACTCTTTGCTTAGTTGGTAGGAGCTACTTGGGGTGCCTAAGAAGCCTGCGTTATATCTCGGTAAGGGCATATATTTATGTGGAAATCGTGAATGATTCCTGAACAGTGGATCAAATTGAGTGTGCATTAATCTATATAAGTGTGTAGTAGTAGGTAGCACACATGGTGAAAATATTGCTTAGTTTGGGGCTAGGTCGGTCTGTGAAGAACCGGTCCTAATATCACCGAAATTCTTCAAGAACTCTAATCTTTCAATGCAAATACGAAATAAGTATACGAAACCCCTGGAAAGTGTAGGTAGATAGTTAATTTAGAATATTTGTTAACCCTTTCTCTCTCAATACGTAGATGTGGAATTTAAGTAGTTATGTGGAAATAAAACTAACCGGTCAAAATATCCTTGACACCTGTCTTCAAGCCACAGCAAACAGAAATCAAAGGCGTTCCACAGAAGCCCTAAATGATAATCTCACATGGCTTGCATATATTTATATTTACTTGATAGGACAAGCACAACACAAAAAGAAAAAGATTTTGTAATTTCAACTGACTTCCTCATTTTCAGATTTGGCATATACGTGACATATACTTAATAAATGTCTATATGTCATACATAGGTATCGAAAGCGTTTCGTTATTCACACATATTGTTAAAACGCGCGTGGTTTTTTGTCCATTATTGTTATAATCTTATTCCGGGCATTGTGTTACCGGAAATAAGTAAGCGAGGTCTGGGCGATATCAATGATGAACAAATAATATTAATTTATATACATATGTTGGTAAGGACACGGTCACGGTTTGTGCGCGTGAATTGAAACGCAGCCATATAACCACTCACATTTTGACTGTCAGTTATTTTTCTACATTGACCGAAACCAAGAAAAAATTTAGGTATAAGCCACATCATCAGATCATCACTTCATACTTCAAAATAGCGAGTCTATTTTACAGAATTTTTGCATGCGTGGCTATATAGAGTAGACATTATTCATTAAATAAGATTTACGGATACAATCATATTATTATTATTTTTAAATTAGGTCGAGGGGAAAATGTTGAGGTTATGTGCTCACTAAAGATCACCAAGGGCGAGGGGGGTAAAAAATAGCCAAAAAAGACCTCAGGTGATTTGTGCACGAGCCCCTGTATGAAAATACTATACTTACTTCAATTAAATCCTGGCAGGAAGACTTAGCGTGGCCCAACTATATCATAAATTTTAACGAAAAAGGAAGTTGAAAATACAAGCGAAAACAACTTTTCTTCTGGCTGAAAAACCGTAACTTTTTCTGTAAAACATTGTTATGACGTCGGACGAAAACTAACCATAGCCGGCAGGTGGGGGTTTGAAATATGTAACAAAGTGCACCGCGTGCTGTGAGCAACGCGCTTGTCAAACTGTCTGCCGGACGTATTCGGACACAGGGATACCAACAACGTGTAGCAAAGCAATAGGACCCAAACGGTATACAAATTGGGCCTGTATCGGTTCATAATTCCAGCCACGATGAGGCTTAAAGGATGCCTAACACTAGAACGAGACGGGACGGGACGATCTGTCAGAAAACATCACGTGACATCCGAGGGCTCGAGCTATCACGTGATTATTTCTATAGAAATTTACAGATCGGCCCGTCCCGCCCCGTCCCATCCCGTCCTGGCTGGAACTATGAACTTTTGATCTTTTACAACTGGGCTGACCTACGTACTCATAGATCGTCCATCTGATCTCCCATTAGATTACCGGCTTTTCGAATCACAACCTACCGTTACCTTTACCGTACGTACCACTACAGCCAAAGTGCCAAAAATATGTATACAGGACTTTATTACCTGAACATTAAGGTCGTGTAAACATATTTTTGGCACTTTGGCTGCATTGATATCTCTGTAATTGACTGTACCTAATTATTTCGCGACAATCTCCTAAAAAGACAATTCATATACCTACACAAAACCTGGAGCTTGTCCTGTCCTAGAGCTGGAGCGGATCGTATGATAAATATTTAATTATATTCCAACTGATATCTGCAACAGAAGCTACACATGCACTGAACTGAACTGAAGCTCACATCAATGGCGGCTATCGTATTATCGCTCACCAGGCGGTGCCACTCATGCGTCGGTCTTGTGTCAAAATGAAAGCTTAATAACCAAGTCACGTTTGAAAATATCCCGCCAGACCCACGTTCCACGAGCGCCCCTAGCGGCGAGTTCACTAGCAATAACCCCCCATTCTGTGAGTGTGCCAGCATGCTGGTGAGAATCTCAAGTCCGTGTGTCCCCCGCTCGGGAGCACGTACCTGCGCGTGACAGGTTCTCGTTGCAGCCGATATTTTTGTACCCCCACCCCACCGAACTGACGCTAGTCGGATACACTTCAAACTGTGATGGAATTTTGAGCTGGAGCATTTTTCTGGAAACTTCCATGTCGGAAACATCCGACAGGTGTTAGGTTTGGTTTCCTGTTGGTTTTGGCTATGTAAATACTGTAGGTATAGTTTGTTTATTGAACGTTGGTACTCGAATGTTCTTAACATGGCTTATCCCTCAGATGATGCAACTCAGGTTATATCTACTTATCTATAACGTTTCGTTTTTAGAAACTGGTTAGTGATCTCAAAAATGGCTGTTCTGGAATTTACATTTTACTCCAAGGACTCTGACGTACTTAATTTTTTGAACGATTTCTAATAAAAACGAATTAAGTTCCGTACGGTTAATGGTTATAGGCTATAACATAACCGTTGGGTCAGGTATTTAGGAACACTAATTTCCAAAAGCTCTTATCAAGCTAGGAGCCTATATCAATATAGGTAATCCGGCCGTATATACGGCCAATCTGTCTGATTTCCATAGGGTAACACTAGACCCTACTCATAGTGTTGTGTTTCTGTTGGTGAGTAAGGTCGCCAGAGCTCCAAGAGGATTCGCTGTGTTGACAGCTGAGGACCCATGGAGCAAAGCCCTTGGCCCGTTTAGCTGTCAACACAGCGAATCCTCCTTTTTTTTTAAGGGTCGGCAACGCGCATGTAACACCCCTGGTGTTGCAGGCGTCCATAGGCTACGGTGACCGCTTACCATCAGGCGGACCGTATGCTTGTTTGTCACCGTCGTAGTATAAAAAAGGGGGTATGTCCGCCGACCTTCCGCCGGACAAATTTACCATTCATTTATTGGCAGATTAGGCTGATATGCCTGTACAATATGTATGTCCGAGTTATAAAGTTATATTGATATAGTTTTCTAGCTTTTTAGCTTCCTCTAAAGAAGACTTTTGGAAATTAGTGTTCCTAGATACTTGAAGATACCTTCATAAACATACTTAATAAATAGATATGTCAGTATATTATTAATGAATGCCATGTAACGTGAGAGAGAGAGAGAGGAGGAGAGATTGACGGAGAGGTTTAAATTCAACTCTAACGTTTTTATTGTAGAACTAACCAATAGTTCGAGTTGACTCGCGAATTTTACTGGACCCCTTGATTTTATAAAAAATAAAACCAAAGACTTTACGGCTTTGATTTTCCTTTTACTATACAGCGCGTCGTTCTGCCTTCGCCATAAGTTGCATTTTCCTTTAAACTGTCTTTGGCAGCCCAAAAGATTTTAGTTCAGTACGTAGCCAAGTTTTAAATTGTTGGAAATTTATTTTTATCGCCTTTGTGTTAAGGTTAATAATCGTGTATGTGGCGTATTGTTTCGGCAGCGGGGACCAGTGCCAAGCACGTAGATTCAGTTTCACGGCGTTTGTGGTCACGTGGTTTCGTCGGAGGAATTTATTTTCAATGGCGGAACAGCTAGAGCTGGTGCCTTCTTGTTCGACGAAAATACCGCTGAGAATGTCGAAATTTGTTTTGGTTAGGCGTATCATTCCTGTCACAATAATTTTAAGCGCAAAACAAGCCAAGCAAGCAAGTTGTATTATGATCACGTTTTGTTTGATATTACTATGTACTGTTTTTGCCAATATACAAAAATGTAATTTTCGCGCTTAAGAACATATCTCACCGGCCCCTGTAAAAAGCTAAACAACTTCGCATTAATTTAGACAATGCATTCAAGTATCCAATCTAGTTCATCTTCGGCTCGGCAACTTGTACTTTTTTCTAAACTAAAGCCCAAAATTTATTTCACGTTTTCGACCTAAACAGTTTAGGTTAACCCTAGGCAATGATTTGCTACAGATTCGACTGGCGGAAAAGCCTGCATTTATCTATTACACTTCCTGTAGCGAGTGCACAGGAAAACATCCAGGAGGTATTTTATTCGTCTGGCACACGCGACCCGTTCTGCTTTATGGCAGGAATGCGAAAGTATCTTGACGCACGTACACGTAGTAGCGGGCTGGCGCGGATTTTAGTAAATGCAGTGTTTAATGGTATAAGCGGATTGTTATAAAAACTTTAACCTAATATTACCATAGAGTCTAGGGACTGCGGTAACGCCTTAACATCAGTTTGGCTGCTCACTTGTTTAAAGACTGCTGGTATAAATAAAACGCGGTTAATTTTTCATGATTGTGGCAAGCTTTTCCGACTTCAGTTCCGTTAGCGATTCGGAGAGCTATATCGGTTACTTTGGTTCTGCTGCGGATGGTCTAATTTCTGATACGATCTCGCAGAGAGACTCCTAGCATAGCCCTCTCCATTGCCCTTTGAGTGACTTTGAACCTTCTTATGAGGCCCATTGTAAGCGACCACGTTTCAGTACCGTGTCATCACTGGCAACACACACTGATCGAAGACTTTCGTCTTCAGGCACTGCGGAATATTGGACGAAAAGATGTGTCGCAGCTTCCCGAACGCTGCCCAACCGGGATTATTACAACATTTTATTTATTTTATAGTTGTTTTAATTTATTGATTCTAACTATTCTAAGCTCAAGCTATTCGGAACAGGAACTCGGGAGTTGCGTGTTTGTTAGTCTGATAAGGTGTGCGTAGGTACGTTTATTTGCAAAACGATTGCAAACAGGGTGAGGCGATTGCAGTTATATCCGAGACAGCTAATTGCATGTGCGGGCCTACGTGCCACTATTCTCATTCCGTTATTTACAATGCAATGTCTATCGGACTATTTTGCAATATCTTATTTAACGTTCGCTACTCCTTCGCATAAAAGTATGCTTATTTCTGCTCCGAAGTATGTATCCAAAAAATGTTTTGTAAACATACAATACCTATGCGCATCAGCTCCTTAGTCCAAATTCAAAATGACGTTGACAGTTTGAGGTCTGTAGAAGCTTGTTTTTAAATGTGGCAGCATTTCTCCCCAATGTAAAAATAATGTAATAATATTATAGGAGACGTGCGTAAACTTCACAACATCGCCGTATTTCTTAGCATGAAGTGTGAATTTTTAAAATTCTAAAGTTTCTGAATAGGTCCAATAGATCGCAACCGAAAGCAGACCTTCAAGTGAGAACTGTTGGAACCAGCATTTGTAACTGAGGTAGGTTCCTTTAAATTTCGAGCTATTAGGCGAATACGCGAAGACTATAATGACCCCTAAACACAACATAACTCACAAGTCGATTTTTTTTTAATTACCTATTAGAGTACACTTTAGACTAATCGAGAAAAATATTGTCTAACTGTTTTAGATAAAGCTTTGGGTAAAATATAGGTATTTGTTACCGACGCGTGTAAAATCAAGGAAAGACTATGCAAGTCATATTTTCTATCTTTATATTATTGGATTAAACTATTTGAATGTCACCTGTCATTTTATAACAAATTTGTCGAAAGCTTTCTTGAAGCGAGAAAAACCTACATATTTTCTCCAAAAAAATACTTAAGTACATCCAAGTACCTGAAATGTGTTAAAAAATTATGTAGATAACGAATAGGTTCCATGTCTAACGTATTCATCAATAGTTTCAATTTATATGAAGAATTCAACTTTTAAGGTCTTCTGTTAACTTCAATAAAAATCTAGAAATTTTCAAGTTGGTACATTTTGTTCATTAGTATTATAGAAATGCATACACCGAAATTATAAGAAATACATCAATAGCTCTAAATTTTATGATCTTATCAGTTCGCATCATAATTCGAACTCGAAGAGATTTGAGCGGGATAGTCTATCGCGCTACGGCCCGTGCTGTGCGACCAATCAGATCACGATTACGCAACGCGTTTCTTACATTTCGTTTGTGCTACGTATTAAATTATGATCTGTAATGTAAATATTAATTTGTTAATTTTAAATTGTAATCCATATTGGTACCTAAAGCAAAATTGTTTTCTTCTTTAAATAAAATATTAAATGCACGCGTAGTATAAAATTATTTATTCAAATACTGTTTAATCACTATTTCTAAAGAAACCTCATTTAGACCGATATTAGACAGACGATGTGCCCTTTCAAAGGGTACGCAGTGAAAGACTTAGATTTTTTTTAAACATAGGAGTCGTAAAAGACTTCGATTTTATTTTGACAAAAAGTGAGATATTCATAAGTAAATTTAAAAAACTTAGTTTTTCTACCAGAAGTAACTACTTGGTCAAATTTTCGATGGTTGTTGTGCTATAATGACACTTACTTTATATGGAGGAATCGTGTAGAACACGCTAAAATAAGCATGTTTTGTACGGAGTTTTTATCTAAAATCAAAAATGGCCGACTTATTTGACCCCAAAGATGAACAATTTTAGATCTTACTAAAATTTTCGATGGTTGTTGTGCTATGATGACACCTACTTTTTATGTTAGAATCGTGTAGAGCACGCTAAAATAAGCATGTTCTGTATGAACAGCTTTTTTCTAAAATAAAAAATGGCCGACTTATTTGACCCCAAAGATGAACAATTTTAGATCTTAGTAAAATTTTCGATGGTTGTTGTGCTATGATGACACCTACTTTTTATGTTAGTATCGTATAGAACACGCTAAAATAAGCATGTTTTGTAGGGACAGTTTTTTTCTAAAATAAAAAATGGCCGATATATTTGACCCCAAAGATGAACAATTTTAATCTTAGTAAAATTTTCGATGGTTGTTGTGCTATGATGACACCTACTTTTTATGTTAGTATCGTATAGAACACGCTAAAATAAGCATGTTTTGTATGGACAGTTTTTTTCTAAAATAAAAAATGGCCGACTTATTTGACCCCAAAGATGAACAATTTTAGATCTTAGTAAAATTTTCGATGGTTGTTGTGCTATAATGACACCTACTTTTTATGTTAGTATCGTATAGAACACGCTAAAATAAGCATGTTTTGTATGGACAGATTTTTTCTAAAATAAAAAGTGGCCAACTTATTTGACCCCAAAGATGAACAATTTTAGATCTTAGTAAAATTTTGCGATGGTTGTTTTGTTGTGCTATGATGACACCTATTTTTTATGTTAGTATCGTGTAGAACACGCTAAAATAAGCATGTTTTGTATGAACATTTTTTTCTAAAATCAAAAATGGCTGACTTATTTGACCTGAAAGATAAACAATTTTAATTCAAAGATTCAAAGTATTTATTTGCATCGAACACAGTAGTTACAGTTAGAATTGTTAAGTCCAGTGCATTCAACCTGCATGCAGGCGTGCAAATATTTCGAATAGCGTGCAGTATTTACAGTACTATATACAAATATATTAACCTTTTATGTCTTAATAATTATATCTAAAATTATAAAAAATATGTCAAGATAGATAAAAATGCATGAAACAATGTGTAAATTATGAACAAAACCCAAAAATAAAAATAAAAAACAATTGTGGTAGGTAATGAATGCAAATGTCAATAAAAATTCAATATTAATAATAATTAAAATAAATATGTCAGCTATATTCTAAATATTCTTTAACACTGTAGAAGCAATGGTCTAAAAGCCAAGAAGTCAATTTATTCTTAAATCTATTGCCTTGCAGGAATTTTATGTCAACAGGTAATTTATTATAAATAATTATACACATATTAAAAGCATTCTTATCATAAATCATTTTATGAGCACGTGGCTTGTATAATAAATCCATAATGTTTTGTCGGGTCTGTCTGTTATTCATAATTGCACCTCGCGTTTTGAATGAAGTTTGGTGGTTGTTTACAAAAATGCATATATCCCTTATGTACAAACACGGTAATGGCAAAATATGCCATTGTTTAATTAGGGGGACACATGGTGTTTGGTGGTTTAGGTCTTGCACCCGGCAGGAGCAGCTCCCGCCTTAGTCTACGGTGGTTTTTTTTATCCGTCCAAATAAGATAACTTCACAGCTGGCTGTTGGTTGTCACTTTAGACAGCGAGCGAGCAAAGCGAGCGAGCAAATCCTCCGGGGCAGAATCGACACGGATTTGGTTAGGTTAGAAGACTAAGGCGAGAGCTTCGCTTCCCTTATTAAAAATAAATAACCTGGAAGTCTAAGGCGGGAGCGAAGCTCTGCCCAAGAAGGTCTTGCTCGCTCGCTGTCAAAATCATACCATCAAAAATATTACCAAGACATAAAATTGCTCATCTTTTGGGTCAAATCAGTCGGTCATTTTTTATTTTAGAAAGAAACTGTCCTTACAAAACATGCTTATTTTAGCGTGTTCTACAAGATTCTACCATAAAATGTAGGTGTCATCATAGCACGATACCCATCGTTGTTGTTTTTTTTAATAGCCTGTTTTTGTGTCCTACTGCTGGGCAAAGGCCTCCCCTCTCCTTATCCAATCCTCCCTGTGCTGGGCAAGATCCCACCAATACCGCTGAAACGCATCCAAGTCGTTCCGCCATCTCTTTCTCGGTCTGCCTCTGCCACGACTATACCGGGGATGCCAGCTAGAAAATTTGACTGTCGTAAAATATCTTCTATCTTTCGAGTCAAATAGGGTAGAGTGGGGACGATTAAAACAATTTGCCTTTAACCGTCTGTGACCGTCATATTTTTATGAGTTGAAAGATGTCCGCACAAAAACTTCATGGTTAGTCTGCCATGTGTTAGTAATGCCCTTACTGCCCGTGGTACACACAATGTTTTTCATCACATTTGCGAGGAAAAAAATAAACTCTATACAGGTAAAGAAACAATAATGATAAGCGGTAGTGTAGTTGCACAGTCCACAGTACTCTGGAGTGACTACGTACTGCGAGCGCGTGGGGGGCAGGTCCTCCGCGAGCTCCGGGCGGGCGGTAAAGTAGTATGAGAATCCTTTAAAACCATGGGAATAATACAGCTCTTTAAGTGTAAGTATGCTTACATATAATATCACCATTTATATCGTTGTCTGAGTACCCGTAACACAAGCCTTATTGAGCTTACTGCGGGACTTAGTCACTTTGTTTAAGAATGTCCTGTAATATTTATTTATTTATTATTTATTTATTTGTTTATATTTCGAAGTTCGTTACTTTTGGGGACGATTAAAACGCGAGGACGATTGAAACGTTTCAATTTGTTTCTGTCGTCCACACACCACATTTTTCAGTTCAAAGTCAAATATTATATATAAAAAGACTCGAACGCTGATCAACGGCTGTTAAAAACATTCGTTTATTCTTAAATATAACACCTACATAATTTAATTCGTCAAAATACAAGAGTGAACGAAGTTATAAGAAAATATACGAAAACACAAATACTTATTTTACACCACGTAAACCTGTTTTGGCTCGTGGATACTCCCGTAACGCACCGGCGCTCGAGTGGTACTGGCCAAGTATTCAAACATGGCTGGCCATGTTTTCAGAGTGATGCGTCAGACGCGTAGATATTATAGTTTTCGAAAAATTTGAATAGTTTCAATTATAACGTGTTTCAATTGTCCCCTTTCTACCCTAAATCGGCCATTTTTGATTTTAGAAAAAAAACTTCAAACAAAACATGCTTATTTTAGCGTGTTCTACACGATACTAACATAAAAAGTAGGTGTTATCATAGCAAACCAACCATCGAAAATTTAACTAAGATCTAAAATTGTTCATCTTTGGGGTCAAATAAGTCGGCCATTTTTTATTCTAGAAAAAAAACTGTCCATACAAAACATGCTTATTTTAGCGTGCTCTACGTGATACTAACATAAAAAGTAGGTGTCATCATAGCACAACAACCATCGAAAATTTTACTAAGATCTAAAACTGTTCATCTTTGGGGTCAAATAAGTCGGCCATTTTTTAATTTAGAAAAAAACTGTCCATACAAAACATGCTTATTTTAGCGTGCTCTACACGATACTAAGATAAAAAGTAGGTGTTATCATAGCACACCAACCATCGAAAATTTAACTAAGATCTAAAATTGTTCATCTTTGGGGTCAAATAAGTCGGCAATTTTTTATTTTAGAAAAAAACTGTCCATACAAAACATGCTTATTTTAGCGTGCTTTACACGATACTAATATAAAAAGTAGGTGTCATCATAGCACAACAACCATCGAAAATTTTACTAAGATCTAAAATTGTTCATCTTTGGGGTCAAATAAGTCGGCCATTTTTTATTTTAGAAAAAAACTGTCCATACAAAACATGCTTATTTTAGCGTGTTCTATACGATACTAACATAAAAAGTAGGTGTCATCATAGCACAACAACCATCGAAAATTTGACTAAGTCCAGCGCACTAATTCTGGTAAAAAAACGAAGTTTTTGTTAAATTTACCTATGTATGAATATCGCACTTTTCGTCACAAAATTTTAAGTCTTTTACAACTCCATGTTTTTTGCACTTTCGGCAAAAAAACATCTAAGTCTTTTTCACTGACATCGACCCAGACTTTATCACACGACATTGACATTTTGATATAACTATCTTGCGTAAACACTCAGTTGTAGTCATATTATCGACATCATTGTTATGTTATTTGTTGTTATTGACAGACAAGTGAGACAAGGTGCAAATACAACGACCTACCGATGTACGTACCGATTCACCGAGAGGCAAAGACGCCTGGCGCGCCGGCTGTGATGTGATTGGTCAAACCGCCCCCGTTCCGCGCGAAACACACGCGATATTAATTCCCGCGCGTAGCTTCGAGCATTTGAATTACGCCTAGAATTGATAAGATAATAAAAGTTGAATCTTTCGATGAAATCCTTAGATTTTCCGTATACATACTATTTAAATGATTTTGAACTAATGACCTTGACTTGAAAATTATGAGATTTATGTTATGGCTAGGAGAAATTTTTTTAAATTCTAGTGTCTACATAAATTTAAGCTATTGATGAATGTGTTAGAAATGGGCTCTAATAGTTATCTTTAATAATATTAAATGCATTTCAGTTACCATAAAGCACTTGCGTAATGTTTTCGAAGAGTAATATTTTTTTTAAAGTTTTCATATTATATTAAAATAAGCTCTGGTCAAATATGTTATTAAATGATAGGCGACGTTCAAATAGTTAAATACGATTATCTGAAGAAAAAAATTTCCTCTTGTATATTTTTTCCTTAGATTTAAAAGGTTGGTAACGAATTTTTTTTTAATTCCTAAAGCAATATCAAAATCTGTTATCTTTTTTTTTTACGCTTTGTTCTAAGAGTATTCTAACCGTCGACAAATAATATCGCTCTTGGGAGTTGTAAAATTTTATTTCCTTTACGTACCGTACTATATGTAAAATAACGCTGCCCGTATTTGGCGGGCCAGAATACCTACTGTAATCTAATTTATGTACAATAATTGTAGTTTATGCAACAGTGATATAATAAGGGTTCTTAAGAATCTTTATTTTATCACTGTTGCATACGCTAGTTTTTCTACGACAGCAAAAATATCGTAAAGAGCAAAATCTAGAGGTGGCAGAATCTGGAAGATGTCGCGCCGTGGTATAGGAATTAAAAAAAAACAACAGTGGTCATATATTATATATTATCCATAGGAGTGTTCTTACTTATATAATACCATAGACAATGTTATAATGTATACTTTTTTATTATCACTGTCAGTCATCTAATTGACAGATAGAAGTGCTGGAGTAGAAAAAGGTTTTTATATTATATTCTATTCCTATTCTTAAGTCCATTCACAAATTAGACTTTTTGATACTAAATTAAAAGATAGATGAATCGATATTCTATATTTAAAAAATAACAACTGATCTGGTACGGCCAATACAGCTAGGGCTTCCGTAGCGCCGTCGGCGCGCGTGTCTCGTTAGCTACTTGTTGACAGCTCTCGCAGTATTTATAGGAACCATCAGCGCTCCAAGCTACAACTTTCCTATATTATGGTCTATCATTATATTTCAACATGCATTTATATTTTAACTCAAGTGGCTCCCTATCCGCTATCGTCGTAACTCCCATATTCTTTCACTTCTCTATAGCATTATTTTCAACCCTGCAACCCCCTGCTATCTCAAGCAGCGTTTTAGTTATCTCAATTCTCTTCGTTCCTCTCAAAACATGCTTCTGACTGTGCCATCCTCCTCTTCCAAATTATATAATACTTCTTTCACTTTTCAAGCAACCCGGCTGTGGAACTCTCTCCCTCTTGATATAAGGCGTGCTGAATCTGTTGCTTCCTTCAATCATCTCTCCTTAAAAAGCACTATTTATCACTTCCTTAGTTCCTGTTCATGTAACTATTGTTTTCCTTTAATTTGACTGTGTAATCTCAGTAATCTGCTATCATCATTTCGCTTAATTAGTTTGTATTTGTATATATGTATTTATATATTTATGTATTTTGGTATGAACATATATATATGTATGTATATGTAATTATGTGTGTGTTTGTTTTCTCTTTTTTTTGTAGATTTGTTTTTTCTGTTTATGTCATATATTTTGGTTCTCACATAATACTTTTTCCAGTTTTGCACCACCTACTGTATGTATACTTTTCTTAGTGTAGTGTCTCCTCTACCCAAAGGTTGTCTGGAAGAGATCGCTCTTTAGCGATAAGACCGCCTGTTGTTTGCCTCTTTTTCATGTGTAATCTATACCAGTTTGTGTTATTTTTGTTGTTTTGAGGTGCAATAAAGAGTTATTGTATTGTATTGTATTGTTGTATATTTCTTTATTTTATTATTTTTATCAATTTTTATGAAGATAAGCGGCTCTAAATAGGTAGTAGAAAAGAATATTTAGTACATCAGCAAGTACCCAATTTAATAACCATTAAGAGCACACCATTCTCAAGCATGTAGAATTAAGAAACTTAAAAATTGATAGGATATGGATAGGACGAAAAATCGGTTAAATTATCTTAGGTTTCACCCGGGGTAATAGTACGGTACGTAAAGGAAATAAAATTTTACAACTCCCAAGAGCGATATTATTTGTCGACGGTTAGAATACTCTTAGAACAAAGCGTAAAAAAAAAGATAACAGATTTTGATATTGCTTTAGGAATTAAAAAAAAATTCGTTACCAACCTTTTAAATCTAAGGAAAAAATATACAAGAGGAATTTTTTTTCTTCAGATAATCGTATTTAACTATTTGAACGTCGCCTATCATTTAATAACATATTTGACCAGAGCTTATTTTAATATAATATGAAAACTTTAAAAAAAATATTACTCTTCGAAAACATTACGCAAGTGCTTTATGGTAACTGAAATGCATTTAATATTATTAAAGATAACTATTAGAGCCCATTTCTAACACATTCATCAATAGCTTAAATTTATGTAGACACTAGAATTTAAAAAAATTTCTCCTAGCCATAACATAAATCTCATAATTTTCAAGTCAAGGTCATTAGTTCAAAATCATTTAAATAGTATGTATACGGAAAATCTAAGGATTTCATCGAAAGATTCAACTTTTATTATCTTATCAATTCTAGGCGTAATTCAAATGCTCGAAGCTACGCGCGGGAATTAATATCGCGTGTGTTTCGCGCGGAACGGGGGCGGTTTGACCAATCACATCACAGCCGGCGCGCCAGGCGTCTTTGCCTCTCGGTGAATCGGTACGTACATCGGTAGGTCGTTGTATTTGCACCTTGTCTCACTTGTCTGTCAATAACAACAAATAACATAACAATGATGTCGATAATATGACTACAACTGAGTGTTTACGCAAGATAGTTATATCAAAATGTCAATGTCGTGTGATAAAGTCTGGGTCGATGTCAGTGAAAAAGACTTAGATGTTTTTTTGCCGAAAGTGCAAAAAACATGGAGTTGTAAAAGACTTAAAATTTTGTGACGAAAAGTGCGATATTCATACATAGGTAAATTTAACAAAAACTTCGTTTTTTTACCAGAATTAGTGCGCTGGACTTAGTCAAATTTTCGATGGTTGTTGTGCTATGATGACACCTACTTTTTATGTTAGTATCGTATAGAACACGCTAAAATAAGCATGTTTTGTATGGACAGTTTTTTTCTAAAATAAAAAATGGCCGACTTATTTGACCCCAAAGATGAACAATTTTAGATCTTAGTAAAATTTTCGATGGTTGTTGTGCTATGATGACACCTACTTTTTATATTAGTATCGTGTAAAGCACGCTAAAATAAGCATGTTTTGTATGGACAGTTTTTTTCTAAAATAAAAAATTGCCGACTTATTTGACCCCAAAGATGAACAATTTTAGATCTTAGTTAAATTTTCGATGGTTGGTGTGCTATGATAACACCTACTTTTTATCTTAGTATCGTGTAGAGCACGCTAAAATAAGCATGTTTTGTATGGACAGTTTTTTTCTAAATTAAAAAATGGCCGACTTATTTGACCCCAAAGATGAACAGTTTTAGATCTTAGTAAAATTTTCGATGGTTGTTGTGCTATGATGACACCTACTTTTTATGTTAGTATCACGTAGAGCACGCTAAAATAAGCATGTTTTGTATGGACAGTTTTTTTTCTAGAATAAAAAATGGCCGACTTATTTGACCCCAAAGATGAACAATTTTAGATCTTAGTTAAATTTTCGATGGTTGGTTTGCTATGATAACACCTACTTTTTATGTTAGTATCGTGTAGAACACGCTAAAATAAGCATGTTTTGTTTGAAGTTTTTTTTCTAAAATCAAAAATGGCCGATTTAGGGTAGAAAGGGGACAATTGAAACACGTTATAATTGAAACTATTCAAATTTTTCGAAAACTATAATATCTACGCGTCTGACGCATCACTCTGAAAACATGGCCAGCCATGTTTGAATACTTGGCCAGTACCACTCGAGCGCCGGTGCGTTACGGGAGTATCCACGAGCCAAAACAGGTTTACGTGGTGTAAAATAAGTATTTGTGTTTTCGTATATTTTCTTATAACTTCGTTCACTCTTGTATTTTGACGAATTAAATTATGTAGGTGTTATATTTAAGAATAAACGAATGTTTTTAACAGCCGTTGATCAGCGTTCGAGTCTTTTTATATATAATATTTGACTTTGAACTGAAAAATGTGGTGTGTGGACGACAGAAACAAATTGAAACGTTTCAATCGTCCTCGCGTTTTAATCGTCCCCAAAAGTAACGAACTTCGAAATATAAACAAATAAATAAATAATAAATAAATAAATATTACAGGACATTCTTAAACAAATTGACTAAGTCCCGCAGTAAGCTCAATAAGGCTTGTGTTACGGGTACTCAGACAACGATATAAATGGTGATATTATATGTAAGCATACTTACACTTAAAGAGCTGTATTATTCCCATGGTTTTAAAGGATTCTCATACTACTTTACCGCCCGCCCGGAGCTCGCGGAGGACCTGCCCCCCACGCGCTCGCAGTACGTAGTCACTCCAGAGTACTGTGGACTGTGCAACTACACTACCGCTTATCATTATTGTTTCTTTACCTGTATAGAGTTTATTTTTTTCCTCGCAAATGTGATGAAAAACATTGTGTGTACCACGGGCAGTAAGGGCATTACTAACACATGGCAGACTAACCATGAAGTTTTTGTGCGGACATCTTTCAACTCATAAAAATATGACGGTCACAGACGGTTAAAGGCAAATTGTTTTAATCGTCCCCACTCTACCCTATTTGACTCGAAAGATAGAAGATATTTTACGACAGTCAAATTTTCTAGCTGGCATCCCCGGTATAGTCGTGGCAGAGGCAGACCGAGAAAGAGATGGCGGAACGACTTGGATGCGTTTCAGCGGTATTGGTGGGATCTTGCCCAGCACAGGGAGGATTGGATAAGGAGAGGGGAGGCCTTTGCCCAGCAGTAGGACACAAAAACAGGCTATTAAAAAAAACAACAACGATGGGTATCGTGCTATGATGACACCTACATTTTATGGTAGAATCTTGTAGAACACGCTAAAATAAGCATGTTTTGTAAGGACAGTTTCTTTCTAAAATAAAAAATGACCGACTGATTTGACCCAAAAGATGAGCAATTTTATGTCTTGGTAATATTTTTGATGGTATGATTTTGACAGCGAGCGAGCAAGACCTTCTTGGGCAGAGCTTCGCTCCCGCCTTAGACTTCCAGGTTATTTATTTTTAATAAGGGAAGCGAAGCTCTCGCCTTAGTCTTCTAACCTAACCAAATCCGTGTCGATTCTGCCCCGGAGGATTTGCTCGCTCGCTTTGCTCGCTCGCTGTCTAAAGTGACAACCAACAGCCAGCTGTGAAGTTATCTTATTTGGACGGATAAAAAAAACCACCGTAGACTAAGGCGGGAGCTGCTCCTGCCGGGTGCAAGACCTAAACCACCAAACACCATGTGTCCCCCTAATTAAACAATGGCATATTTTGCCATTACCGTGTTTGTACATAAGGGATATATGCATTTTTGTAAACAACCACCAAACTTCATTCAAAACGCGAGGTGCAATTATGAATAACAGACAGACCCGACAAAACATTATGGATTTATTATACAAGCCACGTGCTCATAAAATGATTTATGATAAGAATGCTTTTAATATGTGTATAATTATTTATAATAAATTACCTGTTGACATAAAATTCCTGCAAGGCAATAGATTTAAGAATAAATTGACTTCTTGGCTTTTAGACCATTGCTTCTACAGTGTTAAAGAATATTTAGAATATAGCTGACATATTTATTTTAATTATTATTAATATTGAATTTTTATTGACATTTGCATTCATTACCTACCACAATTGTTTTTTATTTTTATTTTTGGGTTTTGTTCATAATTTACACATTGTTTCATGCATTTTTATCTATCTTGACATATTTTTTATAATTTTAGATATAATTATTAAGACATAAAAGGTTAATATATTTGTATATAGTACTGTAAATACTGCACGCTATTCGAAATATTTGCACGCCTGCATGCAGGTTGAATGCACTGGACTTAACAATTCTAACTGTAACTACTGTGTTCGATGCAAATAAATACTTTGAATCTTTGAATTAAAATTGTTTATCTTTCAGGTCAAATAAGTCAGCCATTTTTGATTTTAGAAAAAAATGTTCATACAAAACATGCTTATTTTAGCGTGTTCTACACGATACTAACATAAAAAATAGGTGTCATCATAGCACAACAAAACAACCATCGCAAAATTTTACTAAGATCTAAAATTGTTCATCTTTGGGGTCAAATAAGTTGGCCACTTTTTATTTTAGAAAAAATCTGTCCATACAAAACATGCTTATTTTAGCGTGTTCTATACGATACTAACATAAAAAGTAGGTGTCATTATAGCACAACAACCATCGAAAATTTTACTAAGATCTAAAATTGTTCATCTTTGGGGTCAAATAAGTCGGCCATTTTTTATTTTAGAAAAAAACTGTCCATACAAAACATGCTTATTTTAGCGTGTTCTATACGATACTAACATAAAAAGTAGGTGTCATCATAGCACAACAACCATCGAAAATTTTACTAAGATCTAAAATTGTTCATCTTTGGGGTCAAATATATCGGCCATTTTTTATTTTAGAAAAAAACTGTCCATACAAAACATGCTTATTTTAGCGTGTTCTATACGATACTAACATAAAAAGTAGGTGTCATCATAGCACAACAACCATCGAAAATTTTACTAAGATCTAAAATTGTTCATCTTTGGGGTCAAATAAGTCGGCCATTTTTTATTTTAGAAAAAAGCTGTTCATACAGAACATGCTTATTTTAGCGTGCTCTACACGATTCTAACATAAAAAGTAGGTGTCATCATAGCACAACAACCATCGAAAATTTTAGTAAGATCTAAAATTGTTCATCTTTGGGGTCAAATAAGTCGGCCATTTTTGATTTTAGATAAAAACTCCGTACAAAACATGCTTATTTTAGCGTGTTCTACACGATTCCTCCATATAAAGTAAGTGTCATTATAGCACAACAACCATCGAAAATTTGACCAAGTAGTTACTTCTGGTAGAAAAACTAAGTTTTTTAAATTTACTTATGAATATCTCACTTTTTGTCAAAATAAAATCGAAGTCTTTTACGACTCCTATGTTTAAAAAAAATCTAAGTCTTTCACTGCGTACCCTTTGAAAGGGCACATCGTCTGTCTAATATCGGTCTAAATGAGGTTTCTTTAGAAATAGTGATTAAACAGTATTTGAATAAATAATTTTATACTACGCGTGCATTTAATATTTTATTTAAAGAAGAAAACAATTTTGCTTTAGGTACCAATATGGATTACAATTTAAAATTAACAAATTAATATTTACATTACAGATCATAATTTAATACGTAGCACAAACGAAATGTAAGAAACGCGTTGCGTAATCGTGATCTGATTGGTCGCACAGCACGGGCCGTAGCGCGATAGACTATCCCGCTCAAATCTCTTCGAGTTCGAATTATGATGCGAACTGATAAGATCATAAAATTTAGAGCTATTGATGTATTTCTTATAATTTCGGTGTATGCATTTCTATAATACTAATGAACAAAATGTACCAACTTGAAAATTTCTAGATTTTTATTGAAGTTAACAGAAGACCTTAAAAGTTGAATTCTTCATATAAATTGAAACTATTGATGAATACGTTAGACATGGAACCTATTCGTTATCTACATAATTTTTTAACACATTTCAGGTACTTGGATGTACTTAAGTATTTTTTTGGAGAAAATATGTAGGTTTTTCTCGCTTCAAGAAAGCTTTCGACAAATTTGTTATAAAATGACAGGTGACATTCAAATAGTTTAATCCAATAATATAAAGATAGAAAATATGACTTGCATAATCTTTCCTTGATTTTACACGCGTCGGTAACAAATACCTATATTTTACCCAAAGCTTTATCTAAAACAGTTAGACAATATTTTTCTCGATTAGTCTAAAGTGTACTCTAATAGGTAATTAAAAAAAAATCGACTTGTGAGTTATGTTGTGTTTAGGGGTCATTATAGTCTTCGCGTATTCGCCTATAAACCGTTTTTCCGAGTATTTCGACCAATTAAAGTTCATGCATAACAGTAGGACCTAAACAATGTATCGCCGAAATATTGTAGATTCTTACGTTAAATTAAATATTGTAATGTAAACATTTAGATAGTCAACACCTAGTTAGCAATCAACCGTATACCTACAAAATAACAAGAATAATCATTTAGCAGACCTTATTTAGATTCGTTATCTGATCTTAAATACCTAGCAAGTTTGCCTAACATTGGTAATATTTAGGTGCTAACTACCTATTTTAGGTCACCTACTATTTATTTGTAACAAATGTATGTCCATGAATAAAACTATAAAACCCCAATAATGACCTTGCTACTTCCTTCAATGTCACAACCACAACTACCCAATCTTACTCCTAATAGAAAATTAGAAAGAAAGGTGAACCATTACAGCAAAAACTATTATTGGGAACAGCATATAAATGAAAGCTGTCGGCCCTGATTGGTCACAATCAATCCAGGGGGAGGCCGGGCAAAAAATTAATGATGGGAAATCGGGGAGATAAGGAAAAGTGATCAGTCTCGGGCTCGGGGAGGCACGGGTAATATTGATACTAAATTCAGTGGATAAGCGAGGCAGTTACTGACTTTTGTGGATTTTTTAGGAGTGGCTTTAGATTTTTTTTTGATAGATGGGAAAGTAGGTTGTTGAATAGGCAGACGATACGATAAGCAGTAGGTATGCGTCAAACGTGGAAGAACTACAGTGATTCTTAAAAAAAGGAGTTTACTGGTTTTTTATGAGTTGACAACGCGCATGTGACATCCCTGGAGTTGTAGGTGTCCATATTGTTTAAAATACGTTAAACATAATCAGAAAACCACTGTTAATGGTATTTATTCAATCCGCCTCAAAATCGAAATGACAAATAAGGGCATAACGATTATCTATCATAGTTCCTGATGGTGCTTTTTACTATTAAGAGTGTCCTACAATGCGTACGTATTTAATTAAAATTGGCGCAAAAACCGATGTAAATGACAAGTAATTGTAAGTCTCATGTGCTTATTATCTATCATTAGGTACTTCAACATGTTGCATACATTGAATGTAGTGTCCCTAAAAAAATTTAGCAACTGCAATATAGAATTAGTAAGGTTTACAGGCACCGGAGCATATGTTTGTTTATCACTCTCTCAGCAGACGGACATCCGGTGTGTCCCCTCGGCGGCGCATCCGGCGTTTCCGCCCGTGACGTCACAATTAATCTTGCGCCCATCTTCCGGTTGTGGTTTTTTTCACTTGGCTTACCACTATATAGCTACTTCAAACTTAAAATTACTTAATATATAGATAGTTACACAATTATGAACACAAATTATTTATAATTTACTATACTTTGATTAATGCTTAAGTGAAATGAATAAAACGTGAATCAACATATTTTTTATAAAAATATAAATGGCTCATTCGTATTTGTAATTGTGTATTAGTATGGTGGCGCCATATCTCGCCTGCAGTGATACCCTACAAATGATATTAAGAAGGGGAAACGTACCTTAAACGTTTAAGGCTGCGTTTTACCAAATTTTTATTCCGAGAATAAAGCTTACTTACTCAGATTTTGACATTAGTATCCAAGAGTAAGCGTTACTCTTGGTTGAAAAGTTTGGTCAAATCCAGCCTAAATATAAAGGATTTGTATATTTTGTATTTGTTTATTTGTATATTCCTTAAAATCAACACTTACAGTCTAGAGCTACACGTGTTAACTATATACAGGACAGAAACAGGAGTAAAAGCATATATACGAGTATATACATGTTACATATATTATTATGATGACTAACATAGTAAGTAAACAAAGCTATATTTGAATGGAGCTTCGAGCAGAGTCGGAGCTGCATACCGAACACTGGGGCCTCATGCAGTGGGATTAGAGCCAACAATGAAGGGTTAGAACTATTGCCGCGTATTAACCGAAGGAAGTATCTAATTAGGAACATATTTCGTCTAACCTCAAGAGAGGTATAGTTCACCATTCCTAGTATGTATGTAGTAGGGTACAAATGAGGGTAGTACCCGTATAGTTTTTGAAAGAGGAAGCGAATAAATGTTTTTTGTACCCTCTCCAGCATCAAAGTATACTGTTGTTCATGTGGACTCCAAATTATTGCGTTACATTCGAGGCGGCTTCGGACATATAAATTAAATAGTAAGCTAAGGGTGAATTGCGAATTAAAAAGTTTGCATTGGCGGATTACAAAGCCTAAGCATTTTCTTGCAGCATTGCAGGTGGCAACTATATGGCCATTAAAGGTGAGGTGCGGGTCAAACCTAGTGCCGAGATCTCGAGCAGTTTTGACTTGTTGTAGGGGCTTATTGTCAATCAGGTAGTCATACTTTAGATGCTGGTAAGCACGGGTGAATGACATGACGGAGCATTTGTCTTCATTGAGACTTAATTTATTGTTTGTACTCCAGGCAGAAACGCTGTCAATGTCTTGCTGGAGCTTTACACAGTCGAAGAGAGTACTGATCGGTTTGAGTAATTTAAGATCATCAGCAAACATTAGACACGTTGAATGCTGTATGGATGTTGGCAGATCATTAATTAGGATTAGAAATAGCAGAGGACCTAGGTTGCTACCTTGTCCTATTCCTGAAAGTACTGGGTAAGGTACAGATTGAGAATATCCGTACTGTACAAACTGATGTCTACCAGATAAGTAGCTTGCCATGAACGTTAGCAGTGAGTAAGAAAACCCTGCTGCAGATAATTTAGAAAGTAAAATGTCATTATCGACTCTGTCAAAAGCTTTTCGGTTGTCAAAGTAGGCGATGTCGATTTGTTTTTTGTCGTCTAGATTATTGGCTATTACAGTTGTGGCATTAATAAGATTTGACGATGTTGATCGTTTTGGTAAGAAGCCATGCTGTTCATCACAAAACCATCCGTTGAGCTGCTGGCGGATGTGAGAGTATAAAATGCTTTCAAAGATTTTCCCGAATACTGACAAGATTGCTATTGGTCTGTAGTTATGAAAGTCAGATTTAGAGCCAGATTTAAGTATGGGTATTACTTTAGTCGTTTTCCAGAGAAGGGGGTATGTTTTGGATTTTAAAGACATATTAAGAATGAACTGGAGGGGCTTGACAAATACTTCACGACAGTCTTTTATTATAAATTGGGGAATCCCATCGGGACCTTGGGTGTGCTTGGGTGTTAAGCTACTGATAGCTTTCCTTACATCACTTTCGTTGATAAAGTCAACAGTAACAAGACGATGGGTTTCTTGAACACCCAAGGTAGTAGTAGAAGAGTAGGCGACTGACGGGTCCAAGGAGGGAGGTGTCGGTAGATAAACATGTTTAAAAAAGTTTGCAAATGAATCCGCGACTTCTTGCGAAGACATGTCCATTGCATATATAGGTGCTTAAGAAAATTTGGCCCTGTCTCCCGTGACCGGGTGGCCTAGTGATTAGAACGTCTGTTGCGAATGCAGGATGATGCAGTTTCGAACTCTGCCTTGGGGGCTTGGTCACTTTTTCTTTGGTTTATGAAATATATTTCAGTTTTTAATATTAGGTAGTTAGTTCGTTAAACATGAAGTGGTTCACTCCGAAAGTGACTTCTATATCTCGGCAACTCCGATTTGTCTCGATATGCGAACTTAAACAATATTTTTACATCTTTATCCACCTGTCAAATTTCAGAACGACCCGATCAACGATACTAGAGTTATCGTTGAATAAACATACAAAACTTGTAATTGTAACCGTTAACTTGGAGAGCTCGTTTAATAACATATTTACACAGATTCCCAGCCGATGAAGAACCTTAAATTGATTAAGCAGCCCCTTTTTTGCTGGAATTTTCTCTACCATTCTCGTCTCCAGTAATGCATGAGTTTCAGGCTCTTATTTCAAGCCAAGTAGCAAATAACATTAGGTAAATATGTAACATTTTTATAGATACCTTCCTTTTTTTAAACTCTACGAAACTATACAGTACCTATAGTATGTATGTCATTAATAGGGTTCAATTTATGGCATTTTTCCCAAAAAATTTGGGTTCGAATTAAGCCATCCATTTGGAAATCGTATCGAAAAGTGTTATTTTTGACGATGTTCAGACAGCAGACACAGGCGTCTAATTCCTAGCACCCCTCTTTTCGCATCAAAAGGCAATGGAAGTCCCCCGTCTCTTAGACAACTGTTTGATATCCGGAAATAGAATCATGACCAACTTTAAAACTTGACACGGGCTTGACGATAATTAATCATTTAAACTTTATGGAATAATATCATCAAAAAACAAATATTGATGAAAGGTTTCGTTCCTGTCTAAACAGAACCAATTCAAGCAAAATTGAAATTACCACCTAGGCAGTAGTAGTGGTAGGTATGTGGAAATATCAAAATACTGTCTTATAGACTTAATACAAGAACCAAATTACAAAAAGCTTGCAATAGTAGTTAAACTATGTGCTTAAAAGTTTGAAGTGTCGCCATTTTTCACTGAGAATGCAAGTTAAATAGAATGATCCCATAAGTTTTATCGTAAGTTGCTTTTAAATCTTACCAAATTCAGTTACCTCTATTTATAAAATATAATATATATTACGTACTAAAAAACTGGCCTAGAGCATGTCGGGCCATGCTCAGTGTAGGGTTCCGTAGTTTACCGTCCGTCACAATAGGCGAACTTAAAACGAGTTTTTAATAGACACCATACTCATAATCATAAAAAAGGAATATCTTTGAAACTCTTGCGACTTTTATGCCCTTTTAACCGAGAAGATATGTTTTTTTTTGCAAAAAAAAAAATGGCTCGACCAAGTTCAGAATTATTTTCCATGAAAGTCTTCTTATAGAGATTTTCATGAATATCTTCATATTTTTTGGACTTGCGGTGCAAAAATTAGAGCGGGTTCCTAGTTGACTTACAAAACTAAACAAAAAGCTACCGTTAGCTCTATTTCTGTCCATTCGCAATATATTTACGAATTGCAATTCTAACTCCAAAACTTCCATTCGTCATAATTATCGTCCGACTGGCTGCTCTCGTATCAACTGCAACTCTACTTTAAAATTACAAACAGTCCCAGAAGTTTTACAAAACTCATCCTTGTTCTGCGTGGGGTTACGGGGATATAGAACTGTCGTAGCTTGAAGAGACTCGATGAGGATAAACTAGTAAAATTTGACAGAACCTATGTAATCTGTTGGCTTATACTTTTATAATATGTATAATGTATACAAGAAAAATACCTAATTATTTTTTTGTTAGGCATAAGGTCTTGGCAGAGCTGTCGTGATCACCCGTGTGGTTTAGTGGTGGCAGGGTGCACAATTCTCTTCCAATTCCCTCCGATCTGAGCTTTGTGAACACAATAATTAAGCGGGGCACTTGTTTGACATTAATTTGGCTTTAACACGTCCATCGAAAAATACGTTGCTGACATACATTGATCGTCAAAAATTACGTTTCATTGGTAAAAAAGAACAACAACTCAACTATAACCACAAGTTAGTTTTTCGCTAGCATATCTTCCCCGTTCAAATGTTCATAGGTATTGCAGGTTATTGGTCTGAAAGCGAAGTCAATCGGCCGCACAGCGGGACAGCCGTTAAGTACTGGCAAACACGATCAAAGCCAGCGACCACGGAATTTTCTCTTTCATCGCCGTCCAATTTCGTAACGTTTTCATTTGTATTTAGGTAATTTAATTACAGAGACGAATTTATTTCGATTTATTATTAAACATCCTAAAATAAATCATTCTATCATATATTTTTATTTGTATTAAGGGAAAAATAAAACTATATAGTATTTTATAAAACATATACCTAATTATATTTCAATAGATGGCACGTCCCTACTACAGAAGACCTTTCGTGTTTCGACTCTTATCCATATACGAGTACCTACTCGTATCTATCTAGTGGAACCTCTGTGCGTACCATGAGTTGCATTCGATTGCGACTGCGGCATTCGAAAGTATGTCCGTCTCGCTCCTACCACTACTCTGACAGGAGTAGTGGTACGCACACTCGATAGCACGAACCTCAAGGGATACGCTAAAAAGTTCGTGTTATGGAGTTATCGACTTATAGAGGTTTCAACTTACAGAGGTTTTTATAGGTGTTTGTTCGTCTTAAGAGGTTTCCAGTTAAAGAGGTAAAACCAATAGTAGTAGGGATTCGCCGGTTCTGCCGGGTTTTTTTTGGGTGTGTCTATGTACTGACCCGCCCAAAAACATGGCCACCAAAACTAAAAAAATAATAAAAAAAAAAAAACAATAGCCCCCCACTTAGAGCGTTTGGGCGGGGTCCTGAGAGTGTAAGATGGCGTCTTCAGGCTTTTATATGCTGGTCTACTGGTGTATGATTTACTATGGTGTTTAATCAATTGTTCATCATTCCTTATAAATAAATAAAAAAATTAAAACCTATTGTATATTGTCTGATGTATGATCAATTTTCTAAGAAACTATAAAAAGTGCGGGATTTACCGCGCATTATCTTATATATCAACAGAAGCTACAAGTTTTAACAGGTTTATTGTGGAATGTAAATCGAAACGTTTTATTCAGTTTCCAAACCTTTGTTAAAATATATGAACACCTGAATGGAACCTGTTAAAACCAGTTTTCTAAGAAAGCACAAAGGATGGCACAAAAGTATATTGTTAATTATTTCGCTATTCATCTAAGTTATCCTTCTCAGATATACGTTGTGATGTAACAAAGAACTTGTTAAGTTTGAGTGCTCTTACGTGGTTTGAAAAGGTTTTATTCTTAGTTTCTTGGAAGTAGTCAATCCTTTGTTACAATAATATTATCCGCACAGTCCAAGATCCTGTTAAAACCAGTCGTGATGGGGAGCAACGGTATATTTTTTATATGGTTGGTATTCCTATAAAAGCGTCCTCTCAGTAGCTTCACTTAAATAGTCCCTTAGTGTCAGCCATCAAGTGTGGAGTACCAATATACTACCGAGTGAAGTTTCCATTCAGATAATTTCAGTGTATAAGTCAAGTGTTGTGATCATACCGGCTGCATAATGGATGTAAGTATGTAAATTAAGTAATTATTAAGTAATTTTTTGTTATGAAGTGTGTAGGTACCTATATTTTTAGTTTGATTTGTTTTTTTTAATTAGTGTACCTTTAGTAGATTGTAATTTAATTTGTATTGTATGACATTGTTTGTATTTATGTTATTGTGAATGATGTTATATTGTAATGAAGTATTATTTGATCAATTAAGTAATTATATTCAAGTAATTATTACTTTTACCCAAGTCTTCTTACAAATCTTTTTACAATTTTAATTGTTATTATTTTGATAGTTGTGAAATTAATTGATATATTGTTTCAGTTCTCTGAAAATACTTTCAAAAATTATTACTACCCCGAAAATCAAGAAGCATCCTCCGATGAAGAGGGCACGGTGGGGTTAAAAATAAAACAGGCGATTGCAAAGAAAAGACATGCAAACAGCATCGAGGGTTTTTTTGAGAGACCCAAGAAGAAAACCAAAGCAGCTAAAAGATCTTCGAATGTGTCCCAGAGTGCTACGGATGGGGTAGCATATTTATCATCGGGACAAGACGACGGTGCGTACGCTTCACATCTCATCAAGATCGAAGTGTATGACCTGGACAAAATACGAAACGTTGCACCTGCCGACCACTGGAAGCATTGTGATGTGCGGCTTAAATATTACACGCCTAATGAGGACGATTCCCATCTTAAAAGTGCCCGAGATGTGATTTTTAATATAACTAGTGAATTAGCTTCTAAGGACAATTGTGTTAAATACTTTATAGACACTGATAAGAAAAAGTAATCAAATAATTGTAATTTAGGTTTAACTATTAAATAATGTATTGTATTATATCCTGTTTGTATTTTATGTACACCTTTTTAATGTACGATTTTAAATAGCTATGTATACACTACTTTTTTGTACTTTCAATATTATATCCAATTTTAACCTGCTGTAATTAAACATTTAAGTAAGTCTTAACTATGGAATCATTTAATTTTTTGATCTTAACTATAGAACAATTGTAAGTAGTTGAGAAAAGGTAATTGTAATTGCTAATCCCCACTTTGTTTTAAATATCTCATATCTATATTCAAGTATTTAAACGAGGGAAATCAATGAGGGCTACTACATTTCGCAATGGATTCTTTAAGCTATGATGTCTACGATCCTGAACTTATCAGACTTTGTGAAGAAGTAGAAGAGAATGAAGACCTATGTGAGGCTGCCCGACTTGTTAGCCAATTTCACCGAGACGCGTAAGTAATTTTTCAAAATAAAATATTCCTGTCTTTGCATGTCAAAAACCCGTAACCAGTTGAAACACGTTTAAAAGCCCTTAACCAACCGACCTCCTTAACAAAAGGGTGGGGTTTTATGTTGTTGTGACTCGATCGTATTGTTCAGGTAAACGAAAGGCGGGGAGGTTTACTTATATAAACAGGATGTTATTGAGCTGTAATCATTCAGTATTTGTGTGTCGATTGTGCTTGTGTTGTCTTGTGATACGTATTTAAATCATAGTGTTCACTTTCTATCATATTGGGCTCACTTTACCTCGTGATAAGATTGAGGATTTAAGCAAAGAATTTATTTTAGCTTATTTCCATAGAAACATAAGAATATGGTACATATCAAATAAATTACCTATCTCATTATTAGAAGATTCTGATATCACGCCCTATTTCACTCCATGTGACGGTCATATCAAAGATTCCGAAAGGAATACCCCATCATCAGATGTGATTGATGGAGTATTAATGATGCAGGCATATTGTCAGCGGTGTCGAAAAGATTTAAGTTAGTATATCAACCAACCGATAAATGATTTATATTGTATTTACGTATTAGCTTATATGGTCTTAATTAACACATGCATTTTTTTTTAGATCTTCTCAAATCGGACGTGGAATGAAACGACGTGCTATTGACGTGAACGAGTCAGCGAGAAAAAAACATTCATCCACCAGCTATGCTGATCATCCATCAACTGACTATGCTGATCATCCATTGACTGACTATGCTGATCATCCATCAAGTGATTATGCTGATTCTCCGTCAACTGACTATGCTGATCGTCCATCCACTGACTGTGCTGATTGTCCATCAACCAATTGTGCTGAATCATTAAAAACTCAACCACCTGATAATGATGTAAGTACAAAAAATAATGGTAAAATTGAATGTTCTGTATGTCACGTCTTTGTATCAAAGAGATATTTAACAAGTCATTTAAATAGCAAGATCCATAAAGACAACGTTCCGCAAAAATCTGACAGTGAATTAATTAACGTTCAACTTATTGAAAATGCATTCAGAAATAGAATTGCTACTTACAGAATATTATCTAAAGAAAATGATTACCATTCCTTTGAAAGACCTGAAGCATTTATAGAAAATAATAAAGATATCATATTCACATTATTAGATCGCTCACTTTCAAATCACAGTGCCTTAAAAGTTAATTTTATTTTAAACGCATTGTTTACTCAAGAAACCAAACAGTTAAACAACACATTTGATTTTCAATTAAGCAACAATATTGTTAGCGTTAGCAGTAATAAAAATGATATTTTATCTAGTGTTTTAAATGAAATTAATAATAGATTAACGAACTTTGAAAAAAAAGATAGTGGATGGAGTTTGGTGAAGGTAAATCATTTAGACATCAATGTGAACAAATATAGCCCATTACGTGGCTCCTCATATATCGATTTGCCACGTGATATTAAACTTAAAAAAGCGGTAATTAACGTTCAAAATAATGATTATGAATGTTTTCGCTGGGCAGTTTTGTCAGGACTATATCCACCACTAGAGAGTAATCGTGCATATACTGTCAGTGCGTACAAAGCACATAAAGATAAATTAAACTTTAGAAATCTCCCTTTTCCTATGAAATTAACAGATATCCATAAATTTGAGAAATTGAATAATATAAGTATAAACGTCTTTGGATTAGAATACAATTCTCAGAGTAAATCAAATGTTGTTGTAGGACCATTACATTTTACAAAATGTAAAAAGGTCAAGCATTTCAACTTGTTGTATGTAAACGAAGGTAGTAAAAGCCATTACTGTCTCATTAAAAATATATCTAGGTTAGTATCCGCTCAGTTGACTCGCCATCAACACACTGCTCACATATGTGATGGTTGCTTGACAAGTCTTACATCACGTGATAATTTAATAAACCACCAAAAAAAGCGACTGTTTCCATGTTTGCACGAATTTGCCTTTAGGAAATAAAAAAACGAAGAATTGGTTTAATGAAATAGTTGCTGCTAATGAAATTACTTTCAATAATTATGAACGTCAATTGCGACATCCATTTGTAATATACTGTGACTTTGAAGCGTTTTTAAACCCAATTCATTCATGTTCTAACGAAACATCTCCATCTCCTGACAAACCTTCAACTATTAATGTGCAAAAACATGAAGTTTATAGTTTTGGGTATTATATTAAATGTTCATTTGATGATCAGTTATCAATCTATCGAACTTATAAAGGTGAAAACTGCTCAAAAACATTCATGGAGTTCGTTAAAAAAGATTTACAGAACATTTGCAAAAACAATACATTTGCGAAATCACCTTTACCCTTAACGCTTGCAAACGAAACGAACTTTTCACAGAGTACGAGTTGTTATATCTGTAATCGAGCTTTTAATGGTGATAAAGTAATATCACACAATTGGTATACTGGTGCTTACGAAGGGGTTGCACACCAACTCTGTCGCGATAAATACAGATCCCCAAATTGTGTTCCTGTATTTTTCCACAACTTAAGCAATTATGACAGTCACTTTATCGTACATGGGCTTGGTTTTGAGGATGGTGACATAGAACTTATCCCAGAGAACAAAGAGAAGTACATATCTTTCACAAAAGTTCTACATGTCAATAATCGAATCATGAAGTTAAGGTTTGTTGATTCTCTGAAATATATGTGTAGTAGCCTTGACAAATTAGCTAAAAATCTATTACCTGAACAGTTTCATGATCTAAAATTAATTTTCCCAAATGAAGAAGATTTTCAACGCTTAATACGTAAGGGTGTTTATCCGTACACATCGACATCGTATGACATCGTTTAGTTCTTTGACATTAACATCCCTTCCCTCTCAGGATAAATTCTACAGCTCTTTGACTAACAGTCACATTTCAGAAGACGATTACAAACATGCCGTTGATGTATGGAATCATTTCAAATGTCAAAATATGGGTGACTATTCAGATTTGTATTTAAAAACAGACGTTTTATTACTAACAGATGTATTCGAAAATTTTCGAAACGTCTGTCTTAAAACATACGGTTTGGATCCTGCTCATTATTATACTGCTCCAGGATTGAGTTGGGATGCAATGTTAAATGTTACGAAAATTAAACTGGAACTTTTAACCGATATCGATAAGATTACTTTCATTGCAAATAATATTCGAGGAGGTATATCTCAATGCAGCAACAGACATGCAAAAGCTAATAATAAATTCATGTCTGACTATGATCCAAACATTCCTTCTTCCTTTCTGATGTATTTAGATGCCAATAACCTTTATGGTTGGGCCATGTCTCAATGTCTTCCAACCGGTGAATTTGAATGGGTAGATGTAAATACGGATTTTAATATTTCAGACGATGCCGATCATGGTCTCATTTTAGAAGTTGATTTAGAATATCCTCACGAATTGCATAATTCTCATTCCGATTTCCCATTTTGTCCAGAAAATGTTTGCTTAGGCAACACAAAAGAAAATAAATTGATACCCAATCTAAATAAAAAAACAAACTATGTGATACATTACAGGAATCTTAAACAGTGTTTAGGAAATGGTTTACAATTGACTAAAATTCACAGAATTTTGAAATTCAAACAATCTCCATGGTTGAAAAAATATATAGATTTAAACACTTGCATGCGTTCACAAGCAACTTCAGAATTCGATAAAGATTTTTACAAACTTATGAATAATTCAGTATTTGGTAAAACCATGGAGAATGTTTTAAAACGGGTTGAAGTAAAGTTATTAAATCATTGGGAAAATCGTGGTAAATCTCAAGGAGCGCAATCATTAATAGCTAAACCAGAATTCCATAGTTTATCAATATTTTCAGAGAATTTAGTAGCTGTGCAACTGAAAAAAACCAAGGTTTTATATAACAAACCTATTTACCTTGGTTTTTGTATTTTAGATATATCTAAAACATTGATGTATCAATTTCATTACGATTATATGAAAACAAAGTATCAGAAAAACCTAAAACTTCTTTACACAGATACTGATAGCTTAGTTTATCAAATTTTTACGGAAAACTATTATAGAGACATAAAATCTGATGTTAATTTGTATTTTGATACCTCCGACTATCCTCTTAACAATAAATATGGATTACCGTTGATGAATAAAAAGCGATTAGGTTTTTTCAAAGATGAAAATAATGGTAGAATTTTCAAAGAATTTGTAGGTCTGCGATCTAAAATGTATACTATGGATGTTGAAAAAAAACCTGATAAAAATCACGGAGTAACGTCAAAAGCTAAAGGTGTAAATAAATGTGTCACCGAAAATTTTACGGTTAATGATTACAAAAACTGTTTATTTAACAAAAAAGAACAATATGCACAGATGCAAAGATTTAAATCTATTAAACACATTATTTTTACACAAAAAATTAATAAAATATCATTATCACATAATGATACAAAACGCTACCTACTAGAAAACTCTACCGATACTCTTGCGTGGGTTGCGTTGCATTATAAAATATCACAGTAATTGTTGATAAATTGTAACCTCGTAATGTATAAGCACAGAACACTCGAATCAATCATTATTTATTGTACATTGCATGGTTTAATTATTAAAAGGAATATGAAATTGTTTATAATTTTAGTATATTATGCTTAATTATAAGTTTATTTTTAGAATATTACTTGTAAATATATTAACATTGTAAAAAAATTACAACAATTAAATGTGTAAATGTTAATCCTGGTGGTGGTAAAAAAAGTTATCCTAAGTTAATATAAAAATTAAATAGATAAGTGTACAAAAAAAAGTTTTTTTATTTTACTATCATTCCTTTTTCTTTGTTTATGTTTCACTCACTTAAAGAGTAACGGCTTTCTTGAATAACACCATTTGATGTTCAGCCGTTTCCAAATCAACACGCATATTTAATAATGATTCACTTTTGTCATCCTTTCACTGCCATTGTCGCAGGTCCGAGTGGGTGTGGTAAAACTCAATTTGTCACTGATTTTTTAAGTAATTCTAAAGAGATATGTAATGTTGAGTATGACGAAATTATTTGGTGTTATGATGAAATGCAACCTCTCTACAATTTGGAAAATGTAAATTATAATCAAGGAATACCAGATTTTTCAATGTTTGATGGAAAGAAACCTAAACTTCTTATTATAGATTATTTGATGAGAGAATCGGATGGTCGAATCGTTGATATTTTCACAAAAGGTAGTCATCATAGAAACTTAAGTGTATTTTATATTACACAAAATATATTTCATCAGGGAAGAGGTCAACGAGATATATCATTGAATACAAGCTATATAATATTTTTTAAGAATCCCAGGGATAAAACTCAGATACGCTACCTATCACGACAAGCTACCCAGAAAACTCGAAATTCGTTGATGAAGCCTACAAAGATGCTACCAAAGACGCTCATGGGTATCTCATGATTGATCTTAAACAAAATACAAATGACATGTGTCGTTTTAAAACAAAAATATTTCCGTTTGATGGTCACTGCACAGTGTATGTACCCAAAAAGGGGTTTAAATATGATAAACATCAACATATTTTAGTCAGTTCTACATAATGCATGCAAGAGTTAACACATATAAACATTTACTTGAAGCTTTACAATTGCTTAAACCAAAATATCGTACTGCATTACTAAAATCTTGTGACGATGACGAAATAAACATTATTTGCGAATGTATTTATAATGTGCTTAATGGTAAGATTCCATTAGAAAAAAAAGAAAAGTCGAAATTAAAAAAATATAAAGACACATTACGAAACTTAGTTTCTAAAGGAAAACATAAAAAAAGAAAAACTATTAAATAATATTTAAAACGGGTCACTCACGTAATTTAGTCGATTTTCGCTCGACATGTTTCGTTCTTTACGAAGAACGTCATCAGGAGCGCCAGTACCAGAGCAGATAGGGCATTAGCCCGCAGTGTACGACTTGCCTCTGTCGCGAGTGGGCGCTCCTGATGACGTTCTTCGTAAAGAACGAAACATGTCGAGCGAAAATCGACTAAATTACGTGAGTGACCCGTTTTAAATATTATTTAATACGTTCGAGTCTCACGAGAGTTTTATAGTTAAAATAAGAAAAACTGTTATAATTCAAAAGGGAGGTGGATTTTTACCTATTATTTTAGGCGCAGTTTTAAGTGCATTGGTGAACTCGTTATCATAACAAAATGGAAAACACAAAAAAAATGTTATTAGTTGAATCAGATTTTATTGAAAGATTAAAACGCAATGAAAGTTCACCTGAAAATTCATCATCTAGACTAGATGGAGAGATGCAAAAAATCCTTAAAAGTAAAATGAATGATCGTGAAAAGTGGACGTTATATTCACAAGTATTGCAACGATTTCTACATTTTACTGAAACAGATCGAAAACCGTTTAAGATACCTATTGTAATGGAAGGGATTAATCAATTCAACAATGAAAGTAATGATATTATAAAGTCCGAAGTTAACAAAAAAGAGGAGAATAAAAATAATGATTCAGTTACAAGTGATATAACTGAAACAGCTACACCATCATCGTTTAATACTCCGCCCGGGGAAATAAATCAAGAACCAATGCCAATTACACCTTCAAAAATATTAGGAATATTACCTAAATCATACGAAAAAAAAACTCGGACTTTGTTAGATTTCATTGTTCTAAGTAAACCGAAAATATGGTGGAAACCGACTGGAGAAGTGGTTATAAACAACCGGACCATTCAAAATAGTAATATTATTGATTTGGTAAGCGATACGGTTAGATGTCTTAAACGTCCTAAACCAATTGGATGGGAAGTATTCGCTGCACTTTTAAAAGATATAAAAGTTCCTAGGTCATGCATAGGCAATCCTACAAATTTGGCATTTATTGATGGCACTCCTTTAATCGACCGCTTTGTACCATCCACATCCGAAAACACGAGAGCCTCATCAGTTCAAGAGAATACCACGTCGACCCCTCTTACTACACGGTCACATAAGCGTTCAGGAAAGAAAATAGAGTGGGAAAAATGGACCCCCTATTAGATATTAATAGAATCTACTACGATGTATCTAATCCAGCTGGATATAGCAGTTTGGATAATTTATCAAGGGCAATGAAAGGTCAAATGAAAAAAGAGGAAGTGAAAAACTGGCTACAATCTCAAGATACGTATACATTACACAAACCTGTTCATAGGCGATTTACTAGAAATAAATACATCTTGTCTAACTTTAATGAACTTTGGCAAGCTGATTTAAGTGATATGAGTACTTATACTCAATATAATGATGGATACAAATATATTCTTTGTGTTATTGATGTGTTCAGTAAATACGCTTTCGCAAGAGCCATGAAGAAGAAGGATTCAACAACGGTTAAACAATGTTTTGAAAGCATATTTACTGAAGCCAACTCTGTTCCGCTTCACATACAATCCGATAAAGGCACAGAATTTGTTTCCAAGGTAGTTCGAGATTACTTTAAGAACAAAAATATAAATTACTATACTACCAATAACCCCGACATTAAAGCAAGTATAGTGGAAAGGTTTCAAAGAACTCTTAAAATGAAAATGTGGCGCTACTTCACTCATAATAATACATATAATTTCACTAATATTCTACAAGATCTTCTTAATTCTTATAACCACAGTTATCATTCTAGCATTAAAATGCGTCCAGTTGATGTTAACTCTAATAATATTATGACTGTTTGGAGTAATTTATATGATCGCCAAAAAGATAGACAAGTTTCATTAGAAAATACGCAATTCAATGTAGGTGATCATGTTAGAATCACTAAATATAAACATGTATTTCAAAAAGGTTATGAAAGTAATTGGAGTGAAGAAATATTTATTATTAATTCGATTATAAAGAGATCACCGCGGTTTGTCTATACTTTAAAGGATTTGGAAGGTGAACCAATCATTGGTACATTTTATACTAAAGAATTACAAAAAGTAACATACCTCCCCACCAAAGAGTATAAAATAGATAAAATAATACGCTCACGTCGAGTTGCTGGCAGAAAGGAAATACTAGTGAAGTGGCAAGGTTATCCCAATAAATTTAATTCTTGGTTACCAGAATCAGATTTAAAGAAAATATGAGCGAAAATAGTTTTTATTTAACATTGTTGAGTAACAGCTCATCAAATTACTACACGGATAATACGACTGCAAATTTCTTAACTAAATTACCTAGGACCATTAAATTGGATGGAGAATGGGTAGTTGGGTTGGTAGAATTTCAATACCCCTGTTCCATGTATAATGTTCAAGAACATGAAAATATAATTTATATAAAGAAAAAGGTGTTACTTCCCAACGAAGACTTCAAAAATAGTAGATATTAAAACTCATATACCAGCTACTACTTATGATAATATAGAACATTTAATTCAAGCGTTTAATGAAAACCCTCAATTAAAAAATAGTGTGTTATTTCGGCATGATAAATTAACAAAAATGGTTGGGGTATCAACACCAAATAAAGAAATAACTTCTATCATAACATCTCCGATACTAAGCCTTCAGCTGGGTTTCAAACCAAGAACAAATTTAAAACAAATTTCACTAGGAAAAAACCCTGCAAATTTATATTTAGGTTTACCTTCTCAAGTATTTGTTTATACTGACATAATTCATCCACAAATAGTTGGTGATGTTATTACTTCATTGCTCAGGATTATACCATTATGGTGCCGCATCGGACACCGCACATAACACGCTAGAGGCATGCCCAGCGTGGGGGCCGGAGCGTGACGACCTAATTGCGACAGTAGGACAGGACTTGTCGTTACCGGCCGTGGTTAAGGCCATGGTAGAAGACGAGAAGTCCTGGGAAGCAGCTAAAACCTTCTGCGAATATGTCATGCTGCAGAAGGAGCAAGCGGAATGGGCCAGGGAGGTCGAACCAATGGCCGACCAACGGCGCCGCAGACGCACCGGGCGCAGGCGAGTCGCCAACGACCGCCGCCTGCCCCCGTAAGGGAACTTGGGATGACAGGCACGGGGACGTCTGTCATCCAAACACCTCCAAGTCCCGGCGAGGGTGGCCATTATATATGGCAAACGGCGATAGAGGACAACATGGGCTTCCGGAGGTGGTCCGGCTAACGGACAAGTGCTGGTGGTGCTGTAGAAGTTAAGCGCAAGCGTTCCTGCAGCCCACCGCTATAGCACACTGGCGGCAGACAGAGGGGTTTTTAGTGGGTATACCTGGGGTCTCATCAGCCTAACAGGGAGTCCCACATAACCGTTCCGGGTCCGTCCCCGCACCCGGACGGTATGCGTGACGCATTTTCCCCTCTCCAAAAAAAAAAAAAAAAAAGGATTATACCATTAGATCCAACTAAGTTCATCTATGGAGCTCATAAAACACACATATTCTCCCCCGCTCACTATGTACCAGTTTTACGAAGAGAGTTTGATACAATTGAAATAGATATAAGAACAACAACTGGTGCCAAGGTGCCATTTCAATTTGGATCTTCTTGTGTGAAGCTACACTTTCAACGAGTAAAATGATTTATAACAGATCGTCGGTTTCTTGTCCCTACCAACATTATTATTCACACCAAGCCGGTTCTGGAATAGGAATTGTTTATAAGGGAGTTCCATATCAACGAGGACATGGGATAGGTAGTTTTTTGGGTGGGCTATTTAGATCCGTGCTTCCTTTGCTATCTAGTGGTTTTAAAACCATTGGAAAAGAAACTCTGGGAGCAGGAGTTGGGTTGTTATCGGACATGGTAAATTCTCGCCCAATGGATAGTTCAATTAAATCACGGTTCAAGGAAGCAAGTGCTAACTTAAAAAGAAAGGCTGACGAAAAAATTGATTCTCTCATGTCAGGATCTGGGTATAAAATGTCGAATAAAAGGAGGGAACCGCTCATTTCCCTAAAAGCATCACGACGAAGAGGAGGTAACAAAAATAAAAACAATAAAAGTAACGATATATTTTCAAGTTAAAAATGTCATTTTTACACAGTCATTCGTGTGAATGTGTTAAATCAGAATTAGATTTATTTGCCCTTCCATCAACTCAAACAAGCATCGAGAGCGGACAATGGATTCATTACAAACCAATTTCATCTTTAAGTGATGATGGTCCCCTTGAATTTCAAGTACCTGGATCAGGAGATGACTACATTGACCTATCACACACAATGTTACACATTACTGCTAAAGTATTAAACCAAGATGGTACAAAAATGAAAGCAGATGCAGTAGTTGGACCTACCAATAACTGGTTACACTCCCTTTTCAACCAACTCGATGTATATTTGAATCAAAAACTCATATCTCCACCAAACAATACATATGCTTACCGTGCTTATATGGAAAATCTTCTCAACTATGGACCAGCAGCCAAAGAAACTCATCTTACTTGCGGATTGTGGTATGAGGATACTCCAAAGTACATGGATACCGTTGATGCCAACAATAAAGGATTTCATAAAAGACTAGAATTTATCAAAGAAAGTAAAGAAGTGGAAATGATTGGACATTTGCATGGGGATATATTTAATCAGGAGAAATTTTTGATCAATGGTGTTGAAATGCGTATTAAATTGGTACGGTCAAAAGAATCTTTTAATCTTATTTGTCATCAAGAAAAAAAATTCAAAGTACAAATAATGGATGCTAGTCTGATTGTAAGACGAACAAGAATCAACCCAAGCGTTTTATTAGCCCATCAAAAAGTATTGGCAACAACGACTGCGAAGTACCCCATTACGAGAGCAGAAGTTAAAGTTCTTACAATACCAACAGGGGTCCAGGGAAAAACATTGGATAATATATTTCTTGGGCAAATTCCTAAAAGATGTATTATTGGATTTGTATCAAATTCAGCTTTTAATGGTAATTTGGCTTTGAATCCATTTAATTTTCAACATTATAATATGAATTCATTTAGTTTGTTTGTTGATGGTCATGAAATTCCTTCTAAAACATTACAACCATCCTTTAGTTCTGGTATCATTGCAACAACATATCACACCTTATTTTCTGGAACTGGTATTCATTTTCACAACGAGGGTAATGCAATAAGCAGAACAGATTATGGGGGAGGTTATTCTTTGTTATGTTTTGATTTAACTCCTGATTTATCTGCCAGTTCAACTTCACACTGGAACCTTGTTAGACACGGAAGCGTTCGGATAGAAGTACGCTTTGATTCGGCTCTAACTAGCACAATTAATTGTGTTGTGTATGCAGAATTTGATAATATTATTGAAATAAACAAAAATCGTGATGTATCTGTAGATTACAACAGTTAATAATCATATAAATATATTGTTTTCCTTCAGTTTACTCTACTTTGTTGCAGTCACTGTTAGCAACATCATCGTAAAAGACACAATTTGTCTTTTACTATGGATACTGATGAAATTCAATTCTGTATGAAGAAATTAAACCCATTGTTTAATTTCAATGTTTTTGCTGCTAACAAAATTCCTATTTGGATTGATCTACCTGTATTTATTGTATGTAATTTGGATCCTGACTCAAAACCCGGCTCTCATTGGGTGGCCATGCACATTGATAATAACGGTGTGGGTGAATACTTTGATAGTTTTGGTAGAAAACCTACTGGTTATCATAGGTTATTTTTAAAAAGAAACACAAAGAGGTGGTTTTATAACTGTCAAAGCCTTCAAAACCATTTTACCTCCGTTTGTGGAGAATATTGTTTAGTTTATCTTTATTTTAAGATCCAAGGTAAAACTATGTATGACTTTATAAGTCAGTTTACAAATAATTCTTTATGTAATGATCTAGTATTAGGAACTATGTTTAAATCAATTTTTATGAATAAAAAATGCAAATAAGAAACGTTTATGTGTTTTATTTATAACAGTGTGGTTACAGCAGGTTAAAATTCGATATAATATTGAAAGTATAAAAAAGTAGTGTATACATAGCTATTTAAAATTGTACATTAAAAAGGTGTACATAAAATACAAACAGGATATAATACAATACATTATTTAATAGTTAAACCTTAATTACAATTAAAAGGTATTCTATAGTTAAGATCAAAAAATTAAATGATTCCATAGTTAAGACTTACTTAAATGTTTAATTACAGCAGGTTAAAATTGGATATAATATTGAAAGTACAAAAAAGTAGTGTATACATAGCTATTTAAAATCGTACATTAAAAAGGTGTACATAAAATACAAACAGGATATAATACAATACATTATTTAATAGTTAAACCTAAATTACAATTATTTGATTACTTTTTCTTATCAGTGTCTATAAAGTATTTAACACAATTGTCCTTAGAAGCTAATTCACTAGTTATATTAAAAATCACATCTCGGGCACTTTTAAGATGGGAATCGTCCTCATTAGGCGTGTAATATTTAAGCCGCACATCACAATGCTTCCAGTGGTCGGCAGGTGCAACGTTTCGTATTTTGTCCAGGTCATACACTTCGATCTTGATGAGATGTGAAGCGTACGCACCGTCGTCTTGTCCCGATGATAAATATGCTACCCCATCCGTAGCACTCTGGGACACATTCGAAGATCTTTTAGCTGCTTTGGTTTTCTTCTTGGGTCTCTCAAAAAAACCCTCGATGCTGTTTGCATGTCTTTTCTTTGCAATCGCCTGTTTTATTTTTAACCCCACCGTGCCCTCTTCATCGGAGGATGCTTCTTGATTTTCGGGGTAGTAATAATTTTTGAAAGTATTTTCAGAGAACTGAAACAATATATCAATTAATTTCACAACTATCAAAATAATAACAATTAAAATTGTAAAAAGATTTGTAAGAAGACTTGGGTAAAAGTAATAATTACTTGAATATAATTACTTAATTGATCAAATAATACTTCATTACAATATAACATCATTCACAATAACATAAATACAAACAATGTCATACAATACAAATTAAATTACAATCTACTAAAGGTACACTAATTAAAAAAAACAAATCAAACTAAAAATATAGGTACCTACACACTTCATAACAAAAAATTACTTAATAATTACTTAATTTACATACTTACATCCATTATGCAGCCGGTATGATCACAACACTTGACTTATACACTGAAATTATCTGAATGGAAACTTCACTCGGTAGTATATTGGTACTCCACACTTGATGGCTGACACTAAGGGACTATTTAAGTGAAGCTACTGAGAGGACGCTTTTATAGGAATACCAACCATATAAAAAATATACCGTTGCTCCCCATCACGACTGGTTTTAACAGGATCTTGGACTGTGCGGATAATATTATTGTAACAAAGGATTGACTACTTCCAAGAAACTAAGAATAAAACCTTTTCAAACCACGTAAGAGCACTCAAACTTAACAAGTTCTTTGTTACATCACAACGTATATCTGAGAAGGATAACTTAGATGAATAGCGAAATAATTAACAATATACTTTTGTGCCATCCTTTGTGCTTTCTTAGAAAACTGGTTTTAACAGGTTCCATTCAGGTGTTCATATATTTTAACAAAGGTTTGGAAACTGAATAAAACGTTTCGATTCACATTCCACAATAAACCTGTTAAAACTTGTAGCTTCTGTTGATATATAAGATAATGCGCGGTAAATCCCGCACTTTTTATAGTTTCTTAGAAAATTGATCATACATCAGACAATATACAATAGGTTTTAATTTTTTATTTTATTTATAAGGAATGATGAACAATTGATTAAACACCATAGTAAATCATACACTATTTACTTATTTCATTGTTCACTTTAAAATACAAAGTGAACGCTTTCTCAAATTCCATTTACTTACAAAGTTAATAATATACCTTATCCCGTTTTCATAAAGTAGGTTTAGGATAGGTGATTAAGTGTGGTATTATATGGTAGAAATATAAATGGCTGTCATAGTAAAATCACAGTAGTCATATGTTGTAATAGTACAGCAGGAATAGGTGTGTTTATGTATTGAAAGACGACGCAAAAAATCCATTGACGCGACGCTGGTCAGCGTGGGTCGGCTCGATCCAGGTAGGAAGGACAATAGGACCCTTTTCGAAGAACAATGGCGATGCGAGAAAGGGATTATGCTCGCCTTGTATTGTGTTAGTAGACCAGCATATAAAAGCCTGAAGACGCCATCTTACACTCTCAGGACCCCGCCCAAACGCTCTAAGTGGGGGGCTATTGTTTTTTTTTTTTTTTAGTTTTGGTGGCCATGTTTTTAGGCGGGTCAGTACATAGACACACCCAAAAAAAACCCGGCAGAACCGGCGAATCCCTACTACTACCAATCAAAACTTCGTGCTATAGAGCGGATATACAAACGCGGAAAGTACAGGCTTATAATTGTATTCTTGTTACAGAGGTTTATTAACTAAATAAATTCGAAATATAGATGTGACAAAACAATAGATCAGTTTTTTTTTTCGAGTTATAGAGGTCTAATTTCATTGTTTGAGTTACGGAGGTCAAATTTGTACTGAATACCCTTGATACGTTGGATACTTAACGAGGTTAAATATTTCGAGATATAGAGGTTTTCGGCTTTGAAGGGAAGGGAATAGCATTTTAATTCGTGCTAACGAGGGTTTCGTCTTATCGAGGTTCGAGTTAACGAGGTTCCACTGTATATATTAGGTACGTGCCAAAAAAATTACCAACTGAATTCCTGAACTGACGATAAAAGTAAAATAAATAGGTACCCAAACAACAACAAACAAAAGGGTACACGTCACTTTAAATTAAAACGCAAGTAATACTATTATCGAACAAGCCCCATTAAAAACCTAAACCCACAATAAACGAAGACCAAACAACCATTAGCCAATCTCTTCCAAGCCAGTGAACGAATGATAATGTTAATGAAATCACATGGCTTATCACCTGTCACTGTTATCGACCCTCGACAAGTGTTGACGTTTGGTAAAAGCTTGGGTAAAGACTACTTGGCTTTTTACTGTTATTGTTTACTCATTTATTTGATAAAGAAATTAGAGCTATTTGAGTCACTGAACAGTTAACTTAAACAATAAACGTAGGTAAGCATCTTGTTTTATAAACTGCCTATTTTTATAAGATTTCATAAATACAATCGAAATATTTAAATTCATGTATACTCGTATTTAAGTATCACTCAAACCTTTCTTCTCTCGGTCATCATTCAACCCTGTAATAATCAGTACTTTAAGGGACTAGAAATGTACGGAAATGTAGTCAATATACACAATAAATGTATAATTAAGTAGCTACTTATATCCGCAACGATTACCTACTTGCTTGTACTCCAATCAATAGCTTGACAATTGTTAAAGGAGTACCCAATACCCATAGTACATCTTTCACACAGGGTAGTTTGAGTGACGAACCTTTGTGTCTCAACTGCTATTGGATCTGCACTCCAAAGTCACTCTAGTTAGTCTAGCATAGAAATATTCAAGCGTATATAAGTCCGGCTTTCCTAGTGCTTAATTTCTAGGAACGTTGTGTAGAATGATAAAATTCTCTCACTCTCTTACCAACTCTAACACTTATTCGTAGTTTAATATTTATTTCCAGGTTCTTCCAGATATTTTCATGTTCGTCTCTGCATTTTGTAGTACTTCGCACATGAAGTTTTGCGATTTAGATGCGAGTATGTGAAAACAATGGGGAACTGCGCTTTCACGGCGTATTAAGTCCAATGAAACGAAACGTACCACTGAAGGAATAGGTATGTACTCGTACCGCGACTTACGGTAACTCAGGAAGTCAGCTCCGGATACGTAGCCATTATTTATGTGAACCATACCTACCAGAGGCTACAGCAAGATGATAAAGGACGACTCACATTAGGCCGGCCCGGCTCCCTGCCCGATGTGTCAATTTCTGTAGATGACGTCATATGAGAACAATGTTGTATACGGCCTGTATTTTTAATATAACCTCAAACCGTAACCGTAAAGTAGAGTTTTTAGTACTATGAACCGACATTGCAAGGTCACTATTGTTAATCTTAAAAACATTTTGATTTTTTTTTTGTGCAGCAATGTACACTTATTTGACAGCAGTTAAAAGTTATCACTTATGACATTTTGACGTCACGCCAGTAAGACAAAGTAGCGATACATTGGCACCTATGTGTCATCGGAACGACTTATTTCGAGCATCTACCTACCGATGTAACAAATGAGCCATGTGACCACATATTCAGGCATAAATTGAGAAACACTTTGTTGAAAAACTGTCTGTACCTACTCAGTAAACGAATACATGGAATGAAATTTTGATTTATCTATTTGATTATTTGATGATAAATAAATTGATAAATTTTGTATTGATGACTATGAGTATGAATTATTTTCTGGATTTCTGTCAACAAATGGACCCAGATAAGATTTTTTCATTACCGAGTCAGTAACAGGTTAATTAAGGTAGATACAATTAATTGGGATACTGTCAGAAAACCATGATAAAAACTGTCCCAAGTAAATTCATATATTTTTTTAAGTTTCTTGTCTCTACTTAATATTATGTCTCAACTATACTTGCAAACAATATTAACGTGTTACAGTTTATAGGTAATACCTCCATCCACTACATTAATCTAGTAACTGAACCCCCGGCATGCGCTGCAGTGCGAACACTGCGAACCTACACCTCATAACTCATCTCCACTTCCGTCTTGGTGATGACCACAACCGTCTCGCTTTGGCTCCACGAAAACACTCAAGTCAGAAAGAGCGAGCTGCGATTTTAATAAACCTGCACACGACGTCTGATAAGCCACGCTCTGATTTATATGGCTTAGACATATTCTGTTACGAGGCTTGAATTGTATGCTACGTTACCTACCCTGAGGAAGGCTTTCAAAATCAAACATGTAAAGGAAAATATAAATATGTATCTAGTGAAAAAAATTAACATTACACCTTGATGAATGTACCAAAATAATACTATTAGATGAAAAATTGGCACGTACTTGGGTACAGTAGAAACCTAAGGGGCCTATACCATGAAAATCGAACGATTGCGGATTTGTATCTCCATCTCTGTCGCACTTGCATATTGGTGTGACAAAGAGGTTTTCCCGTCAATGCCAATTTTCGATGTTCGAGTAACGTGAGTCCAAGAAAGGTGAGTAAATTAGGGTTAGACCTAGAGAGGTATTCAAAGCTATTCGACTTTTAGAGGTTTATTATTAGTCGGGTAAACAAGCACGTTAAGTATCTTGTGAAGTTAAACTACTTACATTTAAAACGAACACAAATCGGAATATGTAAAGCCTCGCAGAGAAAGAAATTCTTTGAAAGATTGCAACCTCCGTGGAAAAACATTTTGTTCCGAGTCGGTAAGCTATGCACATAATTCCCTATGTAAATTGTATAAAGTTCTCAATCCTTTGCCAACTATTTAGAGTCTAAGTTGTTGGAGATCACAAGTTTTCCCATATAAATGGTAATGAGGAGAATTTCGTTTTTATCGCGTGTTTTTTCAATCTTCCCGCACTGATTGTAGTCGGGAAGTTGGCTCGTTTAGATAGTCTGCACTCTGTGGGGAATGCGTTGGTCTTTCACTTTGCTGGCTTGAGTGGAAATTTAGAAGCGATTAAATAGACATGCACTATTAAGGGTGTCAATTTTCGTTTTTAATGTTCAGTTTTTGTTATAAGACAATTTTGCTTATAAAATGTTGAATTTATTCATTCATAAACTGCCCCAACTGTTGGTACCTACGGTGGTACCTAAGCTACAGCAAAATTTTCTAAGAACAATAGCACAATTGTTTTTTTATCCTTTCCTTGGCGAGGCATATATTATAAGATTGCACATTTTAATACCCTCTTTACAAAAAGAAAAATACAAATTTTTTGTAGATGTTTTTGCTCTATCTGGTGCAACCGAGGGTGAAACTCACAATTTTTGGTTTTAATATGATTTAGGGTTAAAACGTTCTTCGAGTAGTTGTTGTCATCGACTTTGAAATTAGAAGTTAACGCTTCTGTCGAATGCGAGAAAATTATCAGAGCGGTTTCTACTTTTGACTGTACTTTTTTTTTTATGCTATAGGGGGCAAACGAGCAAACGAATCGCCTGATGGTAAGCGATTAACGTCGTCCATGGACACCCGCAACACCAGAGGTGTCGCAAGTGCGTTGCCGGCCTTTAAGGTGGGAGTACGCTCTTTTCTTAAAGGTTTGAAGGTCGTATCGGTCCGGAAACACCGCTGGCGACAGTTCGTTCCACAGTTTAGCTGTGCGAGGCAGGAAGTTTCGGGAAAAGCGCACAGTTGAGGACTGCCAACCATCTAAATGGTGATAGTGGAAATATTGTCGCGTAGGGCGATGGCGGAAAGAAGCGGCAGGGATTAATCCGAACAATTCCTCGGAACACTCCCCATAATACATGCGATAGAAAATGCAGAGTGAGGCCACATCTCTACGCAGCGCCAAGGGATCAAGCCGATCAGAAATACGTTGGCAGTTGACAATTCGAGCTGCTCTCCGTTGGATGCGGTCTAGAGGAAGAAGCTGGTACTTAGGTGCCCCTGCCCAAAGATGAGAGCAGTATTCCATATGCGGGCGAACCTGCGCCTTATAAAGCTGTAGGCGATGGGCCGGCGTGAAATACTGCCTCGATCTATTGAGCACACCGAGCTTCTTCGAGGCCAATTTGGCCTTACCCTCTAGGTGGCCGCGGAACTGGACTTCACTCGAGATGTCAACGCCAAGGATTCCAATACTGGCTGTGGCAGATAGGGGAGTGCTCTCAAAACGAGGTGACGCGACAAACGGAAGTTTTTTACTCAATAGCGGTGTGATATAAATTAAAGTCGACCACAAAAGCCCGTAAACATTTTCATTATAACACAGACCCAATTCGCAACAGATCTACCAATCTAACCCGAAGACAGCCCGATACAATCAAACGCATAACCCCCCAGTTTTCATACGAACACGGCATAGCGTGTTGCACGCGAACCAGACACGAATCAACCTTGCTTATGAACGTCTTATGTCGACAATTTACAGTAAGCGTTTACGCCATTTTAAAGCTGGTATATGAATTGGTGATAATGCTAGTCTTTGCCGTTATGAAGTTATCCGTAAAGCGCGAACAACGCAAGGGAGGATGATATTTGTAAACCAAACATTTTGCAAGAAAACTTCACGTTTTGTTTTAGGCTTTTTTCCATTTAGCGCGAATGACGACACGTTGTCGTTACGCCTCTACAAAGCGGGGAACCCGTGTTACCGGCTACCGCGTAGCGCTACGAGAATTCCTTATCGTTGAATGTGTTAATCTAGATCTAGAAGCAAGCCAATAACTTGGGAATGCAAAACCGGTTATTTTTGTATGGACATAACCAGTTATAACTATTACCGGGTTTTTCGCACAAAACATAACCAGTTTTGCATTCGCTAGTTTCGCTACCTCTTCTTGCTCGTAACCTCCTAAAATACTGCTCCTCATCGCGACCACGTGCGGCCAGTTTCCACAGAGTGCGGTCATAGGCCATGTGTACTGCACGGTGTAAACTGCCACCAGCCGACCTCTTAATCGTATCAGTCTATTTCGTAGCCTGTACCCTGAGCACGAGTATTATTCATGTGGTTCTCCACATCATGCTTTATTGACCGCATAGTGTGTCCGAGGAATCTTAGAACTGGCTGATGGCATTGCATGGAAAGCCGTGTAGTGATGTTAAGCTCTTCTAAGATGGAAATTCTTCTGGCTGTCCGGAGTATACGCAGCAGTCTTCGCCAGCACCACATCTCAAAAGCGATGAATTTGGCCACATCACACCTTTTTTAGAGCCCACGTTTCGGCGCCATAGATAAATATCGAGAAGACGAGAGCTCGAACCAATCGTATCTTTGTCCTACGTCGAATACCTACCTCTGTTCCTCCAGATATTATCGAGGTTATTTATACGTATTCGCTACCAATAACATTTTTCCTCTAAATTCATAATATCCGTCGAAACAACATCTCTGTTAACTGGACTGCTTAATACAGCCACAACCTGGCAAATTATTCCAATTATTCATACAATTTGGTGAAACTATGTGAAACCGAGCGTTAACGGGAGTTGCCAACTTACCCGCAAAACAAGACCACTGTGGATATTCGCTGGGATTCCACGATTGAGAATACATATCGGCTGTCTGAATGGTGTTATATCGAATAATACTAGGTATAACGGCTTAGTTCGTCTGGGACACGTTTTAAAATACGCTTTCACAAGCCATATTTCTACTAATAGGTATATTGCAAACGTAATACATATATTTTCCTTTACAAAAGTAAGGTGATTCAGTGATAGACGCACTTTTCGCTAAAGAAAATAAATCGAAAGCATTTATTAATACTTATATTATGCCTGTCTCGCCGTTGTTTTGCTGTCTCGCTGTCTAACTGTCTGTCTCTCTGTCCGTATAACGTATATTATACTATTTTATTGATATGTGGATGGTAGTGTCAGAGAGATGAGAGCAGTGCCAAAATTGATACAAGCAACATTGGATGAAGGCTTGAGAGTTATGACCATAGAACAACGAAATCTGTGGCTAATAAGTTTGCTATACTATCATTACAAACTATTTAAACATATTTCTTCGCTCTACAAATCGCTTATAGTAGTAGTTAACGAGTTACAAGAGACTATTCTCAATAATCTTCTGAAAAACAATGCACAGTAACAGATACTTATAAATTTAATAACCTTTTAGTTCCACCCGCTAAACCAAATTCGTAATCCCCTGGAAATATAAATTATATTTATTATTGTTTTAGAACTCCCAACTACCAGTTTTAACGAGGAAAGTTGTCACTAGTACCGGAAACAATGGATGCAGTTCCGTGAGCGTCAGGCGGATTTAAGCTGTATGACACTTTATTAAGGAACATTGGAAATGTAACAAGTGAAAACGAAAATGAGGACGTAATGGACTTTTCTAACTTTTATTAGACAAGACCACTAGCGGTCTATAGTTGCCGATTTCTAAGTCTGAACTTTTGACACATCGAAATACCCGTAGAACGTAAACGCGCAAGACACTTTGGAATTATAAACAAAATCCCATAAAGATATTACAGCTAGTCATGTACATAAACACAATATTTCACTTTTCATAAACATAATGTGATGAATGTTACATTTTTTCATACATTATGTTATATACCGACCTTTTATTTACCTGTCTTGTCTATGAAAGTGAGGAAAGACTGAAGTATAAAAGTCAATGTCATATTTGTCATTCAAATAAATAACGTAAACAATACACATTTATTTAATTGTAAAACTATGAATACATAAAACTGGCGACGAGGATGGGATGTATACCTAATTACAAGGGCCGTTTTGTTTTATCCGAGACCGCCTCACCAATATTTGTCAAACCAAGACGCATTCCATACGCTCTTAAGGCCAAGGTAGACGAAGAAATAGAGCGATTGTGTAAACAAGGGGTAATCACAAAGATTGATAATTCAGAATGGGGAACACCTGTCGTACCAATTGTCAAACCTAATGGGAGCATACGCTTATGTGCAGATTATAAGGTAACTCTTAATAAAGTGATAAGGGACGAACAATACCCTATTCCAATAATTGAAGATATTCTGGTAGAGATGAATGGTGGAGAGTTATTTTGCACATTAGATCTCAGCCAAGCTTACTTACATATGATGATGGACGAAGAAAGCGCGATGATGCAAGCGCTGAGTACACACAAAGGAACGTTTAAGGTCAACAGACTCATGTTCGGAGTTAAGGTGGCCCCAAACTTGTGGCAAAAATATATGGATCAACTTCTACAAGGGATCTCCGGTGTCAAATGTTTTTTCGATGACATCATTATTCAAGGGACTTCGGAGACTCAACTTCTGACTAGACTACGTCAGGTACTTCAAAAACTAAAAGAAAACAACCTGAAACTGAATAAAAATAAATGCCACTTCATGGAAGAAAGTATTGAATATTTGGGCCATATTATAGACAGGAATGGATTACACAAAAACAAAATTAAAGTGAAAGCTATTACAGACACGAAATCACCGAGTAATGTTAACGAATTGAGAACATTTCTTGGCATGGCGAATTATTATAATAAATTTATACCTAACCTAGCTTCAATATCGACTCCTTTGAACAACTTACTGAAGAAAAACATACACTTCACCTGGACACGTAAATGTGAGGAAAGCTTCAACAAGATTAAGGAAGAGATCCTTAGTGATAGAGTTCTAACCCACTTTAATCCAGAGAAACCCCTGGTTTTAGCCACGGATGCATCACCAACGGGACTAGGCGCAGTTCTGTCGCACCGCTTACCGGATGGTTCTGATAGGCCTATTGCCTTTGCATCCCGTTCATTGACAAGCAGCGAAAAAAAATATAGTCAGATAGATAAGGAAGCCACATCGTTGTTTTGGGGTCTAAAAAAATTTTTCCACTATTGTTACGGAAGGAAATTTATACTTGTGACAGATCACAAACCTCTTACAACTATTTTCCACCCTCACAAGACCTTACCAGCAATGAGTACCATGAGGCTGTTCCATTATGCACATTTCCTCTCCGGTTTCAATTACACAATCGAATACAGATCTTCAAACGACAACAGCAATGCAGACTATTTATCAAGATTCCCAGTAGATACGATAGCTCCGAATATCATTGACGTACATACCGCATTCCAATTAAATCAAATGAACACCATTGCTATTGACCGTATAAGAATTGCTGAAGAAACATTAAAGGATGAAGAATATTACAACATCCTTCAAGCGTTGAACGCGAAAAGCGTTGAACATCCTTCAGGCGCAACAGTACGACGATTTGGTTATAACGACAATGAACTAACCATTCAGGATGGATGTCTTTTAAAAGGAACACGAGTCATGATACCAGAAACGCTGAGAAAGCAAGTTTTAAATGAGCTTCACTCAGGACACCTCGGAATGGTGAAAATGAAACTATTGTCTCGAGGCTACGTTTATTGGAAAAATCTGGACAATGACATAGAGGAAGTAGTAAGGAGTTGTCGTGAATGTCGATTACATCAGAACGAACCTCCACATGTTACACCGCACCACTGGGAGCCAGCGACAGGCCCTTGGCAACGACTTCATGTCGACTTCGCGGGACGAATAAAAGGACATTCATTATTCATAATCATAGATTCTTTCACCAAATGGGTCGAAATCTTCCCAACGACTACAACTACCAGTACATGGTGCATAAGAAAACTAAAGGAACTTTTTGTAACATTTGGTTTACCCCTGGTGCTTGTCTCTGACAATGGGCGGCAATTCGTTTCCAGAGAGTTTGAAGAGTTCCTGACAAAGAACAGGGTTGTGCACAAGACATCAGCGCCGTACCATCCGGCCACTAACGGGCAGGCGGAGCGATACGTGCAGACAGTGAAGAAGGCACTTGATAGCATGAACGGAGAACCTGGTAGCCTACAAGCAAAAATTCTGGCTATTAAAGAACGCCTATTGAGGACGCCGAGTATCAGCACAGGGAAGAGTCCACAAGAGCTCATGTTTGACAGAGAGATAAGGAACGCATTACACGTGCAGTTCAAAACTCAATCCGAGGACGTGAGGACAGAGTCTCAAGGGTCCACTGGAAGCACTCCAGTCCGGTCATTTGTTGTCGGTCAAAGATTCCAGGCAAGAGATTACGTAAACGGACGCAACAAATGGGAATTCGGAACTGTAACGAAAATCCTAGGCCGCTTACATTACGAGATTAAAACGGATGCCGGTGAAACTTGGAAGAGACACATAGATCAGATTTTGAGTTCCTCAATTCCTAACCCTGAGTTAAGAAACCTATCATAGAGATTTGCGGCGGAGGTGTTATATACCGACCTTTTATTTACCTGTCTTGTCTATGAAAGTGAGGAAAGACTGAAGTATAAAAGTCAATGTCATATTTGTCATTCAAATAAATAACGTAAACAATACACATTTATTTAATTGTAAAACTATGAATACATAAAACATTAGTTATTGAATATTTTACGATAACAATTTAGCACGCCAACAGTTACGGTCTACGTCGTTTTTTTTTAAATTTAGTGTTGTGACCATGTCTGCTGTTCCGATTCATACAACTGTCTGTTAATCGATAAAAATCGATCTTGTTATCAATAGGCAATACAGTAAAAAATCAAAACAAAACGATTAAAACGAAAATAAAACTAAGTACGATGTGAAAAAAATAGTGATTTAAAATAAGACAAATTAACTATGAAGGTTTTTATCTTACATTTTAAGAATTCAACAGTATTGATTTCTGAACGAAACTAAGATGACTTTGGAAAAAATTGTATGACAAATGCGCAGTTTGCGAAGTTTCTCGGTCTTATCAAATACAAATCCGTAGTAGTAAAATCGAATCAAACAATTCATCGCTAAAATCAATAATCGCTGAATTTGACAATAGATTTGTCTTAGCCTCATCACTAAGTACGTCAATACTCAAGTGTCAAAAGTTCAGACTTAGAAATCGGCAACTATAGCTACAACAAACTTAAGTATATGTAGAATGACGGTTAAAACAGTTGAACAATATTTTATACCCTTTGATCGCCAAACCCTAATAAAAAAATTGCCTCAGGCGCCACGCGGAAACCACCGAAAATCATCTAAGTTCTTTTATAATCAATGAAAGGTCCAAACAGTCCAAAGTAAACACGTTCTAGAACCCAAAAGCAATAACAAAATAAGTAGCTGTAGGTATATTTGCGGAGTCGGTGCCCTCTATTTGCCATAATTTGTTCTGTCCGTAACGCTTTTGTCATAACAGATTGGCCTTATCGGATTTCGCCGAATCAATGTAGCAGAAACATAATTTGGCATAATGCACAATATGTCGAATACTATTATCCGAAAATATTTTGGCATACTAAAATGTGGGTTAAGTTAGGTTCGGTTCGGATTATGTCCGAATATTCGGATAAATAAAATTCGGCCAAATATGTTTTTTCTAAACTCGACTATGCCATAACAGTTTATGCGTAAAACCAACTATGACTATACTGATAATGCCAAATAGAATTATGCGAAGACAAGGCAAATCTTGCAGAGTAACGAGTATTATACAAATTGTTACTTCTGGTCATCAATTCATCATACACAATAACACCATGGCACAATGACTTTCCGTCCATGCGAGCTAACATCTTTTATTGGCGATCAAAGGTTTAAATATTATATAGAATCAAACAAGCTAGGTATAACTAATATTTAAAACGTGATAATTTGTATTTTTGTTTTATTGAGCACCCGACATTTCGACACTGTTACAAGCGCCATGTTCACGGAGTAATTATAACTAATATTTAAAACGGGATAATTACCATGTATGTTTGTTTTATTGAGTACCCGATATTTCGACACTGTTGCAAGCGCCATGTTAACGGAGTAAGCAGTGGAGTGGCGCTTGCTACACTGTTCGCTTAAAATCGCTTTAAAATTTCTGGCCCTTTTTTTCTCCTATCGGGAACGAAACAGCTTGTAATTCTGAGTAGAAATAACATCAAAGTCCCAGAAAATATCACAATTTATAAAATGGACAGTAAAAAGAAATTCAATTGATAATAATTAATTTTATTAATTAATTCTGTAATTGATATGGGAAGACCTTTTTTGTTTTCGTAACAAAGTGTACCTATTTATTAATATTTGCGCCATCTATGTCAACGCTCTGAAACCACTACGTGTTTGCTAGTGGATTACAGTTACACTTACGATGTCTTAGAGTGGACGCTGTTTGAAAGTTTTCTTATAGATGGCGCAAAATTCAATAGATATAATTATAAAATTGGTATAATAGCAGGGCAATCTTATTCAATTTGGGCAACGCGGCGTGACAAATCACAATGAATTTAATTAAGACGGCTTAATAGATAATGATCGCTTCCCGCATTATGAATAAATGAGACTTTTCCGTTAATAGTGCATAATCCAAGTTTTTTTCAAGTTCTACAGAACTTCTTTCTGTATTAGTATTTGTATTTTAGTATAAATACAAACCTAACGTGTAAACAAAAAGTGTATATTTAAGAATAAATAGGTTTTGGACACGTAGTTGCTCAATGCGTGAAATAAGTTTTCTATACTTAACTACTTACAATCGAAATAGAATAAAAAAGTTAGGGTTTTTTTTTACAATTAAATACATACAATGTAGGTAGGTACTGTGATTTCTAGTAATCATTAATACTAATTTTAATGGCTCAATTACTTATAAAACCATTATGCATCATCAAATTCATCAAAACCAATTTGTTCAAAGACTTACTTACCCAATTTGATTCGAGAACTTATTCAATCTAAAAGCTGCAGTCATATTGATATCTAGTACCGTTTACAAAACAAGTTAATGAAATTGAATAGAATAGCGTAGGTATAATAGATATATCGTATATTCAGGTCGTCATTTAATAGGGGATTGAATTTCTGACATAATATAGTTTGGCAAACCGACAAGTAAAAATCAGTAATTTTCTACCGACTTCACAATTTCAAAAGGAAGAGGTTCTCAATTTGTGTTTTTTTTATAAACCAACCACACAATTTCAAAAGGAGGATGTTCTCAATCCTTGTGAATGTTTTTTTAATAATTTCCCTTTATTCATTTTATTTCCTAAGTTCGGCTTTTACAATATGTCTATAAAAGTAAAATATAAAACAACATACAAAAAACAACATAGGTACATGAAAACATAAACACATTATAAAAAACCTAACCTAGAGTGCCGCCGGCAACGGAGCAGGGTCCAGGCTGCCGGTGGTTATAGGGCCGCAGAGAAAGGAACCGCCGGACTATACGCCCCGTGTCCAGGATTACCGCCTTCTGCATCTGACCCTTGATCCATCCACCTAGCGAGAGTCTCTCAAGATGTTGGTCGAGACTCTTCGCAATGAGATCGTAAGCTGAAACGACTATCGGGACAATGATCGTCGAGTCAACATCCCACATGGTGGTTATTTCATGAGCCAAGTCTAGGTACCTACTTACTGGACTCGTCTTTCTCGGCCTTCACGAGATTCTCGTCATGGGGGACGGTGACTTCGGCGAGCACAGCCCGACGCTGCATTCGATCAACCAACACGATGGTAGGTTAATTGGCTATAATAGTCGTCCGTGATGATAGATCGATCCCAATAGAGCGTGGCACGATCATTTTCGAGAACTGGCCGGTGCGTATACTAACCACCCAAACCCCAAAACCCACCTAAAGGAATACTAGGATACCCAAAGGTTGTCTGGAAGATCCCGCTTTTTAGCGATAAGACCGCTTGTTGTTTGCCTCTGTGTTAATCAAATGTTTTTACCTCGTACATGTTTTTTTCTTGTACTGAGGTAACGTGTGCAATAAAAAGTATTCTATAAGTATATCTATCCATCTAGGATATAGTGTAATAATATCTACAACCTATACAATGCAGACAGCTATACAATGTACAGATTCAGGGCTCATTGGCAGGCCACGGGGATCCTCCAAGGAATTCAGGCAGTTCGTGCTAAGAATTACGTAACATGGGTAAGTTTAATTTGTTTTATTTTATTACTAGCATTTATTTAGCATGCCCTATTTATTGTTTATTTATTTGTTTGGTAGGTTCGAGTAAAATCTTACACGCAGGTTGGTCTAATTGACCAACTTTACTTTATGCGATTGAATGATATGAGATTTTTAAATAAATACAAATATACATTTGTGCCCAGTAAAATATAAATCTTGTAAAGTCGTTTTAGACCAACGGAGGCCGATGAAGACCGATATCGAAGAGGGCCGGAGGAGGATTAAGAGTATGGTCATAGACACTCTCTGATAAAACAACGCAACCTCACTATGTTTAGGTTTGTTAGCATTGTCTCTATTGGACGCTCCACACAATGGGTCACCATGGGCCAGTATACGGGATGTAGCTATACAGCAGAATGGGATGGCAGTATTGCGTAACCCCTCTTACTCATAACTGCGTCCCTTATCATCGTCCACCATGGCACATTGTGTGGAGCGGCTATATGAGTTGACCACTGAAAGAAAAGTAGGTACAGTGTACATTAAAAGCTTGTTAGTAAAAAGGACACTTAAGACTTAACTTGTAGGGTAAATCGCCAGTAGCTCCACCACCAGTAGCGGCCACCCTTTAGTAGTGGCCATCTTATATTATGAAAAAAAAATTGTACATATTCACCTATAAATAATTGGCCACCTCATACAAAAATGAACTATCATTTTTGTATGAGGTGGCCAATTATTGGCCAGTAATTGTACACTTAGAATAAAAATGAACTCCTTGGTCAACAGCCTTTATTTTTAATATAAGATGGCCAGTTATTGGACTGTGGCCAGTTACTGGAGATTTACCACTAGTAGGTAAAGTAAAACAAGTTGTAATTCTGGAATTTAATTTTTTTTTATGCATGGTTATCAAAACGAAACAGTACGTAAGATGTCCACTGGTACATAAACCTTAATCCCGTTACTACGCTGATGCATTATTCAATTACACTGATATCACTTAAGATGATTACTTCAATATTGTACCTAATGTCTTGTTTCCGAGACAGTGCGCGTGGGCACGCGAGAAATGACCGGTATGACTCCAACCGAACTGGGGTCAAATTATTACAGAGCATTTTTAGCGTTCCGTACTTATAAATATAGGATCACTTTGTTGTCCGTCCCTCAGTCCGTCTTTCTGTTAAACCCTTTTGTCTCTGGAACGCGTTAAGGTAGCAAGTTGAAATTAATACCACATACACAGGACAACGATCCCTTGAAGCTGTGAAAAAACCAAACCTCTACGTCAACGCAATCAAAAGATACCGCCGTTTATGTCGCATTTCCCATACGTTAGCAATGGAAATCAAAATTTATAGGGTACTTCCCGTTGACCTAGAATCACGAAATTTGGCAAAAAGCAAGAACTTATAGCACAAGTACAGGGGAAAATCCATAAAACCATATAATTGCCGTACACTGAGAGTTCCGTGCCACCAGTATTTTTAAGTACGCGGTCATATATAAATGAGGGCGTGCATATTTTGTGCGGAACCCTCTTTGGGCGTGTCCGACTCGCACTTGGCCTGTTTTTAAGACAGGTGCCCTGTTTATCAAAGGCTTGGACCTTGTAAGACAATCGTAAGTCTCTGTTTTTCTCCTTTCTTTAGATAGGATCTTTCTTTTCTCTTTTCTTTCTTTCTTCACACATGTTTTACAAGTTACAAGTAGTGAGTAAGTGACTTTGTCTCCGAAGCTGGAGGTCCCTGGTACTGTAGTACGGACAATCATTTGAGCTTTATTTTAATTATCCACCTTACTGTGGGACTGCAAGGAAAACCCTGCGAGCATTTCGTTTATAAATCAGCTGAGCTCGCATAATAGTTATTTATTATACAAGGGGGCAAAGTTGTTGTTTAACTCTCGGGCTTATATTGAGACCCGAGCAAGCGAAAGATTCCAAAATTGAGCCACGAGCGTAGCGAGTGGTTCAATAAGTGGAATCTTGAGCTTTACGAGGGTCTCAAGGCACGAGAGTTGAACAAACTTTGCCACCGAGTGTAATACAACAATTTTTCCCCTCGCTATTGCGAGGAAAATACAGACTACATACAATTATAAATCTTATCCACATGTAAGTTATCTTCAAGAAACCATCAAAAATCAATTTCAAAATTGTCATAGAGTAAGTACGCTCCTGAAGGCCTAGTATAACAGTCGTACGAGACTTACTTCTCGATCGCGTTAGCGTATCGAGAGTTCAAATTATGTTTGCCGTTTATTTAAATCATCCGGCAACTTTCATATTTTGACCCCTCGATACGCTAACGCGGTCGAGAAGTTAATGTCGAACAATTTTTATACTAGGCCTTCTGATACTTTGATATTGCCAACAGCTTACTAAGTGCGGGATAAGACATGATTACATGACCAATTTAAGGTCTGACCTCCGATTGCGCATATTTACTATGGGCATATAGGACTCACTTATACTGGACTTGTGGTAAGTGATAGGAATTAGATTACTTTGCCCCACATGTAGATAAAATGCGTTTTTCCACGCTAGTTTTAAAGGACAAAACAGCGCTTTCCGAGCTAGTGAGGGGAAAATTTAATTTGCTACTGCATCACATGCTCGAAGCAGCACCTAAAAACTAATAATAGAAAAAATATAATTTTAAGAAAAAGACGATTTGTGATTTTTTTCAATAGAGTAAAATAAATGAACAGATCAGATGGGATAGGGAAGTAAAGTCTGTCCAAGGTCTAAGCTAAGTATTTTTCATAAATTTGATAGGTAGTTCAGACTGTGAAAGTGTTGAGTAAACATCATAATTAAATTCCATAGATAGCGATAGAGACTGAGATACAAATTATGTGGCAGGACCTCTGCATCAAATAGGCACTTCCAGAAAATTACTACGAATGATTCACACCGATTGAGTAACCGATGTAGGAATGTATGTAGTACCGTACCAGTTTGCCGCTCTCGGTAAAACGCGGAGTGACACCCCGCTGGTATTAGTGAGTCAAGTCTTCGTCTAGATAAAGTCTAGTCTAAGTAAACTATACTCGTACAACGAGTAAATGCCGCCAGAATCCTAGGTACAATGCCTCAAGGACCTACTTTAGATTTAAGGTAGGTAGAGGTAGGTAGTATGTAGTATAGTAGTATATTTCGAAAATAAATGTTTCTTAAAAAGTAAACTATTGGATATTGACTCAAAATATTAAAAAAAATCAATCATCGACAACATTACAAAACTGGCTTTCCTTTTTTCATGCGCAGCAAGCCGGTGGGAATTTGTACTACCTACTTACTATTTTAACCCCCACCACTGTTATATATGTAGGTACATACTTACATACTAGACGGAGAGCTAGCGACCAAATCGGTTATGTGGCTTCAGCTGTATTGAAACTCCGTTAGCTACTTCCCTGAACAACCTTTTCCTATAATCTTCGTGCTGGCAGGCCGCGGGCGGTGGGTGCGGGTGTAGTGGGGTGGGGAAAAAAAAAGAAAAAAAATGTGGGCTCCGCGACTATAATTTTTTTTTCAAACAGTTGCCCTGTACTCCCTGTGCACCCAAAAAAAAATCGATCGGGTGGTGGGAAGGGGTTGCCAGCGTTAATTAAAAGTACCAAAATAATAATAATTTTCATGTGTGCTCAGCTGTGTTGGCTTTTTTTCTGACGCGAGATTAATCCATATGTAAGCCCCAAAAAAATAGCCATGCAAAAATAGCGGTGGGAAGGTATCGAAAAAAATTTTTGAAATCCGCACTGCACTGAAAGATCCGAGAGTTTCAAAAAATTTTTTCGATACCTTCCCAGCGATATTTTTACATGGCTATTTTTTCAGGGAAGTAGCTAACGGAGTTTCAATACAGCTGAAGCCACATGACCGATTTGGTCGCTAGCTCTTAGACCATACCGTGTTTAACTCTGTTTAATATAAAACAATTTGCACGATTATCGTAAAATACGCAAGCCAACGGCTACTTGCATCCATTTCTCATTAAGGCTGCAACTTATTAAAGTTTAATCTTGCCCAATTGCTAAATCATAATGGTACAACCGGCAAGTGCTTGTCTTGTTCGGATGACACATTACAAGCGTTAGCCCGATGACAACTTATATACCTACCTAACCCTATCGCTGCTATTTGTTAAATTGTCAGACAAACATACTGAAGCAGTTAGTTACGCTATCAGCAGTAAAAAAAAACAACATTTAACTCTCTTGGTTTGTATAAAGGTCAATTTTTAAGTGTGTCTTATTCAGTGGATAAAAAATATTCAGTCGCTCGATACGGTAAGATGTTTTACCTAAATACTCACAAAAGCAAAGTACAACGTAATTGAAAAATAGTAGCCCAGGGGTCCACCCTAGTCCATTAGTTTAATTAGACAAATAACTATAATTATCATCCGCCGCACATGCTACTTATTAATAACCACCCCAGTAATTTCCAACTACCAATTTAAATTTTGTCTATCCATTGAAAACGACAAAAAATATCCTGATCCTCGAAGGGATACGGCAGTTGAGTGTTAGCTTAATAAACGATTTAATTAAGAGAGCGTTGGGCCCGACGAGGGCGCAGTGTGATGTTCGCGCGCGTCCCGGCACCATGCTTACGCTCGCGATTGCCGTGCTCGCGATAGCGGCCGCGAACGCGCAGCCGTTCAACATCACCCACTTCATCATACCACACGACGTCCCTCCGGGCCAAGACGAAGTCATCATCGAATGCAGATACGATGCCAACTTTACCATGCTCAACTGGTTTAAAGGCCCGACGGAATTTTTCCGCTACAAACCCGGCAAAACTCCAAGCACTATGTCATTTCCAATCCTCGGAGTTGGTAAAGTGGAGTTGGTTTCTTGTGGACCGACGGCCTGCAGTCTCAAGCTTGGTGCCTTGACCGAAGACGCATCAGGGCTGTATAGATGTGATATTGAACGGAGTTCACCGCCGTATTTATTTGAAACTCGATCCGCGTACATGGAGGTCCATGGGCATAAGCACAAAAGGCCTTTGCTGGAAGGACTTGCAGAAGAATTTGGAGACGGAGATGAGATACTAGCGTATTGCAGAGGTGCAAGGGATTCTGAATTTCGCTGGTATATTAACGGAAGAGAGGTGGAAGAGATGAAGGGATCACAAACTTTAAGGAAGACGAGTTCTAGACTGATATTTTCTGGAGTGCCACCGACAGTGACAGTGCAGTGTGCAGAGTTTCGTCACGGAAAATTGCTCGGTTCTAAAGAAGTAAAAGCTCGATGGAGAAAATCCATTCATCAAGATCAAAGGCCCCAAGAACAAAGAAATAATGGGTCGTGTATTCATAAAAATATAGCAATTTTGGCAATCCTACTGTTATTTTTAAAAGTAAATGAATAATAAGTCATATATTATTTTAGTTATAAAATATAAATCAACCAAATTATTTCTGCTAAAACCATGTTCCTCGTAATTATTAAAATAAAGAGAATATTGAATAACTGTGATAGTTTATATGACCTAACCTAAATTTTTATCTATTCTGGTTTTTAGGTACTATAAAGTAAGACCTACAATTTATGCATATGTAGGTAACACATTGATTTTCACCGACGAGATAACTGACTCTACTCAGTACTGCCCTATACCTAAGCTACTCGTCGTAACGAATTCATGTGCAATGGTTTACTAATATGTTGAATAAAATTGATCGTCATAATTTAGTTTCGCACAACAACTCTTGGTAGAATGATCAATAAAATTATAAGAATTACTTTTTCATTTTATTTTTGGCATATTGTTCATTTTCATAATTTTCTTAGGTAGAATAGTATAATTGCATACTTATTGTTAATTTGACTAACAGTCCTATGGTCGAATATTTATCTCGCAGATAATTGTGTCGCATAAAGTAAAATAAAAAAACACATACACAGAGTGCCGCCGGCAACGAGGCAGGGCCCAGGCTGCTGGTGGTTGGTTAGGGTCGCAGAGATAGGAACCGCCGGAATATACGCGCCGTGTCCAGAATTACCGCTTTCTGCATCTGACCCTTGATCCATCCACCTAGCGAGAGTCTCTCAAGATGTTGGTCGAGACTCTTCGTTATGAGACCGTTCGCTGAAACGACTATTGGGATCGGGAAAATGATCGTCGAGTCAACATCCCACATGACGGTTATCTCGTGAGCCAAGTCTAGGTACTTAATTACTGGACTTGTCCTTCTCGGCTTTCACGAGATTCTCGTCATGGTGGATGGTGATGTCGGCGATGCGTATTATTATGTATGTCATTAAAAATCGGCGGAATTTATTTTCTGCTTCTTACCTACATAAAATTCTGCGGCGGCGTTCAAATCGGCAATATTAGAAATATAAATAGAAAGAGAAATGTATTGCTATGCTCTCATGTTGGTGATTTCGGACAATCGATTAATGCAAGATAAAGGGAACCCGCCCAGTAAGTACCTACCTAGACTAGACTTGTGGATACGAATAGGTACCTACACAATGTACTCGAAATATGACTCATGTTTATTTATCATCAACAAGGATATCCCAAAAACAAACGTTATTTACCTACATTGTGAAATATCTGTGAAACGAAATTAATTTTGTAGATCTCCATAAGATATTTTACAGCCAAAGTTAGTACCTACGGCTCCGAGCTCTATAACTTTCATAAATATGATACTATCTGGCAGAAAGCATGAAACTTGGCATGAGTGTAGCTTATAGGGATACAAAAAAACCGGAAGTGGAAACATGTGCTCACGTGATTTTTTTCCTTCTTTTTTCCTAGGCCTACTCCTTGTGTCCCAAATTGCAGTTTTTTGACGTCCCTATGAGCTACATTCATGGTAATTTTCATGCTTTCTGCCAAATCGTGCCATACTTCATGCTGAGGACCCGTACTAAGTATATCCTTTTCATCACACTATAACGCGCAGGCGTATAGAGCGGTTAGAGCCGATTTAGTCCCCTCGGGAGTTATGGATTTTAGTACAATATAACTCCCAAAGGAAGTTATGAATTTAGTTTTAAAATAATATCGTACGTCATTTCACTTCAGACTAATGAGGTTTTGCACCAGTTAAGGCTTATTTCAAATCTTCAAACTTGGCTATAAACCAACGTTACTGTGTATTATTCAACTTTAATAAATAGATTCATTTGTATATTTGTTTTTTCCCTTACAAGTGTGATGAAAAACATTGTATGCATCACGGTCGGTAAGAGGATTACAAACTCGAGTCATTAAAAGCCCTCCGCCTGCTGCGTCGGGCTTCTAACAGACTCTCGTTAGTAATCCTGTACTTACCTCCCTAGATGCACAATGTACTATTGTATAACATCGAAGTCCGAAAGTATTTCACTTTGATTAATAATAGGTAATCGAATAGTTTAGTCGATATTGAGCGATTACGACGTTACTCATCACTGGCTGTCAACGAATTTCGCAGTAAATGTTACCATCGCTATACATTTTTGATCTAAATCCGCGGGAAAAGATTGTTTGGCCAGGCCAAGATCACTTCTGATAGTTCTGATTGATGAATAATCAGAGAGGATCATACTGCTTCACTGCCTTTTCCTTTCCCTAGTACCACCACCTTAAACAAAATATACTTTGACTGTTACTGACAAACTAGCGAAGAGTATTTTTTTAAATCTGCATTTAAGGCACTTTCCCTCAAAAGCAAACTATTTTTTCTTCCACTTGTTCTGATATCCTGAAAGAGAGACGAGCGTAAGACCTAATGTCTCTTGGAGAGATTTTATCTTTGACGTTAACTTTATTGATTTGTGCAATAAAAAAATAAAATTTTATTATTCATTTATTCAATTGTTTACCCGGTTCGCTTTCCGAATAAGGCAAGCGAAGCAATTTTTTTGATCTTTAAAAGAAGTTTTGCTTTTTTTTAAGTTTCCTGAGTGACGTAATCTAAGGATTTAAGGCACTTTCCCTCCAGGTCCCATCAAAATCAAAACTTCACATTGTATATTATTGAACGTATTAGTCCAATTTCAATTTAATGTTATGGCAACATTGAGAATCAAAATGGCGGCATTAAATGACAGCTAGCCAACCAGACAGCGCATTGCGCATAGCAGTGGAGTTGAGTGTGCATGTTACACGGTTAAACATGTTAAAAAGTTTTTCTGAAATTTTAGTTTTATGTTGCATTTGGTGCCCCAATCATTCTATAAGAACTGATATATTGAACTTTTCTCCTTCTTGATTAAGTGGGAAAGTTAGAAAATTATTTAGTGAAATATAATTTAGTTTTTAGTTTCATTTTAAGTCAGACAACAGCTTTGTGTAACAACTACACCATGCCGAAAGGAAAGAAAAAAGGAAAATACGGTGAGTCTATACAGTGGATCATCAAGTATTTGGGTTAAAATACCATGTGGAGCAGGAAATTAGCACGGGAATGCAATCACGCGATGACCTTGTGCTCGCGGACTTTCCGTACCGCGTCCACGTATTTTACATCGGTCATTATACTTGGGGCAGTAACGTGTTCTCAGGTAGCATATGTTTCATTGCCACAAAAGCTTGGCACAACCAAAAGCTACTAATTTCGCAAGCCAAGTACCTATGCTGAGAGCTTGGCGCAAGAGTTACTTTCACGATTTCATAACATGTGCCAATCTCAATGTTTTTATCCGCACGTTCATTGTGATCTAAACAACAATATCACATTCAACAGAAACAAGTGTAGGTGATTTTGACATGGTTTTGACTCTATTAACCAAAATTGACCTTGCAGTCTAAAATAATAACACGAATTATGTAATTTATCGTGATAAGTTTAATATTTTAATGCAACAGTAGCAGAAGCAGTTTACATTCTTTAAGATAACCCTTTATTACATCTGTAACCCACTTACACATAAAGTTACAAATTTTATGAAATAAGTATGAGTAATTCTAAGAAACAGCAACATTAGTAACCTTAGGTTATGACTTATGAGATAGCATTACTTTGATAGCTACAACTATTGTTCAAGCTTAGAAAGTGAAACACATCCTTATTGTTAGTGCTCCGAAACTCTCACAATGGTACACATGACTAAAATCAGTCTTTGTTGTGTCTGCTATATAAGGTTAACCTAGGAACTTGAAATTATTATAAATTATGATCACATATTATGTCAGTTGCTTATGTTTACTGAATAAAACAGTGTGTTACTTCTGAGCTGAATTATGAGCTTTTTCAAAACTTTATTACACCTCACGGAGTGTCAATAACTTACGGAGTCTAGTGCATAAAACAATCACTAAAAGTCTTTCCCAGACTGGGAAACTTGGTTAGCTCATTTTTCCTGGTGGTGTATTGAAACTCAATATTGTGGTTTCATAATAATAGGTATCAGGTATTCCACACTCCCCACTTTTTTTAGCCTCCTCAATCAAATAACTTTCATATAGATTTCTTTTGGAAGAAAACTAATGTGCAACACACTTGCACAACATTACTCAAAGGCCATCAACTGGGTTTTCCCGTGGGTGTGGTTATTCTAGCTAACACTCTAATTTTAAAAAACATGGCTTACAAATTTTTGTTGTTTTGTATAACATTTGTTATTATTTATGATGAATAATATTTTATTACTGAATAAAGATGGTTACAATGAGACAAAATTTGGCGTTTTCAGGCTATTGTGTTATTGGTACCTACTTGTAGTCCAAAATATTCTCTTTCATATGCAGAAATAAGCAGAGTTAGCTCTCTGCTTATTTCTGCATATGAAAGAGAATATTTAGGTTGAGTATTTATTTTATTATGATTTTTTGAAGTTGCAACATACAAATGAATTATTTTGAGATATTTGTGTTTAAAGTTTAAAAACCTAAAACATCCAGTTGTAGGTTGAAGTTATGGAGATAGCGGTTTTAAAATGTTCCGCATATAGTATAGTATACAACAAATAACATGTTGTCTCTAATATTTTACCTATTATTGAAATAATACAACATAATGCATGTAGGATGTCAAGACAAGAAATATATTTATAAAACATTTTTTATAATTCAAAATTGATATATTCTCAGCTGTTTTATGTTGATCTCTGAACATCATGAAGCTAAGGAGCATAATAAAAATAATGAAACAGCCATATATCAAAACAATATTTTTTTAATAAATAAAACAAAAAACCATAACTTATATAAAAAATACGTCAACACCTACACCTAGTTTACGTTAATTTATAAATAAAACTATCAAATGAACGTAATTAAATATAAAATTAATGCAGTTTTGTATCAAAAAAGTGGCTTGGAAGTTAAGTACTTTTAACACTTTTAGAGAAATAACAATAATTCTACTTGCATTATTTAATATAATATCTGCACTATATGTGCACAAAATCTATACAAATATTATTATGTAACAATAAAGACTTTTGTTAGGCAGACGTCCGATTTTGTTCTCCATAACCCAGTATTTAGTCCACCACTTAAACCTAATAGTCCAGTAAATTTTAGATTCCATTAAATCTCAATAGTCTACACACCCTCGCGGGTGCTGCCTCTGCGTGCGTCCCATGACGCGGGCAGGTGCAACATCCGCTCAGTGTACCCCTTACATTTCATTAAATTGTCGAAAGGTGCGTGCTCTGCGTGTTGGCTTCGGCTCCGCGTACGCCTCCCAAAGGTCGGTCCGGAACACCATTGTTCCGTGATGAGAAAGATATATCTTACGATATTTTAATTCGATATATTTAACATTTTCTAAAGAAAAAGGGTTGGTGACTTGGATACTTGATTGTCGCTCTCTGGTCGTTAAACTTTGAGAACGATTTTATCGTAATTGTAGTTAAAAATTGGTTACTTTTATACAATACACACTATTATTTTAAGAAAAGAAGTTATTTATAAACAAAACAAAAATGTGTAATTTTCAACTAGACTAACAAAATCAGCAATAGCTCGGAATCCATAAGCGACAATGTGGTTCGCCGTGAAAATGACACATATATTCTCCATAGATAGTTTTTGTGTATGATGCTGTGTGTTTATACATATTGGAAAGGCTGGTAATGGTACTATTGCAAAGAATTTCCCTTTGTCCAAAGGCTTTGTATAGTTAGATCTAAAACCTATTAACTCTAACAGAAAAGCCTCCAGTGCAGTTAAGCTGTGTGCAAGGTTACTGTATTGATTTTTAGCCTATTGTGCTAATGCCTATCTAGATTATTGTTAATATTGCAGAAATTTCACTAGATTTATAATCCCCAAGATGGCGTAGTAGGTATTTTTTATGAATGTTACTGATAATTAGTGCTGTGACTAGGGTTGCCATTACGTCTGGATTTGTCCTAGGTTAGAGCCTGTTTGGGGTGTGTCGAGGCTGGATTCTTAAAACTATCTGTGGAAAACCTGATGATTTTCGAGATCAGATCCATCCCTAGCAAAATAATATATTTTTAAATAAAAAGTTGTATTCTTTAGTCCAGATAGAGAACGCAATTTCAATGAAACGTCCGGGATTTATTACTTACTACCTTTTATTTTTAACTTTTTTCCCAGGTTCAACTATGAACGAGATAGCCCAACTAACTGTTAATAAACCCTAACTGTGACGCTTTTCAACTTTAAATTGTTTTGTATTCCGTTTCAGAGCACAAGAGGACAGAGCAGGGCTTCTCCTCAGACGAGGATGCCGGCATCGACATGACGATCGACAACATGTCAGAGACCTCGGGACAGTCTGACTTGAGAAGCATTCATGATGAAGCAGGTATATACTTTAAATAGCATTAGGAGAAGCAAAATAAGGCACTAATAATGACTTGTATTATGTTAAGCTATAAACCCATCGTATTTATTTATCAGATGGGATAGCATTTTTGCACTGGGTTTCTTTACTGTCATTACATATTAAATAAAGCTGGTTCAAAAATCATGTGATCATATTTGGCCGATTTTTTAGAAATGCAGATTATTTTGATATTAAGAATATTGTCGAGTAATCACGTGTAGTTTTCTCGAACCACCATCCTTTTTTTTTCTTTGTTTGGTTGCATTATATTTATAGGTAGGTGTAGGTATCTAGAAAAACGACACTATTTTTTATTTCTAAAAATATTTACTTAATCAAAAGTCATAGGAATAGCTATTTCAGTAATAAAGTAATAAAATTATGCAAATCAAATAATTGTCATATGAACATCGCTGAATTTGCTCAGCTGGCTCAATAAAATGAAAAATGACAGCTGCCGAGTCTAGCTATGTCGTCATCGTCACCAAGCAGTTTTTATTATTTGTCCACGGTAGTGCTATGTACGAGCGCGTACACATAATAAAATCTAAGCATTTATCATTTCAGCTATTTATATACCACTTGTCTTCTGACTATTTGTTAATCACGAGTGTCACGACATGTCGGTGTAAATCAAGGATTTTCGGTTAAACTTTTAAAAATGTTACTCTATGGATCTTGCCTACAACACTGTTTTTTCCACGTGCAGTATAGTAAGACTTTAAATTCAGAAGACGTGGTTTCGTACCTCATTCCACCGAAGTAATTTATTGGGACTCATTGTAGAAAAAGCCATTTAATATTTATCGGTTTTCGATGAAAGAACAGATCGTGAGGAAACCCTCAGCAGCCTCTTAGACAAAAGCTAGGAATGTGATGATTTGCCATTAGTGCCACTACCGTAGTCGCAATGTGGAATTTGTCCGGAAATGGAATAGATAAGCATCATAATACTTTGACTAATTCTACCTGATAAAAATAGATAATTGACTCAAGCCTCACTCTCTAAACTAGATCGTCTTCTCAACACTTGTATCAGATTTATTTTTAACCTTCGCAAATATGACCATGTTTCTGCTTTTCGCCGTAAGCTTCAATGGCTCCCGATTCGTGAACGCAGGTCATTGCGAATCTTATCCACTCTTTTTTCAAACCCAACTTCACCCACTTATCTCAAGACTAAATTCGAATTTATAACACCCCGTCCCGGTTGTATGCTTCGCACTTCTCGTAACCTGATGCTTGCTGTTCTCCCTCACAAAACTGGATTCTTGTCCAACTCATTCACCTGCCAGGCAATTCGGCTGTGGAATGCTCTCCCTCTGCCTATCAGACAAGCTCAAAGTAAATATTCGTTTAAAAGCAAGTTGCGTAAGCATTTATTCGAAAAAATTCGTCATTAAGGGTCTGCGTGATGTTTCGCTCTAGGTACACTTATATTAGGTATATATGTATTTGTATATTTATATTTGTATATGTGTAAGTATATACATTATATTATTAATTAGGTTTGACATGTCTTAGGTTATCATCTCTTTTTTCTACTATCCTGCACCAAACTAACAGTTTCGATTTAGCCCGATGGTTGACTGGTAGAGAATGCCTAAAGGCGTTAAGTCCGCCATTTGTACTTTAATATAATTGTGCAATAAAGTTTAAATAAATAAATAATTGCGGAAGTCAACTGTGTTATGTCAACACAAAAACACACTGCTACAGCTGATTGTTTCCACGTAGAACATTAGGTATTATCACGTTCAAAAGTCCATGAACACTAACTTATTCATAAATTGTCCATGCACTTTTGAGCGCCACTGTTTTGATTAACCACAACAGAATTTGCCTGATTTGATAGTTGTTAATATATTTACCATTAATTTCGAAAATAATTATGCTAAAAGTATTATTCTGTTTGTTATTCCCCGCCCACTTCTGGAGTTTCCAGGGAGCACCTATATCGTCGGGGATAGTGCAATACCGCGTAACTAACAGAGTCCATAGAGTTCAATATTCAAACAACTGACAAGATTATTGTACCCTCTATTGCATTTGTTAGTTACGCGGTATTGCACTATCCCCGACGATATCTCCCTATAAATCGTTCACCATGAGGTCTATAACTGGCAAGCCAAACGTAACGGTCCCCTATTCGTCAAGTTGACCGAGGCAATATAATAATCATCCCTTAATAAATCATAGTAAAATATGCATCATATCAAGAAGATAAAGGCTAGATTACCGTTGTCACAAGGTTATTTAATGATAAGCTTGTTTCGTAAGGTTAAGGTTGAAGCGACCTTGGCGAATATTCCGCGACGCCAAACTGATTAAACATACAGACGCCAAATAAGTGCATGATGATCTAATACTTACCTGTATCATTGTGTAGTTATCTAAAACTACCACTTGTAACGTTTAAATATCGATCTTAATGTTTATAATTTAAAATGTAAACTTTTAATATTAAATAATGTATTAAATGTTTTGGGAAATGTCACTACAACATGTCTCTACCCTCTGGACTCTGATCGAGATCCCGAGAAGAGTTCCTTTTCTCTTCTTCAGGAATGTTGAAATATGGTAGATTACTTGATTATATGGAAAAAAATAAAAATATTTGAAAAGATAAATTAATTCAAATAAATCAGCAATTAATAAGAGCATACTGTATCAGTAATTTACAATGACCGTAATATGAAAATGACACTCTAGTGACATGACATAAGACGTCGAATGCCTGGGTTTTGCGGTTCAAAGAGGTTAATCAAGATGAACTATTCTTAAATATGTATACAGGTTGTTCCGAAATTAATTACTATTAAATCGTAAATCAGTAATATGAGTAAAATCAAATTTTAATAAAAACGCAACGTAATATGGCACAAAATTGTTTTTGTTACCAAAGTTAACAACCATATTTACAAGGTAAGTTAGGGCAAAAAATATAAACACGATTTTTTCAATGAAAATAGGCCCTAGAATATTCAAGTCAAGTTTGGTTTACTTTGGGTACCTATATTATAGAAAAATAATAAAGCTTGAGGTGAATATGCGTTGGAAGCAAATAGATAAATTCACATTTCAAAAATGTGAAAAATATAAATTTGTCAATAGTTATTGGTATGACTCAGGGTATGGGTAACCGTGGCCTGGCGCTACTTGTAAAAACTGCGAGTGTTTACGTAGCAGACTAAAACAAACTTTATTTATCGGCCTTTAAGCTTATTTCACATTGAAGTCGTTTGATTTTGTAACATTTTATTACCGATTATTTTATGAATTTTGTATTGACCAAACCTAGTACGATGATATTTAATTTTACTGTTACGGCAACGAGGAGTTTCTTTTGCTAAATTTTTATAATATGAAATTTGAGTGATCATGTATTATATAGATATTTAGGTAGGTTATTTATATAGTTACTAAAATGATGTTAACATTCATACGTTACTTTATGTTTCAATATGCTAACTCAAATCTACTCATATCTTATCAGCGTGACGAATATACATAACATATTTGTGGTTTTTTTAATATACTACCTATAATTCATTTAAAGTGTTCTATTGTTATTATTAAATATTGTCGTTTACTCAACCAAAGATTACAAAGAAAATGACCGACCGAGCGTAGGCTTATCGGGCCCACTCGGACAATCAACAATGAAAATACGCCGAGCGGCGGTATTGTCTTACTCAGGTACATTTGGTAGTTTAGGGACACAGTCTATAGGCTTATCGGGTTCACTTGGACAATAAACAATGCATTTATAGCTTGGCCGTCGAAATTTTCACTGCGATTTAAATATTCCATTATTATATTAATGTGTACAAATAAAATAAAAAATAATGTTTACTCAAACAAAGACTCCAAAGATAAAGACTGACCGAACGTAGGCTTATCGGACCGACTTAAAGAATAAACAATGAATGCAACCGACCGGCGGTATTGTCTTGCACGTGGTAGTTTTCCCAAGACAATAAATCCCATCCGACTATTTATAAGCATTTGTTTCATTTTATGTTTTAACAGCAACCTGGTTTTAAGGGTTAAAATGTGAAATATGACTATTCGCGGAAGGTAGGCGATTACGTCACTTATTCTCGCATAAGACGGTTGTTGTTTATAACAAGCGAAACGTCACATATGTTTATTACAATGCATATGCTCCAAAAGTGCTTTTTGTAAGGGTTATGTTGAAACTGTGCAGAGAAGTACACTTTTCTGCGCAGTTTTACTACACTACCGCTTGTAGTTGTTTGTTCCCTCGCACAACGCATTGTAAAATGATATATAGGTAAATTAGGTACGTGGTTAAATGTGGGCTTGATTACAACTCGTGTCGATTTAAATTTTCATTTCGTTCTAATTTAAAGATCACTCGTCAGAAAAGAGCCTACTTTCTACACTTGTATCATAAATAACTACCTATTCTTACAATTTACCTCCTGTAATCACTGTAAAAAATGATAAATATGAACAGAAAAAAATGGTTAGTAGAAATGTTGCAAAACATCGTCCGGCTGGCCCGTTTTATAATCGGCTGACTATTTAGCTTGCGCGCCAAGCCGATGACCCATACGCTGAGTCATACGTAGTTAGCAAAAAAGGGTTGTATGGTGGCCCGGCGTAATGTGTCAACTTAGCTTGGCCGCGAATGGCTTAATACTGTGGCGTTTGGAATGATACTTTGTACAAGGGTTAGAAATACCCTAATCAACACATCCTATTCATCTGTGTCCAGAGCAGATTAATATGTCGGCTTTTACCAATTGCAATCGGAGGATAAGTATTCACGTTAGTTAAGTATTTAAAATCGTTATAATCTTAATTGCTTACCATCAGGCGATACGCCTGCTCGTTTGCCTCATAAAATAGTATATCTTATTTTAAAATATGGGATGAACATAAGCCATTGCTCGTAGTTACATAAAGCTAAAACATTCGTGCCGCGCGTTAATCTGTAACTATGAAGTTCCAATGCCCCTTGACTTGTGTTTTTAACGATTAACTGATAATAACGCATTACCTCTGTGATGATAAAATGAAACAATGACTAGTTATAGTTGGTTACTTAATAGGTATTTAATCACATGCTAGTGTTATTCAATAATTAAATGCAATGAATACTTAGTGTTTGTTTGCTAAATTTTTCCGCACGTTTGAAAGAAACACTTAGCGATAAGAGATATATGAGTTTGTTTTTTCAATTAGAGCATTTAGCAATGTCTAGTCACATGCATAAATTGTTTTTTCTCAAACATGATCGTAAATGTATGGATTTATGTCACGAAATGAAGACATGAAGTTTCTTGTTTACGGCTCCCCCCATTTACTTCTTGGCCGGCGGCCGTGAAGTTAATGCATGGCGGAAGTATGAACGAAACATTATTGTCCGCAGCTCTAACTTTTTAATTTGCGTACTAACACTAAACTGACAAAGGAAAAATTACATACAGCCAACGACCACTAGATATTTACCACATTAAAAAAACAAATTCTATGTTTCTATGTATATTTATGTGCGGTTAAACATGGTGCTCGAATAGCTCATTCAAATGGCATCTTTAAAAAATAACAAGGTGGCAAATTAAACAATTTTTTCCTTATTAACTATTTACCTAGTAGTTATTTTAATTTTAATATTTTCTCACAATGTTTGAGAAAAGCACTATACAAGCCTCGGCCGGAAGAGAGATTGCAGGACTTGTTTAATCCGGCCTCGTCTATGACTCGGCCGTCTACCACAAACTCGTCCTGCAATCTCTTACTTCACGGCCTCTGCAGTAATGTACTATTACACTGTGTTTGTTGCATTAATGTTTTCCATTTTGTGTAGGATGCTAATTCGTAAATACTCCTTTTGTTTTTTAATGCGTTCTCAGAACTATTTATGATGCCCTAAGCGCCGTTACGGCCGACTGCACCAAGCTATCTTCATTAAACGTTGTGTATATGAAATGTTTGACAGATTTTTAGAGGATGACAGCTCCATCGTCATACATAGCATTAATCAGTTCTTTAATCTTGCGCGATGACGCCCGTCCCCAGTATTATATGTTAAGCATATATCGATACCTATATAGGTACACCAACAGCAAGGCCTTTGTTTGGTTGACGCCTCACATTGCTTACTACGTTACATTCTAACAAAACAGAATGTCTGTCTTCCGGTACAAATGAAATGTTTGTCTTTCATATTGTCGATAAAAAATGGAGTATACCTAATGTACTACACGTATTTGTCACAAATGTTCATTTTCTACAATTACATGCTAGTTGATACTTGCCTGAACTACTAACCGGATTGGTTACGGTATACATTGACAATATATTTTAAAGAAAGTTGTTTGTTCCTAAATTACAATTTTGATCAATTAAATGCGTACGAAAGGTCAGTCTGTTAACTGCACTTAGTAAGTCGGTACATCCGCGATAATTGTTCGTACAAGTTTAAATCGTATGAGTCACGGCACCGTAATAGGGCGAGCAACCGGCATGTATCTAATGATGTATTAGTAAGTATGGATTTTAAGGCAAACAATTAAGAATATTTTTTGCCTGCTCATCGTTCGTGTGTCGTTATGTGCAGACGTAAGTCAAAAGTTCAGCGAATCTATATTTAGATGATCTTGAGTGCTAAAAGGAAGACTCGTTACGAATAATGAGATTCATCATCAGTTGGCAGCTTTTTACGTTCCGTTCGTCGTATGTTTTAGCTAAGAACGAAGTTACTTTAGAGGGGGTTTCAGACCCTTAC